>CM064909.1:26654887-27254887 GCA_032727855.1 Quercus ilex subsp. ballota
AAACATGTTTTTTTTTTTTTTTTTTGGGAAAAACCGTGCTAGTTAGTGGTCTATCATAGAAAAACAAATTATAAAATCATTAAGATAATTGCTTTTAAATACTAATAGGCACTTCCTAAAAATACTAATAGGTCTTTCTCAAAAAAAAAAAAAAAATATATATATATATATATACACACACACACTAATAGGCTAACTTTTAGGGGAGGTGGAAATACCTAAAACATGAGTTTTTTTTTTTTTTTTTTTTTTTTTTTTTTAAATTTGAAAAACCGTGATAGTCTATCATAGCATAGGATTCTAAAATCCTAAAAATTAGGAATTTTTTTTGTTTGAAATTGTAAAAAGGAAAAAAATTTGATGTTCAGTTTGAATTTGAAAACTAAAAATGAGTGGTCCTATTTTATAGGCAATGTTTTTGCAAGAGTTAAAAGACGTAATTTTACCAAATTATCCTTTAGTTTTATCTCTACTTAAACCTAAGAAAATAGGGGTATTTTGAAAAGAAAAAAAATCCGGTCCAAACAGGTGGGGAGGTGGAAATACCTAAAACGTGAGTTTTTTTTTAAAAAAATTTGAAAAACCGTGATAGTCTATCATGGCATAGGATTCTAAAATCCTAAAAATTAGGAATTTTTTTTTGTTTGAAATTGTAAAAAGGAAAAAAAATTTGATGTTCAGTTTGAATTTGAAAACTAAAAAGGAGTGGCTATCAAAATAAAATAAAAAGGAGTGGTCCTATTTTATAGGCAATGTTTTTGCAAGAGTTAAAAGACGTAATTTTACCAAATTATCCTTTAGTTTTATCTCTACTTAAACCTAAGAAAATAGGGGTATTTTGGAAAAAAAAAAATCCGGTCCAAACAAGTGCAGCCTCTTAAATAGTAGTATAGATATAAAAAAAGATAAATAAATTGCTTATGGCTTGGTGCGCGTGAAAAGTGAATATAATGTGCCACATGATCTGCGCTTTCTCGGGTTTCAAAATAAAAAAAATTAAAATCGCATGAATTTTTTTTTTTTTTTTTATAAGAATACCATAAATCAACCTGCACACACTTTAGCTTAATACAGCCAAAGGTGTTAGCAATTATGTAACTTAGATAGAGGAAAATCATAGTATGTTTGAGTCTGCATTGGCACATGATGTATTGAATTTATTTTCTTCTTAAAACCGCATAAATTGATCAAACATCGAAGTGTTCGATAGAGATTTTTTTATTTTATAAGAAATATAGTTAGAGGAGAGAAAGATGAGTTCCTAAAAAAATAGATGTGTGTATGTATATGTGTGTGTGTGTTGGGTTTAAGTTAGGGACAGAACTAGAATTCTAACTCGGGGGGCCAAGGTTCTTTATTCAAGAATTTTCAAATTTTGGAATAGGGGAATATCAACATTAGAGGTTGCCAATGTTACATCATTGATATATGTTTTTGACTTCTTTGTATTTTTTCTAATGATATAAAAGAATCAAACATTATAGTTGATAATCTACAAATCAAAGGGAAGTTATAGGAGTATTAATTATACGGATTTATAGTTAAGAGTTTTGTATCTTAATTGGCACTTGCTGATATTTTCAATATCCAAAAATTGGTGAAATAGAATAAGATGTGAGATCTTTTCTTATCAAAAATTGCAATTTGAAGAAATAGTAATATGTAGCTACACTTCATTATCAACTTGCATACAGGCTTTGACAACTTTCATATAATAATGGACAAAAAGTTTGACTAAGTGTCTGTTTGGGAACAATTTATTAGTTGAAACTAAAAACTTTTTACTGAAAGTACTGTAGATAAAGTTAAAAAATAGCTGAAATAGTACAGTGCGACCCATAAATAGTAGCAAAAATAAGCTGAATAGTAAAAAAAACTGGCTTTCTAAGCCAATGCCAAACACAGGAACAGAGAGTATGGAATTGAGAAGTCATAAATGCAAACTTCCATGGCGATGATGCTGATGCTATACTCAGAATCCCTCTAAGTCATAGACAAACAATTGATGTAATTATTTGGTTACATACAAAGAAGGGGATATATTCGGTTAAGTCGGGCTATCACGTGGCAAGACAACTCCAAAAAATCAAAGGGTTGGGTAGAAACATCAACAGGTTCGATTGGAGCTCATGTGTGGACAAATCTGTGGAATCTTAATGTGCCTAACAAGGTTAAGGTGTTTGGGTGGCGTGCCGGTCAGAATATTTTGCCAACCCGCGCTAACCTTAGGCAACGAAAAATTATTGAAGATGACGGATGCATCCTCTGTTCACGTGAGGCAGAAACAGGGGTCCATGCGCTGTGGAGTTGTGCAGTTGCAAGGGATGTTTTGGCAGGGAGTTTGGTTCGGTTGCAGAAAATGAGTTCAGGCCATCAAGATGTGCTTCAGCTTTTCCATAAGCTACTGGTTCGATTGTCCACATCGAAGTTTGAACTATTCCTGGTTCAAGCTTGGCCGGTTTGGAACCAAAGGAACTCGGTGACTCATGGGGGTAAGATAAAAGACCCGAGATGGCTGAATAAGAGAGCGTCGGACTACCTCACAGAGTTCCAACAATCCTAGGTCCAGCTGCAAGCTCAACCAGTACGTTCAAGAGTGGATGTGTGGTATGCCCCGCCGGAGCCAGTCTATAAGCTTAATTTTGACGCTGCAATATTTAAAGAGTTGAAGTGCTCGGGGATTGGAGCTATAATACGAAATGGGAAGGGAGAGGTTATGGCAGCTTTATCCGCTAGAGGGCCACCAGTTGAGGATAGTGAGGAGGCAGAAACACTGGCTTGTAGACGAGCGGTGGAGTTTGCTGTTGATGCAGGATTTTTGGACTTGGTCATTGAAGGTGATAATGCAGCGGTTATGGCTTCCCTCTCGCATCCTGGGAGTAACATGTCTCGGCTTGGTCATATAGTTCAGGATATCTAGTGGCTTTCAACTAGACTTAGATGGGTTTGCTTTAGTCATGTAAATCGGGGTGCTAACTCAGTGGCACACTTGTTAGCTAGACACGCGAAAAACATTACA
Source organism: Quercus ilex subsp. ballota (assembly GCA_032727855.1). Taxonomy (NCBI): domain Eukaryota; kingdom Viridiplantae; phylum Streptophyta; class Magnoliopsida; order Fagales; family Fagaceae; genus Quercus; species Quercus ilex. The sequence continues at coordinate 26,657,907 of CM064909.1, forward strand.
GAGGATATGATTTGGATGGAGGATACTCCCCATCCAGTGGCTGAAGCCTTGTATTTTGACTCCATGCACTTATCTGAATGAATGAGAAGACCGTTTTCAAAAAAAAAAAAAAAAAAAAGTGTTTGTTTGGCAAAAATAATTTTTGCTAACTTATTTTACTATTTAACTTATTTTTGTTACTATTCACGGGTCTCACTGTACTTTTTGATACTATTTATGGGTTCCACTGTACTATTTCATCTAACTTTTATCTTTAGTACAGCATTTTCAGCAAAAAGTTTTCAGTTTTAGCAAAATAAACGAATCCCAAACAGACCTTAAATCAATATACTCAAGTTAAGTTACATAATAACATCTCAATAAACTCACAATTAAGTTGAATTTTCGAATAGGTATTAAAATAGATTGAGTGTGGTTGTGCCTAACTAATGTGTGGAGCAGTCAATGGTGTAGGATGTTACTTGATGGTGGTGGAGTGGAGTCATGGAGGAAAAGATAAGAGTTGAGAGAGGCAAAGTTAATTGGGTAAAAGTTATTGGGGTTATGTGATTTATTTTGCTAGAGATATATGATTTGTTTGTTGAAATTTTAGTTTATTTTAAGGATTTTCTTGTTATCTAAGTTATTGTCCAAATGATTTTCTTTTTATTTGCTTTGGACAACTGGGCAATTATAGATAAATATGTTTTGGATTTCATGGGTATTTGAAAAACTTTTGGGTGAGGAGGCTAAGATATAAATTTTAGTGCCAAATGTTAAAACTTATAAGAAAATACATTTGTTATTCTCAATTTTGTCAAAACTTTTGTGGGGGGGGTGGGGCGCCCTCGGCCCTAATGCGGGTTTGTCTCTGATTTAAGTTACATTTTGGTGTAGCTATAAGCTATAAGTTTCACCACTCAATATTTTTTTAATGAATGCAAATTTTAACAAATCTTTCATTCGGGCCTGGGAGGGGCATGGTCCCCCTGGGCCCCAACGTGGGTTTGTCTCTGGTTTAAGTTATATTTGATGTAGCTTTAAACTATAAGTTTCACTGCTCAATATTTTTTTAATGAATGCAAATTTTAACAAATCTTTCATTGGACAAGATTTCTTTTTATACTCTACGTGCTTACAAAATTTTAAGATGATATGAGATTAATAACTATGTCATTGACCAAATGATTAAATTTTAAGTTTTTGTATTTAAAAGTGTGCATAAAAAATGAGTTTCTAGATTGAATAGTAAATAGTATCCAATTGGCATGTTTCATGGTATGTGTATCTATACTACTATTCAAAGGGCTTCCAAATCATGGAAGTCTTGGATATCAAAAAATGACTTCTAAGCTGTTTTCAAGCTATAACCTTTAAGTTTTTGATATCCCAAATTATCCCCTACCAACTCAGTTACAGGTTTTTAGTTAAGGGGATAAATTCGCAAAATAAATTCTCACAACTTAAAACCTCCCATTAAACCCACATAAATAGCCAGTCTCTCTTTTATTTTTCACTTTTTAAGTGCTCTCTGTTTTCTGTCAGATTCACATGATGGTCCAAGGTAATTGCTCCATCTTATGTGTTTTTTGTTTTAGTTTTTATTTTTATTTTTTTTAAGGAAGCCTCCTTCATTTAAACCTGGTTGTTGGTTAAAGCATTATTGTAATAAGGTCCTTATTTGTTCTGCTGAGTGCAGACTTTGTGCATTGGGTAACTCTTAACCCTTCTGCAATTTTCATATTAGCCATAACAAAGTTTCTTTCCAAACTAATTTGGAGAGAAACCCTTTACAATCCTCATATTTCTTTTTGTTGAGTGTGAATTTTGAAAATCTAACTGTTAAATTGCATGTTCTTATTATTTATTTTATGCTTGCAAAATTTCAAGAAAATCAAAGATCAATTGTTATGTTATCAAAAAAATGTTAAAATTTCAAGTTTTTGTGATCTAAAATTATGTATAAAAAATAAGTTTATTGATCGAATAGTAAATAACAATCGATTTGAACAAAATTTGATATGCATGTTAAGAATGAACATGAAATTCAATGGTTAGATTTTCAAAATTCTCACCCAAAAAAGAGTATATGAGAAGTTTTAGCCAAAAGTTAGTCCGGCTATGGTAGGTTATGTATATGACCTTATATATACTAGTTTAGAGATAAATTTTGTTCCATTAGCTAAAAGTTAGTCTGGCTATGGTAGATCATGTATATGACCTTATATATGTTCTGTTTGTTTTGCTGGAAAACTTTCTATAAAGATAATTTTCCACAATTTCCAGTGTTTGGTAGCACAAAAAAAAAAAAAAAAAAAAAAAGTGGTCAACGGAAAACCCTAATAAAAATAAGGCTTATTTTCTATAGGTTGTTTTCCAAAAAAAAAAAAAAAAGGTGTAAAACAATCTCTCTCTCACGCATCACATTTCCTATTAATATTATATTATTCTATAGCCTTTGTAGCTGTGGGAAATAGAATTTTTTTTTGGCGCCTTCTCTCTCTCACGGTAAGCTCTCTCATTTTTTCTCCCTTCCCTTTGCTTTTTCTTTCTTCTCATACTCTCACTAACACTCCCTCTAGTCTCTCCTCTTCCCATATATCTCTTTCTATCTGTCTCTCTTCTTTCTTTTCTCTATGTTTATCTTCTCACTACAGAGAATGCCTGAATTGATTGTCAATGCAAAATTGATAAAAGAATAAATCAAAAGGAAAGTTTAGAAGAGAAATAAACATAACCACAATTTGGAAGCTCCACTATTTTGAAACTTCAACAAAATGGTTATATACGAAATGATATAAAACTTTAGCATAAGGCCTCTACAGGACTATCAAAAAAACACAAAACCATATAAAAGAATTTGAAGGTTTAGTTCCACTCAAAATCAACTGTAGCACTAAACAATCAACAAGCCAGTGAATAACTCAAAACACACAAATGGAAGTAAGAACAAACAACTTGAAAATCATACCTACATCTAGATATGTAATCCAAAAACAAATAAACCCAAGGTGATCAAGTTAATCGGTTCTACAGTTTCACCTGAAAATTGACAAAATCTGGTCATAAATCATCAAGTGAAGCTAAGGGTTTGCTTGGTTAAACATTTTGGGAAAATTTTAGTTTAAAAACAATATCTATTGTGAAAATTTTAGTTTGAAAACCTAATTCATACTTGTTTTTTATTTTATTTTATTTTATTTTATGTTGATTACATAAGATGGGTTTACGTAAATTTCATATTATTCATATTTTAAATTATACAAGAAATGTTACAAAAAGTTTGTGCATACCAAACGCTAGAAAACATTTTCAAGCTCATTTTCAAGGTTGTTACCAAACACCAGAAAATGAGATAGTTTTTCAAAAAATATTCTCTGAAAAATGACATATTTTAAAAAAAAACGTTAATGCTAAAACATATAGAGTGATAATAAATAAACTCATTAGATATTTTCCCCAAACTTAGCAGGTAACGCCATTAGAGGATTGGTCTTCCATTGAAGCAAACTATTATACGATATATGAGAAGTTATATACTACTGTACAATGCTATACGATATATCTTTGTGATTGGAGAAGCTATATATTACTTTACAATGCTGAACGTGAATTTATATGTTTAGTCACTACAAAACACGCAGGTCTTAGGCCGCGTTTTTTTGAGCCACGTTTATAAAACGCAGCTATAGATACCCTATAGCCTAGTTTGTTATAAATGTGGCTAAAATTATGAACTTATAGCCGTGTTTTAAACGCGGCTAGAGTATGTCCCCTATAGTCGCTTTTTATAAACACGACTAGAGTACATCCTATAGCCCCACTTGTAAGATCCTGGCCTATAGCTGCGTTTGAAAAAATGCGGCCATAGATCCCTCAGGCTTATAGTCACGAGTTTTAGGCCACTGTTGTAAACGAGGCCTAAAAAATTGTGGCTATAGGCCAAATCGTCCTATAGCCACGTTTTTATGAGCTATAGCCGCATTTTTAAAACGCGGCTATAGAACTTTTTTTTTTGTAGTGAGTTTTTTTTTTTCTTTATTTTATGGGTTTGATAATTTTGATAAAAATAAATAAATTAGAAAAAGGTCAGATGAAGATGTGAAATTTGATATGTTATGGGTTTTTTTTTTTAATTATTTTTTTGCTTTAATCTATACTACTTGAACATGTGATTATGATATGTTTTGAGTTTTTTCTTTCTTTCTTTAATTCTTTAATATTTTCTTCTACTTTGTAAACCAATTAGTAAATGAAACTAATATTTTGTTTACAGAAGCCACGTTCATTTTGTTTTGCCCTAAAAAAGATGCTTCTTTCCACTGGGGTTTGAAAATGTGAGAGCCAAGGCAATTGAACGGAACACTCCACTCGGGTTTGAAAACATGAATCTTATATGCTTGGTTTTTAATGTAGTGAATTATTTTAATTTTACCCAATGTAAATATTTCATGTTTCTACATTGATCCATCAACTTCTTCATAATAGCTTTAGTAAATATTTTCTCATGCAATTTTTAAATAGTTTTATAGTTACAATTTCATGCAATTTTTAAATAGTTTTATAGTTACAATTTCATTATGTATTTTCACTTTATGTAAATTTATAAGATTTTCTTAGAGGATCTTTTTTTCCCCTAAAGGTTAGTATTGAATTATATATAGCATCATCTTCCAATCATTGAAACATTGATTATAAGATTAACAAAATTGTCAAGTGATAATTAGGGAATACTAGCCTCTGAGCATGCGCTCACTTGCGTGCTCAGAGGCTCTTATATATATATATATATATATATATTTGCAAAAGTTAATAGTTTTCCTTCATCATAATTCGAAGTTGCTACATTTTTCAATCACAAAAATACCAACGAGTGTGATGAGATTTATGTCGAAAAATAATTTTACCCACAAATGCATAAATCTCATCACACCCCTACGTATTTTTATGATTGGAAAATGTAGCCACTTCGAATTATGATGAATGAAAACTATTATCCTTTACCAAAAAAAAGAAGAAGAAGAGCATCTAAGTGCACACTTGAGTGTGTGCTCAAAGGCTAGTTAACTATTAAGAACATAGAGAACATGAAATCTAACAGTGAGATTTTTTAAATATTAATACAATAAAAAGTTATTAAATAATGTAATATTACTTAAATTTATTCCATTTGTAAGTTTTCATCCAGTCAATTTGTAAATTGTGAATTATCTTTTAAATTATATTGATCAGAATTGATATTCTTTAAACATTTTAGATCAAGAATTTTGGTTAAAGAAATTGGAGATTACACAATTAGAGTAGACTAGTTTTAAAAAATTATGAAATATATAAAAATTAAATAAATTTAAAATAATTTAGATAGTAAACATCACTTTACATGCCTAAATATTTATAAGTCAATTAAAAAAAAAACAATAATATAAGCCAAAAGAAAATCTTATTTTTCACTGATAACAATGTAATAAGGTTCTCTAACTCATATCCATAATTTTCCTTGTAAAAATAAAAATAACAAAAGTGTAGTATACATACCTATAATTCTCAATACACAAAAAGGGTTTTTATTTTGCAAAATAATAAATGCTTCTGTGGGGGTCAAAAGCACTTGGAACAAGGATGGGCGTCCTGAGGCTCTAATCGTCACAATTAATTTGTTAAACAAGAGGGTAATCCACAATGGGAAGACTGAACAAGTATAATCAATAATCAAAATGAACACTTAGATTTAAAGACGTGAATACACTTCTGTCGATGTTACAAGCAAGCTTTTATAAGCGGAAAACACTCCTAAGACTTAAAAACACTTTCTCTCCCCATTTTTCCTGTCCCCATTTAGTGTGTAGGAAGAGGTTATTTATACCTTAGATAATCCTCCCCCTTAGTGGATTACCAGGCTGGATGTCAGTAGATCTTTGTCTAATCAGGTTTCTCTTCCCTTAATTTTATGATGAAAATGGACTTTTGGAGTGTCAACATTGTTTAGGCCAGTCATTCAGCATTAAATGCGAAGTGCATTAGGTAGAAACACCTTATTATTGTGGAGGTGACTATTGCTTAGATTGCTTGCCACTTTTCTTGGCTCCTCAGTTGTTTTTTGGGCAATTCCTTCTTCCTCGGCTGTTTTAACCCTCGGACGAAACCTTCCCGCTGCACAATGAGTCTTGTCTTCTCTTCTTGGGAATAAAGGATCCAGCCCCACTCGGCCTTTTCCCTCAATAAAATAATAAGAGAGAGGTTGGAGTTAGAATCACAAGTTACAACAATATAAGAAAATGAAATTAAGAGAGTCAAGATAAATTTAAAGAATAGCATACAGTAGATATCATAGGAGTTAGATTAGAGTTTTCTTTACCTATTATATATATATATGTGTGTGTGTATTCAATAGTTATAGTGAAATGATGTATTTGAACATTAGATGTCTCCTTTTGAAGACGCTAGAAGGTAGTAACCTATATTATACAAGTCAGTTATGTAGTTGACTCTTTTTAAATTGTTATCCATCTATATTAAAACAAATGAATTGGATATTACCACATTATCAATACTTAAAACAAATATTGACTATCACAATAGTGGTATATATATTTTCTATAGCTACAATAGGAGAGTGTATTTGAACATTAGATGTCTCCTTTTATAAACACCAGGAGGTACTAACCTATATTATACAATTCAGTTATATAGTTGACTTTCTTTAAATTGTTATCCATCTATATTGAAGTAAATGAATTGGACATTACCACATTATTAATACTTATACAAATATTGACTATCATAGTAGTAGATATTTTATATATAAAAATATAACTCTACCAAACCTATCCTTTAATTTGATAATGATTTATTTGAGGATATGATAGGGATATTACAAATTCTAGAACATAAGTCTTTCAAACTAATGTATGGTTACGAAATATAGTTAAACATTTATTTACTATATTGTTAAAGTGACACTAATCACATTCATTACAACTTCCATTTTTCAATAATTTGTAGCAAATTATTCAATACTTCCATTACCATAGCAATGCTCCATTCTCTAGGTCCCACCATTAATTTAATTAATGCAGGGTCAACCCAATGTATTTTGGGGTCTAAAACGATAACTAAATTGAGGCATTTTACCCCAATCAAAAAAAAAAAAAAAATTTTGAGGCATTTTATGCATTTTAATTTCAATTAAATAAGTGGGTTCCAATTAGCTCAACTGGTAAAGTCTTTAATAGTTGAATAAGAGATATGAGGTTCAAACCTTGCCTATACCAAAAACTGATTAGTGTCTTAATCTGATGATAAAGAGCTATCATCAGGAGTGGACGCCATAGGTTGAAACTCTCCAATTTCAATTAAATAATATTTTTACTAAAAATCTATTTTCCAGCTTTTTTAGATGCATGTTTACTAATTAAATTTTGTTTTTTTTGTGATATAATCGATCTTGTATATGATAATATCAATTTTTAACTTTGGAAAACTTCTTTGTACAAAGTAGCAACAGCAAATATTGTATTATTAGTAAAATTCTCTAAGCAACATGTATTTTTTTTAAAGGGAAAATTATACTTTACCACCTTAAACTATATTTTATGTTACACTTTGCATCCTAAATTTTTCAAATGCACTTTTTTGCAGCCTAAACTATGACTCTTGTTTCACTTTGCACCCCAATGTTAAGTTTGCTGTTAATTTGGATGAAAAAATATGACACCACGTGAAAAGACCTAATTACCCCTCTTCTCAATGCTTTAAAAATAAAAAGATAAATTACAGTTTACCATCCTAAACTATACTCTTTATTACACGTTGCACCCTAAACTTTGAATTTTCATTCAAGTTAATAGCAAACTTAACGGGACGGTGCAAAGTGTAATAGGAGTCATAGTTTAAGGTGCAAAACGTACATTCCAAAAGTTTAGGGTACAAAGTGTAATATGAGGTATAGTTTAGGGTGGTAAAGTGTAATTTTCCAATTTTTAAAGTATCTAACCTTTTGCATATAAATTTATGGACAAATTTTAGCTACAAAACTAGTTGTAGCCTAAGGCTACAAAATGTTCTAATAAATTGACATGTGGAAAAAATAGCATGTGCATTGCACATGATTACTTAAGTAAACTTAACCCAACTAACCCTAGTTAACTACACCACCTATTAAAAAAAATAAAAAATAAAAACTAAAAAACTAAAACCCTTATACATATTCTCTCTCTCTCTCTCTCTCTCTTCGGCTTCACTATAAACCCAAAAAGGCAGAAACCCAATCCCTCTTCTCTGTAACCCAGAAACTCAATCCCTCTCTAATAACTGAACATAGATACATAAAACCCTCTCTAATAACTGAACATAGGTACATAAAACTAAAGAAGTCTAGACTCTAGTGCAAACTTATTTTCAAGAGCATTAACAAAACCATGAAAAGGGCTATTAAAGTGCTGACTTGTTTACAAATGAGGGAAGAAAATGTAATCATATGGATAGAGCATTACAATCAAGTGCAGAAGCCAATAAATTCCCTCTTAGATTGGTTAACCTTTGGGCACGACTTGATATTTGATCCACATGTAAATTGGAACAAGAACATAGTATGCTGATTCCGTGACACCCAAAATGAAGCACTAGAGGAACACGAATGGATTTATAGGCTTTCTTACATCCTCTACTACAACTATTGGCATTTTGTAGTCACCATTCTACAACTATTATTATCGGAGGAAGATTGTTTGTGTCATGACTTCAGATCAGCCATGAAATTAATTTGAATATCTAAATTAATTTTCTTTCGATATTTGTTTGTGTCGTGACTTCAGATTAGCCTAGAAATTGTTTCAATATTAGTGCTTGTGGTGGTGGAAATAGAATAAAAGAGACAATGGCACTGAAACCTTGACGGTGAAGAATGTCTATGTAGTTTGTATGTTAAATCCTCCCTCACACGTGGAACTGCTTTCAAGAATTCCAATAAAATTTTGAATTAGTATTAAAACAATCGGGTTCTATGGCATACTCGCTGCTGTGACCAAACTAATTCAATTACAGGCTTCAACCCATCAAATATAATCACCACCTTAAGAAGAGTGCAGAACCTACAACCAACTAAGCAAAGCTTCTGATGAGGTACAGACAACAGTTCATTTTAAAGGTACGGAAATCAGTACTTTGGTTTAATAATTCTTCTAGAAAATCCCTCTTCTCTGATGATTGCACAATAGTATAAGTCTCTTCTATTTAAAATATATGGATTGGGGTGACTGATGGTGGAGGCAGAAGAGGGATTGGGGTGACTGGTGGTGAGAAGTTGAAAGAGAGATGGATTAGGTTTCTGGGTTACAGAGAAGAGGGATTGGGTTTCTGCATTTTTGGATTTACAATGAAGTCGAAGAGAGAGAGAGTGAGAGAGAATACGTATTAGGGTTTTAGTTTTTAGTTTTTATTTTTTTAATAATTGGTGTAGTTAAAGGGTTAGTTGGGTTAAGTTTACTTAAGTAATCATGTGCAATGTACATGCTATTTTTTACACATGTCAGTTTATTAGAGCAGTTTGTAGCCTTAGGCTACAACTGATTTTGTAGCTACGCTTTGTCCTAAATTTATTTGACATTTTCATTTTCACAAAACTTAATTTTTGTTAACAACTAATATATTACTTTATAAAACAATGAATGTGGAGCATTATATTAAGAAGTTGAAATTTAATTTAATTTAAAAAAAAAAAAAAAATCAAAGAAAGGGGTGTGGATGTGGACTACTATATTACTCTAAAATTTTTAGGGTAAAATATGGTAACTATCTTCAAATTTGGGCTAATGCCAAATAGATTCAAGACATTTCAAAACTGACTAACTTAGTCCCTAAACAAAAACATTGTATAACACCATTTATTACTCCTCTCTTGTTCCCCCTTCTCTCTCTCTTAGACCTCAGATTCACCACAACCAACTAACAATCATGACCACAACCAAAAACACAACCCAAAATAAACCCATACCAAACCCACAATCACTAGTGGCGATGACCACCCCCAACCAACCAACAACCACCGCATTCTCTACAACCCAAAACAAACCCATACGAAACATAGCCAATTCCAGCCACATACCCACACCAATTCCATTACCAAACCCACACTCACAAAGTGCTTTCGGAGAGAGAAATAGTGAATGCAATGATGAAGAATGTGTGAACGTGAACCTTGTAAAGCTATTATATAGTGTGAAACATATAGTTTGTGTAAAAGTGGTCACTTTATATTACATAGATAAAACAATGTATTCTGACTTATGTGTCTTCTAGACTCTACCAATAAAGATAAAACAAAGAATAACACAAACTAAAGCTTGTCTACAGGTACAAAACCAAACCAAGTGAGAGAAGTTTTACACAAATCTGAAACATAGATTTTAAAGCCAAACCTGAAGGAAATGCTTGGTCATAGAAGAAAGTTCCAAGCATTCCTACAAAGAAGCTTAAAGATATCACTTTTTATGTTTTAAAATGAAGAGTGGCAAAAATTTTAGCAATGAGTACAAAAAACAAGACTTGAGATTGAGATTGGTTGGTCTTTTGGTTTTAGTTTTTCTTTGTTGAGAGAGAGAGAGAAAGAAAGATATTTTTCAGCTTTTGTATGGAGATCACGAGTTCCACACTTTGAAACTCCCACATAGAGTAAATGAAGCATCTAGCACATTTAAAGAATATATTTTTGAAAAATGCTAAAGCCAATACAAATTTTATTACATATATAAAACATATTAACTGATGTGGTACATAATGTGATTTGAAGGGTTTCATCCACCTAATAAATGAATGTTTAACTTGTCTTTTTATGTTTGATGATACATCAATTTGTAAGTTTATGTAATTCATTTTGTATTAAGCCAGTATTATTTTATATTATTTTTGTGAGTTTTTTTTTTTAAGAAAAAAATACTTTTTATCTATTGGCTAACATGTGGGGTGCTTAATTAATACTCTTGATAAATAGATTAAAATTTGGGTGTCTTAGGCGACTGCTTAACTTGCCTAAAATATGGGCCAACCATGAATTAATGAGACCATTGCTATGAAAGAAGAAGTTTTATCCTAAACCGTTACTATACGTGAGAAGAAGAAGCTTTATCCCATAGTACTAATAATCTTGCCTATTTTTCTGTCATTCATCTCAAAAAATAAAAATCTATTTAATATTTATAGTAAAAAGATTTTATTAACGAGTACCTTTAGGGTATTTATTAATTGACAACTTTAGAAAAGTTTTAATACAACTATTATGGAAAAAAAATATGTCCAAAATGTCAATTTATTTTTTCTTTTTACATAAAATGTTTCTAAAAATATTTATTAAATTAATACACATTTGTTAATTTTTTTCCATAGTAAAGTTAGTAGTAATTTTAGTATTTTCCTTAATTGGCACGTGGGTCTATGAAGATGGAGAAAAAACAATGAGAGAAAAGACAGGTAGGATAAGAGACTTTATTTTAGGGTTTTGGCAAAATTCCTAGCTAACTAACACAAATAGGACACCCAACCGCTTGTGAGGCAAAAGTGCAATTAGGCAGACATTTTGGACAGGTAACACAGCTGTCAATCAATTAAAATAATCTTCAGACTACTCCCACCTAACCATAATTAATAGTATTAATTAGTCAGAGTATCACCTTACTATTACATTTTTTTTTTTTTTGATGCAACCTTACTATTACATTAAAAACAGGAAAACAACTTTGTAAATTATGACACCATTAATTACATCACAAACATAAAACGGATAAAACAAAAACAAGTTCGCCAGCCAAAAAAGAATAAGGGTACGGCTAACAAGTGATATTTTAAGAAAGTTTAAATACAAAAAATTTCTAAAAGCATTTTTTAAATCAATGCTTTAAACATATTTATTAACTTTTTATTTGACATTGAAATTTTATTTTAATATAATTTTAGTGTATATGTGTGAAATTTTCTTCTAACTTGAATTCGACTCCTATCTCTTAAAGATATCACCATATCAAAAATACGCGGTGATAATTAATTAAAAAAAAGAACTATAATAAAATTCACAACTTCTTATGGGTGAATTATGAACACACATAAATTTACAACTTTACCAAACCTACCACTTCACCATAATTTCGCTTGACGAATTATGGGTAGCAGAGTTAATGTAAGTGGTGGAGTAGAGTGATGGTCCAAAATTTGCCATTGCTGCATGGAAAGTTGTGGATTTTATTGTTTTACTTGAAAAAATGAAAAAGAGAAAAAAGAAACCAAAACAAAAACAAAAGAAAAATAGGTAGAGTGGGAAAAATCCAAAAAAAATGAAAAGTCAGAGGACGTCAGAAACAAAATCGATTTTGAGTCCACGTGAGACAGCTCCGGGCAAACCAAATTTTCCTCGTGCGGTCTTACCGGCTATTCCTATGTCTCTCTCTCTCTTTCCACGTAGATTTAGTTAAGAGTTTCGACAATTGGACTTTTCGGATTTGATAGATTAATTAAAAAAAAAAAAAAAAATTCTATTAGGGGAAGGCCTTACGCCCTATTTTTTCGGTTTTGTAATTATTTTGGAAAATGAATATCCGTTTACATTTGAGACACTGTTTCTCTCACCTATAAATATCAGCTGCGGAACGCATGCTCATTTTTTCTCCTCTTCTTCCTCGCTCTTTCATTCTTTTTTAATTTTTTCCTCCTCCTCCTCCGACCACCACAGAGTGCCGGCGAACTCGCCGGCGATAAAACGACACTGTTTATTCTCCTCCTCATCCTTCCTATTTGAGCTTCGCTCTTCGCCTTCTATACTATACTCTTACTCCCACCTCTCTCTCTCCCTCTCTCTCCTTATTTGGATCTTTTGTCTCTTTTCAGATCTGGTTGTTCAGGTACAGATTGCTCAATTTACTCGCAAATTATAGTTAATTTTTTTTTTCACTCTTTATCATCTAATTGCTTCGTTGTTGATCTTGATCTGCCATTGTAGATTTTGAAAATTGATCCTATTTTTTTTTTCTAATTTTTGCAATAGATTAGGTAATTAAAGTTCTGTAATAATGTGGTTTTTGTTTGAAACTGTGTGTGTGATTTGTTGCAGAGTTCGATTTTGAGGGAGGGAGAGAGAGAGAGATATGGATGGGAGCAAAGAGATGGGAGTAGGTGTGGGACTTAGAAACGTGAGCTCGCATTGCTCCATCTCGGAAATGGACGACTACGATCTCTCTCGTCTTCTCGATAAGCCGAGGCTCAACATCGAGAGGCAGAGATCGTTCGACGAGAGGTCGTTGAGTGAGCTGTCGATCGGTCTAGCCAGAGGAGGATTAGATAACTTTGAGAGCACGTGCTCCCCCGGAGGAAGGTCCGGGTTTGAAACCCCGGCTTCTTCGGCTCGTAACTCATTCGAGCCTCATCCAATGGTTGCTGACGCTTGGGAGGCTCTTCGCCGCTCTTTGGTGTATTTTCGGGCTCAGCCGGTCGGGACTATTGCTGCCGTTGACCATGCCTCCGAGGAAGTTCTAAACTACGATCAGGTACATATACCCTTTTTGATGTTGTCTGAGCTCACTGTGTAATTCACTATGATCCAATTCATGCACCACACCCATTAGAGATTGCTAGAATAATAGTTTCTTTTAAATGCTTAAAATTGAAAACTTTGATTCAATTCAAGAGGAAAACGAACCCATTTGAAACTAAAAAGAACGGACCGATTTAAACTTGTTATATGTTTTTAACATGATGACAAGCTATGTGAACCTGGGGTATTAATTGTTATGAACTTAGTATACAACAATAACAACAGCAACAACCAGGTCTTACTCCCAAATTCTTGGAGTTGCTATGGATCCTCAACAGATTAGTATATATTTTCTATTCAAAGTCATTCTCTTTCACTGCATCTGGGGTCTGATATAGTGCCTCGCTGGTAAGGGACGCCCCAGCTGGTATCTGTAGTGGATCCTTTCTCATTCACTGCATCTCTGGGGTCTTTTTTCGGGCCTTGGGACCGGTTATAAACAAAATATATGACACTAAGCACAGACACTGTATGTGAACTTCGTGTATGTTTTTATAAATTTAATTTGATGTGTGTTTCGCTTTAGGTTTTTGTACGAGATTTTGTTCCTAGTGCTCTGGCTTTCCTGATGAATGGTGAGCCTGACATAGTCAAGAATTTTCTCTTGAAGACTTTGCACCTTCAAGGGTGGGAAAAAAGAATAGACAGATTTAAACTTGGGGAAGGTGCAATGCCAGCCAGCTTCAAAGTTCTTCATGACCCTATTCGAAAAACAGATACACTTATTGCAGATTTTGGTGAGAGTGCCATTGGGAGAGTTGCTCCTGTTGACTCTGGATTTTGGTGGATAATTCTGCTGAGAGCTTATACAAAGTCCACAGGGGATTTAACTCTTGCAGAAACATCAGATTGTCAAAAGGGGATGAAGCTTATTTTAACTTTATGTCTGTCGGAGGGGTTTGATACATTCCCAACTCTGCTTTGTGCAGATGGATGCTCTATGATTGATCGAAGAATGGTAAGCTGCCTCTAAAATGATTTTACTCATATATACTTTTTTATTTTTATAAATAATTTTTGTCAAAGATGCTTGGATAATGCTTAGCTGCTCCTTTACCAATCTGTTTGGTTCTTATTATGAAATATATGAAGTTTCTATGGGAAAGCAAGTTCACCTCATTAAGTGGTCTTGGTTGATGTTGACTGGCCAATTTTAGTTTCAAAAGAAGAGCAATTGAACCAATGAAGAATTAGCTTGCTCAGTACAATGTTTTCTTTTAGCCATGTTGTTCTTTGGTGTGGAATTCAGGTCTAAGTTTAATGGCTTCCTGGAATAATTTCTTTTCTTATGACTAAATAAACCCTTGTTTTCTTAGGTATATATGTTGTTAGTGACAATGAACATTATTTTCACTGAATATTTATTTACTTGGATTGGTTTTAGCAGTGTTTGAGCATATTGCAACAGAGACTTTGAGTTCTAGAATGATCTATTAAGCATTAAAGATATTTGCATACTTGTAAAAAAAGAAGAAGAATAAAACTCTTAAGACGTTTGCATTGTTGCAATGCTTCATTCTAAGTGTAGCAACAGGATTATTATTTATTTGTAAAATCCTCTAGACGGAGAGGAAATTCTTAATCGTAACAATATGTGACAAATTTTATTGTTTTGCAATGCTCACTGGCTTGTAAGGATGGATAACCCAGTTTCTCTTGTTCCCTGTGCACTTCCCTCTTTTTGATGTGCTTTAGTAGGATATGGAAAGGATTTACATGAAGATGCAGATATTTATTTATTTGTTTTCTTTAGTCTGTTGAGGATGTTTCCAATTTAGTATCCCCAAATAGAATGAATGCAAATGCTTTTATTTGATCTTTGCATAGTCCTTTTCATGTTCTTTATGGGTCAACCACTCATCTAAATTAAGATTTCCTTTTATAACTGTTCAATGAGGATGCTGACTTTTCATTCCATATCCCTTGTAAAAGTAAGTCACACAATTGTTCTCAATTCTCTCTTTCCAGCATTATTCTCTACAATATATTACTTTGGCTCTTATCTTTTTTGTTTTGGTTGAAAATTTTCTTTAGTGCTTGGTGTTGACTCCCAGCGATCCTAGGTGGTGACTCCTAGGTTCTATCTTTCCTTTTTCATTGCTTGGTGTGAACTCCAAGTAACCTAGATGTGACTCCTATGTTCTATAATTTTTGTTGTTTTTTCGTGTTAAAAAAAATTTCCCAATAGACATTTCCCAATAGACATTCCCCTTGAGAATTCTTCTGTCTTTTATCAATTTTAATATCAAAGCCCTCTGTTCTGCATCAATTCTTTTCTTTCAAATAAGTGCATTTGGCAACTCAAACTTGCATTATTGAAAGAGGGAGTGCATGGGAGTCATTCTCTAAGCCAATTCAAGAAGATCAAACAAAAATGGGATGAATTTGTTAGTGATGCCCCCTCTGTTTGATTCCTTGCTCAACTTTCTCATTCCTTGGCCCCTGCTTATTCGGATATTTGTTGATGCCTTTTTTTTTTTAATATTATTTTAAGACTACACTATCAGCTGTTAAATTCATTTTATTACGTTTTTTTTTTTTTTTTCAAATTAAAAATTTTTTAAAGTTTAAAAATCATTTCAACACTTTTTCCTCTACTTGATGAAAAAGCTACTACTAAGCCAAGGCCTAGGGGTGTTGAATACTGCATAGATTTTGATGATTTAGCAGGTTTTGCATAGTTTGATGCTTTGGCTAAAACAAGTGCATTGTAGTGAACATCAAGTAGTTTATAGCTACAATTAGATTTGAAGCAAGTTTGTGGGTAGTAAAATTAGCAGTTGTCAAATTTTTGAGAGTATGGTTTTATTCAGAAACTCTTCTTGATTGACTTCACTGTATTTCCTTAGTTACTCTTCTAATTAAAGAAGTATTATTTTAATTTTTTCACTTATTATCTCCATTTTTTTTTTGTATAAAGGGAATTCATCCATAACCTGGTTCTTGTGCCTGGCATGCTTATGTTATCATAGTGGATTGTTGTTGTATGTGTAAGCAAGCTGGGGAGTCTATGATCACTTATTGTTAAACTGTTCTATGGATAGAGATCCGTAGTCTTTCATTTTATGCCTCTTTGGGGTGCAGTGGGTTATGCCAAAGAGGCTGTAGATTTGTTGGCATGTTGGAAGGGGCAGTTTTCTAGGAAGAAAGATGGTGATATTTGGAATGCAATCCCTCTGTGTCATGAGGATTATTTGGAAGGAACAAAATAACTAGACATTTGAAATCCTTGAATGATTAATGTTGGCTGTGAAGTTGATTTTTTTACATACTTTGTATGATTGGATGGCTCCCAGTGGTCATTCTGTCTCTAGTTTGCTAGATTTAGATGCACCTTCAGTTCACAACCCGTGTATTTGATGGTGTTTCATCTTTGCTCTTTTTTATGTGAATAAAACATTACTTAAAGAAAAAAAAAAAATTCTTGATAATCTTTTGGGACTCTATTTTTTGAGCTCCTTATCACTTTTCCTCTTTGTATCTTGAAATCAGTTGGACTTTTTTTCCTCCATGATGAACATGAGTACCTAATGTTCTTTTATAAAGTAAACAGTGATGAAAGACAAACGAAAAATTTGCAACAATAAATTAAAGAATAAGAAAATAAAGGATGGGACCTAGGATTTAGCACCTTGGCTTGCTTGGAGTCAAAACCAAGTGAAAGAAAATGCTAGGAGTCAACACCTAGGGTTGGTTGGGGTTGGCACCAAACAATTGAAGTAACACTAGTGAAAACTTTATTATCAATTAAACTTTGTCTCATAAAATTGAACTCAGGGCTTCCTAATAGAGTTCCAAAACATTGCTTACAAGAAAATAACTTTAACTCCTGATCCAAATAGGAAAAGAAAATTACTAATTAAGAGATTGGGCTTAGGTCTTTAGGCCCAATTGATAGCAGACTCCTTATATCTTGTGTCTACATTACACAAAATTTATGTTTAGTTTCAAAATTCACCTATGATTTGATGACAAATGTACCCGGTGCACAAAGCACCCACTTTTAGTAGGGTGGGAGAGGTCATGGTAAGCAGCTTGACCCTCCAATTTGTTTTGGTGGAAGGCACTTGCCATCGCACCAAGGCCTGACCTCCAGTGTCTCTTGTCCATCAATCTTGCTGATTTATTTTTCCGTAGTACATAAATTCTACCTTTTTCCACCCTAGCGTTTAGTACCTATCCTAAAGTATGGATCACATGTTTAGATTCATTTTATCATTCGTGAATATATAATTTTTCTTTGATGATACTTATATTACCTGTATCGATTGTCATAGTGGTCAACTTTCTTCTTAATAGTTCCTTTTCTTTTTTCCCTTTGGTTTTAAATACTCAATGTTAACCTGTTATGTTTAATTATAGTATTCGTTTTTGAATTGACATGCTTTACCTTTGGCAGACTTCTTGTTCTATTAGTTTGCAAATTGCGTTGTTTGTTAATTAGTCCTTGAAATATACTCTTTAGTCCTTTTGTATTGAAATTCGAACAGGCCATTGATCCTGAAATATACTTTCTTTTAGGTCATTGATATGGGAAAAGGAAAAATGCAAGACACTTCTGTATAATACTTTCAGCTACTGCACTTGTCATATATTGTTGGCATGTAATTTTACTCTTTTTGGCTTCTTGTCTTTAATATTATGCTTGTATCTCTTATATAGCCTATGGAACTTATATGGAATTGTATTTTTTGTTTCTGTTATAACTGATCTGTTTCCCAAAATCATAACATAATGTTCCCCTGGTCTTCTTCACCTTTTTTCTTTTTCTTGAGGAATGTGTCAGGAGTTCAGTTATTCTTTTACACTTTTGAAGAAGTCTTTCCTTATTTACATGTTTTATTGCGTGAATTATTTTCCAGGGCGTATATGGTTATCCAATTGAAATCCAGGCACTTTTCTTTATGGCGTTGAGATGTGCTTTGGCAATGCTTAAACCTGATACAGAAGGAAAAGAATTTATAGAGCGAATTGTGAAGCGTTTGCATGCATTGAGTTATCACATGCGAAGTTACTTTTGGATTGACTTCCAACAGCTAAATGACATTTACCGCTACAAGACTGAGGAGTACTCACATACTGCAGTAAATAAGTTTAATGTTATTCCTGATTCGATCCCAGAATGGGTATTTGATTTTATGCCAACACGTGGTGGTTACTTTATTGGAAATGTTAGTCCTGCAAGAATGGATTTTCGATGGTTTGCATTAGGCAATTGTGTTGCGATTATGTCATCTCTTGCAACACCTGAGCAATCAATGGCTATTATGGATCTTCTTGAATCTCGCTGGGAAGAGTTGGTTGGAGAGATGCCTCTGAAAATAAGTTATCCTGCAATAGAAAGTCATGAGTGGAGAATTGTAACTGGTTGTGATCCCAAGAATACCAGATGGAGTTACCATAATGGAGGATCTTGGCCAGGTTTGCCTCTTTTCTTGTCATCCAAGTTTTCTACGTTAATGCTTTTAAGTTATGCCAACTGTCCAATATGAATTTTAGTGAGGACCTTTTGGCCTAGGTGGTAGGAATAAACTCACCATTTTGGCACTCAATAATCAATGTACATATGTTAGGGTCAAGTGAAGGTCTGGATAGCACAGGATTTTTATAGGATGACAATGTTGTTGCCATCTAGAAGGATGCTTTTCTATCTTGCATCTATGTGCTTGAAGAGCTATCCTGAAAGCAATCTCTCTCAGTCCTTCCCATCACTCTTCTCTGCACACAAACCATAGAAGGATGCAATCCAAATAGAAAATTATGATTCAGGCATAAAAGCAGACGATTGGGTTCCAAGAAACCAGGATAAAATTTAATTTTAGTTGTTGGTTTATTAAGTATTAGGGTAGAAAGGTTCTTTTATCATTAATTCTAGGATAAAATTTATTTTACATCTTCCTTGATGTAGCTCAGTCCTAATTAAACCATGTGTGTTTTGAGTATATTTATGTTTGATAAGTTGTGTGATTTTGAATATTTCAATCACATCCCATGCTTCAAGGTTGGAGTCACACCCTTTCCATCAAGGACAAAGTTTAGCTATAAAATTGGTTGTAGCCTAAGGTTATAACCTTACTTAGTAAAATAAATATTGCTACATATTTTGAAAATTTAACCATTGAATTGCATGTTCTTTACGCTCTTTGTACACATGTTAAATTTTGTGTCAATTGGATATTCTTTACTTTATAATCTATAAGCTTATATTTTATGGTTAATTTTAAATTACAAAAACTTGCAATTTAAACAATTTATTGATGACATAGTTATTGATCTTTAATTTTCTAGAAATTTTGCAAGCATGGAGAATATAGGAAGAAGATGTGATCCAATGGTAGATTTGTCAAAATTCATCTCCAATAAAAAGATGTTGAGTAAGGTTGTAGACTAAGGCAATAACTAATTTTGTAGCTAAACTTTGCACACATGATTGGCATATGACTTGTCAGCCAATTATATTATATCATATGTTAAGAGAATTATATCTTTAACCATTCTTATATTTTGAATATTAAAAAGATGGAAAAGAAATAAAAGAAAGAGATAGAAGATAGATAAAAAATGTAGGGACACACAAATCTTGAACAGGGGAAAAGAACAAAAAAGAAAAGGAAATATAGAAATCAAAGTGGGGAAGATGAGTGAGGGATGTAATAGAGAGGGAGGGATGCAGCAGATTAAAGAAAGAAAGAAAAAAAGAGAGTTGAGGAGATGAGATACCCTCCATTAAAGTCTTCAAATGGCATTTTTGCTGCTACTATGTAAAATAGGGAAAAATGGAAACAGGAATTGTAACCTCGCGGTCCGCTGTAGTCAGCCTCACGGTGTGCCTGATTGGTGAGTCAGCTGTCTCCACGGCTTTTGCGGGTTGCTTCTCAAGCCTTTGAGTGCCAATCTTCGCTTGGGCCGGCTCCGAGGCTCTACCTTAGCTTTTCATTGGTTACAACTAGGGGCCTTGTATCAAATCGTGCACGCATCTTCAAGAAATCCGCCGGCCGGGGGGGGGGGGGGGTACATAGACGAGGTGGTCCCGGGAATGAAAGCCCATTACTTCATGCTCTGGAACTCCTTAACTTAGGTTGAACAAAAAAAGTTAAATCTTGTGAAACCATAGCATAGGTGAAACCCATCAGCCCACCATCAACGATGAGGTGGCCCATGGGAATGTGCTACACGGAAACCAACAACTAGCTCTTGAGTTGCAGCATGGAGGTTCTTGCCAAGCGACTTCCCCCCTAACCGAAAAATATTCTGACAGCTATATTTATTACTATTGCCTTATATGAGTGTCATGAAGAAGAATGAAAAAGAGATGTTTTTAGTAGTTTCCATATTGCCTCTTAACTTCCTTTATTTATGTGGTGCGAGATAGAGCGGTTTTTAAGAAAATTTTAGCGGAAAACAATCTATAAAAAAATGTCATATTTTTAATAGGGTTTTCTATTAACCAAAGATTGTTTTGCTTTGACTTATTTTTCCCGATACTACTAAACATAGGAAAACATAGAAAACTATCTTCATAAGAGGTTTTCTATCGAAACAAACAAAGCATTAAGTATTACTTGAGTTTGTTTTCTAATCCCATGATGCAATTCTTGAATATGACAAACAAATGCTATACTTTGTGGCTCTAACAAGCTCCACATGTCTCAAGAGCCTTGTAACTCAACTAGTTGACACCTTCTGGTATTTCCAATCGAGACATCTAGGGTTCAAATTTCTTTACCCCTAGCTATCGAATTATCAAAAACAAGTGGGGACGTGGAGAAGATCTAAAGGCTTTATAATTACGCACAATTTTTAATGGACTAACGTCCCTATTGACAGAATTGTTGTATGCAAATTGAGCTAGAGGGAGAATAAAATCCCAATTTCTATCATGTTATCCTACTAGACATCTTAATTGGTTCCTAAGACTCTTATTGAAGACCTCACTTTGAAACCTCTAAGTTTGGAGTGTTTTCAATTTTGTCCCCATATTTTTGATTTCTATAATTATGTACCTTAACTTTCATTATGTTTTCAATGTTGAGTTTTGACCACCTTCCAAACTGTACCATTAAATCCTATAAAAGGACGTAGTTTTGCTATATTTAGATTTCAAATCTAAAGAGAAATTAGAAAAATAGTTTCATACTAAGATAATTATTAAAAAAAATATGAAATTACTTAAAAAAAAATAAAATCAGCCTCCCACTTTTTCCTTTTATTTCTTTCTTCTCTTTCCCCCATCTTCCTCTCTGTCTCTCTGTGTCAATTTCTGGCAATAGCTTTAGTCAGTGATGCTGTCAAAGATACCACCTTGTGATGCTGAACTCGCAATAACATAGTTCTGCCCAGCTCCTGTTGGACCTTGATCTTGCAGCTCAGCTCATATAAGAACTTGATCTTGAAGCTAATTGGTTAGATGTTGTTTTGGTGAGTGAGGTTGAGGTCGGATGAGTGCAGAGTGATAGGGTGTTGAAGCTTGTGGAATATGGTAAAGTTGATGAGGCTGTGATGGTCTGTGACAAATATCTTTGTGGATGTTGAAGAGGAAGGAGGACCTGTGGGGTTACACAACAACTACGTATGGATTTTTGTAGGGTTTGGCTTGATTGATGTTTTGTGGGTGGGGGAGGGGGGGGGGGGTGGTAGGGGGGATGCAGCAAGTGGTAAGGATAGAACTAAGTGTGTGTTTGGATTTGGTGTTGTGGATTGGGACCATTGGTGGTTGTGGGGTTTAACAGCATTCATTGTTTGCACTTCATGTTTGAGCCATGCACTATATTACTGTTCTCATTATCTTTCTTGTTTTTTTTTTCTTCCTGAGATGGCCTTTCTAAGCATCTTGATATGAAGAAAATCAAAGATTCAGTTGAGATGTGATAGGATCTAAATCTTTGATGTAAGACAGATTAGGGAAAATGTGCCTACAAGTGCTTGTATTGGGCTTAGGTTTTGGAAAATGTAGGAGAGTGTGATTAGGGTTAATAGTTTGAATATTACTTGGAAAGTAGGGATTTAAAGGGTGAAAAGGGGCCGAAACAAAGAATAATAGGCTGCAGGAAATTTCTGGCTGGGGTAATAAAAGGGTTTTAGTGGTTTACGAATCTACAATGAACAAAGGGAAGCAATCGTTGTAATTCATCATTTTGTATAAGACGTTTGAGAAGTTTTAATTCTGCCTTGTTAGGCAAGTGGTTATGGAGGTATGGTATAGAGACAGAAGCTTTATGGAGGAAGGTTATAGAGGCCAAATATGGGAATGTTTGGGGTGGTTGGTGCACGAAAAAGGTGACAAGTGCGTATGGTGTTAGCCTTTGGAGGTATATTAGGAGTGGCTGGTTGATCTTTTTTAAACTCCTACAGTTTGAGGTGCGGGATGGTACTAGAGTGAAGTTTTGGAAGCATGTGTGGTGTGGGGATTGTACTCTCAAAGAGGCTTTTCCAGAACTTTACTATCTTAGTAGGGCAAGAGATGCTTCGGTAGCAGAGGTGATGTGTTGGTCTGGTGGGAGGATTCATTGGGATGTTAGATTTCATCGTCCACCTCAGGATTGGGAGCAAGAATCTTTTGATTAGTTTATGGGCATTGTCTACTCTACAACTGTGAGGGGGGTTGGCCTTAACAAAGTTTGTTGGAAACCAGCTAGGAGTAGAGGTTTTGAGGTTAGAGGATTCTATCTTACTTTCTACCCTCCTAATCTTACTTCTTTCCCTTGGAGAATGGTGTGGCAATCGAAGGTTCCTCCAAGGGTAGCTTTTTTCTCATGGTTTGCTTAGGTAAAATTCTTACAACAGGTAACCTTCGCAAAAGGCGTATTATTGTTCTTGATTGGTGTTATATGTGTAAGAGGTGTGGGGAGTCGGTGGATCATCTTCTTCTTCATTGCCCCATAGCTTTTGAGTTGTGGTCTTTGATGTTTTGTTTGTTTGGAATTCACTGGGTTATGCCACATAAGGTAATTGAGGTGTTTGAATCTTGGCAA
Organism: Quercus ilex subsp. ballota; assembly: GCA_032727855.1. Taxonomy (NCBI): domain Eukaryota; kingdom Viridiplantae; phylum Streptophyta; class Magnoliopsida; order Fagales; family Fagaceae; genus Quercus; species Quercus ilex. The sequence goes on from CM064909.1 coordinate 26,681,430, forward strand.
GGTAAGTTTAGGCTCACCGCAATATAGGCCTTTGGAGACTAGTGCCGCATTGTTTGATGTGGTGCATTTGGAGTGAAAGGAATGCTAGATGTTTTGAGGGATGTGAACGGTCCTTACTAGAGATTAAATCTTTTTTCTGTCACACTCTCCTTGCTTGTAGTGTGGCTTAATCGCATTTTACTTGTTCTTCCATTCCTGTTTTATTTGATCATTGTAATTTTGATTCTTGATTTTTTGCCCCCATAGTACATCCCCAATGTACTCGGGTTGGCTACTTTTCTAATAGAATTTTTCGTTATCTATCAAAAAAAAAAAAAAAAAAATCATCCTTTTGTTATCTACTCTTCCTGGGAGCACTGCTTCTTTCCTGAGCTTCAGGGCATTTAAAGGTGCCTTGCCTTGAGGCGCACTTCGAATTGTCCTCGTGCAAGTTTATCAAACCATGGGTGTTTCCGTTCATTGAATATAATGTATAATTGAGTTGCTCTTTCCAATCAGTGTCATTCACTCATATAAGATTATTTCTTCCTGTTAGTTAAACATAAAACAGCTCAACGCCTTGTACCAAGAATAGCACAAAATTACATGGGTTTAGCAGGCCAAGCCTTTTGTTTCGCCCCTACCTAGCCCCAATCCCCACATAAGTTATATTGGCATCAATGATTTACTGAACATTATTCTCTTCATGTGTATAACACAGAAAAGTGCCCGTGCAAATACACTGCTGCACACATCCTTTTGACCTAGGACAAAACCAAAACTTGATTCAACACAAAAATTAAAGGACAGAAACAACAAAAATCACCTGGGAGTCGGCACCTAGGGATACCTGGGGTCAGCACTAAGCAGAATAGAAAATCTAGGAGTTAGTACTACTAAAATTGTTTCCATAGGAGTACAATATTGTGCTTGTCTGGACTACTAAAGTTAAACTCTAACACTGTCTTTGGTTGGGATGAAAGCTGTGGGATGGAGAGTGAGAAGGGGGGGGGGGGGGGGGGGAGGTGTTGGGGAGAAGAGAAAAGTGGGAAGACAACTGAGTTTTCTCTTGTTTGGTTGGGAGTGGAAAATTGAGGAGAAAATGGGTGGTTCCAGGTATTTTCCACCTGGGCTACCAAAGCACCATTTTTCCAAATGAGAGAGAAAAGAGGGCTTCAACTAAAATTACCTAACTACCCTTCACCAATTGCGCTGGAGTGTACCTTGGAGGCCATGGGTTTTGGCCCTTTTGGGTAATGTTGCAATGCCACTGACGTTCATTGAGCTCTTTATAAGTGAGCACTGGAAGTTCTTTGGCTGGCATTATTTGTGGACGCTTGCCGTTCACTTAGCTGGAGTGTAAAAATCTGCAATTATCCATGTGTGCATGCAGACCTTTTCCCTCATAGACACTCGTTGTATGGTGGCAAATAAAGGAATGCCCCATTGATTTATTTATATTTTATTATTTTCCATTTTTATATATGTTGTGAAAATATATTAGAAACTATCCAAAATTTTAGTTATTTTTTTATGTAATTTTTTACTCTTGATAAATTCATTCTATCTATGAGTTACCCGTTAGGGGCAAGCCTAGTGATTGGAAGCTTGGAATGAGTTGTAGAACCAGACATTTTGGGTTCAATCCTCACTCTAGGAGTTTCTTTGGATTACCTGATACACGGTTTTGGTGGGTGGGGTCATGTATCCATGGTTTACTCCCTAAGGGTGGGTCTAAAGGGTCCTACCTTAGTGAGATTCCACGTCATCAAAATTTATTTTATTATATAGTCATTCTTACATAATAATTGAAAAATATCTTATAAAACATATTAAAAAAAAAAATTCTTGGAGCATAGTAGTAAATTTGTACAAACTATCTTTTTCTTTCTTCTACTTTTCCATCATTTGTACCAAATAGTCAAACACATAAGTCACAAGGTGAAAATCTTAATCTTTTCTATTCTTCCAACATTTTCCATCCTTCCACTTTTCCATCCTCCGAAGCCCCAACCAAACATAATCTAACTCTAGTTGGTTTAGGAAACCCTTATTCTATTTCACTGGGGAAACCCTAATTCTATTTGACTTGGGAAATCCTACTTATTGAATTTCAAAAGTAACCTTGACTCTAGGAAATTAAGTGTCCGTTTGGGATTTACTTATTTTGCTGAAATTAAAAATTTTTTGCTAAAAGAACTGTAGATAAAGGTAAAAGTTAACCGAAATAGTAGGACCCATGAAAAGTAATAAAAATAAGCTGAATAGTAAAATAAGTTAGTAAAAATAATCCATGCCAAACGGACACTAAATGCTAATAACCCAATTAAATAATAATACCTTAAAAAAATAAACATTGACTAATAAAAATACAATTGACCTCCAAAATTAAATAAAACTAAATCAAGATAAATGTTTCTTTGTGTTTCTTGCTTCTCCTTTTCTCTTTAGTTTAGGATAAAACTGTTAAAACAAGAAGCATCATATACAATTCTTGAGTTATGCTGTTCAAGTTTGTGTCTGATGTTCATAAGGTTTTTTTTTTTTTTTTTTTTTTTTGACAATATTTATTTTCCTCTTTATCTCGAGTACAGTGCTTTTGTGGCTGCTGACAGCTGCTTGCATTAAAACGGGACGACCACAGATTGCAAGACGAGCGATTGAACTTGCTGAGAATCGTCTGCTGAAGGATAACTGGCCAGAATATTATGATGGGAAAACTGGGAGGTATATTGGGAAGCAGGCAAGAAAGTACCAGACATGGTCAATTGCAGGATATTTGGTGGCAAAGATGATGCTAGAGGATCCGTCACACTTGGGAATGATTTCACTGGAAGAGGACAAGCAAATGAAGCCAGCTCTTAAGAGGTCGTCATCTTGGACTTGCTGAAAAGCTCAAGCAAGTAAAAGCAAATAGGAGAAAAAGAATAGAGAAAAAGAGGTGGTGAAACATCTTGTTATATAAATCAATACTATTCTTTGGTGCTTCCTGCCTTGTACGGCTTCATTCAAAGTTTGTTTGTGTACAATAGCCTGTGCTGAGACTAGTTTTGTGATTTTCCAAATAAAAGATGCATTTTGTTATTCAAGTTATAAACTTTGGGAGGCATTCTGCAAATGCCATGGTGGCAATTTTTTATTAGCTCTTTACAGGCTTAATGGTGGTGTCAAGTCTTTGCTTTACCAGATAAGAGACTGTGGATGATCTTATAAATATATTGTGGACTTTTTATTAAAATCACTTTGTTCAGTAGTTGTTTTGAAAGTGTTTAATTATCATCTGATCTATTGGTATTCTCTCACAGCTTCTTGTTGTGACAGTTCAGGGAATACTAGGGTTGTGAAACCAACCCTCCCACAATGGGGGTCTGAACAATTCGAGACTAGCCCAATAGGGTGGTTTTGAACAACTCAGTACTCGGCTTGAAAAATTACAATATAAATATTGATCAACTTACAACTGAACTTGGCTGGATTATGCTTTAATCAAGGCATTTATTAGAACTTTGTTTGCTATCAAACTTTCACAAAGTTTTTGAGTTAATACTCCTAAGCATACTTGGTATGTAAGAATAGCAATTTACCTAAGGAATAACTATTTCTTTTTGGAATGTTAGGATTAATGGCTATTTTTAGCTATACTTAGGCTCTGAGGACTAGTTAGCAATGAATTCACCTCATTTGTGTTGGAATAGACTCTACGATGGAATAACTATTAAATTAGAGGTAGAATATTCAATATTATTATGATATTTTGTTTAAATTTATCTTGATCTTTTTCGCCAGTGGCATTCAACAAGTGACCATCATTTTCAAGTATATCATAGAGAGTGACAACGTCTCTGATTTTTTGAGAAGCATCATTAACTGAAGATGACAATATTAGCTCCACTAGCGATGTTGAAGTGAGAAATTTTGGCGTGATTCTAGTCTAATGCCGGACAGGTACGATTTGTGGACCAAGATACTATAGTTTGAGAGCTATGATGAGAGGATAGAATTAGCGAGAAGTGATAGTAGTGTAGTCAAGTCTTAACTCCCCGAGATTGACGACTGAATCGATTTCTACCAGGACAAATACATGGAGGATGTTAGAGAAGATAAATTGCGAACGAGGTCAAAAGAGATAGAAATTGTGGAATACACAAATTTAAAATTCTATTCATTGTCATCACTAAACAGATGAGATAAATAGAAATAGGTAGTGACCATAGACCCATTAGCCCGTGCAATGTAGCCTACAAAATAGCGTCAAAAGACTTGGTGAACAGGCTAAAAGCCTAAAACCCATCCTAATAAATGATCTCATCACATAGTACCATAATCAATGGCTTCATCAAGGGAAACCAAATCTCAAACAATCTAAATTTAACCAGTGTGAGATTATGGAGAGAGAGCGTTACTGAAAAATGAAGAGAGGAGAGAGAGAGAGAGTATTCAGAAAATATGACGGAGAGAGACAATATTTAGGCATTAAAGAAGTCTTTACAACCTGCTATATAGTGAGTTCTTATTTATAATAATAAGAACTCACTGTAGCAAGGTTGTAAAAAAATTTGGATATGCATACCTAGATGAAGTGGGTTTTTAATGTAATTGGGTTGAAAAATAGCAATTGGGAGGTTTTACAACCCCCAATGCTAATACTCTAACCAAGATAAGTAAGAAGAGGAGGGGAGCAGATAGACCAATGACCCTTAAACTTGACCTTAGCAAAGCATATGACAAATTAAGTTGGAACGCTATTGAAGTAGTCTTGCGAAAAATGAGATTTAGCCATCAGTGGATACAAATAATAATGCAATGTGTTAGGAGGAGAAAATGGGCTTTTGCCCTTTTTTTTAAAAAAAAATTTAGCATTTTGCCTCATTTCCCAAATTAATTAAGAAAATGCCTCTGTTTTGAAACTCGATTTTCTAAAAATCGAGTTATAACAAACTAAAAATTAAAAAAAAAAAAAAAAATTCTGGAACTCGAGCTCCATGAACTCGAGTTCCATGCAATTTTTATTTTTTATAAAGTTTGATCGCCCCATACCTATAGCTATGTTTAGGGAGCCTTATAGTGGCGTTTTAAATGGAACTCAAGCTCCATGAACTTGAGTTCCATGCAATTTTTTTTTATTTTAAAGTTTGATCGCCCCATACTTATAGCTGCATTCAGGGAGCCCTATAGTGGCGTTTTAAATAGAACTCGAGCTCCATGAACTCGAGTTCCATGCAAGGTCTTTTTTTTTAAAATTTTTTAAGTTTGATCTCCCCATACTCAATTTTCTACAAATTGAGTTTCAAAACAGGAGCATTTCCCTAATTAGTTTGGGAAATGGGACAAAATGCTGGATTTTTTGTGTAAAATGAGCAAAGGCCAATTTTCTCCTATGTTAGGACAATACAACATCCTGGTTAATGAATCAACACAACCAATTATCCCCAACAGAGGCCTTAGTTAAGGTAATCCATTATCCCCCTACATCTTCATTCTTTGTGAAAATGCTCTCTCATGCACCCTTATAGACATTGAAACAAGTGGTACGCTAAAGAAATTGAGCTAAGAAAAGGTGGGCCAACCAAACTTGTTATTTGCAGATAACATCCTAATCTTCTTGAAGATTTAGAAGGAAGGTCCAGGAAAACTCCGCAATGCACTTAGGCCCTTAAAACAAAACAATTTTGGAGGATTGCTTAAATCCCTCAATCTCTTCTAGTCACTACTTTAAGAAATCCAAGTACTTTCCAAAGCACAACCACTTGTGGGAAGCCACTCAACAACCTTAGAATTCAACAAGGATGTGGAAGGCCATATGGGAAACAAAGAATACAGCTAGGGCATGCCCAATGGAGAGTAGGGGTATGGGGCAAAACATTAGGCCCAAAGACAACAACTAGTTCTAACAATGCACTTCCGAAATTTTGGAAGAATCCGGTCCGGTTATCGTGCTCTTTGGGTATTTGCTAAAAGAAATTTTTAGGAAAGTTTTGATATCATTTTTATGAAAAATATAAAAATCTGTCATTTTTTTTTTTTTTTTTTGTTTTCTTTTCCCATAAAAATTTCTAAAAATATAATGTACTTAAAATATCTGTTAACTTTCCTCAGAAATGTTGCAACTACAAGAAGGAACGATAGTGAATCTCTTAAAAACGGATCATCTTGCTCTAATTATTAGCAAAATGGAACATACTAGGTATGACGAGAGTACATATTTTTAACACAAGAATAAGACCAAAATGACCAAGAAGATGAACCACGCGAAGGGAGAAACAAGCAGACATAAAGCAAGCTATGAAAATTGCATATTCCACATAGGGTGACCTTGTTTAATCGTCACCTCCTTCACAACGGTCTAGCCATCAAAATAAGGCTAGCCCATAGGCATATAATAATAGTCAATAGACATTGAATGCAACCTATGTAGAGCCATAGAGGATATATAGGAAGAAACATCGGACCACCTCTTCCTTATGCTCCTGTTTGCACGAGCATTATGGTTTTATCAAAATGACAAACAAGAAAAGCTGGTTGAAGAAGAGAAGAATGAGAAGCTGAAGAAGAAACGAAGTTATACACAATGAGCTAAACGACAGTTAGTAAGTTGTTACGATGCAAAACGACTTGTAGCATTGTTTCTCTTTTATTTGTATAGTTTAGTAACCATGTGACTAGCACGTGCTATGATTAAATGTTAGTTAGTTAGTTAGTTTAGGCAGTTATACCTGTTAGTTGGTTTCCCTCTTAGCCTCGAGTATATAAACAGAGGTTGTATTCATTTACTAAATGGGTCATGCTAACGAGTGCCCTTAGGGCACTCATTAATAATATATTTTAGGAAAATTTTGATACCACTTTTATGGAAAATGAAAAAAGTTGTCAAAATATTAATTACTTTTTTTTCATTTCCCATAAAAGCTTTCTTTAAATAGATTATTAATGAGTGTCCTAAGGGCACTCGTTAGCATTTTCCTTACTAAATTAATCAAAGTTTCATTTACACAGATCTTTGATAGAGTATTAGAGTGAAACTTCGAGAGTTTTCTTTTCCTTTGTTGAAACTGAAATGGGAGTTAAACAGCAAGCAGTGAAGGAGTAGAACGACAACAGTGACAAAAGATTTAAATGTAAAACGACAACGAAGAAAAATAAAAGAATTAAACGCACTGTTTGATTTAGAAGAGAGTTAGTTACATATTTTGCCAAATGTCATTGTATTATTGTTGCAAGTTTGAGAGTTGGTTATGAGTTTTAGGCGCCAATTTTGAGTCTCTGTTTTTCATGTATATAAGTAGTTGTAAGCTAATTATTTTGTAACTAATTCAATAACAGTTTCTTGATTAGTGAATGCAAGTTTTCTTTTCTCTCTCAAAAGCTCTCTCCAAGTTCTCTGTGATTTTCTGTTTTTACATGGTATCAAAGCAAATTTTCCTTCACTTTCCTTCCAACCAAACAAAGTTTTCTTTCTTAATTAGATTTTTCTTAGCTTTCGTGGTTGAGAGATTTGTCGAGTGTACCTTCTTCTTCAACTGCACCACCTACAAGTGCAGTTATGGCAGATGAATCTGCTAATAATCCTTTCTTTTTACTAGCAAACGAGAATTCTGGTTTAATTCTTACATCTCAACCTCTCATTGGTCCTAAGAATTACATGAGTTGGGCAAGATCTGTGTTTTTGGCCTTGAGTGCCAGAAACAAGTTTGGATTCGTGAATGGTTCAATTCCAAAGCCAGATCCAACCTCACCTTTGTTCAATTCTTGGAGTAGATGCAACACTACAATCTTCTCATGGCTGACCAATTCACTTAGCCCTAATCTTAAAGCAAGTGTGATGTACATCAATTCTGCAAAAGACTTGTGGATTGATCTTAAAGATAGGCTATCTTAGGACAACACACAAAGATTGTTTGAACTTCAAAAGGAGATTTCACACTTGGTTCAAGGTTCACTCTGGGTGAGTTCCTATTTTACCAAATTCAAGACTTTGTGGGATGAATTTGTCAATTATCAACCTTTCACAATTTGCACTTGTGCTTGTGTTTGTGGTTTTAAGTCATCTCAGTTAGATGCACAGCATAAAGAACATGTATTTTGTTTCTTAATGGGCTTGAATGATAGGTATGGAAACCTCATTGGGCAAATCTTGCTCATTGAGCCTTTTCCTTCTCTTAGCAAAGTGTGTTCTTTGATTTTGCAAGAAGAGAAAAGAAGGAGTATAGGAAATACTATTAATTTGATTCAACAATTGGATGTTGTGCAATGTATGTGAATAACAATAGACATTTTCAAGGAAATCAAGGTCAGAGCAAAAGTGGTGGGAAAGGAAAGAGGGAAAGACATGTTTGTACTTACTATGGCTTTATTGGGCATAGAGCAGATAAGTGCTATAAGCTCCATAGCTATCCTCCTGGATACAAGCCTAAAGGGGTTAACAAGCCAATGGCTAATCAAGTTTCAGGAAATTTTGGGTTTGATGCTAATTCCATTGTTCAGCCCAGTGGATTGCCCAATTTTGGAGTCCAATTTGACAGCATGTTTCAGAATTTGGTTAGTACTCCTCTTGGTGTTCAATCTGGTTTTCAAAATGCTATTGCAAGTGCACCTTTTGGTGTTGTACAAGGTGCATCTAGCAGTTCTTTTGGTGGTTCTTTTCTGCAGCAAAGTCCACAATTTTTTCAGGCTCAATGCCCTATCTCTCAGGCTCAATGTGAGCAATTACTCACTCTTTTGAAAGGGTATGTAGGTACTGGTTCAGGTGTTGGTACTTAGACCAATCAAGTTGCATCTGTCATGGCTCCCAATACCATTTCTACCTCACTACAGACATCTACACATGTCACACTTCAATCATCATTGCCTTCTACTTCCAATTTAGCTTCTTGTTCTTCTAATTTCTTAGGTAATCCTTTTTGGATTCCACTTAATTTTTCTCATTTAGTTTTTTCTACTTAAGTAGTAAATAGGACTATTTATAAATCTAATTCTTGGATTATAGATACTGGAGCCAATGAACATATGGTTCATTTAGTGACTTAACTTACCTCTATAACTTCAATTGTCAATACTTGTGTCTATTTGCCAAATGGGGAACAAGCCTTAGTCACACATGTGGGCACTATGCATATTTCTTCTACTCTTGTCTTAAATGATGTTTTGTGCATTCCATCTTTTGGTTTTAACCTGATTTCAGTCAGTAAACTTGCCAAGAATCTATTTTGTTGTCTCATTTTTCTTGGTCATTGCTGCTTTGTTTAGAACATTGCTCAATGAAGCATGATTGGTCAGGGTAGAGAAAGCAATGCCTTGTATCTGCTGGACTCTTCTATTCAGCATAAATCTTCTGCTCTTACTGCTACTAGTCCTCTTTCAAGCATAGATTTATGGCATACTAGATTAGGCCATCTTTCATTTTCTAAACTTCAATTGTTGAAAACATTGATGTTTCTAATAAAGCTTCATGCTGTAATGTTTGTCATTTCTCTAAATAGAAAAGGCTTCAATTTTCCATTAGTAATCATGTATCTTCTGCCCCTTTTGAATTGACTCATTGTGACCTTTAGGGTCCTTTTGCTACTTGCACTGTTGAAGGTTACAAGTATTTTTTGACTATTGTGGATAATTTTTCAAGATGCACTTGGGTTTATCTTCTCAAACTTAAATCAGATACTCAAGTTTTACTTCCAAATTTTGCTAATATGATTAAAACTCAATTTAATAGCAACATTAAGACCATTAGAAGTGATAATGGTACAGAATTTTACCTTAAAAACTTCTTTCATTTCAATGGTATCTTGCACCAATTATCTTGTGTTGATACTCCTCAACAAAATGTCATTGTTGAGAGGAAGCATCAGTTTATACTTAACGTTGCTAAAGCATTGAGATTTCAATCTAAGGTTCCCTTGTGTTTTTGGGGTGACTGCATTCTCACTGCAGTCCACTTGATCAATATGGTTCCTTCCAAATCTCTAGGTAACAAAAACCCTTATGAAATGCTTTTTAATACTCCACCATCTTATACACATCTTAGGAGTTTTGATTGTTTGTGTTTTATCTCCATCTCAACTAATCATAGGCATAAATTTGCACCTAGTGCCAGGAAGTGTGTGTGTTTTGGGCTATCCACATTGCATTAAAGGCTACAAAGTATTAGATCTTGATTCTAATTCTGTTTTCATATCTAGGGACATTGTTTTCTATGAATCCATTTTTCCTTATGCATTTGCTTCTCATCCTTCCACTTCTTACCTAGATGATTTTGTTTTTCCTCATGCTACTTCAAATGTTCCTTGTTCCATTGACTTTGTTTCTCCTTTACTGTCTTCCACTACTTATGATCATTCTAATTCCTTGTCTTCCAATGACACTTTTATGCCAGTATCATTAGATGCTCCTACTTCTGATGTTACTATACCAGATCCTAATCCATTAGATGATCCTAATGCTAATACTTCTATACTAGAACCTATTTCAGATTTTGATTCTGCTATAATCCCTATTGATCCACCCATACAGCCCCAATTAAGAAGATCCATTAGACCTCACATTCCTCCATTTTACCTGTCAGATTATTCTTGTAAATCTGTTAGTGCTAAACCTCAATCTAGTCTACCATATACCATTTCAGATTTTTTGAGTTATTCTCACTTGGGTCCTACTTTTAAGTCCTTTGTCCTAGCAGTCAGTGCTACTCCTTCAGAGCGTGCCTCCTTTCATCAAGCTGTTCAATATCCTGAAAGGAAGGCTGCTTTAGACAAAGAGATTGAGGCATTGGAGGTGAACCACACATGGACTTTGGCTCCTTTGCCACCAGGTAAGACTGCTATAGGCTGCAAGTGGGTTTACAAGATCAAGTATTTGCCTGATGGTTCAATTGAGAGATATAAGGCTCATTTAGTTGCTAAAGGGTTCACTTAGAAGCATGGTTTGGATTATTCTGAAACTTTTTCCCCAGTTGCTAAATTAGTTTCTGTCAGGATTGTTTTTTCTTTGGCTACTGTGAAATGGTGGTATTTACACGAAATGAATGTCAATAATGCATTCTTGCATGGTGACTTGGTTGAGGATGTGTATATGTCCTTTCCACCTGGTTTTCACAGCAGAAGGGGGGGGGGGGGGGGGGGGAGTTTAGTTTGCAAGTTGAATAAAAGTCTCTATAGTCTTAAGCAAGCTTCAAGACAATGGTTTGAGAAGTTTTCAATTACCATTTTGTAGTTGGGTTTCATATAGTCCAAATTAGACTATTCCTTATTCACACATTCATGAGGTGTTTCTTTCACTGTTCTCTTAGTTTATGTTGATGATATATTGCTTATAGGAAATAATCCCACTTGTGTTACTGCTTTGAAGAAGCTGCTTGATGAAAAATTTGGTGTAAAAGATCTTGGTTCATTGAGATACTTCTTGGGCTTAGAGGTTGCAAGGACTGATGCAGGCATTAGTTTAAACCAAAGGAAATATGCCTTGGAGATATTGAAAGATACAGGTTTTATGGGCTGCAAACCTGTGAAATTTCCTATGGAACAAAACTTAAAATTTTCTAAGTATGAAGGGAAACTTCTTGCAGAACCAGGGCTGTATAGAAGGCTTATAAGAAGACTCTTATACTTAACTTTGACAGGGCCTAATATAACATATGTTGTGCACATATTGAGTCAATTTGTGTCACAGCCTAGAGAATCTCATTTGCTAGCAACACACAGGGTTCTTCAATTCATCAAAGGTTCACCAGGAAAAGGGATTTTCTTCCCTAGCAATACAGAGTTACATATCAAGTCCTTTTGTGATGTAGATTGGGCGAGATGCCCTGATACTCGAAGGTCTCTCACAGGATATGTAGTGTATTTGGGGAATTCTTTGATATCTTGGAGATCAAAGAAGCAAGGAGTGGTGTCTCGGTCCTCTGTAGAAGCTGAACACAGGGCCATGGCTAGTGTAGCTTGTGAAATTACTTGGGTGATGCACTACTTAAAGATCTAAAGATTGAACACCACAAACCTACTATGCTATTTTGTTATAATCAAGCAGCATTGTACATAGTTGCAGGCCCAATTTTCCATGAACGAACCAAACACAGAGAAGTTGATTGTCACTTGGTTAGGGACAAAATTTTGGAAGGGAAAATAAAGACTTTTTGTGTAGCAACTAATTCTCAGGTGGCTGATATATTCACTAAGGCCTTGGGTTTGGCATCTTTTACAAGGCTATAAGAGAAGTTGGGATTGAAAGATATTTTTCAGCCAAAAGTTTTGAAGAAAGCTTGTTCAGTTCGAGTCACAAAGTCTAAGACACTGGACTTGAGGGGAAGTGTTGAAACTAAAATGGGAGTTAAACGACAAGCAGTGAAGGAACAAAACGACAACAATGACAAAATATTTAAATGTAAAACAACAAAGAAGAAAAATATAGGAATTAAACGCACTATTTGATTTAGTGGAGAGTTAGTTACATATTCTGCCAGATGTCATTGTATTATTAGTTGCAAGTTTAAGAGTTGGTTATGAGTTTTAGGCTCTAGTTTTGAGTCTCTGTTTTTCATGTATATAAGTAGTTGTAAGCTAATTATTTTGTAACTAATTCAGTAACAGTTTCTTGATTAGTGAATGCAAGTTTTCTTTTCTCTCTCAAAAGCTCTCTCCTAGTTCTCTGTGATTTTTTGTTTTTACATCCTTTCCAGAATGCGTGTTTTCTTTCTTTCACAAAAACTCAAAGTTCATTAATGGTTATTGACTTATTGTAAGCGCCAATACTTCTGCTTCTAAACCTTCATCTTTACAGGATTCATCCATGGCAGATGATCATCTGTTTCCGTATCATGGAGAGAATCCTGGTATAGTTCTTATGTCTCGGCCCTTAGTTGGTGAAAACTATCCAGCTTGGGCCTAATCAATTAAGAAGGGGTTTATAGATAGAACACTCACACTTTCATCTCCTTTAGTGAAAACTCCATTTGAGATTCAAGCTTGGATTTAAGTAGATAACATGGTGGGAGCATGGATTACAAAAGTAAGTAGTTTCACCAAGAATTCAAGTTAGCATCATTTACATAGATACAACCCTAGAGATTTGCAATGATTTTAGAGAAAATTTTTCTCAAGGAAATGGATCATGAATCTTTAATTTGCAAAAAGTGATTGTAGAGGTTACACAAGCCTTTTGCCAAAAATAAAAAATAAAAAAATCCCAAGCCATATGTCAAAAAATATATTTCAAACACTCATAATCAAATATCACTACCAAACACCTTTTTTTTTCGCCACAGTTTTCAGTGGCTATTGAAAATTGTTATTTGAACATTGCTACCAAAAAGGCCCATACCTTTTAAGAATTTGAAATATACAATTGCCGGTAATGAATAGAAAAAGGATAAAGAAATTTTTTTTAAAATATATAGAGAGATTAAAACAAAAAAAAAAGAATAAATAAATAATATTTAAATGAGATAGAGAAATGATAAAGAGTCTGTTGAAATGTGTATTTAAAAAAAAGTAAGTAAAATATTAATGAGCATTACAACGTGCTCGTTAAGAAATAACTTTATGTCAATAAAATCAATTTTTTGTCGGATTTTTGACCAATTTTATAAAATATAGAGTTAATAAAGTCAATTTCTTGAGTTTCACCTCTAATTTAGGGTTCGTTTGGATAGAATTTATTTTACTGAAACTGAAAATTGAAAACTGAAAACACTGTAGCAAAATAAATTTTAAATGTGTGAATAGTGCCGTGAAACTCATTTTTAATGAAAAATTGCTGAAAAGTGAAGTTTGTGGGTCCCGTGAACAGTACATGAGATCTACGAGTGTGATGAAAAGTGGCTGAAAAGTCAAAAATATATTGCTACTGTTCATAAACAGTAGCATGAACAGTAACCATTTGTCCTCCTGAAACGCGTGCTACAAAAAAAAAAAAACACAAACACAAACACAAAATGCAACAGCAAGATCCAAACAGATACTTAGTGATATTTATAAACGTAACTGATCATTTTTCTAAATAGTATAACCTCTTTTTAAAGTAACAGTACAAAAGTTTGGAAACTAGTTACTATACATTGTATACATGTACGTTTCTTTTTATTGATATACATGTACACTTCTTCCGTTTTTTTTTTTTTTTTTTTGATGGAAAGCTCACAATATTTTATTCAAAAAGTAGAATTGGAAATTACATCATGCATGCATGCACGTTCAATACATCCTGGGCATTCCTCAAGCCATATTACAACATCATCCACGTTAACTGCAAACTGGGCCAGTACGTGGGCCGGGGTATTCCCAAGTCTTTTGGTGTGGGAAAAACTAAAGGTGCGAAAATCTTGAGCACGCCTTAGAATTCCTGTGACTATATTTTGGACCGAAGGAGCAGCAACAGTAAGGCCGTGTATAGCATTGTAAATCTCCAGCAAGTCACCCTCAAAAGTTACGTCCCTGAGCCCTACCTCCATTGCCAAAGTGACTCCTATCTCCATAGCTTTGGCCTCTGTTTCCAGTGGCCCCAGCGGGGAATGTAGCTTCCTGCTTAGCGCAGCAATCACCTGACCTGCGCCATCGCTTACAACCACTCCCACACCAACTTGCTTCTTTTTAGAGAACACCGCTCCATCAACATTCACCTTATAGCATCCCGCCTGTGGTGGAGCCCACTTTACGGTATGGTTCCTTTCTTCATTAACCAGCGGTCTTTCATTCGCCAACTGGAATTCCTCAAGCAGACAAAGTGAGCTTCTCGACACTGCCTGCCCACTTCGAAGCCTACCCCCTTGTCCAATATCATTCCTATCTTTCCAAATCCCCCAGCTAATCATGACCGTCCGCTCCAATAATCCAGGCCGTGACTCCTCCCACTTTTGTAAGTGCCATATAACATCCATATAATCCCACGAAGGAAGAATCTCAACCGGAAGGGAGATCTTGCATGAGGACCACACCTCTTTTGCATGGTCACAGAACCAAAATAAGTGGCCTATGGACTCCACCTGCTTCTTGCATACCTCACAGGTGTTATCCTTTGTGATATTCCTCCACAAAGTGCTTTACTTTGTTTGGAACATTCATTTGCCATAGTCTTCTCCATGTCTGTTACATAGCTGACTGGTTTGATCCTTCCGCCGTCTGCTTGTCCCCTTGGGCCTCCTGTGCTAGTCTGTACGCGCTTTTTACTGTGAAACATCCGTTCGTATTTTCAGCCCATATCACTCTATCCCTTGCCCCGTTGATGCTCAATGGTATGCTTAGGATTGTATCGGCATCCTGTGGGAGAAAGCATTGGTTGACTAGGTCCCTCTTCCATTCCTTGCTATCTTCGTCAATGAGGTCACTAACCCACTGTATTTGCCTTGGTGTTCTCTCCGGCGTAATGACCTTGTATGTACTTGGGCTTGGAATCCATTTGTCCTTCCAGACTTTGATTATTTTACCGTCACCCACCTGCCACCTCATTTCATGTCACACCAGTGGCTGGGCAGCCATAATGCTCCTCTATGCAAAAGAAGGCTGACGCCCCATACTAGCCAACACAAAGTCGCAACTTGGAAAGAATTTTGCCTTGTAGACCCGGTAAAACAGAGAAGATGAATTCGTTTGAAGTCGCCACCCCTGTTTAGCCAACAGAGCAAGGTTAAATAATTGCAAATCCCTAAAGCCCATGCCACCCATCTCCTTCGGCAAGCAAATTTTCTCCCAACTCAGCCAAGCTAATTTCTTTTCATCCTTTACCTGACCCTACCAAAATTGCCTAACCATTCCGGTCAGTTCCTTGCACAGAGTAGTAGGAAGCTTAAAGCAGCTCATTGTGTAGGATGACACTGCTTGGGCTACTGCCTTGATCAATATTTCCTTTCCGGCATTTGATAGTAATTTTTCCTTCCATCCTGTAAGCTTGTTTGCCACTCTTTGCTTCAGCTGTGCCAACGTGTTTCGTTTAGACTTCCCCACAAGCGACGGCAGCCCCAGATACGATTCGTGAGGCTTGATGACCTGAGCCCCAAACATGGCTTTTATTGCTTCCTTAGTGTCGTGGTTAGTGTTAGGGCTAAAGAAGAGGGAGGTCTTGCTTCTATTGAGTTGTTGACCAGAAGACTCCTCATCGACTTGGAGCACTCGTTGAATCTCCTCATTCTCCTTGACTGTGGCTCTTCCAAAAATCAGGCTATCATCGGCGAAAAATAGATGGGAGATCGTGGGTCCCCTTGCCGAGGCAGCCACACCTCTGAGAGTCATGTTCTGGACAGCCTTATGCAATAGTGCTGACAGTCCTTCCGCACAAATGAGAAAAAGGTAGGGGGATAATGGATCCCCCTGCCTCAGCCCTCGTGTCGGGACAATGTGACCACACGGCTGACCGTTAATTCGTACTGCATATGTCACTGAAGAGACACACCTCATCACTAGGCTTATCCACCTTTCATGAAAACCTAGTTTTTCCATGATTTGCTGTAGACATCCCCACTCCACCCGGTCATATGCCTTGCTCATATATAATTTCAAGGCCATCTCTCCATTTCTGCCTTTCTTTTTTCCAGTTAATGTGATTCATTAATTCATGACCCACCAGGACATTGTCTGTGATGAGCCTTTCCGAAACAAAGGCACTCTGATTCTCGCCATTAATATCCTACAAGACTGGCTCAAGGCGGTTTGCCACTGCCTTGGAGGCCAGTTTGTAGACCACGTTGCACAAGCTGATCGACCTATAATCTGTCACTCTCTCTGGATTTTTCGTTTTAAGGATAAGGACTATGTGTGTTTCATGGAACTTGGGGGGAGCTACACCATTTTTAAGAAAGTCTAACACAATTTTTATAACAATAGAATTCACATTAGGCCAAAAATGCTGGTAAAAGATGGGAGGCATACCATCTGGACCTAGCGCCTTCATCGGGTGCATTTGCTTCAAAGATTTTTCCACGTCATAAGCATGAAAATCTTGCAGGAGTAAGGTGTTCATTCTATCCGTTACCTTAGCCTGGATGGCCTCAATCAATTCTGTACTGACATCAGTCTGGGATGACTAGAACAGCTGTGTGAAATATTCCACGAAAGTACTGCCCACTACTTCCTCATCCTCCTGCCAAACATTACTTGAATCCTTGATCCTGGTAATGAGGTTGCGTTGGTGTCTGTTAGAAGCCTTGGTATGAAAAAATGATGTGTTGCGGTCCCCAGCCTTCAGCCAACTATTTCTCGATCTTTGCTGCCACATGTCCTCCTCCACCAGGAGCATTCTATTCAGCTCCAACTTTGTTTCCTGAATCTCCTCCATTACGTTACTGCTACTTTTCAAACCCTCCAACCCTTGAAGCTTTTCCTGAAACCTTGCTATTTTTTGACCCACATGGCCAAAAGTATTCCTGTTCCATGCTGTTAGAGATTGCCTACACTCCTCCAAGCATTGAGAAAACGAGTGTTGGCCCCCCATATACAGTGCCCTATCCCATGCTTCAGACACTACCTCCTTGCACCCCTCATCCCTCAGCTACATGGCCTCAAACCTGAATAGTTTCTTCCGTCGATTTCTCCGCTGTTTGTCACGGTGAGCTTTCAAAACCAACATACAATGGTCCGACGTGGACGCTGCTATATGGTGTAGGCTCACATTTAGGAATATGACAGACCAGTTTGTGGACACCAAGGCTCTGTCCAGTCTCTCTCTAACCCATCCTCGGGCACCCAGTCTCCTGCTCTAGGTGAAATCCAATCCTGTGTAACCTATATCTCTCAGGTTGCATCGGTTGACCGCTTCACGGAAGTTCTTCATCTGCCACTTTGGACGTATATTACCGCCTTTCTTCTCCTTCTCATGTATTATCTCATTAAAGTCTCCCATGCAGATCCATGGTAGGTCACTCCTTAAACTTAGCTCTTCTAACAATCTCTAAGACTCCTCGCGTTTATTTGTTTCAGGGTTGCCATAGAAACCAGTAAATCTCCACTGTTTATTACTCCATTCTTCAGTAACAATCGCATCAATATGGCATGGTGAATAGGTTTGAACATCCACTTTCATAGAACTTTTCCATAAAAGTGCTAAACCTCCTCCTCACCGGACACTAGGAACCACTAGACCCTGTTGCTGCTCTAGTTTGCGCTTAATACGTGCCATCTCAGACACTACAAACTTGGTTTCCATAAGGAAAACCAAGGTGGGATCTTCCTCCAAAACAAGCTTCTGGAGTGCTTTCACTGTACAGGGGTTCCCAAGCCCCCGACAGTTCCAACATATAGCACTCATTGCTCCCGGCGTGGCTGCTCTGCAGTGACGCCGATCCAAGGTGTTTTGCCATGATTTTCCCTAGAGCCATGACTTCTCCTTCTAATTTCTGTTTCTTTTCATTTTCCTCATCAACTGAAATGTCCTCTAGAGGTGTTCTTTCCTTCCTTTTTACTCCTACGTCGCTTGCTTCCACTTCCATTGACGTATACTCCTTCATTTTCTCCCCATGCATTTTGCCACGACTCCCCACGTCCCTATTTTCTTTTCCTACGTTACGGCTTACTTTAATATTTTTCTGAGTGGGCCCCTTTGACTTATTGTTCTTTCTACCCTTTTGAGACGTTGGGATGTGCTGGCCTATGACAGAATTACAACCCATTATTTCTTAGGCTGTGGTCTTATTTCCATTTTGAGAAATAAAGTTAGTCACACCAGAAAGCCCATTTTTCGGGCCCAACTCCTCATTCAAACCGGCCCAAATTCTAACCCCTTCCACCCGCTTTTCACTCCCTTCACTGATCATTGAGCTTTGCGCCGGGTTCTGCAAAACAGCCGAAAAGGCCGGCATGCTTTCTGCACTTGACTGCTTCTTCAAAAAAACCGCCCCACCTGTGATGGCCACATCTATCTTTCTGAGTTGCTTTTCAAAAGTTGGAGATTGCATGTTTTCTGGGATGTGACATGTCTGGTGCGGCATTAATGAGTCTGAGATAGCCACATCGCTCATCACGTGCTCACCATAAGCTGTCTTGGGCTTTGTACCTTGTTCAGTCCTTGTCGTCGTCACCGTCTTGCTTGCCTGAGCTCCTTCTTCGCCTGAGCTCTCTTCCTGTCCATGCGTTTTCCTCCCACACCATTCTCCTTTTGCGACGACAAGTTGTGGCTTCTGTAACCGTTCCGGGATAGCGCGTAACCAAGGGCCAAACGGTTTCTCTTCCGCCCTGAGAGTTTCATCACTTCAAATCCACTGCATGCAGTCACGCTCGTCGTGGTCTACCATCCCACAACAGTAGCAAAATATCAGTAGACGTTCGTATTTGAAGTCCACCCATGTTGGTGACGCTCTGCCGAGTCGGACTAACCTTCCTCGACATAAGGGTGCGGACACATCCATTGACACTCGGATGCGCATGTGACCTCCCAAGCAGAATCCTTTGTCATCCACGTCCACCTTTTCCACCTTCCCCAACGACCCACCGATCAATATTCTGGCACCCTTTGTCTGGCACATTATAAGATTTTGTTGATAATGAGAATTCTTATTCACTTAATGAATGTTTACATCAGCTTTGCCCTTTATATACAAAACAGAGGATCGGTTACTAACTTAACAGATTAACAAACTCCTAACTAACTCACTTAACACTAAACTAAAACTCACGTGCTCTCTCACGTGTAATACTAAACACTATATACAATAGAGCTAAACTACCTTCAGTTTATACAATGAATTATACAAAGCTACATGTCGTTGCCTTCTTGGTCTAAGTTTGACTTCTGCTCTAACTGATGCTGCTGCTGCATACTCTGCTGCTGCTGTTGCTGCTTCAATCTTTGACACTCCCCCTCAAGATGGACGCCACTGGAATGAATATTTAGGATTCCCATCTTGCCAATTAAGACAGTAAACTGACTTAGATTCAAGGCCTTTGTCAATAAATCTGCCAATTGAGAATGACTCCTAATATTCATCAACCTTATAACTCCATCCTCCACTTTGTCTCTCACAATATGACAGTTAATTTCAATATGTTTTGTGCGTTCATGAAACACAGGGTTAGACCCTATGTGGATTGCTGCTTCACTATCACTGAACAACAACGCTGCTTTGTCATGTTCTATATTTAGATCCTTCAACAAGTACAAAATCCAGGTCACTTCACACATAGCCACAGCCATTGATCTGTACTCAGCTTCTGCAGTAGATCTAGAGAGTGTATTTTGTTTCTTAGACTTCCAAGAGACCAATGAGTCACCTAGGAAAACACAGAAACTTGTAATGGACCTTCTGGAATCTAGACAAGCTGCCCAATCTGCATCTGCAAAGGCTTTTATGTGCAGTGAAGTGTTTGATGGAAAAAACAATCCTTGACCTGCCGTGCCTTTAATGTACTGGATGACTCTATATGCTGCCTTTAAATGAGGCTTTCTAGGCTTAGACATGTACTGACTTAACCTGTGCACAGAGTAAGTAATGTTCGGCCTAGTGATTGTTAAGACCAGCAGTCTACCTATCAGCCTTCTATACATTCCAGCATCATGTAGTAACTCACCATCATCTTTGCTCAACTTTAAAGTAGCTTCCGTGGGAGTTCTAGCTGGTTTACAACCAAGCATTCCAGCATCATGAACAATTTCAAGAGCATATTTTCTTTGACACAAAGAAATGCCCTTTTGTGATCTTGCAACCTCCAAACCCAGAAAATACTTCAAACTACCCAAATCCTTAAGTTTGAAATGCTTGTTTTGATACACTTTAAGGTCTTCCACAGCTTTAGGATCATTGCTACCAATTAGAATATGATCAACATAAACTAGAAGAGCAATGAACAATCTACCATCCTTCTTCTATACTACTATTTAAGGGGCTGCACCTGTTTGGACCGGATTTTTTGTGTGTTCCAAAATACCCCTACAACCTATGTTTAAGTAGGGGCAAAACTTGGTAAAAATGCTTCCTTAACTTCTACGTAAAACACTATCTACAAAATAGGACCACACTCCCAGTACACTTATGTTGGTTTTCAAACTTAAATTGCTTCTTCTTCAGTTCTCCAATTCTCTCAATTTTGTGTTTTCAAATACCTTTCACCCACCTCTTTGCTTCAGATTTCACTACAAATAACAACAATAGCAGATAGATTTGAGGTAAGCTCTTTAACCTCTAAGTCTGATTTTTTTTTTTTTTGGAGGAAAATCTTTCAATTTTAAACTGATTTTCTTAGGGCCACAAACTGATTTTCGAACAGGTTCTATTTCTCTCAGGGCCACATCCAGCAAGTTCGTTTTCTTAACTCTAACTCTGAAATTTTTTTTTTTTTTTTTTTTTTTTTTTTTTTTTCGGTAGGAAAATCTTTCAATTTAAACTAATTTTGGGCCACATCTTGCAGGTTCTATTTCCCTCAGGTTAGGAAAAAGCTCAAACATGTTTTATTTCCCTCAGGGCCACATCGAACAGGTTCTTTTTTGAACTCTAAGTCTGATTTTTTTTTTTTTTCGTCTTTCAATTTTTTTTTTTTGAGGAAAATCTTTCAATTTTTATAATAAATATGGTTTTCTTCTATTTTGGTTTCAAATAGAAAGGTTGTTATTGCTTAATTTTTAAAGAAAGGTTGTTTTATCTCCAACAAAAACTAATTATTTTATCATGATTTGCATCAACGGTTTTTTTTTTTTTTTTTTTTTTTTTTGCTTGAAGTTGCAAAACAATAGGAACCAACGTTGATGGGTTTTTTTTTTTTTTTTTTTTTGCTTGAAGTTGCAAAAAAATAGGAAACCAACATTGATGGGTTTTTTTTTGCTTAATTTTTAAAAAAGGGTTGTTTTATCTCCAACAAAAACATATTATTTTATCATGATTTACATTCCAAAAGGACTACACTTTCTTATCATTATTCTTTCCACATCATTATCTTATATTATTTTATCTTTCTTTTCTTTTATTTGGTCAGTTTGATGGGTGTTTCAGTATTTTCTATAATTAGTGACTATTTTTAAAAGAATAGGAATGATATATATTGATTTTTCTTTTTTTTTTTGGTTATCGGGTTTGACTCATTATGTTAGTGTATGTGTTCTAAGTGTTGCCTTCTCTTCCTCTTATTATTTTTGTTTGTTGTTTTTCTTACATTTAAGCCTTACTCTCTATTTCTTTTGTATTTTTTTTTAGGGTGACATATCAACAAGTTGGTTAGATTGCATAGCAGACACATTGGATGAATTCGGGTGAGCGAAGTGGTAGTCAATCTATCAAGTAGTTGTTAAAAAACATTTTTTGTAATATGAATATTGTACCTTATGAAATTTAATATTGTCCTTTTTGTGCCTTCCATTGCACATTTGATGACTTTGTAAGCAATTGTCATATACGCAAATTTGCCAAAGCAAGAATGATACGGGAGAACTTATCTTTAAAGATAAAATTTTGAAATTGTGGTGAAAATTGCTTCTAAATAATAGACTAACTGTTAGGGGTAAAAACCTACACCCTTAAATATATCTCATATTTGATAGTTTAAAATGTTACTTCATTTTAAATTTTAAAATTTTAAAATTGGTAAAATTTAATTTGATCCAAAATAACTTACCAAAAGACAAAAAGACTCCAAACAAATCATGTCTTTTGAATTTGCATCAAGTGTTACGTGTACTCAATTAAGATATTTGCATCAACGTTTTATTTTATTTTATTTTTTTTTTGAGGGTGGTGAGTCCTTTAATGTTGGTTTCCTATTTTTTTGCAACTTCAAGCAAAAAAAAATCCATCAACGTTGGTTTCCTATTTTTTTGCAACTTCAAGCAAAAAAAAAAAAACACCCATCAATGTTGGTTTCCTATTTTTTTGCAACTTCAAAGCAAAAAATAAAAAATAAAAAAAATCCCTATGTTTTAAGTATTTTAATAATATGCCAGTTTTAGGTTTGAATTAAAAAAAAAAAATTTGTTTTAAGTATTTTTATTCCTATAATTTTGCCTATTATTTACATACTAAAGCAAGAATGATACTGGAGATCTTATCTTTAAAGATAAAATTTTAAAATTGTGCTGAAAATTGTTTCTAAATAAATTATAGACTAACTTTTAGGGGTAAAAACTTACACCCTTAAATATATCTTATATTTGATAGTTTAAAATGTTACTTCATTTTAAATTTTAAATTTTTAAAAATTGGTAAAATTTAATTTGATCCAAAATAACTTACCAAAAGACAAAAAGACTCCAAACAAACCATGCCTTTTGAATTTGCATCAACTATTACGTGTTCTCATTTAATAAATTTGCATCAATATTTTTTTTTTTTTTTGAGGGTGGTGAGTCCTTCAACGTTGGTTTCCTATTTTTTTTTTTTTTTTTTACAACTTCAAGCCCAAAAAAAAAAATCCGATGTTTTAGGTATTTTAATAATATGCCTGCACTGTTTTACATTTAATTTTTTTAAAATGTTTTAAGTATTTTTATTCCTAAAATTTTGCCTATTATTTAGATATACTTAGAAGTAATTTTTTCCATGATTTTGTACTTATATATTTAAAGAGAAGAGGAAAAAATAAAAACCACGTTTTATAGATTTTCAACCAATTAATAACATGAAGCCTTTTCTCTACAAAATAAATAAATAAATAAATAAAAAATTAATTATCCTTCAATAGTTGGGGGAGGGAAATCTCAACCAATTCAGGTATTATTTAAAAAAAAAAAACATTATATTACGGCTAAAATATTGTGTTTACATATTTTTAGTGTCAGACCATTGCAACTCAAAAATAAGGGTGCAATATTATTTTGCAAAACTTTTATATAACAAATTTGACTACGAAATTTTAACATAGCACATGCTTCCACTAAATATTGCGCTAAATAATTATTGCGCTAAATATGTATATATGTGCAACTAACATGATTATTTTTTTATCTATTTTAATGCAGAAATAAGTTCGGAAAATACACCTATGACTCATACCAATGACGTAGAACGTCATCGAGAACTACGGAGATATTATGATCGACGTAGTAGACAAATAGAAGACAATGAAAGCAGACAAATTCGATTGGCAAGACGTCGTGCCAATTATGCAAGACGAAGACAACAAACTTTGGGTGGTGATATTACTTTAGTGGGAAGTCCAGCAAATTTAAATGAAGACGTTGTGCATTCTAATTCAACATCATCATGTGTATCACTAATACCACCTAATCGCGAGGCTACACCAAGTTGTCGTCTTACGCATATCCGTAACTTGGCGCGAAATATGCCAGTTGAGCGAAATGCTATGCAAGAAACTAATGGTGAGATCATAATTTTGTGCCTTTTAAAAAATATTCATTGGTTGGACTATGATTATTTTGGGGAAAAAAATAAATTAAGGCATGTTCGTTTTATGTCAATATCAACAACAATGCTAACTTAATGTTTATAATAACTTTAGGTTTACCTCCAATATATCCAACTATAATGCCAAATGATTTTGAGGCTGGACCAAGTCATATAAATTCTAATGTTAATGATGGTAAGTTTTATGTCAAATATTTATAAACTTTGCACCATTATAATTTTTTTTTTAAAAAATTAGCATTTTCTATAATTACATTGCAGGTGTAGAAAGAACTGAAGAATTTGAAAATATAAATGATCAAAATCACAGGGATGGCTACAGAGAACAAGGTTTGTTACTCAATGTCACAATTTTAATTTCAATTTACATGTTTATCATTATCAATTTTATTATTTGTTAACAAGTTGCATATTTGAAACATTATTAATATTTTGCTTATTTCACAACATAATATTTGATACAATTTTAATATTTTCTTTCACAACGATGATTACACTTTTTATCACTAATTTTCTCCTCAAAATAAAAATTAGGTGTTGACAACACATTTGATGGTACTGCACATATAATAAATTGTATGCGAGGTAGATACAATTGTGCAAAGGATTTTAAAGAAGGTATAGAGACCATTAGGTACCAACTACCACAACCAAAGACATATTGCTTTTGTAATGCCCGTTTGTTCCATCGAGAGACATCCTCGATGTGTTGCAAGGATGGAAAAATATCCTTACCCAACATACCAATTTGTCCTGAATTTAGGGAGCTAATTTGTGAGCAAACACCACGGGGCAGACATTTCAAGCAATATATACGGTTTTACAACAACATGTTTGCATTTACATCAATGGGTGTGCACGTGGATGAAAGCATGGCCTTGAATAGTCGAGGAATATATACGTTTCGTGCCCAAGGTGCCATCTATCATAGAATTGGTAGTCTTTTACCACATACACCTCTAAGTGTGCGACATCTACAATTGTATATCTATGACACCGATCTTGAAATACAACGCAGAATGTCTCAATCTGTAGAAGCTCATGAAGATATTGTGCGACTTATTCAAAGGATCTTGGACATGCATAACCCATTTGTGGAGAAATTTCGTCAACTATCTCGAAGTCCAAATTTACATCAATGTAAACTCCTCATTAAAGAACAACCTCTAAACCAACCTCAATATTGCCTTCCCAGTGCTTCCCAAGTGGCAGTTATTATTATAGGAGGAGAAGAAGCTGGTCATTTAAGTGGTAGAGAAATTTTGGTTCAAACGTTTGGTGGTAATTTGATCAATGTTCAAGATACAGCAGGATATTATGATCCATTGCAGTACCTAATACTTTTCCCATTTGGAACATATGGATGGGATATCAACACACGCGACACTAATAGAAATAAAGTGTCATGTCTTGATTATTATGCATACATCTTTCAGGTAACCGTTTTATTATTTTCTAAATTTTTCACTTCAAAATGCCACTTACACTATAAAATAACTAAACCTACATCTATTTTTACTAATGTCCAAGATTCGCAACGATGCTCTATCAATGATTTGGTATGGAGGATGCCTTTCACAACAATATGTTGTTGATAATTATGTAAAAATTGAAACACACAAGCTTAGGTGGTTTGAGCACAATCAAGATTCTATTAGGGCAGATTTGTACCAAGGCCTACAAGATGCTTTCCATGAAGGAGAGAGTGATATTGGTAATGTAAACTTTACACTTGAAATTTACATTACTTTATTAATGGCAAATTGGTATCAATATTTCTTAATGACCCAACTTTTTCATCTTATATTTAGGAAATGTTGGACATAGAACCATTCTACCTTCATCATTTGTGGGAAGCCCGCGCGATATGATCCAACGATTTCAAGATGCAATGTCATTGGTTCAAAAGTTTGGGAAGCCAGATTTATTCATCACAATGACATGTAATCCAGGATGGGAAGAAATCCAAAATGAGCTTTTACCCACACAAACCGCACAAGATCGTCCAGACTTGCTTGCAAGAGTTTTTAAATCGAAATTTGAAGAATTGAAAGATGATATTGTGGTTAAGGGGGTTCTCGGAACAGTTATTGTATATGTGTAGGTCTTTGAGTTCCAAAAAAGGGGTTTACCACATGCACACATGCTTATAATTCTCGATGAAGATGATAAATTGCATAATCCAGAGGATTACGATCGAGTTGTTAAAGCAAAAATACCATGTAAGGAGGAACAACCTCAGTTACATAAAACTATACTGAAGCATATGATACATGGTCCTTGCGGAGTACAAAATCCAAGATCACCGTGCATGAAAAATGGGCGATGTAAAAAAGGATACCCAAAGCCTTTCTCGCCAGAAACCTACCAAGGCAATGATTCATATCCTGTTTACAAACGATATGATACTAATAATCCTGTGCCATTGAATGATCATAGCAGGATTATGGTAGACAACACTTGGGTTGTTCCATATAATCCTTGGTTACTGCTGAAATATAATTGCCATATTAATGTTGAAATATGTTGCAGTATCAAGAGTGTAAAATACTTATATAAATATGTGTATAAAGGCCCAGATCGTGTCTCTATGGAGGAGGTTTAGACACTCTAGTAGACCTTCTAAGAGAGGGGATAGAAGCAACAGGGAATGTTGAAGGAGTATGTTTAGGTTGTAAAATAGCATCATCAACAATATCATTAGGTAAGTATATGGACAAATCCTCTGGAAGATCAGAAAAATGAGCTTCAAGAATTTGAGATTCTGGACTAACAGTATGAGAATGGACCTTAGGATCATCAATAGGTAAAGGGGGGGCATCAGGAGTACAAATTTGAGAAAAAGGATCAGAGGGTGAAGACAAAGTTGAAGATGGAATAGAGTGAAAAGAAAAATAGACTCATGAAAAGTAACATCCCTCGAAACAAAAATCCTTTTAGAATGTAAATCAAGTAATTTGTAACCTTTAACAGCAAAAGGATAACCCAAGAAAACACATTTGATGGCTCTAGGATCAAATTTAGACTTGTTATGAGCCAATGTGGATGCAAAACAGAGACAACCAAACACCCTAAGAGAATGATAATCAGGGACCTTTCCATAAAGCAACTCAAAAGGGGTCTTATGATGAAGAAGAGGGGATGGAAGCCTATTAATGAGATGCACTGCTGTGAGAATACAGTCACCCCAATAGGCAATAGGAACATTGGATTGAATTCTCAAAGCCCTTGCAACACACAAAATATGTTGATGTTTCCTCTCCACAACAGAATTTTGTTGTGTAGTGGCAACACAACTATGTTGGTGCATAATACCATGACTCTTGAAGAAATTAGTCATTTGAAACTCAAGACCATTATTTGTTCTAAAAACCTTAATAGATTTATTGAACTGAGTGTTGATCATGAAATAAAAGGATTGTAAAAGAGGCCTAGTATCAGACTTAGACTTCATGAGATAAACCCAAGTTGACCTAGTACAATCATCAACAATAGTAAGGAAGTATTTGTGGCCATCAACAGTAGGAACTGAATATGGACCCCAAATATCACAGTGCACAATATCAAAAAGGTAATTCTGAAATATGATTAAGAAAAGGAAAAGGCAGTCTTTTGTGTTTTGCAAGTGGGCAAATCTCACAATCTTTATTAAAAGTACAAACAACATTAGAAAGTACATTCTTTAAAGAAGAAAGTTTAGCATCAGAGGGATGTCCTAATCTGAGATGCCATAAAGAAGAAGGTACAACAACATTATTAATTACAAGAGATTGTGATTTATTTAAAAAAGACTTGAAAACAGAATTGAAAAGGGATTGAAAGGATGAACCAGAGTTGATTGGAGAGGTACAAGCATTTGAAGGGTTTTGCTACAGCAAATATAACCCATCATGAACTTCACCCACACCAATCGTCCTCTAGCAAATAAGGTCCTGTATGAAACAAAGACTGGCTAAGAAAATAAGGCAACAGGAAGAAGATTTTGTAATTTGACTGACTGACAAAAGGTTGAAAGAGAAAGAAGGGACACAAAGCACATTATGAAGAACTAAAGTAGCTGAAAGGGAAATAGAACCTATATGGGTTACCATAGCTGTTTCACCATTTGGAAACTAAACATTAGTGCTAATGGCAGTAAAATTAGTAAACAAGTGAACATAATGCACAATGTGGTCAGTTGCCCCAGTATCAATAACCCAAGTATCTCCATTAAAAGCTGTTTTATGTACTACTTGAGCAAAAAAAATGGAATGCCTCAAATTGATGCCTTCAAAAAAAGTCATACTTGACATATTGAGAACATTGTTAGACTGGGAAACAGTTTCTTGATGTGCTACTTGAGATTCTGGATGAGTCTTGATCACGTTACTAGCCATATGGACCTCCTTATTTCCCATGTTAAACTGAACAGCTTGCATTTGATTGCCTAACATAGCTAGGAACTGCTGACATTGCTCCTTAGTAAAGGGAAATTGATTAGCATCAATGACTGATTGAGTTCTCTCTGTAAGATCTTCTTGAACACCCACTTGATTCACCATTGAAGTCTTTCCTTTAGGCTTGAAACCTGGAGGAAATCCATGTAGTTTGAAGCACTTCTCCACAGTGTGACCAAGTTTCCCACAATGATTACAGATAGGCCTATCCTTGCCCTTAGAATTCTTACCCACAGAAAAAGAAATAGCATTGTAACCTTTCACAGCAAGAGCAGTTGACTCAATGTGAGTATTTGAACTTCCCACACGCCTCTGCCTTTCTTCTTGAATCAACAAAGAATAGGCTTTGTTAATGGATGGAAGTGATTCCATTAACAAAATCTGCCATTTAATTTGAGAATATGAATCGTTGAGTCCCATTAAAAATTGCATTACAGAATCTTGAAGATGAACATTCTCAATTCTTTGTGAAAGATTGCAAGTGCATTTCCCACAAGAACAAGTTAGGGCAGGCCTGAAATTCTTGAGTTGATCCCAATACAGTTTCAATTGAGTGAAATAAGAAGTGATTGAAGAATCACCTTGATTCACTAATGCAATATCCTTCTGCAACTCAAAAACCCTAGGTCCATTACTTTGAGAGTGTGTATCTCTGAGATCGTTCCAAATCTCCAATGTCGTGTCTCTATAAGTGATGCTTACTCTGATCTGAGGTGAAACAGCTTTCATCAACCATGAACCAACCATGTTATCACATTGAATCCAAGCATCAACTGCCGCTGGTGTTTTGATCAATGGAGAAGATAAAGTGATTGAGCCATCAACGAAGCCAAACTTATTTTTCGCAATCAGAGCCTTCTTCATAGATCAAACCCAAGCATCAAGACCTCTGACGAGCATAGGTCCAGGGCTTTCAGCATGATGAAGATATAAAGGATTACAGATATCCTCTACCAATGCTGGATTACGTTCAATCGAAGTAGAAGGAGAATCTGATGCAGAAGCTGTGGACGCCATTGAAGCAACTTAAAACTCTCAAGAATGAAACCCTAGTGTTAGGACATATATGTTTTAACTTGTTTAAGAACATATGTCACTTAGTTATGTAAATTGGCTAATCCTTTGACAAAACGCACTCTGCTTGTAATTGGGTAGTTCTAGGTGTTTTTAATACTTCAAGAAACAATGTTTCAAGGTCAAGTGTTGAAGTCATCAAGTCTATCCAAGAAAAAGCAAGCTGAAGTGCAATTTCATTAAAACTCGACACCTCTCGATAGCTACCTCGACACCTGCTATCTGTCGAGATTTAAAAAGTCAGAATTCCAATCTGATTTTCTTGGGATCCGTGAATATGTTTTTGGGCCTTCTTTTCTTCTAACCCTAAACATATAAAAGGATTATTTTGAGAGCCGTTTTGGTGGACACAAGTTGCATTATCATTGAGCAATCCTTGTTCAAGCAAATTGTGATCAACAGACGAAGTTCTTGACCTAGTTCATCTTCCATCAAGAAGTTGCTGTGTATTTGCACCATAGGGTTTTGTAACCAAGCATCTTCCTGCTATTCATCAAATGGATGAACTGAAGAACTTTGCAGCCAACCATTCTTCCTCAGTTGGTGTTCTGAAGTCGCGTACTTGGATCCGCGCATTGGTTAGTCACGTACATGGGAGTCATGCATCAAAGGTGGAGACTGTCACTACAAATCAAGTCCAATTGGATATTGGGGTAAGGGTTCAATTGTAGGTTGGTAAGGTACTTGGGATTCCTTTACTTGTAACCGCTTGATTTGATAATAGTGGAGTTTCGGGAGTGGTGACCTGAAAATCACCCGGTGGGGTTTTTGCCATTAGGGTTTTCCCCATTCGTAAACAAATCACCGTGTTATTTATTTTCCGCTGCATATCTAGTTGATTGGTGATTTGTTTGTGCTTCCATTAAATTGCATGATTAATTGATTAATTAATTACTTGGCTAAATTAATTAATTAGGGTTAATCACAAGGGGTCATTCAGATTGTGACCTAACAAGTGGTATCGGAGCAGGCACACTCTGATTAGGATTTAATCTTTGCTGTGTTGATCCATTGACCCCTGTTTATCATGGATAGAGGACAATCTTTAATTATACCTCCTTTATTTGATGGCACTAACTATGCATCCTGGAAAGTACGCATGAGAGCTTTCTTGCAGTCTTTAGATGAGAAGGTGTGGCAAGCTGTAGAGATTGGCTGGACTAAGCCAAAAGAAGAACCGGCCGATTGGGATGATGCTAAGATCAAGGCGGCTAACTTCAACAGCAGAGCGCTGAATGCCCTTTTTAGCGTAGTCACCAATGAGGAGTTCAAAAAGATATCCTCAACTGAAACTGTTAAGGAGGCTTGGACCATCCTCCAAACAACCTATGAAGGCACAAAGGCTGTCAAAGACTCAAAGTTTCAGAGGCTCACTACAAGCTTTGAAGAAATTAAGATGGAGGAGGATGAGTCGTTTGATGAGTTCTATGCCAAGCTCAAGGACATAGTGAACTCAGCCTTCAATCTTGGGGAAACCATCCCTGAACCCAAGATTGTAAGGAATGTGCTCAGATTTCTACCTGAGAGATTTCATGCCAAGATTACGGCAATTGAGGAATCAAAGGATATAGATAAGATTCCTTTGACTGAGCTGGTTGGAAACTTGCAGACCTATGAAATAGGGTTATCTAGGATTGGCAAGTCCAACAAAGGCAAAAGCATGGCCTTGAAGGCGAAGAGCAGTGATACAGATGAGTCTTCTGATGATGAAGATTCCAAGATGAAGTCCTACATCACTCGGCAGTTCAAAAAGTTTATGAAGAATGCCAATGGAAGGAACTTCGACAAGGACCGCAGGCAGTTCAGTTCTTCTCAATTTAAAAGCCAAGACAAAGGGAAGAAGGATGCTAAGGAGGGCGGTCAGTACACTGTTCCCACAGGACCAAAGTGCTTTGGGTGTCATGGGTTCGAACACATGAAACATGAGTGTCCTACATATCTGAAGAGTATTGGGAAAAGCAAGGCCCTTGCTGTAACCCTAAGTGACACTGAGCCTGAAGATGATTCCGACAATGAAGATGACGGAATTTTAAATGCCTTCACTGCCACAGTCAATCCTACTGAAGGGATTGTTGAAGAAGTGGATGAAGAAGAATTGGTGGAGTCCAAATTTGAGAAGATGGATGATCAAGATGATATCCATTCAGCCTATGAGAAGCTTTACAAGCTATCTAAAAAGCATGAGAAATTATATAGGCTGGTCACCAAGAAGCTCAGTGAAGTGGAACTCGATCGTGAAGAGCTGTCCACGAAGTTTGATGAGGCGAATCAAACTATTGGAGCACTGAGATTTGAGAACAACTTTTTGGCTGAGAAGACCAAGAAGCTTGAAGTGGAGCTGTTTCAAGTTAGAGCTCAACTGGAGAGGACTTCAAGTGCAAAACTTGATGAGATGCTTAGCAATCAGAAACCTGCTTCGGATCGAACTGGTTTGGGGTATGGTATTTCTTTCTCTAATACTGCTTCTACTAGCAATACTGTTTTTGTTCCTCCTGCTAATAACATTGAAATTGAGAACATTGATGTTAAGACTAAATTAGCTAGTGAGAACTTAGACAAGGGAAAATCTATCTTAGGAGCACCCCCTAAGCTAGATAAGAAAGAGGCTAAAAACCCTAGGGCTAAAAAGGCTAACTCTCAAAAGTCTAAACAAAAGAAGCAGCATCTCTGTCATTATTGTGGAGCTGCCGGTCACACTCGACCAAATTGCTATAAGTGGTTAGCCACTCAACAGAGCAATGGCATGACAGCATCTGGAAGCCAAAATCAGCTTCAATCCTCTCTTGCTCCTCTTGGAGATCTTCTGAAAGCCCTCATATTCCTTTCGAGCTTGAACGGTTTAAATTCTTCCCCCTCACCACCTGTTCAAGGATTCTATCAAAGGAAAGGTTCTTCCAAGGAGTGGAAGAAAAAGGACTCTAAGTGATTTCATCACTTTCTTCTCCCTTCTTGTTTTTCTTGTTTGTTGCATTGCTTGTGTGTTTTTCTTTTCTGCTGAGTCAGTCTAGTTTTTGCTTTGCTTTGATAACATGTTTTTGTTTGTTTATTTTCAGTTTTGCTTATTTTGTTTTTAATATAAAAATAAAAAAAATAAAAAAAATTGAAAAATTGAAAAATACAAAAACAGTGTGTGTTATGTGTACTTTGGTACTTGTGTACCTTGGATGGCCAATGAAACAAAGTTTTCTAAACTTTGTATCTCTTGTAGCTTAGATGAGCATCTCTATGCACAACTAAGCAAGTGAGCTTTGTGGCTCTTGTTTGTGATGAGTAAGATTAGGTTATCTCTTAAAACTTAACACTCATATCACTTTTTTTGACGGGTAGGACTAGAAAATCCTAAGAGAAAGGCATAAATGACCATCTCACCACTGTTGCCCGCCAATCATTGTAATGACACCTGTATGCTTCGGCATAGCAAAAGTGCAGTGTCATAGACACCTGTATGCTTCGGCATAGCAAAAGTGCAGTGTCAAAGACATCCGTATGCTTCGGCATAGCAAAAGTGCAATGTCAATGCTTAACATCTTGGGTATTTCTTTTCTCTCTTTTATATACCCATGTATGATATGCAAAAATAAAAGAAAATATGCAAAGAAAATAAAAAGCAAAAAGATTAAAAATGCTTTAAACATGATTGCAAGCGTGTTTTCTAGGAGATGTGGGAGTCATAGGATGTACCCTGAAGGTGATAGTCCCCATCAAACAGTTATGATTATGTGTGAGTTAAAAGTTATTTTCTCATATCTCAGATCGTCATAACATCTATACACATATGCAATCTTGCGATATTTTTCACACACAACACGCAATATTCTTTGCTACTTTTGATACATGTGCAGGTACAATGTGATTTGGCCATCACAAAGGTTTTACATGTGCTAATGTATGCTCACTAAACTGTCATAACTTGTTTTTGAAATATAAAATTGATTAGACTTGTTTGGTGTGTGTGTGTGTTTTGCATGATCCTTGTGCTTATTTTCTTGTTGAGAGATGTTTTTGAGAGGTTTATATGTTGAGTGGATCTTGGTAGAGATGTGTGTTGGATTGCATTTATGTCTGTGTTTTTCCCTTCTTAAAAAACTGCCTTCTTCAGCAAGCTCGACACCTTCCTCGACACCTCCTCGATACCTGGTCATCTGTCGAGCTTCTCAAGTTGTTTCTTATCGCAATCTCGACACCTCCTCGACACCTGATGGATCGATCAAGAAAGTCTCTGTCCTCTCGATAGATTCTCGACACCTGTTGGATCGATCGAGATTCACTTGTGCTGTTTGTGTCTTCTTTCTCGACACCTGTCTCGATACCTTGTGGATCGATCGAGATTTCTTCTGTCTCCTCGATACCTTCTCGACACCTTGTGGATCGATCGAGCTTCACGTATCTGAAATTCTTCATATATCTCAATACCTCTCGATACCTCCATCTGTCGACGACCAAAGTCTCAATACCTCACTCGATAGCTTCCTCGATACCTCTCGACACCTCAGCTGTCGAGAATTACTGAGGTGCCTATTTAAGTGCAGATCGCGATTTTTTCCTCATTTCTCACTCGATCTCTCCGTTGCTGTTCATCTCCCTTTCACTCTCCTTTCACTCAAATCCTCCAACCCTCTTGGATCTTGCTCATTTCTTGCTCAAATCACTTGGTAATATCACTATTCCCTTCTTTTTCATGCATTTCATGATTTGAAAACCTAGTTTTTGGGATTTTTCATAAAAATTTGGGGTTTTTCAAAATTGTTGAGTTTTTATTGAAATTCTGGGTTGGGTTTGTACTTAGATGATTTCAAAATGTCATACATTGCATTTCATTTGCATTATAATGATATTTACATGCATTTAGATGTGTGGTTTATGTTTGTGTGCTGCTAGGATTGGATTGGGCTGAGCCCATGAAGTTTTTTTCTTTGCATGTCACATGCTCATGCATTCCCATGCATACATACTTCTTGTTCAACATATTTGATATATTTGAACTGTATTGGTACTTTTCTGATTGTCTCCCTCTCTATCTCTTTCTCATTCTTTTACGTTAGTAGTGTCTATGGCACCCAAACGTAAATCCACTCCTGCTCGGAACCCTCTGCGTTCTGGAGCTTCCTCTTCTTTTGATTCTGCTCCCTTTAACATTCGGTTCCGTGATAGAGATGCTCATAAGGCATTTTCGGAGAACTTTTCTCGATGAGGTGTTCATTCGGAACGCCAAGTCATTCTGGCGGACTTCGTCGATACTGACCTTCCCTCTGTCATTCACAGTAGGGGATGGGGGTCACTGTGTGACATCCCGGTCACTTGCCCTCTCGTGCTGATACAGGAGTTCTACTCCAACATGCACGAGATTGATCTTTCAGTACCTCATTTTTTCACTCGCGTTCGAGGTATGCGCATTCCTGTCACACCGCAACTTGTTGCGGATGTGCTTAGGGTACCTAGGATAGAGTTTCCAGATTACCCCTCTTGTGAGCGTCTGAGGACTGTGTCCAAAGATGAGCTCATTTCTGCTTTTTGTGAGCACCCTGCTGATTGGGGTGAGCATCAGTTCACATCATGTAGGCCTTTTGCTAAAGGTCCTAGATTCATTAACATGGTGATGACTTTTGTTCTCCATCCTCTGTCTCATTATAACTCTATCACAGAGCCTCGTGCTCGATTTTTGCTTTCTCTACTTGAGCATCTGACCATAGACTTCCCTTCTCACTTCATCCGGTCTATCATAGAGGTTTATCTTGATTCGGCGTCCCGTGATAAGCTCATCTTTCCTTCTGCTATCACGCGGATTCTACGCCATTTTTTCGTTCCCTTTCCTGTGTCCGACCACTTCACACACATATCTGCCATAGATGCCGCTACCGTAAAACGTAGTGAGGTGCAGTTCAGGTCGAAACAGCCAGGTGCCACTCCTCCCTCCCCTTCAGCACCATCCAGATCAGCTCCATCTACATCTGCTCTTTCTTCCTCTTCGAGCGATGTATCCCTTGGGGATATCATGGCGCAGCTGTAGCGCATGGACGCTCACCTCGATACACTCTCCACTGAGTTGTATCAGGTGAATGTTCGTGTTGGTCGTATTGCACGACGGCAGGCGACCATGGGTGGTTTTGCTCCAGAGGCTACTCCTTCACCATCTACTCCAGCAGCATCAGATTCTGAGGATGATGAGGATGATGAGGATGATGATGATGGGGATGCTAGCTCTGCCGATGAGATGTCTACATGACACTCTACCCTTTGTCACTCGTGACAAAAAGGGGGAGTAGTTTTGGGCTATGAGAGTAGTCATCTTAGGGGGAGAGTTAGTATATGACATTTTTGATAGGGGGAGTGTTCATTTTTTTGAGGGATGTAGTGAGGCTATATGTATTTTTTTCTTATCTCTTAGATACATTGGTCTTGTATATGAGGTCCTTTGACCATTTTTACATACATTGTACTTATCTTTTCTCTTATATATGTTGATGTATGTTTCTTTCACCTCTCTCTTCATGTGTTGTTTCTTTTCTATCTTTATACACATGTTCTTTATACTTGTATGCAATCTATTTATTTCTGTTTCACACAAGATGCCTTGATGAGTTTTGTTTAAAGTGTTTCAGAAATACAAGTTATCAAAGTCTACTTATCATAAGCTCTCTTCTTGCAAAGTTTTTCAAGAGTTTGTGTTAGGATAGATTTTATTGTAATCAACAAGTGAATATGAGTTGAGTGATTTATGACTTCTCTCATATGCTCATTTGTTAGTTGAGGTTTTGTCACGGATTGCCAAAGGAGGAGATTGTTAGGACATATATGTTTTAACTTGTTTAAGAACATATGTCACTTAGTTATGTAAATTGGCTAATCCTTTGACAAAACGCACTCTGCTTGTAATTGGGTAGTTCTAGGTGTTTTTAATACTTCAAGAAACAATGTTTCACGGTCAAGTGTTGAAGTCATCAAGTCTGTCCAAGAAAAAGCAAGCTGAAGTGCAATTTCATTAAAGCTCGACACCTCTCGATAGCTACCTCGACACCTGCTATCTGTCGAGATTTAAAAAGTCAGAATTCCAATCTGATTTTCTTGGGATCCGTGAATATGTTTTTGGGCCTTCTTTTCTTTTAACCCTAAACATATAAGAGGATTATTTTGAGAGCCGTTTTGGTGGACACAAGTTGCATTATCATTGAGCAATCCTTGTTCAAGCAAATTGTGATCAACAGACGAAGTTCTTGATCTAATTCATCTTCCATCAAGAAGTTGCTGTGTATTTGCACCATAGGGTTTTGTAACCAAGCATCTTCCTGCTATTCATCAAGTGGATGAACTGAAGAACTTTGCAGCCAACCATTCTTCCTCAGTTGGTGTTCTGAAGTCGCGTACTTGGATCCGCGCATTAGTTAGTCACGTACTTGGGAGTCGTGCATCAAAGGTGGAGACTGTCACTACAGATCAAGTCCAATTGGGTATTGGGGTAAGGGTTCAACTGTAGGTTGGTAAGGTACTTGGGATTCCTTTACTTGTAACCGCTTGATTTGATAATAGTGGAGTTTCGGGAGTGGTGACCTGAAAATCACCCGGTAGGGTTTTTGCCATTAGGGTTTTCCCCATTCGTAAACAAATCACCGTGTTATTTATTTTCCACTGCATATCTAGTTGATTGGTGATTTGTTTGTGCATCCATTAAATTGCATGATTAATTGATTAATTAATTATTTTGCTAAATTAATTAATTATGGTTAATCACAAGGGGTCATTCAGATTGTGACCTAACACCTAGAATTTGGGAATTTTCTAGAACGAGACTCTAGAACTTGAGAGAGTCTTGCTCTGATACCATATAAGATTTTGCTGATAATGAGAATTCTTATTCACTTAATGAATGTTTACATCAGCTCTACCCTTTATATACAAAACAGAGGATCAGTCACTAACTTAACAGATTAACAAACTCCTAACTAACTCACTTAACACTAAACTAAAACTCACGTGCTCTCTCACGTGTAATACTAAACACTATATACAATAGAGCTAAACTACCTTCAGTTTATACAATGAATTATACAAAGCTACATGTCATTGCCTTCTTGTTCTAAGTCTGACTTCTGCTCCAACTGATGCTGCTGTTGCATACTCTGCTGCTGCTGCTGCCGCTTCAATCTTTGACACACATGGTGGGAAGACCATGGACTTGAACCCAGAAAGAAGCGCTGTCAAACTTCACCTTTGTCACTGCTTCCCCTGCCTCAAGTTTATGGAGAATCAACAGATATTTGTCGAAGGACCACGGACCCAGCAAAAGCACCTTATCTAGATCCTCCTTCATACCGAACTGGAAGAGGACCTTGTTTTCCCCCATATCAAACACTTCGAAGTTTTCCTCGGTTCTCCAAACTGTCTTCAATACCCTCGCCACTGATTCAAGGTTCACCCTTCTCTTCCTACAAAATTTCCCAACGAGGACATGACCGTGTTCCCTCACTGTCGGTGCCAGGTCCACCTCAGTCCCTTCTCGTTCTGATAACTTTATCTTTAAGCCCGCACATTGGTTCGTGATCTCATCCATACGGACTGGAGTTGTAAGGAGACCAAACCATGTGAATGAGTTCTACCGCCTGAGCAAAGAGAATATGTTTGCCCAGAAGGCAAGCCTGAGTTTCACCTTCAGGTCGTCGAAGAGAACCCAGAGAGAAAAAAAGTAGAACCCACATGTACGCTTCTTTTTGTGTTTTCACTTTTAACTTAACTAGGCCGGGTCCAGGAGAACGTGTCTGTCAGTTCATTTCTTGCGACGTCGCATCCTTTGGTCCATTCATATTAAATTTGTGGTACAGAAGACTTTTACAGATTTGGTTGGTGCCAGACATGAAGGTTGGTAGCAATTGTACCGTGTAATTCACCCGAGTCCTTTGCAATTTTTATTTATTTACTTTTTTACCTTTATTTATTTACTTTTCTTCATTTTTTTATACTTAATGGTTGAAATTTAAAGTTGTAAACTTTAAATCTTAACCATCCATACCAATTGCATTATAGGAGTAAAAAAATAAGATGATAAAATATAGTAAGAGAATAAAAAAGTTGGAAAATAAAAAAAAATTTTAATTTTAATTTTTTAATTTTGTTTTGTTGAGAGTGAAAAAGTAAGTTTGCATAAATTTACTTATATATTCTTGTTAAAAAATAAAACCTAATTAAAACAAAAAAGTGACAAATAACCCCAAAAAAATGCAATCACGCAGTTATGTTCTCATTAGGGGTCTGTTTGAAATTTGCTTATTTTGTTAAAATTGAAAACTTTTTTATGAAAGCACTGTAGATTAATTTAGCTGAAATAGTACAGTGAGACTCATGAATAGTACCAAAAGTATCGTGAGACCCATGAATAGTAGTAAAAATAAGCTGAATAGTAAAATAAGTTGGTAAAAATAATCTTTGTCAAAGGGACACTAAATAAACCAAAAAAGTAACACATTTATTTAGCAAAAAAATTGTGTATATACAAATGGATGAAGGAAAAACAAAAAAGAAGTAAACAAAGCAGTTGGAAGAAACAATAAAGAAGAAGAAAAAAAAAAGGTAAAAAAAAGTAAAGGCTATTGATGTGGACGAAGCCCATATGCAAGTGTATTTTGACATTTTTGTTCATTAAGCAGCCATATTTTCTCCTTTCAGTTTTTTTTTTTCCTCATTTTGGAGAGAAAACTTTTTGATGGGCTTGGGAAGAAAACACCCAGGCCCCACTATTTATTTTTCTTCATTTCCACCCAACCAAACATACTCTAAAAAGGTTTTCCTTTCCATTTTCTCTCCAAAGTTTTTCATCCACTCTATTTCGCATCCAAAGTGCATTTATAACTACCAGTCAACAAAACAAGACAAGTGTTACGCCCTACAAAAAAACCAAAAAAATAAAAATAAAAAGGAGTATTACGCCTTTAAGGAAAGAAAAAAAAAAAAAAAAAACCTACATTCATGATGGAAGTTATTATTAATTTGAATTTGAATTTATCACTAAAATTACTTTTGTGTCTACCAATAACAGCTAATGAGAATTTACTACTTAAGATTTGTTATGAAAATATTGTGGATATAACATTTCTTACAAAATAAAAAGTATTTTTTTTATGAGTATTCTAAACTATGTTGAACCAAAAAAAAAAAAAAATTTAAGAAAGTTAACTTTCATTTGCTTGATAGATATAAAACAAATATATAAAATATATTTGGAAGTTTTATACTAAAATTGTGATACAAAATAAAAGTTAATTTATTTCCAAAAGCTTATTTAATTTCCAATCAAAAAGCAAAGGCTAAATTACAAATTATACTCTTTAATTTTGTATAAAATTCAATTCAGTCTTGTAACTTCATGTTCATTCAATTTATCTTTTAATTTTTAACTTTATTCAATTCAGTCATCTTATCATCTTTTTTTAATATTACCGTTAAGTTTTCAAAACAAGACCCAAAAATGATGTCACTTTAAAGATTACAAATAGTGCAATTCTAACAAAGATTAATGAAATGACTAAACTGTAACTGAATTGAATGAAAATAAAGTTATAGAATTAAATTAAATTTTATTCAAAGTTAGATGATGCTACATGGTATAGATGCCATTTTTATATGATGGAGAAAACTCAAAGTAAACTTTGAATACATACGTGTGCATGGTTTTCAGACCAAAACCGTAAAAAAGAAAGGTTCAAAGTTTTTAAGGTCAAACTAAGATAAACCGTAATAATGTCATAATTAATTTAATAATTATTTAAAATGCAAATAAATATATTAAATTAGTACAAATACAAAATTTGACTAAAATAATTCCTAAATAAATATAAAGATCTATATTTCAAATGTATTTTTCATATTATATCTTTCATTAGAAAAAATTAAATCCAAATCAAACATAATAAATAAACAAATATATATAAGTACATAACAATGTCAGAGTACTGATTATAAAAAACATAGTTAAATCACTTAACCAAACCAAATAGTAAACCATTGTTATCAATTTTAAATCTACTGGAAAATATTATTAAAATATTAAATAGGACAGCTGATGAAGCTTAAAGCTACTGTAGTAGTAGTGCTATTGTGGGACACTTCACAATGGTACTGTAATGCATGCATGAATACAAGAACAAATCTAAGGCTTGTTGGTAAAATTGTTTCAATAATGTTGTTTGTATTTTTTAGAAATATATATAAGTAAAAAAATGTATAGAAATATGTATACTGTTATTTAAAAACTGAAAATTATTACTTAAAATACCATACCAAACAGTCCTTAAGTGATTGTGATCTGACGAATGTGATAATAGGCTACGTACTACAGCTTTATCAAACAAAACAAAGACCGGAGGTCTCAGTTAAAAGAAAACAAAACAATACAAAACAGTGAGAGGAAGGGAGAGAGAGAAATGAGTTGTTTTTCAGAGACACTGCTTTGGAGAGATCCGATCGCTCGTCGACTGGTGGTTGCAGCTAGCAGTCGACAAGGGTGGAAGCTTTGATGAAGCATCTTAATTTGTATATATTGAATAAATTTCTTAGAGGTTTTCTTTTGTGAACTTCTCCACTGATTTTTCTACATAAAAGGGTTTTTAGAATTAAAAGAACCGTCTTAATGAACGGTCCTGTCAGAATTTCAAAACCATAACATGCCGGTTTTTCTTTTTTTTTTTTGCGCTGGAAGGTAGAAATCACATGCATTGTTTATAGGTAAGCAGAAGAATCACGTGATACATTTTTGGAGTTGAAAATTTGGTAATTATATATGAGGTCACTAGAACACCACGTTCACATCTAAATTTTAAAGAGCAAAGACAATTTGGTTTTTTTTTTTTTTTAAATAGTCAGTAGTAACAAGTTACACGTGTTATCACTTATCAGTGACACACTCATTATTAAAAAAAAAAAACATATATAAGACCCTTTCGGCTTTCCTAAGTTCCGTGCATTTTAATTAAGTCAGGCTGAAATATTTGAAGCTCTCAAAGAACAACGTCAAGTTCACAAAAGAAAGAGTGAGCTGAGTCAGCTAGAGTAAAAGATATGAATTCCAAGAACAAAGAATGTCTGTTGAACTTTATTGCCTTTCTGTTTCTTGTTGCACAGTGTCTTTCCATGGTCGAAGGAGAAGTTCATTACTATGAATTTGTTGTAAGTACTTACCATATTATATATAGTTGTCTTTTTATCTGCACTGACTATAATAGCATAAGTGTTTTCTTGTTTTGGAATGATTCTAAGATATTGCAAATTTAACTATATAAGATTTATAAGCTGCCGTAATGCTTATACTAATCAAATGAAAAAATGCTGATATTTATTTGTTATGTTGTTGAAATTCATCAACTATATTTATCACCACGTTAGTTTGTAACATTTTGTAGTAAAGTTTGAAATAATTTTAACATTTTACGTTCCAATATTGTGGGTTTGAATGGATAAGCTTATCACCCGCATTGGAGAATAATAGCTTTATTTATTTATTTTTTTTTTTTTTGGTTACATTAATTTAATTATCAATATATGCTTCTTAATTATTTCGCAGCTTGCGGAGAAAAACTTCACGAAGCTGTGTAACACAACAAGAATGTTAGTTGTAAATGGCAGTATTCCAGGGCCAATAATACGGGTATACAAAGGGGACACATTATATGTCAATGTTCACAACCAAGGTTATTATGGGGTGACCATTCATTGGTAAGCTCAATCACTCTTTATAAACATGCGCGCGCGTATATATATATATATATATATATACACACACATATATATATATCAAAACTGTTCTTTAACACATGTTCTATGAATTCACATTCATAAGGGTAAAAAAAACAAAACATAACTAATGCATGCAAAAATATTTTCATTACTCTATCTCTTACATAAGTACTGCTTAACAAGATTCACATCCTTGGATAATTTTATGGTTCTTATAGGCATGGTGTAAAGCAACCAAGAAATCCATGGTCAGATGGCCCAGAATACATCACGCAATGTCCTATTGGACCAGGATCAAACTTCACATATGAGGTCATATTTTCCACTGAGGAGGGAACACTTTGGTGGCACGCACATAGCGATTGGACACGTGCCTATGTTCATGGTGCCATTGTTATCTTGCCTGCTATTGGAACAACTTATCCATTTCCCAAACCGGATGATGAAGATGTAATCATCCTTGGTATGCTCATATTTTTAAATCTCTCAATCCCACTAGATTTTAATAATAATAATAATAATAAAAACTTTCATATCTGCTCAATAAAGAGTCAACATCATTTTGCCCTTATTGAAAAGATATGAATGTGATGCTAGTGATGTGAGTAGGGGTGTCCAAGTAGACCCAGAACTCGACCAACCCACCCAACCCAGCCGACCAGTCCCAAAAATTGGCCAACCCGATGTTGGCGACGATCGGCAGCGGGTCTTCGCCCATAAAACCCAAGACCGGCGGGTTGGTTGACAGGTTTGAGCATGAAAACCGATTTTCAACCAACTCGGTCAGAAAATACATTGAAATTTCTGTTCTTTGCCGATTGGAGTGGTTAGCCGGTCTGATTTTGTTCGATCTCTTTGAGTTACTCTGAGATCTTGTCAGATCTCTTCAACATCTGGCCTAATCTCGTTGAGATCTGCCAAGATCTTTTTAAGATCCAATCAGATCCAGCAAAAGCCAAAGATTTCAGCAAAATTCGGCGACAATTTCTGCAAAATCCAGCTACAATTCACACAGTTTGAAACTGACCGATACCTGACCGAAAACTTATGACTTCCGACCACCCGAATTGCTACCTTTGGCGGGTCGGCGATGAGTCCAGGTTTAGGAGACTCGATCTAGTTGGGTCAGTTCCGGGTTGGGCACAAACCCGACCCGGACCGACCCATGGACAGGCCTAGATGTGGGGTCCATAATTATGCAGCTTGACTCCTACACCATTTTGCTTTTTATCATAAATAAACAACTAATGACCCTGCACTTTGCTTTTTTTAACATGATACATGCAAGTGAGTCAATACCATACTAGAAGGCGTTTCGATTTGTTCAAAGAAATGATATTTCGATACCAGTTAATACCAGTGTACTATTTCAGAATTACTGCTAATACATATATACTATATATTCATTGAGTTAAAAGTGTGTATATGGTTATTAAATTTATATCCAACCTATATGTTTAGTCCAACATACCCAATAAAAATGGCCCAAGTCCAAAATATCATATTGGTCTAACATTATCTAAGACATAAATTTTTTTTTAATTAAATATAAGAATGGAAAAATAAAAATAGAAAGTAAGGGGTTGTTTGGTACATCATTTTAAACACATGTTTTCAGTTTTTAAACACCATTATATATATTTTTACACACTTTTTTACTTATACGTATTTCTAAAAAAACTGAAAACTGTTGTTTAAATATACGTACCAAACCGGCTCTAAAATTTCAAAATTGAAACTTTTAAAGCCCACATGATTGCCTTGGAAATAGAAGAGAGTTGGTGTGGACAATAACTCTACTTCTTATCCCAGCCAAACCTTTTAACTTTCAACAATTTCTTTTTTTTTATTGTTTTTTTTTTCTTTTCGTTACTTTTTGTCTTCTCCACTTGTTTCAACTGTTCT
The DNA here is from genome assembly GCA_032727855.1 of Quercus ilex subsp. ballota. NCBI lineage: Eukaryota > Viridiplantae > Streptophyta > Magnoliopsida > Fagales > Fagaceae > Quercus > Quercus ilex. Next base: position 26,725,794 of record CM064909.1, read on the forward strand.
CTCTTTCTTCCATAAAATGACAATCTGTCCAACTAAGCTTCAGTCCCACTCAGCCCAACTAAAGCATCGCCGCTAGGTCCATTACCATGCCTCTATTAACCTCTGGTTCATTGTGGCTTTTTTTTTTTTTTTTTTTTTTTTTTGTGAGTTTAAATGAAAAAATTGCAGAAGAAATCATTTCGGGTTGACGTACATTTTTCGTCCGGAAAGGCCGAAATGGTATGGTATTTAGAGTGAGACGAAACAAGAGGTGTTTTTGTACTAGAGTGAGTTCCGGAATGAAAAATACTGACCGGTACGAAGTTATTAAATATGATTTTTGTTATTTTTTTAAATAAATTTTCTTATAATTTATAATACTATTTTTGTAAAAAAAAAAAAAAAAAAAATCTTAACTTTACATGTTGTGCATTCATAATGTGATTTAAAGTAGTTTTTGTTCTATTATTTTAATTTTTTTTGTATTCATTAAATTTAGAAGTTCTTTAGGTGTTGAAGTTTGACTCCCTCCAATTCAATCCACCACGTAGCTTCGGAAATTGTAACTATATACAATGAACTGTGCTGACTAATAAATCAAATTATTGAATTTATCTTTGTTAGAGATATATTAGCCAATTAGTATAAACCCAAGCCTAATTCTACTTTGTGTGCAAGTCAAGTCTCCTACTTATACTAGAAGTCTATTAGTCTTGGGTTTAGTCTACTATATATACACATGTTATGATTTATTGTAACACAAGATTTGTACTACACTCTAATATATTATTGATGTAGCCCTTTAGAGTTTCCTCCGTAGATGTAGGCCATTAGGCTGGACCACGTAACCCTTATGTGTTATTGTGTTTTATACTTTATGTTTTCGCTTCCGCATCCATACTAGCATATTCAACACGGTGTATCAATACTAATATTTAACAATCTTGAAGAACATAAAGTACAACACACGAGGAATTAGACTTAAATTTTATCCATTATTAATATTTTAAAATTAATATATGATTGTTGATTAAACAATACTACTATTAATGTATGGCACGAGACTAATTCTAGTATGTTAAAAATTCATGTTCAAATGAATGGAATGCAAAATGAAACTTGATTGTCGAGAGCTCTCTTATTGGATGCATGGACCAACTCTAAGCCTTCTCATATGTCCAAAAATCATGTGTCATATCTCTACAGTCTCTACGCCTTTATCTTTTCCTCTATATATAACTGCTAGTGTATTTCTGATTAAGTTTTGTTGAGAATGCAGGTTCATTGTACAGTGGAAATTTAAAAGCCCAATACGATTACGACCTAATATATGGCGCTGACTTGCCACACTCTATTGGTTACACCATAAACGGCGAACCAGGAGATTTGTGTCCATGCTCCAAAGGTACGAGAGATTTTAGATTTTATAGCTCAGTGATACTCGGAATTAAGATCTTCTGGAGTTACTGACAAACTCAATCGCATAAAGTTTTTTTAATTTTGACCTTTTGTTTTGTAATAAACGGTTCAGGCTAAAGTAGTTTGCTAATATGAACCGTTTATTACAAAATAAAAGGTCAAGATTAAAATAATTCAATCTAGCATAATTTCCTAGAATCTTAATTCAAGATATCTACCCTGTTGGATCATTTTGTTACGGAAAATTTTAAATCTATAACAAAAAGCTTATAAGCTAATGTGGCAATAAATGATATGGAAAATATTAAAGGTATTACAAGTTTTGCTATACAACTGATGTGGCAATAAATGTGATTAGTGGGTTTCAACCACCTCACAAATGAACATATGCAGTAAAACTTATAGTACCTATAACACTAATCTGAATAAGATTTGTCATTTGTGTCATTTCAATAAGATAATAAAAAAATGTTAAATATATTATAAATTTTACTATATAACCTTTACAAATTGATGTGACAATAAATATTATTGGTGAATGTCAAAAACATAATAAATGAATATCAAAATCACTTTTTTTTTTTTATGTGATTATTGGCACATAAATTTGAACTACTCATATAATAAAGAATATAGGATATCTAGCATCATTTATAAGATAATAAATGAGTGTTTGAATTACTTTTTGTGATTAGCACATCGGTTTGCACAACCTATGTAGTAAAATTCATTGTATTTATATTATAACTTTGTAGTATCCCTAGCATCTTTCTACGACATAATCTTTGTAAGTTGGCATTTTTTCAATCACAAAAAAATGATTGCACATCCATTTATTAGGTTTTTGAAATACATTATCATATTCATTATTGTCATGTCAATTTATAAAATTTATTTACTAAAATTTGTATATAGTTAGAATTATCCATAAAAAAATCACATATTGGAATTAATTGAGTCATAATCTTAATGTTTTAGAAACAACATACCGTCGGGTGGTTGATCACGGCAAGACCTATCTTCTTCGTCTAGTCAACTCAATTGTGGCAGCAGATATGTTCTTTGCAATAGCTGAACACAACCTCACAATTGTTGGAATGGATGCAAATTATATCAAACCCATAACTACTAGTTACATAATGATAAGCCCAGGACAAACCATGGATATTCTACTCACAGCAAATCAGACTCTTGGCCATTATTATATAGCTGCTCGACAATTCTGGAGCCTAGGTGTGGGAGTTACAAATTTTGACCAGGTCAATGTCACCGCGATCATCGAATACAGTGGAAACTACACTATTCCATTATCTCCTTCCTTTCCTAGTACACTTCCCACTTACAAAGACTTAGCAGCTGCCATAAAATTCTCAAACCTTTTTAGGAGCTTAGCAAGCAAAGACCATCCTGTAAATGTCCCCTTAAACATAACCACCAGAATGTATATTACAATTTCCATGGGTCAAATTGATTGTAAAAATAGCAGCACATGTACAACAAGAGGTGCAGAAATTATATTAGCTACAAGCGCGAATAACATAAGTTGGAGTAACCCAGTTCCTATTGATATACTGCTTGCTTACTACAGGTTTTTCCCCCTCTGTCCCTCTTTTATTTATTTATTTATTTTAATATAGATTGCTTTGTTTTTATAGAGAACAAAGTATGCAGTTTCAATTCTTTTCCTTTTGTTCCCTTACAATTGCAAGTGCAATTTTTGGTAGCTTATTTTCATATTATTTATCAACAGATATAGTTTTTAGTAACTTTTATGTTAAATGTATGACAAAAAAATAAAAACTGGTTTATTTTCAAAAGGCTAGAAGTTAGATTATTTAAAAAAAGAAAAAAAAAAAGAGCAAAACCTAGCGCACGCTGCATGTCCTATGATGCCATAGTAGCGGTAGTTAAAAACAAAGAATAAAATACTATGACTTTTACTCAAATGACCATGTAGAGTTTGATAATTACTTGGTCGTCTTCCATGGAATCAATATATGTTTTAGTTATCTTTTTAGAGTTGTGATATTATGGTTGAGAGATTTTTTTATTTTTTTTTTAATTTTTTTTATAAATTGAGTATTTTATTAAAGGACTTTTGCCAAACATTGCATGAATTACTGACTAGATATGAATATTTTATCAAAACCCAACATGATTATCCTTCTACCATATATGACAATACATTTTGATATTTGATTATATTAAAATCTTTCATGCAGGAATATTAGTGGGGTTTACACTACAGATTTCCCAGACCAACCCCTTTATTATTATAACTTCACAGCTGACGCACTTCCAATTACTCTGGCAACAACAGACCTTGGGTCCAAGGTGAAGGTGTTGAATTATAATGAAGCAGTTGAGGTTGTTTTTCAAGGTACCAATTTATTGGCCGGCGCTGGGAATCATCCAATGCATTTGCATGGGCATAGCTTTTACGTAGTTGGAAGTGGTTATGGAAATTATAACAATGAAACCGACCCTAAAAATTTTAATTTGGTCGATCCAGTCGCAGTGAATACCTTCGGTGTGCCTAAGAATGGATGGCTTGCCATCAGATTTGTAGCAAACAATCCAGGCAAGTTATTTTGTCACTATCTTATATGTTTAGTTTATATTATTATAAAAAGTGCATGCATTAGAGACAGGACATTCGTTGGCTCAAGATCTTGTAACTGCAAATAAATAAAAATAAATATGGATAATTTTTTTAAAATAAGTTTAAGGGGGAAGATGGGATCAAACTTGTTGGGAAAAAAAAAAAGTTGCTACTGGCTTAAGGAGAGGGGGGTGGGGGTGGGAAATTGAATCGCAAATGTATGCATTTAAAAATTGATCTAATTATCTGATTCTGGCTGGTCTAAGAATTGTTGATGTTAACATCAATAATATTTGGCAGGTGTGTGGTATTGGCATTGTCATATAGATAGACATATGACCTGGGGTATGGCTGCTGTATTTATCGTAAAGAATGGAGGCACTGCTGAGACAAGTATCCGCAAACCTCCTCCTCACTTGCCTCCATGTAAAGTTCCATTAGAATCGTGGCTCCAAAACAATGATGGGTCCGATGGAAAAGAAAATCAATCAATTTTTATCTAAATGGATTGATTTACGTATGTAATAAGATTATCAAATGTTGTATTGCCTTAATTAATTCTACTTCCTAATCAAGAGAAATTATTCAATAATCTCACTCATTTCACATAATAGTGAATCTCAGTAATTAAGTTTATAGTGTGATGCACCATTCATGTGCTCGTGCACCTATATGATTAGGTATACACATACACATGCTTGGAGCTTGATGCCATGAGTCGGTTGTTTCTCTACATGCCTCTGCTCCCATGGTCACATAACTCATTAGCTTTCCCTTGCTTGCCTCACATACACGTAGACTCACACCTATGCTTTAGATACAAGTGCACACCTTTTGATCCTTTAGGATAGCTTATTTTCCATCTAGTTGAGCAACGATATGAAGGCCAGCTATGACTGGGTAGACTTAGAGTGCCTAACTTCTTCTCATCCTATACCCTAACTTTAGACCTATTTTGATAGAGAGACCTTCATGAAGTCATGTTTTGGGTCTTGAACCTATAATTAGTTAGGTGGCTACTCATTCGTCTTTTCTTAAGAGGCTCCGTGTACTCTTAGGCTTGCGTTGGTTTTGAATCTAAAATAACTTTTTAGGAAGATTAAGTACCGCGTATCTGGTCTTTGCAAAAAGAAACTGGCATACCAATCTCTTACAAAAGGAGGTACGAATGACGAAACTTACAGGTTGTTAGGCTAAATATGCTTTGAGCCATGTTGTGGAAAAAACATGTATCAAGTTTCTTAAATCTAAACCCGGTCTCACATGTTATATATATATATACACACACTCTCTCTCTTTGATTTATTGTATTGGCCCTAGATTTATACTCATTACAATATTAAAAAATTATTAATTTTTCTTTCAAAAAATTTATTTAAAAAAAAAGCCATGAACCCAAATTTTCATACACGCCAAACACTCGAATTTTCTCAGATTTTCAAATCCCAACAAATCAAACTAAGAAATATTTTTTTTAAAAACAGCAACCCAATACCACAAATAAACCAATCATAAAGCCACCCAAACAGCACCCATAATCACTGAGTTCAACCACCAAACCTCCAACAACTCGTCACCAATGACTCAGTGACACCAAACCTGATTCTAGGCGGCAGCTAAGGTTGAGGTTGGTCTTGCTGTCAAAAACCATGCATCCAATGATTCCGATCCATACACATGGTGCAAATTGGATGGAAGGATTAACGATAACAGCAAATGTGAATTTACAGAACTAAAATGACAAAAGTAAAACTTAAAAAGACCAAAATTTTTGCTCATTGTTTGCAGTTGCAAAATTATATTATATATATACAGATAAAATAAATTAACAATTGATAAATTGCAATCAGTTCACCAAACTATAGGCATTCGTTATACTGAAATACAAATAAAATGATTGAATTACGCGAAAATATATAATCTACATCATTGCAAAAAAAATTATATATATTTTTCCCATATAAACAACTAGTGCATAGAAACAAACCTTTCTCATAGAAGATATGAACGTCTCGTTTTCAATGCCAGCCTCAAATTCAAAATAGATAAAATCTAAGTATGCATTAGACAATTAATTATTGGTGGCTTCTGCCGAAAACTTGTTTATGTTTGAAGTCTCCACCGCTGAAAAGCACTGCAAGAATTAATCGTCAAGCAGTGTTAGCAACATCTTGAGATGTCCAGGATTTAATGAAACCTTTTATATAGAGGGACATTTCCAAATTGTGTTTGTACACAATGGACAAGAGGGAGACAATTATTGATAGAGAAAATAGTACAATACTAGGGATATATGGTGAAAGGTTCCACATAAGACTTTATTTATTTATTTTTATAAGTAACTATGTATGTAGCTTCTTGAATTTTGAATTCCTTATGTTAAGTTATTTCTAACAGCTTGACAAATAGGTGGGAACAGCACCAGTTGTTACAGATTACAGAAAATTGCAAATTACAATTCTAGAACACTGCACATAGCAATATTGAGTGTGATCGGGTTGGGTTCGAATCAATCAGGTTTGCACCATTATTGCGATCGTGTTGAAATTACCCACAACAATTACCTTCCAACAATTACTGTGAAAATGCAAACTAAGGAGTAATAGAAAGCTGAACAGAGAGCTATACAAACTGAGAAACAAAGAAAGAAACGAGAGAGAGAGCTTCTGGAAAATACTTTCTATTATGACTGAGAAAATGAATTAATTGATTAATCTGTACACAGGTCCTACTTATATACTAACTAGAAGCTAACTGAAAAGAAACTAATTTTCCTAACTATGCGCTGAGTAGTTACATTAGGCAGTTACAACATAGCACGTGTGACTCTCACATGTGACCATAACTAATGCAAAAGTAAAATTACAGGTAGCATAAGTTCTTGTGTCGTTTTTGTGCATAACACTATCATTCTGTTTTACTCTATAAGCACTTCACACCATAACCACTTTATTCCACTGGTTCAGCATCTGCTTCTTGCCTCACTGCTGCTCTAACCTTGACCTTAGTATCTTTACAGCCCCCCTCAAGGTTAGCTTCAGGTCCATGGATGTTGATTTTGCACATTTTGTCAAGTAAAGAAAACAATTGTTGAGCACTAAGTGCCTTTGTCAATAAATCTGCTAACTGTGTGTGAGTTGGAGTATAAAATAACTTAATCACTCGATCTTGCACTTTGTCTCTAACCAAGTGACAGTCTATCTCTATATGTTTTGTACGTTCATGAAACACAGGATTCTCTCCTATATACATGGCATCTTGGTTATCACAGAAAAGTAAGGCCGGTTGAGGATGATAGACTTCAAGATCCTTCAATAGAGATAGCAGCCAAGTTATCTCACATACTGTCACAGCCATTGCCCTGTACTCTGCCTCTGCAGAGGATCTGGACACAATGGATTGCTTTTTAGACTTCCATGACACCAAAGAATCTCCTAGAAAGATGCAATATCCGGTGGTTGATCTTCTAGTATCCACACATGCTGCCCAATCTGCATCAGTGTACCCTTTCAAATGAAAATCAGATCTTGAAGACAACAAAATCCCTTGACCAGGACAGCTTTTGATATACTGCAATACCTTATAAGCTGCATCCAAGTGAGGTTTTCTAGGCTTGGACATGAACTGGCTAAGCTTGTGGACTAAATATGCCAAATCTGGCCTAGTAATGGTGAGATATAGTAATCTACCAACCAATCTCCTATAGACTCCAGGATCAGCCAACAATTGTCCATGATACTTACTCAGCTTTAAATTTTGGTCCATTGGCATCCTACAAGGCTTACAAGCTGTCATCCCTGCATCCTTAAGTATCTCAAGGGCATATTTTCTTTGGCACAAGGTGATTCCCTTATCTGATCTGGCCACTTCAAGACCAAGAAAAAATTTCAAACTCCCAAGATCTTTAAGCTTGAACTTCTGATCCAAAAACACTTTAAGATCTTCCACTGCCTTGACATCATTGCTTGCAATAAGGATGTCATCAACATAAACTAGTAAGGCCAAAAATGACTTGTGAGACTTCTTAGTAAACAAAGAGTAGTCTGATTTTGACTGTGTGAAACCATACTGCAAGATTGTGGATGAAAACTTGGAGTACCATTGTCTGGAAGCTTGTTTAAGTCCATATAATGACTTGTTGAGCTTACAAACCAGGCCCCCCTTGCAGTGAAACCCCTGTGGAAGCTGCATGTATACATCCTCATGTAGATCACCATGGAGGAAAGCATTATTAACATCAAGTTGAGTCAAATGCCAACCTCGAACAGCAGAAACAGCCATCAAAGTTTTGACAGTAGTCATTTTAGCAACAGGAGAGAAAGTTTCAGTAAAATCAAGACCCTCCTGCTGTGTAAACCCCTTAGCCACCAAACGTGCTTTGTACCTTTCAAGGCTGCCATCTGACTTATATTTGACCCGGTAAACCCATTTGCAACCCACTGCCCTCTTATGAGGAGGTAATGGAGTGAGTGTCCAAGTATTGTTGGCTTCTAAGGCAGCAATTTCTGTATTCATTGCTTCCTGCGATTTTGGATTTTTGACAGCCTCAAAGTAGGACTTGGGTTCAGGAATATTAGTAATGATGGAACAAAAATTGGCATAAGAAGTAGACAATTTTGAAGTATAGAGAAAAGAGGATAAAGGATATTTGGTACCTGATGTGGGAGGTAAAGAACCTGACTTGATGGATGAATTGGAGTGAGGAAATTGATCACAAAGAACTGAGCTGCATTTGTATGATTGCAGATAGGTAGGAGGCTTAGAGACCCTTTGTGACCTTCTTAAAGATGAAGTAGAAGTAACAGTGTCTAAGGTTGGAACAATATCTGCAATATCAGTTGGAATAGGAGAACTACCAGACATATGAGGAAGATTAGACATAGAAGGGACTTCAATTGGTAACTGATTTAGGATAGGAAGAGTGGAGGAAAGGGAAGGTGTAGGATCATGAATTGGAGCAGGAGAAATGGATTCAGATATAGGTGGAATGACCTGATTTGGTGCAGAAACAGCATCTGTGACAAGGTCAGAATTTGGAAAAGAAAGCAAAGGATCGTGAGGTGAAGCTATTGAAGGAAACAGATGAGGTAAAGGGATGTTGGAATGATAAGAAGATGAATAAGGATCAGACACAAAAGGAAAAATGGTTTCATGAAAAATCACATCCCTTGAAATGAAAATTTTCTTAGTAAACAGGTTAAGAAGTTTGTAACCCTTAACACCAAAGGGGTATCCAAGAAAAACACAAGGTGTAGACCTAGGATCAAACTTAGTTCTATGGTGAATTAAAGTTGAAGCAAAACAAAGACAACCAAAAAACTTGAGATGCTTATAAGAAGGGATTTTGCCATATAACTTTTCAAAGGGAGATTTATTGTTTAAAATGGGGGAAGGCAGCCTGTTAATGATATGTACAGCAGTTAATACACACTCACCCCAAAGACAAAGAGGGACATTAGACTGAAATCTCAAGGCCCTAGCCATGCTCAAGATATGTTGGTGTTTCCTCTCCACAACTGAATTTTGTTGTGGAGTGTCTACACAAGAATGTTGATGTATAATACCATTTGCAGAAAAAAAAAATCTTTCAAGAAAAACTCAGGAGCATTATCAGTTCTAAACACTTTGATTTTGGTGTGAAACTGTGTACATATCATGTTGTAAAAAGAAACAAGCAGTGGCCTAGTATCTGATTTATATTTCATTAGATAAACCCAAGTAGATCTAGTAGCATCATCAACAAGAGTGAGAAAATATTTGAAACCTTCTTGAGTAGGTTTAACAAAAGGACCCCAAACATCACAATGGACAATATCAAAAGTATTAGAGGAAATGTGGTTAAAAGATGGAAAAGGTAACTTTTTCTGTTTAGCAATAAGACAGAGAACACAATCTTTATTACTTTGAAATTGGATTACATCAGGAAGATGACTGTGCAAAGTATTGAGCTTATTATCAGAAACATGCCCAAGTCTAAGATGCCAAAGAAATGGCTTAGAAACAACAGGAACATTGGAAACAGAATTTACAAGGGAATCAAAAACAGATTGCAAAATGGAAGAAACTCCTGATATGGATGTGCAATCTGATGAAACTTGCAGCAAGTAAAGATTGTTGTGCAATTTATCCACTCCAATCATTTTCCAACATGACAGGTCCTGTATGAAACAAAATTTGGGAAGAAAAACAAGACAACAAGATAGACATTTTGTTAATTTGCTAACTGAGATTAGGTTGAATGAAAAAGAGGGAACACAAAGAACATTCTCAAGAATTAAGGTGGACGTGATTTGGATAGTGCCTATGTGAGTGACAGTAACTTTCTCACCATTAGGCAATTGAACAAAAGTGGATATAGAACTAGTGATTTTGGTGAATAAGGTGACATAATGAATTATGTGATCCATAGCACCAGTATCAAGAACCCAAGTCTCACTATTAAAAGCATTTTTATGTACAGGATTAACAGCAAATACAGAATGTTGCATACTTAAAGTCATACAATCTTGAAACATATGACAAGTATTACCTGAGGCAGTAGTGGAAGCAATTGCAGAATTGGCTGAATGGACACCTTCACAGGAATCAGATGAGAAGGCATAAGTATTGAGTAGGGAAATCAATTGTTGGCATTGATTAGCAGTAAATGGAAAATTGCCATTGCCTAGCTGTGTCTCTCCAGTCTGAGATTGATCACCCTCAAGACTGATCTGATTTGCCATTAGAGCCTTTCCCTTCTGCTTGTAACCTGGTGGAAAACCCACCAATTTGTAACACTTCTCCTTGATGTGACCAAGCTTGCCACAATAACTGCATATAGGCCTTCCTTTCCCAGTATTGCCTTTGAAATTCTTGCCAGAATTGCTTGTAAAACCAGAGCTATGAGTAAAGCTTTGATTTTTAACAGCAAGAGCAGTTGTTTCAACTGATGAACCCGGATTGAAGCTTAAAGATCTTTGCCTTTCTTCTTGAATCACCAAAGAAAATGCCTTGTCTATAGAAGGAGTAGGTTCCATCATGAGAATCTGGGTTCGCACTTGAGAATAAGCATCATTCAATCCATTGAGAAACTGCATCAATGAATCTTGATGCTGAAGAGAATTGATCTCATCATTTACACCACAGGTGCATTTGCCACAGGAATAGCAAGGCAAAGGTCTGAAATTTAGCAATTGGTCCCACGAAGCTTGAAGCCCTGTGAAGTAGGAGGTGACTGTTGAATCTCCTTGCATCACAGTAAAGATTTGCTTTTGTAGCTGTGAAATCCGTGGTCCATTAGCCTGAGAAAAGCGATTCTTGAGTACATTCCAAACTTCAAAAGCAGTGTTCCGATAGATCACACTGGCAGTGATATGAGGCGAAACACAATTCAGAATCCAAGAGGAAATCATTGAATTGCACTTAGACCATGCCTTCTTCTCCAGAGGAGTAACTGCCATTGAAGTAGTGATTGAACCATCAACAAAACCTAGTTTGCTTTTGGCATCCAAAGCCATCTTCATCGCACGAGCCCAGGTAGGATAATTATCCTCTATTAATGGTTGTGAAACCAAGATCGCACCAGGTGATTCACCATGATGTAGAAAGAATGGGCTACGAGGATCCTCCATTGGTGAAAGCTCACGCTGTGAGGTTGAAGATGAAGTTTGTTGAGGATTGGACTGTTAGGATTGGTGCCCTTAAATCCTATTGTAAGATGCTATGTATGATATTAAGTGTGACATTGTGTTTGACATTATGTATGACTTAATATTATGTTTAATAAATTTGTTTTATTATTATTTGAAATAATGGTAACATGAATATTCAAACATTATCACTAAGTCCATGAGATGCATAGTATGTGATTTATGTGAAAAGTCACAGAAGATATAAATCACAAGTTCTTTGTAAACTCAGAATTATAGTTCGTAGTCGGTGATGAAATTGGACATTTCATCTGTGAAGACTATAACATATCAACCATGATGATTTGTCTTGATCATGGAAGTAGAGACTTTTGGTTGATGTGTTAATATGTTTTAAGAGTTAAGACATATTGAACTGGATCGCTGTGAGATTTATTATTTTCCTAAGACTGTCATATGAATAATAAATCTCACGACTTGTATTTGCATGAACTCTTAATCCTGAGAGAATAATGAACCTGATCATGAGATGTAGGTTGCTTTGATATATCAGGAGTGAGATCTATAGTAATGGTCAAAACCTCAGTATGTTGGGCAGCCACATTTAGTGTTGATGGAACATGTATTCTCAAGATGGAATTCATAATCTCTTAACGGAGATATAAAGTATTCCCTTGAGGTAAGTTTAATGAGTTTGTTATTCAGAGAGTTAGGCCTAACCACTTTAGTAAGACTAAAGTATATATTTATGGAATTGGATTTCATAAATATATAATGAATAACATTAAAGGATTAAACCGGGTACTCAAGGATTAAGATGTAGTAATTTACAAAGTGGCAGTCTACATTAATGACTTAGTATTACTACGAATATTTTATGAAGGGGTTGCATGTATAATAAAGTCTTGAGATATAATTTATAGATAAGGCCTAGAGTGCAACTATATTTTTATAGTGGTATTAAATATAGTTAATGGTAATTTTGGACTTGTCAAGAGTTGACAGAAAAGCCCAAGGCCCATTGGAGCTAGTGTCTTATTGGTCCCTTTTGGTCCCACTCCAAGCCACACACTTAAGCCCAATTGGAAAGGCCCAAAAGGCCAGCCCAATTAGATAATTGGTTAGATACAAAGGGAAAAACGTACAGAAATGTGAGAGAGAGAAAAACATCATTGAAAAGTGGTGTGTATGAGAGTGTAAGTCACTTTTTTGGTCATCCCTTTGTTACCAATCGAGAGACCACACATCTTGGGCGTTAGTGGAATTGGAGTGAAGATTAAAAGTAGTTCCAAGTGCTTCAATCTTCAGTTTTGAAATTCATCGCTTCAAGGTACACTCTCTTGTTCTCTAATTCTGAAATTTACTTTGTGCATGTTATCAATATCGAAAGAAGTAGATCCGTTTTAAAACTTATTTTCCGCTGCATTTATCTTTATTTCCATCATGGACGCCATTAAAAGTGATTCTTGCTCTGATACCATGTGAAAATGCAAACTAAGGAGTAATAGAAAGCTGAACAGAGAGCTATACAAACTGAGAAAGAAAGGAAGAAACGAGAGAGAGAGCTTCTGGAAAATACTTTCTATTATGACTGAGAAAATGAATTAATTGATTAATCTGTACACAGGTCCTACTTATATACTAACTGGAAGCTAACTGAAAAGAAACTAATTTTCCTAACTATGCGCTGACTAGTTACATTAGGCAGTTACAACATAGCACGTGTGACTCTCACGTGTGACCATAACTAATGCAAAAGTAAAACTACAAGTAGCATAAGTTCTTATGTCGTTTTTGTGCATAACACTATCATTCTGTTTTACTCTATAAGCACTTCACACCATAACCACTTTATTCCACTGGTTCAACATCTGCTTCTTGCCTCACTGCTGCTCTAACCTTGACCTTAGTATCTTTACAATTACCTTCCACACCAACACCCCCACACCAACACCATACTGCACGACAAAGTTTCGTTTGAGTTGCATGAGAGAGAACATTTGATTAAAAATGAAAACTCTTATACAATAACAACCAGTCCAGTGACGTGTTAATTTATCTGTTTATGCTCTAATAGAAACTTTATTTGTATTATGCCTTCTTCCTAATTTTAAGAGCAAATGCGCAGAGAGAAGTAAGAAGAATCTTACAAAAAGAGAGATAAAAGAGCTAGGAATGGCACAGAGTGAATGGGGTATAGGATTTTCTACCATAGTTCATTAATAAAAATTCTAAGATCCTAAATTACACAAATACCCTAGTAAAGTACAAAAGATCATCACATAGACAGAGTGTTCTACAACACTTAAGAGCATCCGCAGCCGGATCCTATATCCCATCTTATTTTACCATCTTAAAAATCTACTTTATCAATTATACCATACCATTTACAATATACTCAACATCCCAAAATTCTATTTTCCTCTCCTACTCATTAAAATAATATATTTACGTAATAAAATATATTTTTTGTTTTTTTGTTTTTTCTCAATTTTCTCCCCCACGGGCGTCATCCTCCATTCCTTTACTTTTCACCTTCTTCCAGCCTCCTTCTCCAAATCCATCATCCATATCAACCCAACTCCTCCACACAACTCCTCCATCATCCATATCAACAACCCAGATCAGCGAAACAGAAAAGAAAAGGAAAAAAAAAAAAAACCATTAACCAGCAAACCCAGAAATTTATATACCAGAAACAACGCCACGCCACAAACCCAGAAAAACCACAAACCCACAAACCGTTCCACGCCACAAACCCACAAACCCAGAAATTTCTCAAACCCAGAAACCCAGAAAAACCATCCACTGATCTCCACCACGCCACAGCCACCACAACGCCGATACCAGCAAACCCAAAAAAAAAAAAAAAAAACATATACCAGCAAACCCACACTGGATCACAATGCCACAGCCACCACAGCTCCATCGAACTCGCCACCCACCGATCTCTGCCACGCCACAGCCACCACAACGTCGATACCAGCAAACCCAGAAAAAAAAAAAAAAAAAAAAAAAAAAAAAAAAAAAAAAAAAAAAAAAAAAAAAAAAAAAAAACAACAACAACCCACACCGGATCACAACGCCACAGCTCCACCGATCTCGCCACCCATCGATCTCCGCCACGCCACAGCCACCACAATGCCGATCACATATACCAGCAAACCCAGAAAAAAAAAAACCATTAACACCCACACCGGATCACAACGCCACAGCCACCACAGCTCCACCAATCTCGTCACCCACCGATCTCCGCCGTGCCAATCTCGCCACCCACCGATCTCCACCCTGCCGATCTCCACCACGGGGTGTTGGGTCTGAAGAGAGCAGATGAGAAAGAAAGAAGGAAGAGAGAGAAAAGAAAAAGAAAAAATGAGGGAGGAGAGAGGAATTGCCGGGTTAAATGGAGAGAGGAGAGAGAAATGAGAGTATTAAATTTTTTTTTTTTTTTTTTTTGCAATTCAGCTACAGTACAATCTTACATTTGAGATGGTACTGTAGCTATATCTCAAATTTTTTTAGCATTTTAGCATATGGCCTTCCAGTTGCTGGCCTTTTTTTGGGCTTGTATGCCAAATGTGCCTTGCATTTGGCATATAGCAATCCAAATGCGGATGCTCTTAAGTCTTTAAAATAATTTACTGTATTTGAAGTATTTATTCAGAAAATTATTGTGGAATGTTCCACCAAAGCCATATCAACCTTTGATAGTACAAGGATTTTATTACAAGAAAAACATCAATCATCATAATCTACCACACTGTATCCACCATGCCATTGGTTATATAAAGCTTAAGAGCAGAAATGATACATTTATTAAGCTCATTAAGCCTTCCCTAATCATTAAATTTATTATCCTATTATTTTAAAATTGCTAGTTCAAACCCTCAGGCATGATGGCCAAAACTAAGATTATGACAAATTTACAGAATATACAAGCCTGATTTCTTAAATTCTTTTGCTTTTTGAACTTATTGTTACTTTCATGTTATGAAAGAGCACAATACTTTCTAACATAACCAAACTGAATGAGGACCTTAGTTTTCCACGTCCCTTTTGGAAAAATAGAGTATTTCTCATTACAGCAACACAAAATTCTTTGAGACGTGAATATTCTTGATAAGAAGCCCTTTTTCTTCATAGATCTACATTACTTAGCACCTTCCAAAATAGAATGTTAGCAAAAGCAATCAATATTGTAAAGTAGGACAAAACCAAAACAGTGCAACTATAAAATTAAAGAACAAAAAAATTAAAGAGGGTGAGTGACCTAGGAGCTAGGGCCTGCTTGGAGTCAACATCTAGCAAGAGAAAGCAAATCTCTAAAAGTTAGCACCACACAATTAGAAAATTCCTAGAGAATTTTTTTTTTTAAATTAATTAACCCATAATATGTATTCATAGGAGTACAATAGTATACTATGCCCATATACACTATAACGGGAGATTCATTATAAGGACAAAACCCTAATTGTAAGGACAAAACCCTAATTGTAATTGGCTAAGGAAACTTAATTTTAAGGACAAAACCCTAATTGTAATTGGCTAAGGAAACTTAATTTTAAGTGACTTGGGAAATCCCAATTATTGAATATAAAATAGCCTTTACACTAGGAAACTAATAATAATCTAGGATAAATTTTTAATTTGGTCCTCCAACTATTGAATAAAGTTCAATTTGATCTCTCAACTATTAATTGTATCAATTTAGTCTCTCAACTTTCAAAATTGAGTCAAGTTCATCCTTAGGTCTCTTGTCTATTTAAATTTTAATGGAATTAATAGTTGAAATTGATTTGATTTTAAAATCTATACACTTTCTATAATGGGAGATTCATGGAAGAAATTGACTTGATTTTGAATGTTGAAGGACTAAATTGGTTCAATTAATAGTTGAGAGACTAAATTGACACAATCGGTAATTGAGAGGCCCAATTGAAATTTACCTCATAGTTGAAAGAACAAATTAGTAATTTAGCCTAAAAATCTAATAACCTAATTAACCACTCATACCTAAAATAAAACACAATTAACCAATACAAATACAATTGGCCTCCAAATTAAAATAACCGTTGGTGTGGGGGCGTCAATCTATTTTTTCCCTCTTTTTCTTTTTCTTTTTTGTGCAAAATACTATTTTAGTCTCTAAACTTTACCAAAAGTTTGATTTTCATCCCTAAACTTTAAGAAGTTCATTTTATGTCCCTAAACTATTAAAAAGTTCATATTTCTCCCCTAAACTATTGGAAATTTTTTATTTATGTCCTTATAGTTTACCAAAAGTTTTTTTTTTTCATCCCCAAAGTATAGAAAAAAGTTCTTGTTTCATCTCTATTTTTGTCTCTAAACTATTGAAAAATTTCTTTACAAAGTTGAGGGATGAAAAAAGAACTTTTTAAAGTTTAGGGATGAAAAACAAACTTTTGGCAAAGTTTAGAAATCAAAATAGTGTTTTACCCTTTTTTTTTTTTTTGAAGATTTGGGTTTTACTAGGAGATGGATTTGGTGGCATCATGATTTTTTTCCTTGTAATAGATTTGATTGTGACCCATGGGGGATACTTGGAAAACACAATTAAATTTTTGCTTTGATACCAAATTTGATGCATAAAAAATAAAAAAAACAAAAAAAAAAAAACCCAAAACAACCTAACAATAAAATTGAAAAACATAAGCTTAAAGGATAGATGACCAGCACCTAGGCTTACTTAGACACACCCTTGATATAGTAAGTATTTTGGTGTTTGAAGTGTTAAAAATAGTTTTTTAGTGGTTTTACAACATATTTTAGTTTAAATTCTAACAGCATATCAACCTTCCGATTTTTTTTTTAAATTAAATTTAAAAAAATGCTTCTCATTAAAATTTTTTGTATCCCAGAACATGACTGTTCACATTCTTCTGAAGAACATTGTTATTCATATTCTTCATGTTCTTACTCAAATAACATGTTTGGTTGCTTAGAAAATTTAAAAATCAAGATTTTCTATTCTTTTCTTGCATTTTCTTAGCAACCAAACCCATAAAATCACCAAAACACTAAAATCGGGCAAAAACCTAGCAATCTGAAACCTCTTGTAAATCAAACCAAAACCTCCAATAAATCGAACCCAGCAAGGAAATGCATAGAACACGCACAAGTATTCACACATATCAAAGCCCACAAATTACAAACAAAAAATTCAAAGCACAAAGATCTTCAACTATATACATTTTCAATTTCCCAGTACAAACCGATTCTTTCAAATGAAAACCTAAAGCCCAGCCAATTCTTTCAATTTCTTGGTTCAAACAAATCCAAATGAAAATTCAATAGCAAAAACCCAACAAATATATTATTTCAATTTCCTAGTACAAGCAATCTCATATAAAACTGAGAACCCAAATACATATGAACATATCATACCACCAATCAACAAAAATAACAAAGTCAAGGTGGACAAATAAAATGTGTCTGCCACCATCGATCAGTCACCAATGGATACATCAGATCACCGCAACCCATACCAATAACAAATCTAACCAACAACCCACCACTAGACCTAACTGACCACCACTTCACAACCACCACCACCGATCTCAGCCTCTCTCTCTTCTCTAAATTTAGATCAAAGCCAGATTGCAAACCACATTAACTACCACCGATCTTAGTCCCTCTCTCTATCTCTAAACCCATATCCCAATGACCACAACCTAAGTTGAGAGAGAGAGAGAGAGAGAGAGAGAGAGAGGAAAATGAAAAATGACCGAAGTGTGTAGCACTGTGGTTATTGATAAATTTAAGGCGAAAACCACATTTTCGTCCCTACATTTTCACGCGATTCCCACTTTGGTCCCTAACTTTTTTTTTCACCGCTTTTAGTCCCTATTCTGGAAAACGCCTCTCGTTTTAGTCCCTGCCGTTACATCAGAGACGGAAAATGCACACGTGGTAAACGGATGGTACTGTTGGCTGACGTGGCCATTAAAATAATAATAAAAAAATATTATTTGGCATTAAAAAATTAAAAAAATTAATTTATTAATTTTAACTAAATAAAAAATTAAAAACAAAAATTTATATGAATTAAGATCTAAAAGTATCTTCAACAAGAACACTAAGAACACCAACTCAAACTTAAAATCTCAAAATTGAAAACTAAAAATCACAATTAACTCAAAAAATAAGATCACAAAATTAAATATAAGATCCACATCAGAATAAACATGAACAAGAAATTAAATAAGAACAAGATCAATATTCCAATCTCAAAACAATATTTTCTGAACTATTAACAGGATCTAAGCATTTAGAACAACACATAAACCCCCTGGCAAAAGCAACAAAATATCAAATCCAATAGAGATGAGATTCAGAAATCAAAGCAAAAGAGAGGGTGAGACATGGTGAGAGTTGAGAGAGCTGGAGAGAGGAGAGAAAGGCAGCCCCACCACCACACCAATCATCCACCACCCTCATTCACCCCCACAACCACCATGACCCAAACCCACCGATCTACAAAATGATTTCCGTGACCAAAGACCCAAAACCCAAGACCCACGATCTCCACCATGAAAGCACCTTCATTCAGTTTCCACTCGCACTCACACTCGGCTCCGTCGAACAGACTCAACTCTCGTAGATCGGCGATGACCAACTCCCTCGTCCGAATCGGCAGCGTGGAAGGCGATCTTGTGAAGCGAGCCCTGGCGGCCTTGATTCGACCCTCCTCCTACCAACAGCAGCGGCGCGCCGACTTTCAATCGCAGCCGAGCCGGCTCTCAGTGTTGACGAAAGCAGCCAGATCCGTCATAGGATGTCCGAATCTGTCATTGTGTTGGCCGTGTTTGGGTTGGTAGTATTTGGGTTGGTCGGATCTGTGTTTGGGTGGCTGAAAATGGTGGTTTGGTGTTTGGGTGGCTGTGGGTTAGTGTTTGGGTTGGCCGGATCTGTGTTTGGGTGGCCGGATCAATGGTGGTTTGGTGTTTGGGTGGCTGTGGGTTGATGTTTTGGTGGCCGGGTTGGTGTTTGGGTTGGCCGGATCTGTGTTTGGGTGGTCGAATCAATGGTGGTTTAGTGTTTGGGTGGCTGTGGGTTGATGTTTTGGTGGCCGGATTGGTGTTTGGGTCTCGTTTTTTTGTTGTTGTTGTTGGTGGTTGCTGGGGTGCATACGGTGGTGGGGTTATTTTTTGGGTTTGTGATTTTTGGTTTTCAATTTTGAGATTTTAAGTTTGAGTTGGTGTTCTTGTTGAAGATACTTTTAGATCTTAATTCATATAAAATTTTGTTTTTATTTCTGTTTTTAATTTTTTATTTAGTTAAAATTAATAAATTAATTTTTAAAATTTTTTAATGCCAAATAAAATTTTTTTATTATTATTTTAATGGCCACGTCAGCCAACGGTACCATCTGTTTGCCACATGTGCATTTTCCGTCTCTTATGTAACAGCAGGGACTAAAACGAGAGGCGTTTTCCAGGATAGGGACTAAAAGCGGTGGAAAAAAAAGTTAGGGACCAAAGTGGGAATCACGTAAAAATGTAGGGATGAAAATGTGGTTTTCGCCTAAATTTAATTTTTGTGATGATGTTTTTGGTTGTCAAGAAAGTTTTAAAAAAAAAAGTTGAGAAAGTAGTAAATTTTTTTTTGATTTTTTAAAATTTAAATTAAAATTGAGAAATTAATTTTTTTTAATTAAAATGTTGACTAGAAATTTTTAAATGTCAAATAAAATTTATTTTAATGGCCACGTCAGCGTCATATCTACCACTAATGCATTCTATCTCTCACATATGATATTTCTAATAATGAGATGATGGCGGAAACTAAATTAAAAATGATTCTCAATTTTTAGAGATCAAAATAAGAGCTTCAAAAAAGGATCATAAAGAAAAATGCCCAAAATGTAATCAGAAAAAGATATTTTTACCTTTCAGTATATGTGCATGTTTGTTTATGGTTTTCAATTAAGAATTAGGCGGGCTCCAAGGGAATCATTTAAAGAAAGTTTTTATGGGAAATGAAAAAAAAAGTAATTAATATTTTAATAATTTTTTTCATTTCTCATAAAAATGGTATCAAAACTTTTTTAAAATGGATTATTAACGAGTGTCCTTAAGGCATTTATTAACATTTTTCTTATTAAATTTGTGATATCATATAGGTGACTTTAAAAACTTTATCGTTGACAGACATTAAAGCGCTTTAACCAAAGAAAAAGAAAGACATTAAAGCGCAACTTTTTTTAAAATTTTTTTTAATGAGATTAAAGCGCAGCTATAATAGAGCGACATCCAATTATGGCATTCTATAGAGAATCTAAACTGGCATTCTATAGAGAATCTAAACTAACTATCAACAAAACAAAAAGCTTTTTGTTTTATGAGTAATTCTACGGCACCCTCCTAAAAAAAGAAGAGTACAATACCGACTAGTAGGTAGCCTGCTACACCAGGTTACTTTTTTCTAACATTTGAATGTTGCATCCTCACATTGTACAGTTCCAACATCACATATGACAGTTCTTTTCTCACATTTGGTGGTTCCCTTACTTTTTTCTTACATTTGACGGTTCCATCCTCACATTGTGTAGTTCCAATATCACATGTGACAGTTCTTTTCTCACATTTGATGGTTCCCTTACTTTTTTTTTTATAATATTTGACAGTTTCATCCTCACATTGTGCGGTTCCAACATCACATATGACAGTTGTTTTGTCACATTGGGTAGTTCCCTTACTTTTTCTCATATTTGACGGTTCCATCCTCATATTGTGCAATTCTAACATCACATGTGACAGTTCTTTTCTCACATTTGGTGGTTCCCTTAATTTTTCTCACATTTGACGGTTTCATCCTCACATTGTGCAATACCAACATCACATGTGACAGTTTTTTTTTTTCACATTTGGTGATTCCCTTAGGTTTTTCTCACATTTGACGGTTCTATTCTCATATTATGCAGTTTCAACATCGCATATGACATTTTTTTTTCTTACATTTGGTGGTTCCCTTACTTTTTTCTTACATTTGACGGTTCCATACTCACATTGTGCGGTTCCAATATCATATATGACATTTCTTTTGTCACATTGGGTGGTTCCCTTACTTTTTTCTCAAACTTGACGGTTCTATTCTCATATTGTGCAGTTCTAACATCACATGTGACAGTTATTTTC
Source organism: Quercus ilex subsp. ballota (assembly GCA_032727855.1). Lineage (NCBI taxonomy): Eukaryota > Viridiplantae > Streptophyta > Magnoliopsida > Fagales > Fagaceae > Quercus > Quercus ilex. The sequence continues at coordinate 26,747,579 of CM064909.1, forward strand.
TCACATATGGTGGTTCTCTTACTTTTTTCTCACATTTGATGATTTCATCATCACATTGTGTAGTTCTAACATCACATGTGACAGCTCTTTTCTCACATTTAGTGGTTCACTTACTTTTTTCTCACATTTGACGGTTTTATCCTTATATTGTGCATTTTCAACATCACATAGTTTTTTCTCACATTTGGTAGTTCCCTTACTTTTTATCTCACATTTGACGGTTTCATCCTTGCATTGTGCGGTTTCAATATCACATATGACAGTTTTTTTGTCACATTGGGTGGTTCCCTTACTTTTTTCTCACACTTGACGATTCCATCTTCACATTGTGCAGTTCCAACATCACATGTGACAGTTCTTTTCTCAAATTCGGTGGTTCTCTTACTTTTTTTCTCACATTTGATGGTTTCATCATCACATTGTGCAATTCCAACATCACATGTGACAGTTTCTTTTTCATATTTGGTAGTTCCCTTACTTTTTTCTCACATTTGACGGTTTCATCCTCACATTGTGCAGTTCCAACATCACATGTGACAGTTTCTTTTTCATATTTGGTAGTTCCCTTACTTTTTTCTCACATTTGACGGTTTCATCATCACATTGTGCAGTTTCAACATCACATGTGACAGTTTCTTTTTCACATTTGGTGGTTCCTTTACTTTTTTATCACATTTGACGGTTTCATCCTCACATTATGCAGTTCCAACCTCACATGTGACAGTTCTTTTGTCGCATTTGGTGGTTCTTTTTTTTTTTTTTTTTTTTTTTTTTCCACATTTGATGGTTTCATCCTCACATTGTGCAATTCCAACATTACATGTGACAATTCTTTTTTCACATTGGGTGGTTCCTTTATTGTTTTCTCACACTTAACGGTTTCATCTTCACATTTTGCAGTTCCAACATCATATGTGACAGTTCTTTTCTCACATTTAACCATAATTTTACATTTAGGCTTATCATTGTAGTCACTTTTTTACTTACTAATAACCGCTCATCACAATAGTAATTTTTTTAAAGTTATTAAAAAATTTAATCTAAAATCGAATTCCAAAAAAAGAAAAAAAGCATCCGATGAAATTAGCCTTACCACAACAATTACTCTTGTTCACAAAAAAATAAAAAATAAAAAAAAATAAATCAGCTAAAATTATCTAGGTTTCTTCCACAAATATTTGAATATACCAATTAACTTCCTACATATCTCCCTTGGTAGCTTCCATCACATTCAAGGGCATACCTCCCTATTAAATAACATAGTTGAGGTTATTTTCTTGATGTTTATATTTTTATTATTTATATATGATGGTGAACCAAGAATTAGACTATCTCTAATTCATCCATAGTGTCGTTCAAGACCAGAAAGGTCGTTCAAGTGCAAGAAGGTTGTCCAGCATGGAGTCACTTGGACGACTGCCGAACACTTAGAAATTTTTGAAGTAAATCTATATCCAAAAGCTTATGATTTGGACCACATTCTACTATTCTGAAGTAGGGGCAAAATTCTTCTTCATCGCTTTAACTTCTCACTGAGTTCTTAACTTCTAATGGCAGTTGTAGAAGTTATGTTTGAACCTTCTAACTTCCATTCATGTTTAGGAAGTTACTAAACAAGTAACCACTCCAAATCGCACTATAAAAGGACTCAACCATATGAAATCAAAGTAAGTTTTTCACCACTTATAGAGTTGGAATTTCTAAGTTCAAGAGAGAAAACTAACTTAAGCATTGGAGGGTTCTTGGCCAGTTCACCCTGATCACCTTTGATCTTGTGCTTCTTTCTTTTCAGGTCTTCCAAGCAATCTCAAGCCCATTGAAGCCTGAAGCATTCAGCCTACTAATTTTCTATGCATTATCAATATATACTATAAAATCGAAAATGTATAACCTTATGTGCTCTCTAATTGTTCTTATGCAACATCTGCAACTTAATCACAGTTGTGTGTTTATTATGGTGTCTAAGGTTGAAAATAGGGTGACTATACAATTAGCAAGTTATGCAAAAAGTCCAATACAAAGATTGTTGACAATTTTAAAATTTTCAGTAAACACTTGAATTGAAACTAAAGATCCAGTATGAAATAGTAATCAATCAAGGCTACTACACTAAGTTATATATTTTTTAGGCATTTTCATTAGATCCACGTGTGCGGAAGTGTCAAATGACTGTATCCGACACGAGTATAACCACCCCAATTAAAGTGTCTATGCAGTTTTGTTTCATAAAATTATTATTATATTTAGACTCATCTAAAACAAAATAAACATCCTAAAAATTTTTCACAATAACAAAAATTACCAATAGAAAACTAAAAACAATTAAGCACAATTGACCGATTTTACCAAAAACGAACAAACCAGTCCTTTTTAAAAAAATTATCAAAATAATTTTGTCATTGAGAGTTTAGCATATCGACCACAATGATAAGTGTAAGCCTCATTTGAGTCAGCAGAGCCTCCACTAGCTAAGTCTGAGAGAGCCTTAATAGCAATGAAATGTTTTCGTTGTTGAAGACTTATCGGTGCCACAAAGCACTTATCTCTCTCTCTCTCTCTCCCTCTCTCTCTCAGGGTTTCGCAAAATTTATACAAACTCGTCATTCTAAAGCCATTTGGTATTTATTTCTATAAAATATTGGAACGTGCAATTTGAACATGATTGGCTGTTAAAAGGTCAATTTTCATCTCTATACTTTGTTCGAATCAGCATGATGGCAAGTTGGTATATTTTTTGCTGAGCAACTCTGGTTCGAATCCTTCACGCCTGCAATTTTTTTTTTTTTTGAATTTTCAATTTTCAGTCCATAAGTTGAAAAGCCCACTAGATCCTATGCCTAAGAAAAACCCTAGTTCATCCCAAATCTTCTTTCCTTCGATGTCAGTGATAATAGCTACCGATTTTTCTCTCTTTCTCTGCCCTTTTGTTCGAAGTCTCCACTGTTTCTCGTCACTAAAATCTCAGTATGTCTCATCCTTATTCTTTAGTTTTCCATCTAAGTTTTTTGCCGTTTGGCTTTTGTATTATTGAATTGTTATTAATCTCGTTTTATTTTTGTTTTCCTATTGGTTTCGCAAGGTCAGGGACAGACACAGGTGGGAGCTCGGCCCCTCTAGCCCAAATTTTCTTTTAAGTAGATAAATTTTCAAAAAAAAAAAAAAAAAAGGACTTGGGCCCCTTCCCTCTGAAATTGTAAACCATTAACCCACCCGGCCAGCCCACATGAAAAAGAAAAAGAAAAAGAAAAAAAAAAAAGTTTAGTCCAAAAATGTAAACCCAGCAATCCGACCGCAGACTTCAGTCTCCTCTCCAAAGTCCGAACGGAAAAACAAAAGAAAAAAAGAAAAGAAAACCTAAGGCTAAAAAAAAAGACAGTGAAAGGCGAGAGACTCAGAGTGAGGGAGACTTTGCCGCTGCCCACGCCGTGAGTGAAGCTGCCAAAACGCGAGGTGAGAGCTTGAAATCTTGCTGCTGCCCACGCCGTGGCGCCGCCACCACGCGAGAGCGGCGAGACCCATCTCGCAGACCCACGCGACACCCATCTCGCCGTGACGCCGCTGCTGGCTTTGATCTTAAAAGCAATGCCAGACTTCTATCAAATGATACCTTTTTAAATATTTTATGAACAGGTATTAACTTGCAACTCAGTCTGATGAGCGCCTATACATATGTAAGGTCTGGTATTACTTCAATTTTAATTTAATTTCTTCATTATCAAGATGTTTTGACATTAATTCTGCTTGTTGTAGTGTCAACTTTCATAATTTAAAAGTGTAATTTCATGTGTTTAGGTTTGTGCAATCAAAGCTCCTGGTTTTGGGGAAAATAGAAGAGCAAACTTAGATGATCTTGCCATTCTTACCGGGGGAGAGGTTATGCAATCTTTTACCCCAAAATTAATTTCTAATATATATATATATATATACACACACACACACGCACACGCACACACACACACACTTATAATATGCAGAGTTTCTTTTCTTTTCTTTTCTTTTCTCTTTTATATTTTTCTTTTTATGCTAAGATCTTTATTGTACAGGTTATCACTGAAGACCGTGGTTTAACCCTTGACAAAGTTCAATTTGAAATGCTTGGAACAGCAAAAAAAGGTTTATGTTTTTGTGCAGAGTGTGCTATGGTACTATATTTGAATTTCTTTGGGACATAACTAACTTCAAAAAAGTAAAATAAAATAACAGGTGTCTGTCTCTCTTGATGACACAATAATTCTACATGGGGGTGGGGATAAGAAGCTGATTGAAGAAAGATGTGCAGAGGTGTGCGTTTGGCTTTTCTCTTTAATTCCTTATTTATTTTCAAAATTTTTATTCAGTGTGCTATTCACTTTAATGAATTGTTTGCCAATTTTTTTGATCAATAATTTTGACACATTAGAAATGCACTTAGTGCTACATGCATGGGTGAAATCACAATTCTGATGACCTCCCTAAAGTGGTATAAAGCTCTTACCTTTTTTTTTGGTTGTCACATTGGCTTTTTAGTTTTTATTTTTAAACTCAGATTCCACTCAACTTTACTCACAAAACTTCATTTTCAAAGGTTTTATTTGTTGAATTTCCTCAGCCAGCATCTACCTTGGTGTTTATTTGCAGTTAAATACTGACAGTGAGCATTTTGATTTGCTTTAGGCACCTGCATTAACAATAGCCTCAAATGCTGGTTTTGATGGTGCACTGGTTATTGGCAAATTGTTGGAACAAGATAATCATAATTTGGGTTTTGATGCTGCTAAAGGTTTGTTCTTTTATTTGCTACAAGAATTACCATCGTAGCCAACTTTACAATTTCGCATCCCTTTTCTTATTTCTGGGATTCAATTCTTCTCTTATTGGCGCTCGGGCTCCTGTCTCGGGGGATTTTTGGTCTATGGTAAAGCAAAATAGTGTAGGAAATTTCATGTTGTCTGAGTTGGAGACTTTTCTGTCCAATAAAAAGAACATGGAAATGTCTGTGTCCAGACCCTGTAGGAATGGGGAGTGTCCACAAAGCCTTGTGCATTGTATGAAAGTTGAATTATTGAGAATGGAAAACTTTCCAACATGTTTATATTGAGAATTCTTATGAAAGTTGAATTATCCAATGTATTGCACGTGGATCTTGTTTCTCTTTCTTTTCTTTTCTAGTTTTTCTATATTTGTCTCAACAACTGGACTAATATCAAGTGATGATTGTTTAAAGCTGTTTATTTAATACTTTCCTGGACATTTATTTAATAATAGTCCTTGTGCAAAACAGGTGTATATGTTGACATGGTGGAGGAGAGAATCATAGATCCTCTCAAAGTGGTTAGAACAGCTTTTGTCAACGCTGCCAGGTAAAGATCATAGTTGGTTAAATGTGGAATCAATTGGAAAAAAGAATTATCTTTTCTTGTTTCTAAGATCTAATCATATTAGCTTCTGCCCGTCTTTGCATCTGCATTTTTTTAATAAGTGAAGGATAGAAGTTAAATAAGTAATGACTAATGAACAATGTATGCAACTAAAAACATACATACAGATATATATCAATTGTTTTATGATTTTTTTTTCTATTTGTTAGTTGCATTTTGAGTTTTTTGTTTTTGTCTTTGTCTTTGTGCTAAACAAAGCCCAGAGTTTGACCTTTGTATTGGTGGAAAATTATTTGTTGCATCCCTAACCTGCTTTTCTTTTCTAGATGTTATCTTTGGTGGGCCTAGGTAGTCAAATTTGCATCAGATTATCTTCTGTTTGAGGATCTGACCAAAGTATGCCATTCCATACTGTTTTTATGAGGGTCAATGTAATCGTGTAATATGTCTCTTATTTCAGTTGAAGATATTTTATTAGTAAAGAAGTTGCATTATAAATACTAGGGACCAGGATCTGAATGGTGGCTATGGCAGTTACTTTAGCAGGTTTTTCTGTGGTTGAAAATCAAGCAAGGGACATGTGCATTATGTGAATTTAATCTTTTCAAGATGAATTTAATAGTGTGGGCTGTGTGGTTGGGTGTTCCATGTCATTTTTTTTTCTTTTGCTTACGACACGCCAATACATCACCTTAGCATGGAGGAGCATTATGTACTTGGTTATATGTGGATTTGAGCTCTATGTGCTTGTATGATTGAGAACCAACCTTTTTTCTTGTGAATTTTTTGTCATTGATTGAAGGATTTGCTCCTCTTCACCTCCGAATCTATCAAAAGGGCCGCTTTGCAAGCTATCAGCAATGACCAAGTTTCTGTTCCCAGCCTTGTAATAGCTGTATTTACTCATGATCTTTGGCTGGATCACTACGAGTGCTATTGTCAGCTGTTTGAAGATGTCTATGCCACTTGCAGAAGGACAACTCTGCTGTTGGTTGGCTTCTCTGCTGGTAGGTGACAAATGCAATTTCAAAGTGAACATTGAGCTGGAGCTTGGATTTGGCCAGAGTCTGCGCATTATCAAGATGCCTGAATTGATGGAGTGCTTGTTGATCAATACCACCGTTTGGCTAGGCCACTGGTGAACTCATGAGAACGAGGCTGCCCCAGAACTCTCAACTGGTTAAGCTTGTTTGCTGCCAAACTGATTTGTGGGGTGGATAGAAGAGTCCTGCCGATCACTAAGCCTCTACTATGAGATTCAATGTTTTGTGAATAGCAAATTAAATCTTCAAAATATTGTCAATATTCTTACCTTACAATTAACAAAAAAGAAAAAAAAATCTATTTAATTTCGAGACCGCATTTGAATATATAATATAGTTTTTTTTCCAATTTCTTTTTCACGGTGAATAATGATTCAAGTCATTTGACTAAATTTGGTTAGCTTTGTCAATTGAGAGTCGGTAAAGGTGTGGGTCTCCAATCCAACTGCTCCTGCCATCTACAATTCTTGGCATATTTTGGATGGATTTGTCTTTTGCAATATCCTGATTTACTTGATTTGAGGTCTAATTAAACGAATTATTGTGCACCACAGATGCTTTTAATGCTTCACTTGCTTTCAATTTTGGCCGTGTCTCTCATCAATTTAAGATCCTCAGGAAATCTGTAAGCCAAATGTTATAAAAAGAGCTCAATATTGGAATGAGTGGGCACCAGAAACGTGGGTTGATGCAGATTATCTTTTAGGGATATTAAAAGATGAACATTTCTGGTGTGATAAAAAGTATTTAGGGAGTAGATGGAATAATAAGTTAGAAGGTTGCAAAATCTTATTGACTGACTGCTAAGAAGTTTCAAAATTTTGGACACTAGGAATCAAACGGACGCCTAAGCCAAACATCTATCTGCTTCTTTTCTTTTTCTTCTTTGGGTTGGTGAAGCCAACCAAACATCTATTTACTTAAAATAAAAGAGCCATGGCCAAAATGTCATATAGTCTGCCAAGCAGATTGTCCAAACTCAACATCTCCAAACAATTGATGGTGCCGAATGCATGTACTAGCTATTATCTCATCATTCAGCATTACTTCTCATAACAAATACAGTGCTGGAAACTTTTTTTTTTGGGTAAAGCAGCACAAGTACTGGAAACTAGTTGGTAGGGGCAGAAGCATCAAATACATGTTAAAATGCACAATTTTGTGTTCATGACAAGAAGATTCCTGATTCTATTTTCCAAGTAGTGATTGCAGATTCCTGGTATTGACAATACACATTGTCTTTCAATGGTACACTAGTGGAGATCACCATTCCATGGTGAGGTGTAATAGAAACAGTGCAAAAATATGAGAACAAATTTTTATTCTTATCCCAAAAATGAATCTCAAAGCACCACAAATATCTTGTATATAATCATTATCCAGAGAAAATTATATAATAAACAACAGTATTTACAGGTAAAGCATTTTTAGAAGCTGAGTATTGTCATGTAAAAGCCCTTTCGGCATCACTTGCGTTTCTATGATTATGTGGGTTGTCAATCCCCCCCAACCATTCCTCCAGTTTGGCTTCTTTATCAGCCTTGAAATCATCAAAGTTTTCTAAAACTAAAACTAAATTTTTACTCGGTAAGCTGATATCATTCTGTTCTTCTTCTTGCAATGGATCATCTTCAAACAACATAAATTGATATCTAAAAACATGCAGTGCAACTCACATAAACAAGGGTAGTGCTACTCATGAAATTCAATCTCCCTTTCAATTAAAAATAAAATTCACTAAATTGCATCATTTTCCAAAAAATTCAGTTATCAAATTATACAAATCACTGTCATTCCAGTGACCAAAAAATATCTTGTAGTGGAGTATTTCTAGCATTTTCTATTATTTTTTAACGTTGTTCGTTTTCCTTTGAAAGCACTAGATTTGATGCCAACTTGTATCGAATATGTTCTGACCAGCTCTTCTGAAAAAAGTAGACATTGTTGATGAATAAAAAGCTTAAGCAAATTATGCAAAAATTTAAATATACTTCCAATAAATATATTACCATAAAGGTTAGATTCTGTTTGATAATTTTTGTATGCATGTGCTTAATAACATACATGCCGCAATCATACCTGAAATATGAAAACTGTTAAAATTAAAAAAACCTAAAGAGTCGCACAATAGTTATCATGTAAAAACCTAAACGGTCTCCCTTGCAACCCCATTTTACTAGTCTCTCTCTTGTTGTAATTCTGTCCTTTATGACCAGCTAGTTTATAAATGTATGCTTGGTTCTTTTTGTTTTTTGAAATCTCCTACTAAAGAAAAAGAAAAAAGAAATATGGATTGTGTAATAATGTTGTGTGTTAGGTTGAATTGGATATGTAGGTTGTTGTCTTACCTAGAAGATATGGTCTTGTTATGTAGGTGTAAATTAATGTGGACCACTTTGATACACATGCGCCGGGGGGGGGGGGGGGGGGGGGGGGGGTGGGGGTCAAATAAGATATAAAAAGTAAAAGATAGTCATGATGTGTTAAGGCTTACACAGGGCATGACACATAATGTTCTGCTTTAGGACTCATTGTTGAATTCATGAATCTTGATGTCCTTCATTGAGTGAATAAAATTTGTACTTAAAGAAATTGCAGAATTTTACCCCGTTGTTACACTATTTATGAATAGTATAAAATATTGTAACTTGCCAAACCTAGGACTTGGTTCTTGCTCTTCTTTCTTTGGTTATAAATATGCACAATTGGGTTAGGCTTTGATAGTATCTAACTATTTTGTCAACTAGTTCTCCACTCTGCCTATGTAAAAGGGTATTCAATGTTCAAAGCCATAACATAAGGCAACAAGTCCTTTCATTTCCTTTATGTTCTACTGGTTTTTTTTGGGTCAAAAATTTGAATTTTTTTTTCCCTGAGATGGAGAGCCTTTTGGGTCTGCTTAGGATTCATGTCCATAGAGGGGTAAACCTTGCAGTCAGGGATGTCAGATGTAGTGATCTTTATGTGGTTATCAAAATGGGCAAGCAGGTAAAAACAGATTTAAGCTATTTTGAACTTACACATAACTGTACTCCTAAGTTAAATACTTCTTGTAGAATTTTCCACATTCAAACTCAAGATTATTTTATAAAAAATATAAACAAAAAAGGAAGAAGAAGAAGAAACCAGGGGAAAAAAAAAAACCAGAAATTGATGAAAAAAATCAGTTGAGAATTCAATCTCTGCCACTCAAAACTTGAATATGCCAAAGAAGTTGGCAGAACCAGCAAATGGTGCATTACCCTATAATAAACTTAGTTATAAAATTTAATATGTGATGGTTAGACTCTTTTTTCAACTAATAAGGACATCTTCTACAACTCCTAGTTTAGAAAAATCCTAGTGCTCACTTTTATCTTGGTAATCAAATACTCTACATGGAAGGCTTAACTTAGATTTTAATTAAATGGGGAAGCAAATGACCACTTTAAAGTATGATCAAATGTGAATTGAATGATTTCTAAAACTATTTTTCAGACATTCTAATTGTGGGAGAGAATTCACCCACTAGGTGGTGCATGTTAACATCATTATGTAGCATGTACCACATTCAAACACCCAGATGACTCAAATCATTTATGGTCTGCATTTAATATTCCTAACTTTATAAAGTCTTTAAAAGACACTTGTAATGCATTAATTTATATAAGAGAGGCCATACATTGAGTATATGCTGGTAGCTAGGTTCAGCCTCAGCCTCAACCTCAGACTATTTTTCTAAAACTGTTAATTTTATCCCAACTTATGGATAAGGGTTCCCACGTCTCACATCCCAAACTCAAAAGTGTAAAGATTTTTTTTCTTTTTTTTGAGAAACCAATCTCTGAGACAGACCGATACTTTTATTCAAACATAAAAAAACTAATCAAACAGAGCAAGGGGGATAATGTCCCCAGGTAAGTCTTCAAGTAAACCTAACGTTCTAGTTCTAGCCCAACCCGAGATTTCTTTGCCAAAGCCCTTTGGTGTAAAGATTAATTTGTCAAATATATAAGAACCGAGACTCAAACAAAACAATAATATCATAAACCCACAAAGTTTAGAGAAATAATACAAACCCATATCAGCGTTAATCATATGTAAAGAGAGAACTTGAAGATTGTGGGGGGCGCCGCCGATTTAAAATGGAAGAGAAGAAGGACCGCCGAGTCGTACGAGAAGAGATGAAGCGCCGCTGAGTTGGATTGGATATGAGTGTTCTGCTGATTTGAATATGGATTGGAAGAAAATAAGCTAGAGAGCGGCGCTGACGATTTGGATTGGAAGAGAAGAAGCGCCTCTGATTTGAGGTTGTGGGTGTGCTGGGCTCTAAGGGTTTTGTGGGTGCGCCGCAGATGTGGTATCAACTGTCTGATTTGAGGGTTTTGTTTAGAGAGGCAAACGAAGTAGAGAGGTAGAGAAGCAAACGTGAGAGAGGAGAAAAGGCTGAAAAGCGTGATGAATGTTTTAATTTTTTGTTTATATATAAAACCGGTTTAACCAATAACCAAAAACCTTTAAAATTACATCAACGGTCAAGATTAAACCCAGAGTAAATTAACGGCTCAGATATAGGTGAGTACCGTATCCCTCTTTTTTTTTTTTTTTTAAGGGGTACAGTAGAATGATCCTTTGTTTTATAAGTATTCTAAACTACCAGTGAACAAAGCAAAAGACAATTGTCTACCTACAAAAATCTGTTTTTTCAGATTCTCAAAAAAAAAAAAAAAAATCTGTTTTTTTATAATCCCTTCACTCTATATTAAAAAGATTCAAAATATTAATTACTAACTTTTTGACTTCTAAAAATACTTCTAATTTAATTAACTTATTTTTATTTTTAAAACATAAAAGGTGATGTTAAAACTGTAAATCGATAAGATTTAAAACTGAAAAAACGTATCCCATGTTCTATAAAAATTCCCACTGTCTTATGTACATAACCAAAATTACCCCATGTTTAAAAAAAAAAAAAAAAAAAAAAAACTACCCCATGTTCTATATATATATATATAAAGTTTACAAGACACTTATTATTAAATTCCATAAAAAAAAAAAAAAAAAAAAAGACACTTATTATTAAATAATATAAAAAACATCTATAAGACACTTTCCTTATGACCGTCCCGTTTGAATGAAGACAGGCCTATATTTGAGGCTCTCAAAGAATGACGTCAACATCTCAAAAGAAAGAGTGAGCTGAGGAAAGTAAGATGTGAATTTCAAGAACAAAGAATGTCTGTTGAACTTTATTGGCTTTCTGCTTCTTGTTGCGCAGTGTCTTTCCATCGTCGAAGGAGAGGTCCATTTCTATGAATTTATTGTAAGTACTTAATTACCATATTATAGTTGTCTTTTTATCTTTTAATTACCGCTGTACTGTTTCTAGAATATTACAAATTTTACCTCATAAGATTTACAAATTGATTTAATACTAATCACAAAAAAATACTAATATTTATTTATAATGTTGTTGAAATCTACTTGTCATGTTCACTGTCACATCAGTTTGTAACTTTTTGTACTAAAATTTAATATAGCTTTCCAATACTATGGTTTGAATGGATAAACTTGTCACTCGGATTAGAGAATTGTAGCTTACTGCTTTTGTTGTTACATTAATTTATTAATATATGCTTGTCATTTTGCAACTTACAGAGAAAACTTCACGAGACTATGTAACACAACAAGAATGTTAGTTGTAAATGAGAGTATTCCAGGGCCAGTAATACGGGTACACAAAGGGGACACAATGTATGTCAATGTTCACAACCAAGGTTCTTATGGGGTGACCATTCATTGGTAAGCTCAACCACTCTCTTCATAAGCATGCACATGTAAATGCAAAATGCTTTTGAACGAGTTTTACTGGTTTCTTACTAACTAAAAGCTTTGACAAAAAAAAAAAAAAAAAGAAGCATAACAAGAGGTTTTTTGGCATTCATATTTATATAAACGTAATGCTTGGGAATATATAAAAGAGCCTTCTAGCTTAGTGACATAGCCTATTTTTTATACTTAGGAGAATTAGGATCCAAATCCTCCCTCCCTATTGTAATATCAAATTGTGGGGCCAAGGAATCCTACGGCCCAGCCCACTTCGTTCTTGGGCCGAAGGCCCGAGCCGAGGAGGCACCCAAAATCCGAGGAGGAAAAGAAGAAGCCCAGGCGCACAGCTGGCCAGGCCGAGGACGACCCCATCATCGGACATCCGAGAACTTAAGGCAACCAGCAAACACTTCCAAGGAAGCCTTCATGACTACTCAAAGGGCCGAGGGGGAATACCCTGCGCCTGCAATATAAATCTGATGGAGGGACAAGCTCATGACAAATAGTCACCTCCATATTAAATGACCCTGACTACCGCCCTGGCCGCATTAATGAGAAAAGGACTCCACACCAGTGCCACCTTATTTGCCACGACTCCCAAAGAGAATGAGAAGACGGCTGATGGGACAAACACCTGAGTAATGTCCTGATCGCTCAACAAGTGTAGGGCTAGGATTGATTGGGTAAAGGGTATATAATGTAAGGGAATCCCTTCTGAGGAGGGAGGGATGGAGGAGAGTAAAAGGGGAAGAAAAACCTCCTCGGCCCACCAGTTATAAATTGTTCTAAGTATTTTCTCAATAAAAGAGAAAGGAGTTCATGCTTCGTGAACACCGGCCAGCACCTAAATCTTCGATCCACTCTCTACAAATTCATTGTTCTAGATTCATTGGGCCTTTGACCCATATCCTTTGGGCTTGGGCAACAAAAACAGACCCTACACAAATTATTACTTGAAAAAAAAAAACAACAACATATAGACTTAGGAATGTAATGATGCTCATTTGATCAATTTTGTGAGAGTATGATATTCTCATATTAAACTTATTCACAGGAATTGTGAAGGATTACTAGTTAATCTAGAACACCATTATATTATGTAAACATAAAATATTTTACACATTTAAAAAAAAAAAAAAAAACACTAATGTACATTATCTAATAAAAAATTAAAATATGAGAGCAGAGCCCCCAAAAAAAAAAAATTTCATGTACTAATTGTATTTGTAAATGTATGTTGATTAGTTTTTATACCAAAAATAAATAAATAACTAAGACAAAGCATGGACTCCTCCTAATCCTATTAGAAGTCTAATGGATAAACACGTTAATTGTATTGACACAGCATAAGCTCATTTACATTCCTATTCTTTGTTAGTTTAAATGCAGAATGATTTTTTTTTTTTTTTACAAGGTTTGATTACTTTAATACTTTTCAACATAGTACTAAACAATTGAGTAGTTTCTTAATCATTATGGTATCTACTTTAAAAGTAGGTTCTTTAACTAAATTAGGAAAATATTGATACACATATTTTGGTATAGCAATCTACATGTTACACAAAATGTGAGGTTGTGTGGCAATTTGGATGCTGGTAATCTAGATTTTCTTAAATTATTTACAGCCACATAAAAAATAATACTTAAGAATCCTCATAAGATGCCAATGAATACAAATAAACATCAAAGGTGCCAATGAATCACAATCACAAATCATCTTAAAACTAAACCAAGATGCTAAATATAAGATCAATAACATTATTATGGTAATGATGGAGCATGAAGTTTGTGTCGGCAGTAGAAATTCATTGCAATACTAGTATACATGGCCCTACAATATATAGCCACAAAACTTCGTTAATGTACATGGTAAAATAGCAGGTAGGAATAAGTCGAACAACTACTGTCCCTAAGCAACTCGTCTAGGTGTCATAAACCCAGGCATCTGTGTTTCTCACAAAAACATGAACGTTGGGGGAGTGGATCGATCAGATCAGATCAGGTAAGGTTATTTGATGGCACCAAGTTTTTACACAAGCATTCATCATTCATTACATTACTGTCTTTGCTATAAAAGTCCAAGGCAACCAAAGTAATAGTAAAACGAAGATCACAAAATGAATGAGAGAGAGAGAGAGAGAAAGTTTTAAAACTAAAAGTTCAATATGCTGTAGAATTTTTATATTTAAAAAGAATAAAACTATAACCACAAACTATTTTACAATATTATTACAAACGGCGGATATGACAACTGGTCATCCTTGAGGCCTACTATTAACATTTTTATTTTTATTTACCAATGATTACCCACCACATCAGTAGTTTGTAAAATAGTTTACTGCTTTAGCATTTTTGTTAAGGACATATTTTATGTAATTGGCTAATCCTTTAACAAAATGCACTTTACTTGTAATTGGGTAGATCTAGGATGGGTTTAAGACTTCAAGAAACATGTTGTTCAAGTCAAGTGGTAGAGCCATGAAAATTTGACCAAGAAACAAGTGAAAAAATGCTGATTCGTTAAAACTTGACAGAAGCTCGACAGAAGTTGAATCTATTGAGACTTACGAAGTCAGAATTTCCAGATCTGATTTTTGGCCCATGCTTGTATATTTGTGCAAGGTTTCTTTTCTCACAACCCTAGACATATATAAGGCTTATTTTAAAGGCCATCACAGTAGGCATTGAGTAAATATATAAGGAGAATACATGCAAAAAGTGACTTAGTGCCTTATTCTCTCTAAAAGAAGTTATTGCGTCTTTGCGCCTTAGGGTTTTGTAACCAAGTGCTTCTTGATCTTCATTATTAATGAAGTGAAGAACTTTGTAGCCAACATTTTTCTTCCTCAAGTTGGTGAGTGAGTCACATACTGGGATTCATACAAATGAGTTAGTCACGCACTAGGATCCGTGCTTCATTGGTGGCTTTCATATACTAGAGAGTTCAAATGTTCTGAAGCGGTAGAAGGTTTCTATTGTAAGTTCATCTATGGAGATTGTAGAATTTAGGAACAAATGTTTTGTACTAGATCTAAAACTTCTCTTTACTATAATGAATTACTTTTCGGGAAGGTTTCCTCCTAGGTTTTTTACTATGAAACGAGTTTGTTTCATTGGTTTTCTTGGGTCATCATATCTTGTCTTATTCACTATTTCGTTGTGCATGATATTGACATGACATTGATATTTGTTTATTTTAACAAGGTTTATTCATAACAAATCTAATTAACAACTTGGGTTAAAAAAAAAAATTTCTATCAACCGGGGTCTAAATTTCTCAATAAGTGATATCAGAGCAGGCACACTCTAATTGGATTAATTTCCTGAGTGTGATCTTTAACCCCCATTGTCATGGATTGTGGACAATCTCTTTTGATACCTTCTTTATTGATGGCACTAATTATGCGTACTGGAAAGTTCGTATGAAAGTTTTTTTGCAGGCTCTAGGTGAAAAAGTATGGCAAGCTATTGAAGTTGGCTGGATTAAGCCAAAAGAAGCGCTGGTGGATTGGGATGAAGCAACAATCAAAGTGGCAAATTTCAACAGTAGGGCCTTGAATTCTTTGTTTTTTGGGGTGACCAATGAGGAATTCAAATCCATGGAAGTTGCCAAGGAAGCATGGACCATTCATGAGACCACCTATGAAGGTACCAAAGCAGTAAAGACTGTGAAGCTCCAAAGACTCACTAGTAGTTTTGAAGAAATAAAGATGGAGGAGGATGAGACATTTGATGAGTTTTATGCTAAACTCAAGGATATTGTGAATTTTGTCTTCAATCTTGGAGAATCTATTGCGGAACCTAAAATTGTTAGGAAAATCCTTAGGTCCCTACCTGAAAGATTCTATGCCAAGATCACTGCCATTGAAGAAGTGAAGGACATTGATCAAATTCCTTTGATTGAGCTTGTAGGGAACCTTCAAACATATGAGATGGGATTAGGTTTAATGGGAAAAGGTGGAAAGAGTAAAAACTTGGCTCTTAAGGGTATAGAGGAAGAGATTGATGACTCTGAAAATGAAGATGAAAGCGAAGATGAAGATGAAAATGAGGATAAGGATCCAACCTTCATAGCTAATGAGATTATTCAGCTTCTTCAATATAGAAAAAAGGATAAGGACAAACCTCCTAAGAAATCCAAATCCTCTAGGAAGGGCAAAAATGAGAAACCCCTTATCCAATGCCACGAGTGCCAAGGTTTTGGTCATATGAGGATAGAGTGCCCAAACTACCTTATGAAGGAAAAGACCAAGAAGTCAAAAGATAAAGGGTTGGTTGCTACCTTGAGTGATACTGAGAATGACTCTTCTGATGAGTATGTGAATGAATGTGGTCACTTTATGGCTTTTGCTATCACGACCGATAGGGTGATTGTGGAGAGTGCTAGTGACAGTAAAGATTCTTCTGATTATGACGTACCCAAGAAGTTGACCTTTCAGGAAGCCTATAATAAGCTATGCACTGAGTTTATAAAATCTAAAAATGCTTTACATCTTTATAGAAAAGAGCTTAATGAGGTAAAAAAACTGAAAAAGCTAATCTATTAGTCAAATTAGATGAGACTACAAGGTTGGTTGAGACTCTTGTTGTGGAGAACACCTTATTAGATGAGAAGGTCAAGAATCTTGAGGTAGAGCTTAGTCAAGCTAGGACTCGAATAGAGAGAATGTCTAGTGCAAA
Source organism: Quercus ilex subsp. ballota (assembly GCA_032727855.1). Classification (NCBI taxonomy): domain Eukaryota; kingdom Viridiplantae; phylum Streptophyta; class Magnoliopsida; order Fagales; family Fagaceae; genus Quercus; species Quercus ilex. Next base: position 26,764,467 of record CM064909.1, read on the forward strand.
ACTTGATGAGATTTTGAGTGCTCAAAAGCCTAGTTCTGATAAGGCTAGCTTAGGATATGTTAACTCTTCCGATCCCTCCTCTTCCATGACTTATGGATCAAAGAATGTCTTTGTGCCCCAATCTAAAAAAGGTAATAAAGGTATGAAATCCATAACTGATTTTCTAATTCTAAATCCTTTGTTAGACCTTACTCTAGGAAGTCTAATAGTCCTAAAACTGCTCATATTTGTGACCACTGTGGTGTTTTTGGACACATTTGTCCTAACTACTTTAAGTTGTATCCTCAAAAACAAGTGTCCAAACGATCATAGGTTTCCTTTCAAGGAACTACACCTTTGTTTGGAGAGTTATTAAAAGTTTTGAGCTTTTTAACTCAATTTCAGGAGAATTCTAATTCTTCTATGTCCTTTAGTAGACATACTAGGACACGTGTCTTTTCATCTTCGTAGCCAAAGACTCGTGTTGTGTGGATGAGAAAGGAGCCTAAGAGTTAAATATCTTTTCTGTTATCCTTTGCTTTAATTCTTTCTATTTAAAGTATGACTCTCTTTGCTCGATTTCTTATCTGCTTTTGGAATCACTTTCATGCACCTGCATCTTTCTTTCATGCTTTCTTATTGTTTGTCTATTTTTGTTTGGTTGTTTAGTCTTTATTTTGTTTGTTTTTTCAATACCAAAAAAAAAAAAAAAAAAAAAATACAAAAATAGTGTGTGTTTGTGTATATTGGTATTTATGTACCTTGGATGGCCATTAAAACAAAGTTTTCTAAACTTTGTATCTATTGTAACTTAGATAAGCACTTTAATGCACAACTAAGCAAGTGAGATTTGTGGCTCGTGTTTGTGATGAATACGATTAAGTTTGTCTCTTTTACACTTAATACTCATATCACTCTTTTTGATGGGAAGGACTAGAAAATCTTAAGAGAAATGCATAAATAATCATCTCACCAATAAAGCCCACTGATCATGAACAACATCTGTGTGCTTTGGCATAGGAAAAGTATGATGTTTTTGGCTTAACATAATTGGGTCTTTCTTCTCTCTCTATATATGCCTATGCATGATATATTCAAAAGAAAAGAAAAATATGCAAAGAATATAAAAAGTAAAAAGAATCAAAATGCTTTTAAATATGGTTGCAAGCGTGTTTCTAGGAGATGTGGGAGTTATATGATGTACCTCGTAGTTCCCATCAAGCAGTTATGATTGTGTGTGGGTGTATTTGATTCTTTTCTCATATCTCAAATCATCACACTATGGGAAACTTGTGCAATCTTGCTATGTTTTCACACATAACACGCAAAATTCTTTGCTACTTTTGATACATATGCAGGAACAATATGATTTGACCATCACAAGGAATACATGTGTTAATATATGCTCACTAAACTGTCTTAATTTGTTTTTGAAATATAAAATCGGTTAGACTTGTTTAGTGTGAGTATGTGTTTTGGATCTTGAATGCTTTGCATTTATGTTGAAAGATGTTTCTGAGAGCTTAACATGTTGATTGGATCTATGTTTCAGTAGCTTGCTTGTTGCATTCATCTCTTTGTATTTTCCCCTTCTTGAAAAAATCTTTTTCTTCAAGCTCGACAGCTTCTCAACAGATCCTCAATAGATTCTCTTCTATCGAGCCCCTCTTTCTTCAGTCTCGATAGAATCTCGACAAATCTTCGATCCATCGAGATTTCTAGATTTTTCTTAACGCAGTCTCGACAGCTTCTTCGATCCATCAAGCAACTTTTTGTATGGCTGATAGATCCTCAACAAATTCTTGATCCATCAAGGTTGGCTTCCGCTCGATAGCAGCTCGACAGCTTCTCAATCTGTCGAGACCCTTTTGCATGCCTTTTTTTCACATGTTTTGCATCTTTCTATTATCTTGTCATCCATAGCATCTTATTTCATTACATTCATGCATTTATATGGATTCCTTGTGCCCCCTTAATCCTCTTTGATCATCTTTATGATTCTCGGGTGAAGTTTTATAGATTCTTGTACCATTTGTCAATCATGACAAAAAGAGGGAGAGAATGTGGTTTCTTTTTAAGATTCTATATGTTAAGAGGAGAAATACATGCCCTTGTAATGGGGAGTTGTGCTTTATCTTATTAGGGGGAGTGTTTACCTTCTTATTGTTTTAGGAGCTTCTTTTAGCTTCTTGTACACCGGTCTTGTGATCATTTCTTTTTTTACATACATTGTGCTTATCTTTGATATATATATATATATATATATATATATGATGTTGTATGTCTTCTTCACCTATCTCTACATGTGTTGTTTCTTTTCTCTCTTCATACACATATTTCTTTATGTACGTAATCTTTATTTTTGTTTCACATATGATGCCTTGATGAGTTTTGTTTAAGTTTTTCAGAAAGACGAGTTGTGAAAGTCTATCTTGCCATGAACTCTCTTTTTGCAAAGTTTTTCAAGAGTCTGTAGTAGGGATAGATTTATTATGTATTACAACAAGTGGTTATGAGTTGAGTGATTTAAGACTTCTCTCATGATTATTTGTTTTGTTGTGGTTTTGTCATGGATTGCCAAAGGGAAAGATTGTTAAGGACATATTTTATGTAATTGGCTAATCCTTTGACAAAATGCACTTTACTTATAATTGGGTAGATCTAGAATGGGTTTAAGACTTTAAGAAACATGTTGTTCAAGTCAAGTGTTAGAGCCATGAAAATCTCACCAAGAAACAAGTGAAGAAAAGCTGATTTATTAAAACTCGACAGATACCTCAACAGAATCATATGTATCGAGACTTAAGGAACTAAGCTCGACAGAAGCTGAATTTATCGAGACTTACGAAATCAGAATTTCCAGATCTGATTTTCAGCCCATGCTTGTATATTTGTGCAGGGTTTCTTTTCTCACAACCCTAGACATATATAAGGCTTATTTTAAAGGCACAATAGGCATTGAGTGAATATATAAGGAGAACACATGCAAAAAGTGACTTGGCGCCTTATTCTGTCTGAAAGAAGTTATTGTATCTTTGTGCCTTAGGGTTTTGTAATCAAGTGCTTCTTGATTTTCATTGTTAATGAAGTGAAGAACTTTACAGCCAACATTTTTCTTCCTCAAGTTGGTGAGTGAGTCACGTACTGGAATTCATGCAAAGGAGTTAGTCACGAATTGGTATCCATGCATTATTGGTCGGTAGAAGGTTTCTGCTGTAAGTTCATCTATGAGAATTGTAGAGTCTAGGAACAAAGGTTTTGTACTAGATCTGAAATTCTTTTTACTATAGTGAATTACTTTTCGAGAAGGTTTCCCCCCAGGTTTTTTACTGTGAAACGAGTTTGTTTCATTGGTTTTCCTAGGTCATCATATTTTGTCTTATTTACTATTCCGCTATGCATGATATTGACATGATATTGATCTTTGTTTGTTTTAACAGGGTTTATTCATAATAAATTTAATTAACAACTTGGGTTTAAAACTTGTTTTTTTCTATCAATCAGGGTCTAAATTTCCCAACAATTTTTCGTTTAAAAATTAAATGCAGTAGTTATTATTAAGAGTGGTTTCACATTTTATGTAAAACTACAGAATTCTAGATTGTTGCAATAAGTGATAAATACTGACACTAAAATTAAGAAATTGATTTGACATTTGGCGCAAAATTGGACTTTAATTTTTGAATCTAAAAGTTTTTTCTTTCAACTTTGAATATATATCACTTTCACAGTATCAAACAAGGAAATTGATAAATCCCCTTTCTCAAATTTCTGCCTCCTCCCAAATTTCTTATCCAAACATAGTTACATATAATCTCTAAACCAAAAATAAATTGAAGTCTTACACACACACACACACACACACACACACACACATATTCATAAGGGAAATAAATCAAACAAAACTAATGCAAGGGAAAAAAATCATCATTTTATCTCTTACATAAGTATTGCTCAACAAGATTCACATCCTTGGATAATTTTATGGTTCTCATAGGCATGGTGTAAAGCAACCAAGAAATCCATGGTTAGATGGCCCAGCATACATCACGCAATGTCCTATTGAATCTGGATCAAACTTCACCTATGAGGTCATATTTTCCACTGAGGAGGGAACTCTCTGGAGGCATGCACATAGTGATTGGACACGAGCCTATGTTCATGGTGCCATTGTTATCTTGCCTGCTATTGGAACAACTTATCCGTTTTCTAAACCAGATGATAAGGATATCATTATTCTTGGTATGCTTATATTTTTGAATTTCTCAATCCCACTAAATGTAAAAACAAAAACAAAAACAAACTAGCCAACAAACCTTCACTTGTGTTCTGCATGGAATAAAGAGTCAACATCATTTAGCCCCCACCATCCCCACAATATGAAGCCAACGATGGGAGTTACCATCTTGGTTGGTTTGCTTTAGTTATGACTCATCACTTATATCACCTAATATTCACAACTTTCCACCTAGACTTTTATAAAGTACTATATCACCTAACATTCACCTACCAGCACTTATATTATTAGGATGTATAATGAAATGAAGATTGACGCGTTGGACAAAGCATAGCAATTCAATTTCTTACGAGTCTACAACTGACCACCTAGGCCCTAGCCACAAGCAAGTGCTCCATATAAGTAATTCTGAAATATTCTCAAAGTATAAGGATGGAAATTTTGCCCCATCTCGCTTATCCCGCCTTTTCCCACTTTGCCTTGTGTAGGTTTTTCCCATCCCGCAAAGGTGGTGGGGTTGGGGATGGGGCAAGATTTTAGCCCTGCACCATGGGGCAGGGCGGGAATGGGTTTAGACTTTTTAGACCCACCCTGCCCCACATGTGCATTTTTCATGCACTTGATACAACCACAAGGGCTCTTTGTACGACAACACTGGGAAAAAGAGATGCTGTGAACATGCAATGTGAGGAGCAAAAACAGCAACATGTGAAGAAAGCACAATTGGAGATTGATGAAGCCATACATGATGAAATATCGGCGGGGGTGAAGAGCCACCCTTGTCAGAAGCAATGAGGACCCTAAGTTGGAACTGCCAAAGGCTTGGGAATCCTTGGACAAGTTGAAGTCTTCGCAAAATCGTGAGGGAACAAGCTCCTATGGTGTGTTTTCTAATGGAAACTAGATTGGATAAAGAAGGATTTCAGAAGTTATACAAGGACTTACTATTCCAAAACCGAATTATTACCAAACAGCCTGACTCAGGGGGAGGACTAGCTCTTTTGTGGAAGTCAAAGGTCAATATCGAACTAGTAAACTACTCAGCCAACCACGTGCTGGTCTCGGTGAAGGAGGATGACAGGTTCAAGTGGCATCTTACAGGCTTTTACGGATGGCCGAAAGCAACTCAATAGCAAAAGTCTTAGGATTTGCTGAATCATCTTAGGACCTTAGTGGGCGGACCAAGGATGTGTATAGGAGATTTCAACGCCATTCTTCATGCCAATGAAAAGCTTAGCAAGCGTCCATGCCACATGAGCCAAATTGAAGCGTTTCGCAATGCACTTGACTTTTGTCATCTCAGAGACTTGGGATTCGTAGGATATCCATATACATGCAATAACAAAAGGCCAAGGGATGCAAATACAAAGGTACATCTAGGCCAAGCCGTTGCTACAAAGGATTGGACTGATAAATTCCAGTTAAGTAAGGTGTTTCATCTCTCATCACATGCATCAGACCACCTCCTTATCCTTCTTCAAACACAATGTTACAAGGAGCAAAATTCAAAGAGCGGCAGGGGCTTTAAATTTGAGGAGACGTGGCTGTTATGGGATGATTGTGAAGCGGTGGTAGAAGGAGCATGGAATGGAGGTGGGAATGAGGGGGTTGGTTTGGCCGATATGAAAGACAAAATCATAGCATGTGGGGCGAAACTGAAAGCATGGGGGCTGGAAAATCCAACCTGGATATTGAGGCCATAAAACAGCTTCAAAAAAGACTTGACAGCATGATCTCTGAGGAAGTTACAGCTGAGTCTAGAGCGAAGTACCTAGAGGTTTCAAAAAAATTAGATGATTTACTCCTCAAATAAGAAATTTTTAGGCACAAAGATCTAGAATTTGATGGCTCAAGCATGGAGATAAAAACAGAAAGTTTTTTCATCCAAAGCCTCACAATGGAAAAAAAGGAACCACATTTAGAGAATTAAAAACTCTATTGATTGCTGGGTGGAGGAAGTAGATGACATTGCAAAGGTGGCAAATGATTATTTTGCTAACTTGTTTACTGCAGGTACATTTAGCTAGATTGATGAATGCCTAAGCGCGGTACCCCACAAAGTCACTCCCAATATGCAACAGATCCTGACCAATGATTTTTTTGCAGATGAAATTAAGGTGGCATTGTTCCAGATGGAACCAACAAAAGCTCCTGGACTAGATGGTATGAACGCACTATTTTACCAAAAATTTTGGCATGTTGTTGGTGACAATGTTATTACTGCTGTGTTGGATTACCTAAATTCTAGATGCATGACTCCTGCCATTAATCATACCAATATTGTACTAATTCCAAAAGTGAAGAATCCTAATAACATGCCTAATTTTAGACCAATCATTTTATGTAATGCTATCTATAAGATTATATCCAAAGTGCTGGCTAATCGGTTGAAATATATTCTTCCTCATGTGATATCCCCCACACAGAGTGCTTTTGTCCCAAACAGGCTTATAATAGATAATGTGCTCCTTGCATATGAAACTCTCCATGCTATGCATTCTTGGAAAAAAGGAAGAAAAAAAAAAAAGGCTCTTTGGCTCTAAAACTGGATGTTAGCAAGGCATACGATAGGGTGAAATGGCAGTTTCTCCATGGTATTATGGCAAAATTGGGCTTCCCACAAAGATGGATTAGTTGGGTGATGGGATGTGTAACTTCACCATCCTATTCCATCCTCATTAATGGAAAGCCCTATGGTCACATAAAGCCTTCAAGGGGACTTTGCCAAGGCGACCCTCTCTCACCATATTCACATCTCTATTAGAGATAGCAAAATTGGAGAATCAAATTAGTGGAGTCTCAATTTGCAAAAATGCCCCAGAAATCACCAACTTATTATTTGCAAATGATTTCTTGTTATTTTGCCAAGCCACTCAATCGGAAGTTGTGGTGATTAGTGAGATTCTCCAAAAATATGCTACTACTTCTAGCCAATCAATTAATTTACAGAAATCGTCGGTGTATTTTAGCAAAAACACACCAAGTGGTCAAAGACAAGCAATTGTTTCAGCCTTGGGGGTGAATGAAGTGGAATGATTCAATGCTTACTTGGGCCTACCAACATTGATTGGTCGAGCAAGGTACCAAACCTTTTCCTTTCTCAAGGATAAAGTGTGGAAAAGACTACAAGGTTGGAAGTGAATAATGCTATCAAGGGCAGGTAAAGAAATGCTTATTAAGGCAGTAGCTCAATCTATACCCTCCTACACTATAGGGGTGTTTCAATTACCGCTAAAACTATATGGTGAACTCAATTCCATGTGTGCAAAATTCTGGTGGGGTCAAGTCGGTAATGAGCGAATGATTCATTGGAAAAGTTGGAGTTGTTTGCCAAAGCCTAAGAAAGAGGGAGGAATGGGCTTTAGAGACTTGAGAAGTTTTAATCTTGCCATGCTCACAAAGCAAGGATGGAGATTATTACAAGACCAAGACTGAATCTTATTTAAGTGCCTCAAAGCCAGATACTTTCCAAGGAGTCACTTCTTAGAAGCAATGGAATCACCGCATTGTTCATACACATGGAAGAGCATAATGGCAGCAATGCCAATCTTCAAAGCAGGTTGATGTTGGAGAGTTGGCAATTAGAGTTTTAAACGACAAATGGATATCAAACCATCCAACCAACAAAGTTCTACACTCAATTGGGGTGGAGGAAGAGGACTCGGATTGGCTAATGGCAAAATTGATAGACCCGAATCTCAATTGGTGGAACCGTGAACTTATTTCTTCAAAATTTCACAAGGAGGATGCAGAAGCCATCCTTAAGATTCCCTTGAGTTGCAGGTGGGTCTCAGACTCAATATTTTGGCTGCACAATAAAGAAGGTATCTATTCGTGCAAGTCTGGGTACAAGGTGGCTATACAATTGGCAAAGGAGGAAAACTGGAGTGAGAGTTCCATCAGGTCTGCAAGTAATCATGTGCGGTCCCTAATTTGGAAGCTTAAGGTACCAAATAAAATTAAGGTCTTTGGATGCCGAGAAATCCAGGAAATATTGCCGACTCAAGTGAACTTGGAAAAAAGGAAAATCATCCAAGATAATCTATGCCAGTGCTATGAAAGGGAACCTGAAATTGGGGTGCACGCATTGTGGGAATGTGATGCTGCCCAAGATGTATGGGCAAGAAGCATAACATGTCTCCAGAAAATTCAAACTAGCCAAGGCGACATGATGGAATTGTTGGTGTGGCTCTTTGACAAATTGGGTAAGTTAGAACTTGAAGTGGTCATTGTGCAAGCATGGTTCATATGGAACCAAAGGAAAACGGTACCGCATGGGGGAAAATTTAAAGAACTGGGTTGGCTGAATAAGAGAGCTAAGGACTACCTTGAGGAGTTTCAGAATCAGCGCCAACAACTTTCGACCTCCACTCCAACACCTGTAAAGAAGAATTGGGAGCCACCACCACCTTCAGTTCTAAAACTAGACTTCGACGCAGCCATTTTTGCAGACCAAAAATGCATTGGGTTCAGGGCAATTATTCGAAACAAAAAAGGAAAGGTTATGGCTACCATGTCTGCTAAGGGTTCACCGGTATCAAATAGTGATGAGGCAGAGGCTTTCACATGTAGGAAAGCTCTTGAGTTCTCCATTGATACATGCTTCAAAGAACTTATCATCGAAGGGGATAATGCATACGTCATGAAAGCGGTGTGGTCAACCTTACCGAATCGTTCCTCACTGGGAAATATTTTTGATGATATCAAATGCCTTATGAATGGCTAGCAGAATGTAGCAGTCCAATGTATTGGTAGGGAGGGAAATAGAGTAGCACATGATCTCGCTAGATTTGCTAAGAATATTCAGGGAGAATTGTATTGGCTGGAGGACTCCCCTCCACCAGCGATTAATGCTCTATATCAAGACATGATGAATTTGGTTGAATGAAAGTTGGTCTGGTCTTTCAAAAAAAAAAAAAAAAATATATATATATATATATAGTATCCATATCATCACTTGTAAGACACTAAATGAGTGTTTTGAATTACTTTTTGTGATTAGAACCTCAGTTTGCACGGCCTATATAGTAAAATCTATAGTATTTTTATCATCACTCTTTGTAGTATCCCTAGTTAGGGGTGTTCACCAAACCACAAAAACTGCACTAAAACCGCCTGCAAAATGGCATAACTGCACCGCAAGTAACAGTGCACCGCACAGCACCGCACCCTCTTTATATATTAATTAATTTATTTAATTTTAATATTAAATATATTATTAATAGTTTAATAACCTAAATTTTCCCAAAAAAAAAAAAATTTTGATAACCCTAACAAGTGTTAACTAAGAAAGTCAGCCCAAAATAAAGAAAAACTACCTCAATAGTTTAAAACTTGGCCCAAAACAAAGGGAAAAATTAGTTTTGGAATGAGTAGGAAAAGCCAAAAATTTGAAAAATATACTGACTTCAAACCGTTCAAACTGCATCTTATACACTACACCACACATATGACTGCAAAAATGAGATGTGATGTGGTTATGGTTTTTGTTAAATTCTAAACCGCACCGCACATGCAATCACATGTACGGTGCAGTTATGGTTTTAGCTAAACCGTACTGCAAAGTGCAGTGCTAAAAATGACCCAAAACTGCATCGCAATGCGAACACCCCTACACCTAGCATTGACATTTTGCCAATCACAAAAAAATGATTACACATTCATTTATTTGGTTTTTGAAATCCATGATCATATTCATTGTCATGTCAATTTACTAAAAGTTGTATATATTTAGCATTATCCATAAAAAAAATCACATATTGAAAATAATTGAGTCATAATCTTAATGTTGTAGAAACAACATACCGTCGGGTGGTTGATCATGGCAAGACGTATCTTCTTCGTCTAATCAACTCAATTGTGGCGGCAGATATGTTCTTTGCAATAGATGAACACAACCTCACAATTGTTGGAATGGATGAAAATTATATCAAACCCATAACTACTAGTTACATAAAGATAAGCCCAAGACAAACGATGGATATTCTACTCACAGCAAATCAGACTCTTGGCCATTATTATATAGCTGCTCGACAATTCTGGAGCCAAGGTGTGGGAGTTACAGATTTTGACCATGTCAATGTCACCGCAATCATCGAATACAGAGGAAACTACACTATTCCATTATCTCCTTCCTTTCCAAGTACACTTCCCACTTACAAAGACTTAACAGCTGCCATAAAATTCTCAAACCTTTTTAGGAGCTTAGCAAGCAAAGACTATCCTGTAAATGTCCCCTTAAACATAACCACTAGAATGTATGTAACATTTTCCATGAGTGAAATTGCTTGTCAAAATAGCACATGTACATCAAAAGGTGGAGATATATTAGCTACAAGCGCAAATAACATAAGTTGGAGTAACCTACTTCCTATTGATATTCTGTGTTTGTTTTTAGACCCCTTAAACACAACCAGATTAATCTAGTTATTTAGCCAAGTGATTACTTAGTCAAATTAAACAGATCTAGGTTAACACAAATAAATCATATCATTGTAAAGTGTAGAAAATAAAGAACACAACAATATGATAACCCAGGAAAACCAAACCAGTAAAAAATCTGGGGAGGATTTAACCTAGCTATCCTCAAGGTAAAACAAATCCACTATGAAAGAATTGAAATTTACACAATAGCGACTTAGACCACTAACATCCTATTGTTACCTCGAGTAGGAAACTTACTATCACGACCACGTGACAGTTCCGAGTCCACGGACTACTTCTTTCTTGGATTCCTAGCAAGCACAAGCACTCCTTCTTGTATATCTTTAAGCTCTTGAATCTGCAACTGAATTGATCACCAAGCTCTCGACATCAATCTTAAGATTGGAAACCCTAAGTGTATATGAAGGCAAACACCTCTAGATCTCACAAGAGATTCACACACACAGCATAAAGAGCAACCTTAAAACGTGGCTAGGGTTTTCCCTTTTATACTTAATGCAAAATATAAAACCCTACACGTCAGACGGACTTGGGCTGAGTTGGAAAATTCTGTAGAAAAATAATTTGCACGAACTTTGATCGATCGAGTCTAATTCTCGATCAATCAAGCCAGGTAGATTTACACAGTAAATCCTACAGTATACTCAATTCCAACTTTACACTTAAAAATACTTTGAGTAAGTCTAAAACAAGACTAAACGTTTTGATCATGATTTGCCAACATTACAAATTGAAGTTCTAATACATTTAAACCTAAAGTCTTAGAACCCAACAAACTCCCCATTTAGCAATCCGTGACAAAACACAAACTAATCAAAGTGCTCAAAGTTTACAAAAAAATAGCCCATTACAAAAATATTGCCCAACAAAACAAATTCAATCTAACTACTATCAATCAGTTGCAAGTGTAGACAGTAGCACGACTGAATCAACCTGTATATTCCTGAAATACTCAACAAATGCATAAACGCATGTGTCGAAAATACAAGTAACACAAAATAACTTCTTGATTTCACATACCACAAAATAAAGACATATATCATGAATAACCTCATAAATATAAATCAATAAGCAATGTGAAACAAGAAACATATATAAATACATCATAGTATCTCCCCCTATCATGGACAACCCAAAAAAAAAAAAAAACACATCATGAGCCAAAAATGTAGATATACAATGAAGCACCTAGATACAATCTAAAAGGTCCACAGCTCCAAAACAATAAAATCTCTCCCTAACAACAAAATCTCCTCTACAAATGTATGTACTCCCCCTTTTCGTGACAAATTGCCAAAGGGCACTCATTCATCATCAAAAGAATGGTGGCGGAGGTAATCGTCTAATACTCTCCAAATCTGCTCGCAAGGCACAAAGCTCATCAAGCATGTCCACCAAAAGCTGACCATGAGCTGCCTGAACGATCATGACAGTCTCCAACATATGACGAATGCTTGAATCATCCGAAGTAGAAGGTGGAGGAACAGCAGCAGCAGGATCGACAGACGCCTTAGCAAAAGTATCACCTATAGAAAAGGGAGGAGGAGGTGCGACACCAAAAGACTCAACCCTAGGGCATTTAGAGCTTGCTCTCATCTGAGCAGCCCTCTGCCTAAGAAAGGTGGCACCTATGGGAGCTATGATATGAACGGGCTCAGACGCAGGAAACTGCTCTAATCCTAAATGCAAAAGAATCCGATGAATAAAAACAGAAAAGAAAAGTGCATGAGCAGTAGAACTACTCCTGTGAACCTCAATCAAAGAACGAATGAAAAGATGAGGAAAACTCATAAAATCATCTGTGACAAGGGCATACAAAAATGCACATCTCTCCAAAGGAATAGTGTGTAGGTGAGAGATAGGCCAAATGGTATGGCAAGAAATCTGGAAAAAGAGATAATGAGTCTCGGTCAGCTCATGAGAGGTGATCCGAGGATCAGAACCCCACTAGATAGAAGTACCAGTAATAAATGACATAATGTCATCTAGGGGAGGAGACTCGTCGTACAGATAAACAGGATGCTAGACTAGTGGCACCCCAAGAGCATCAGCCACTACTGTAGGAGTAATGGTGTAGTCATCACCTCGTATCCAACTCTTCACCTGAGTGTTGGAATCATAGGAGTGGACAGAGAGGTTCGAATAGAACTCTCTAAACTAGGTGGCTGTGGAGGATGATCAACATCCAACAAAGGGAGCCAAACCCTACGCTCAAAGTTTATTTGTATCTAACCATCTAACTCATCTAACAAAACCTTCCTCTCAGCCTATACATTCCTACGAATGTTCAACTTCTCATATGCTTCCTGGTTTTTCTCACTCAGGAACCCTTCACTATCAAAGGTGGGAGAAGGAGTAGAGGTGGAGGTCCTATGAGTTCTAGTCTTCCTAACCATGATGCAAAGGTTCAAAAGGACAGACACAAAAGAGATAGAGAGAGAAAAAACACAAAAATCAAGGGCAGACTGAAAGTTAGCACAAAAATATATAGAAAATAACAATCTATATGATGCATGAACAATATCAACACATGATGCATGCTTTAATGTAGTGAGAATGAGTTCAATTTTACTTTAAAATCACAAAATTGGCTTGAGCATAAAGTATATATCAAAAACCCCAATGTTTGAAAACCCACTTTCAAAAATCCAACCAATTGACCAAATTGATCATTATACAAGATAGATAACATAAAATAATGGTCAAATCAATTAGTCTAACAAGCCAATTTCATCAAATTAAGCTCAATTGAACAAAACGCCAAATCGGTTAGTTTAAAGCCCTAGAATTTCCAATTTTTCCCAAAACATCAAAATGATCAAATAAATACACAAAGATCAGTTTTATATTGTCCCACAACAAAAACCCAATGATCAATTTGGAAAGAAAATGCTTAAATCAACAAAATCCCCAAATTCTCATAGGTTCGAAATTATCCCCAAAATGCATGAAAAAATGCACGAAACATGAAAATAAATGAAAAAGGAGGGGCATAAAGGTCTTACCGGCCTTAGAAGACAAAAACCCTTAAAGAAATTTAAGGGAAAACGACAAAAATTGAGCTTTGAATCTTAGACCAATCGAGTAGAGAGTGAAAGAGTTTTTAAAGTTTGAAAAAGTGTTTGAACACGTGAAAAGCTAAAGTTTTTAAAAAACTCTCCATGCAATTTTTGATTGATCAAAAATTAGATTCAATCTATCAAAAATGCCTTCGATTGATTTAGAACCAATCGAGCAGCGATCGAAACGGTCAGATTCAAACCAAAATTTTAATCACATTTTCGATCGGTCGAGAAATAGACTCGATCGATCGAAAATCTGGAAAACACAATTTTTTGAAAAATAGAGCAATTTTATGTAGAAACTCCTCAAAGCATAGTATTTTATGAATAAAATGCATGAGTATGAGATGAAATACTCTTCAAAAACACTTATATTGAACCCAGATTTCCCAAAAATAAGATTTTCAATCAGTTATCCTTAAATTCCCAAACTTCAAACACAGTTTGTATTATAATCAAGGAATTTTCAATCTTGGATGGCCAAAACAAAATCATACAACGTAACATGTACAAAGTTTAGCAAAGAGTAACTTGTGTAGTATGTGCAACTAGCAAAAACTTGAGATACATGTGAAGTGATATGTGAATAGAAATCAAGCACAATTTCTTCAAAATTCATCACATAAACTTGAAAGAGACTATCACCTAAAGAGTTACATCATATAACTCCCACATCTCATAGAATAAAAGTTTGCAATCATGTAAGTTTCTTGATTTGCCCTATAATGTACACACCAATTTTATTTGATTTGAAGCTTATTAAAATAGCCAAGATAATGTACACACTAATTTTATTTGATTGTGAAGTAATTATAACCCAATAATGTACACACCAATTTTAGCATTTAATCTGAGGCTACACTTTATGTTCTTTTTGTGCATGTGTTACACTTTCTCGAGCACAAAATCTTTCGATATGTACTAAGGTGTTCATGATTGGCTAGTAAATAGTGGTGAGATGGTTATTTATGCCCTTCTCATTAAGTTCAAGTCCAACAATCAAAGGCATGTGATTTCAAGATCAAGATTATGTGATCAAAAACTATAAACATCTTCTCACACAACATGCACTACAAAGCTCAAACTAGTAGAGTGCAATAAAATAAGCTCATCCAAGCTAAACAAGATACATAAAAATGTTATATAAAGATAAATTGGCCAACCTTGTTTTCAAATTCAAGAAATAATGCAAAACACATTTTGCTTCCCTTTTCCCTTTTTTTTTTTTTAATATATTTTATTGAAAAGAAATAACAAAAACAACCTAGAATGAAATGCATGAATGTTATGCAATGCAAATCCCAGAAAAGCAAAGAAAACAAAAATAACAAAGAACAATTGTCACAAAGAGTAGAGCAATGAAGCACAATGACCATGTCAGAAAGACTCAATTAGATCGAGTATTTTGCATCCAAAACTTTTTAGTTGCAACTCTAGCATTGGAGTTGTTATTCACATTAGAATTCTGAGCAACTCCAGAATTAAAATAAAGGTTTAAAGCCTTTACCAGCTCACCAATAAGTACAATAGGATCTTGTGCTTGAAGCACAGGTATTTTTGGCTTATTTGCTTGCTTAGCAGCTTACAACTTGAAACAGTTTGGACAAATATGCCCAGACTTTCCACAAAAATGACAAACCTATGCAGGCTTATCATGCAATTTGCCCTTAGAAGGGTTAGGAGCCTTAGGTTTAGACTCTTGAAGATCAACTCTAATTTTCCTAGGAGGTATAACTTCTGCCGATTTGACAATCTCACTTACAAGGGGCTCAGAAGAAGGAACAAAGTTTGTGGAATGAGTTTCAGGAACAGAGTTGCTTTCTACAAAACCTAAACCTGTTTTGTCTGAGAGAGACTTTTGAACACTCAGCATGTGATCAAGTTTGGAGCTTGTAGACCTATTAGTTTGTCCTCTAGCAACAAATAATACAAGTTCCAAATTCTTAACTTTATTAAGCAAAAGCATGTTCTCAGTCTTTACATTATTCAACAGTTCATTAACATCAAATAGTTTCACAAGCAAATTTTTCTTATCAAGTTCAAGAAATGCAATTTTCTTTAAGCCTAAATCAACACTCATAGCGTCCTTTGCAGCAACTTTGCAAAGTTTATTGTAGGCTTCTTGCAAATCTGCATCCTTAGAGAGTTCCCCATCAGAAAGGTTCTCTTCAACAGAAACACTTTCATCAACTACAGCAGTAGCAGTAAAAGCAATGAAGTTTCCATTCTCATTACTACCAGACTCATTGTCAGAAACTTTATCATCACTAAGGGTTACAACCACAGCCTTACCCTTAGACCTCAAGAATGTAGGACATTCTGATTTCACATGACCATACCCTTGACACTCAAAACATTGTTGACCCATAGAATTATTAGAAGGTTGACCTACTTTCTCTTTAGGTTTTTCAGTCTTGTTCACCTTAGTGGGATCATTCCTCCTAAAATTTCTAGGTTCAACATTGTTCTTACCTCTTGCCCATCTATTGTTGTTCCTAAGAAAGTTTCTAAAGTTATTTGCAAGATAGGCAATCTCTATAGCAGAGTTCATTATCAAATCCACTCACATCAACATCATCAACAGACTTAAGAGCTGTTAATTTGAATTTGCTAGTCTTAGTAGGTCCAACTCATAAGACTGAAGAGATCCTACAAGTTCATCAACAGGGATGGAGTCCACATCCTTACTTTCAGTGATGGCAGTTACTTTGGATCTAAAATCCTCAGTCAAAGATCTAAGAATCTTCCTAACAATTTTAGGTTGATCATAGATTTCACCCAAATTATACGCAGAATTAACAATATCATTAAGCTTAGCATAGAATTCATCAAAAGATTCATCATTAAACATCCTAATGCTTTCAAATTTAGTAGTTAATTGTTGCAACTTATTGATTTTAACTGTCTTTGTGCCTTCATGCACAGTCTGGAGGATATTCCAAGTAGTATGAGTAATCTCAAAATTAGAAATTCTCTTAAATTCCTCCATAGAAACAGCATTAAAGATAGCATTCATAACTTTGCTATTAAATGTGGCTGCTTCTTTCTGAGAAGTCTGCCACTCACTAACAAGAGTAGTGGGCTTCTCCCATCTGTATTCAACGGAATTTCAAACTCTTTCTCATCAATAGATTTCAAGATTGCTTTCATCCTTACTTTCCAATAAGTATAATTATTCCCATCAAAGTAAGGTGGGATAACAAGAGAGTGACCGTATTTCATGACAACAGGGGTCAAGGATCAGCTCTTAGATCAAAGGATCTACAACAAAAGAGCTACCTGCTCTAATACCACTTAATTGATTTTAGACCCCTTAAACAAAACCAAATTAACCTAGTTATTTAGTCAAGTGATTACTTAGTTAAATTAAACAGATCTAGGTTAACACAAATAAAACATATCATTGTAAAGTGTGGAAAATAAAGAACACAACAATATGATAACCCAGGAAAACCATACTAGTAAAAAACCTGGGAATGATTTAACCTAGCTATCCTCAAGGTAAAACAAATCCACTATGAAAGAATTGAAGTTTACACAATAGAAACTTAGACCACTAATATCTTATTGCTACCTCAAGTAGGAAACTTACTACCATGACCACGTGACAGCTCCGAGTCCACGGACTACTTCTTTCTTGGATTCCCAGCAAACACAAGCACTCCTGCTTGTATATCTTTAAGCTCTTGAATCTGCAACTGAATTGATCACCAAGTTCTCGACATTAATCTTAAGATTGGAAACCCGAAGTATATGTGAAGGCAAACACTTCTAGATCTCACAAGAGATTCACACACACAACAAAAAGAGCAATCTTAAAACATGGCTAAGGTTTTCCCTTTTATACTTAAGGCAAAACATAAAACCCTACACTTCAAATGGGCTTAGGCTTAGTTGGAAAATTCTGCAAAAAAACATTCTGCACGAGTTTCGATCGATCGAGTCTAATTCTCAATCGATTAAGCTAGGCAGATTTACACAGTAAATCTTACAGTATACTCAATTCCAACTTTACACTTAAACATACTTTGAACAAGTCTAAAACAAGACTAAACGTTTTGATCATGATTTGCCAATATTACAAATTGAAGTTCTAATACATTTAAACCTAAAGTCTTAGAACCCAACAAACTCCCCCTTTGGCAAATCGTGACAAAATACAAACTAATCAAAGTGTTCAAAGTTTACAAAAAAATAGCCCATTACAAAAATATTACCCAACAAAACAAATTCAACTTAACTACTATCTATCAGTTGCAAGTGTAGACAGCAGCACGACTGAATCAATCTGTATATTCCTAAAACACTCAACAAACGCATGAACGCATGTGTGGAAAATACAAGTAACACAAAATAATTTCTTGATTTCACATACCACAAAATAAAGACATATATCATGAATAACCTCATAAATATAAATCAATAAGCAATGTGAAACAAGAAACATATATAAATACATCATAGTATCTACCCCTATCATGGACAACCCAAAAAAAAAAAAACAAAAAACATGGCAGATGGTTATTGACTTATTGTCAGCGCCAATACCTCTGCTTCTGAACCTTCATCTTTACAGGATTCATCCATGGCAGATGATCATCTGTTTCTGTATCATGGAGAGAATCCTAGAATAGTTCTTATGTCTTGGCCCTTAATTAGTGAAAACTATCCAGCTTGGGCCTAATCAATTAAGAAAGGGTTTATAGATAGAACACTCACACTTTCATCTCCTTTAGTGAAAACTCCATTTGAGATTCAAGCTTGGACTTAAGTAGATAACATGGTGGGAGCATGGATTACAAATGTAGTTTCACCAAGAAATCAAGTTAGCATCACTTACATAGATACAACCCTAGAGATTTGCAATGATTTTAGAGAAAAATTTTCTCAAGGAAATGGATCATGAATCTTTAATTTGCAAAAAGTGATTGCTGAGGTTACACAAGCCTTTTGCCCAAAAAAAAAAAATCCCAAGCCATATGTCAAAATATATATTTCAAACACTCATAATCAAATATCACTACCAAACACTTTTTTTTTTCACCACAGTTTTCAGTGGCTATTGAAAACTGTTATTTGAACATTACTACCAAAAAGGCCCATACCTTTTAGGAATTTGAAATATACAACTGCTGGTAATGAAAAGAAAAGGGATAAAGAAATTTTTTTTTTTAATATATAGAGAGATTAAAAAAAAAAAGAATGAATAAATAATATTTAAATGAGATAAAGAAATGATAAAGAGCTTGTTGAAATGTGTATTTGAAACAAAAAGTAAGTAAAATATTAATGGGCACTGCAAGGTGCTTGTTAAGAAATAACTTTATGTCAATAAAGTCAATTTTTTATTAAATTTTTGACCAATTTTATAAAATATAGAGTTAATAAAATCAATTTCTTAAGTTTCACCTCTAACTTAGTGATATTTATAAACGTAACCGATCATTTTTCTAAATAGTATAACCTCTCTTTAAAGTAACAGTACAAAAGTTTGGAAGTTAGTTACTATACATTGTATACGTGTATGTTTCATTTTATTGATAACTATACATGTACCTTTCTTTTTGTGTTTTCACTTTCAGTACATTAACTTAACTAGGCCGGGTCCCAGTGAACGTATCTGTCAGTTCAATCCTCGCGACGTCACATCCTCTGGTCCATTCATATTGGTACAGGTGAGTTTTGCAGATTTGGTAAATGCCAGACATTAAGGTTGGTAGCAATTGCAGCTGCAATTCACCCAAGTCTTTCACAATTTTTTCTTTTTTTTACTTTTTTACTTTTATTTTTTTAAACTTAATGATTGAGCAACTTTAAATCTCATCCATCCATACCAATTGCATAACAGGAGCGAAAAAATAGAAAGATAAAAAATAGTAAGATAATAAAAAAGTTGAAAAATAGAAAAAATTTTAATTTTTTAAAAATTTTTTTTTGTTGAGAGTAAAAAAGTGAATTTGCATAAATTTACTCATATATTCTTGTTAAAAAAATAAAACCTAATTAAAACAAAAAAGTGACAAACAACCCCAAAAAAAATGCAATGACGCAGTTATGTTCTCATTAAGGGTTTGTTTGGAATTCACTTATTTTGCTAAAATTGAAAACTTTTTTATTAAAGCACTATAGATAAAGATAAAAGTTAGCTGAAATAGTACCGTGAGACCCATAAATAGTACCAAAAAGTGTCATGAGACCCATTAATAGTTGCAAAAATAAGCTGAATAGTAAAATAAGTTGGCAAAAATAATCTTTGCCAAACGAACACTAAATAAAACAAAAAAAGTAACACATTTATTTAGCAAAAAAATTGTGTATATACAAATGGATGAAGGTAAAAAAAAGAAGTAAACAAAGCAGTTGGAAGAAACAATAAAGAAGAAGGAAAAAAAAAAGGTAAAAAAAGTAAAGGCTATTGACCTGGACGAAGCCCATATGCAAGTGTATTTTGGCATTTTCGTCCATTAAGCAATCATATTTTCTCCTTTCAGTTTTTTTTTTTTTTTTTTTCTCATTTTGAAGAGAAAACCTTTTGATGGGCTTAAGAAGAAAAAACCCAAGCTCCATTATTTATGTTTCTTCTAAACCAAATAGTAAACCATTGTGATTCCTCAAAAAAAAAAAAAAAATAGTAAACCATTGTTATCAATTTTAAATATAATAGAAAATATTATTAAAATATTAAATAGGACAGTTGATGAACTTAAAGCCACTGTGGTAGTTGTTTTTCAGAGCCACTGCTTTGGAGAGATCAGATCGCTCGTCGACTGGTGGTTGCAGCGGTCGGCAAAGCAGAATAATCACGTGATACATTTTTGGAGTTGAAAATTTGGTAATCATATATGAGTAAAGACAATTTGTTGTTGTTGGTTTTTTTTTTTTTTTTTTTTAAGTAGTCAGTAGTAACGTGTTACGACTTACGCGTGTTAAAAAAAAATGTATAAGACCCTTTCGGCGTTCCTAAGTTCCCTGCATTTGAATTAAGTCAAGCTTAAATATTTGAAGCTCTCAAAGAACAACGTCAAGTTCACAAAAGAAAGAGTGAGCTGAGACAGCTAGAGTAAAAGATATGAATTTCCAGAACAAAGAATGTCTGTTGAACTTTATTGGCTTTCTGTTTCTTGTTGCACAGTGTCTTTCCATGGTCGAAGGAGAGGTCCATTACTATGAATTTGTTGTAAGTACTTACCGTATTATATATAGTTGTCTTTTTGTCTGCACTGACTATAATAGCGAAGTGTTTTCCTGTTTTGGAATGATTGTAAATGTGGGTTTGGATCCGCGTTTGAGATTTGCTTTTATGTTTTTTTTTTTTTTTTTTTTTTTTCTACACGCGGGACAATTGCAACTGTCGAGTACTGTTCAGCACTGTTTAGCCGTGTTTTTTTGACATTCCTGTTCATCCGTGGGTGTGTGTACTATTTACGAGATTCACAAACTTTACTTTTCAAATTTTTTTATTAAAAATAGATCTCACGGTACTATTTACACATTTAAAAATTATTTTGCTATAGTATTTTCAGTATTCAATTTCAACAAAATAAGTTATATCAAAACGAATCATAAAATATTGCAAAGTTTACTATATAAGATTTATAAGCTAACATAATACTTACACTAATCACATGAAAAAATGTTGATATTTATTTATTATGTTGTTGAAATTCATCAACTATGTTCATCATTACATCAGTTTGTAACATTTTGTAGTAAAGTTTGAAATAATTTTAACATTTTACTTCCCAATATTGTGGGTTTGAATGGATAAGCTTATCACTTGGATTGGAGAATAATAGCTTGATTTTTTTTTTTTGTTACATTAATTTAATTATCAATATATGCTTCTTATTTCGCAGCTTGCGGAGAAAAACTTCACGAAGCTGTGTAACACAACAAGAAAGTTAGTTGTAAATGGCAGTATTCCAGGGCCAGTAATACGAGTACACAAAGGGGACACAGTATATGTCAATGTTCACAATCAAGGTTATTATGGGGTGACCATTCATTGGTAAGCTCAATCACTCTTCATAAACACGAGCGCACGTGTACACACACACACACACACACACACATATATATATATCAAAACGATTTTTTAACGAGTTCTATGAACTCACATTCATAAGGGACCAAAAAAAAAAAAAAAAACTAATGCAAGCAAAAATATTTTCATTACTCTATCTCTTACATAAGTACTGCTTAACAAGATTCACATCTTTGGATAATTTATGGTTCTTATAGGCATGGTGTAAAGCAACCAAGAAATCCATGGTCAGATGGCCCAGAATATATCACGCAATGTCCTATTGAATCAGGATCAAACTTCACATATGAGGTCATATTTTCCACTGAGGAGGGAACACTCTGGTGGCATGCACATAGCGATTGGACACGAGCCTATGTTCATGGTGCCATTGTTATCTTGCCTACTATTGGAACAACTTATCCATTTCCCAAACCGGATGATGAGGATATAATCATTCTTGGTATGCTTATATTTTTAAATCTCTCAATCCCACAAGATTTTAATAAAAAAATTATAAATAAAATAAAAAATCTTTCACGTCTGTTCAATAAAGAGAAACATCATTTTGCCCATGGAAAAGATATGAATGTGATGCTAGTGATGTGAGTTAAAAGTGTGTATACAGTTATTAAATTTATATCTAACCTTAGTACCCTATATGTTTAGTCCAACATGCCCAATAAAAATGGGCCAAGTCTAACATATCATATCAATCTAACATTATCTAAGACTTAAAAATAAATAAATAAATAAATATAAGAACGGAAAAATAAAAATAGAAAGTAAAATTTCAAAATTGAAACGGGTAAGATCCACGTGATTTCCTTGAAAATAGAAGAGAGTCGATGTGGACAATAACTCTACTTCTTATCCCAGCCACAAATTTTAACTTTCAACCATTTCTTTTTTGAATAAAATATCATTTTCGTCCTTAAACAATCATAAAAGTTTGTTTTTCGTCCCTAAATTTTGAAAAGTTCTATTTTTGTCCCTAAACTATCACAAAAGTTCGTTTTTTCGTCCCTAAACTTTCAAAAGTTCTATTTTCGTCCCTAAACTTTTCCAAAAGTATTGATTTTCGTCCCTCCGTCTGACGAAGTGCTGACGTGGCTTGACATAGTGCTGATGTGAAAATGACAAAAATCAATACATTTGGAAAAGTTTATGGACGAAAATAGAACTTTTGAAAGTTTAGGGACGAAAAACGAACTTTTGTGATAATTTAGGGACGAAAATGATATTTTACTTCTTTTTTTTTACTGTTTTTTCTTTTCCTTACTTTTTCTCCTTCATCTCATTCTCCACTTATTCGTCAGTTCTCTCTTTCTTCCATAAAATGACAATTTGTCCAACCAAGCTTCAGTTTTGCTCAGCCCAACTAAAGCAGCACCGCTAGTTCCACCACCACTCCTCTATTAACCTCTAGTTCATGGTTTGTTTGTTTTTATTTTTTTATATATTTTTGGTTTAAATGAAAAACTGCAGAATGAACCATTTCGGGCTGAAATACATTTTTCGACCGGAATGGCCAAAATGGGTGGTACCTTCCGAAATGGTCCAGTATTTAGAGCAAGACGAAACAGGTGGTGTTTTCTATATGATAATGAGTTCCGGAACAGAAAATACTGGCCCTACCAGTCGGTATGAAGTTATTAAATATGATTTTTGTTATTTTTTTATAAGTTATCTTATAATTTATTATACTATTTTTATAACAAAAATCTTAGCTTTACATGTTGTGCATTCATAATGTGATTTAAAGTAGTTTTTGTTCTATTATTTTAATATCCTTTTTTTTTTTTTTGTCCATTAAATTTAGAAGTTCTTTAGGTGTTGTAGTTTGACTCCCTCCAATTCAATCCACCATGTAGCTTTGGAAATTGTAACTATTTACAATGAATTGTATTGACTAATAAATCAAATTATTAAATTTATCTTGAAGAACATAAAGTACAACACATGACGAATTAGACTTAAATTTTGTCCATTATTAATTTTTTTAAATTAATACGTGATTGTTGATTAAACAATGTATGGCACGAGACTAATTCTAATATGTTAAAAATTCATGTTCAAATGAATGAAAAGCAAAGTGAAACTTGATTGTCGAGAGCTCTCTTATTGGATGCATGAACCTACTCTAAGCCTTCTCATATGTCCAAAAATCATGTGTCATATCTCTACAGTCTCCACGCCTTTATCTTTTCCTCTATACCTGTGTTGGTCAATGAATGAATAATATTATGCTAGAGTATTTCTGATTAAGTTTTGTTGAAAATGCAGGTTCATTGTACAGGGGAAATTTAAAATCCGAATTGGATTACGCCCTAATATATGGCGATGATCTGCCACACTCTATTGGTTACACCATAAACGGCGAACCAGGTGATTTGTGTCCATGCTCCAAAGGTATGATAGTATATTATATTTTAGATTTTATAGCTCAGAAATACTCTGAATTAAGATCTTCTTGAGTTCTTTAATTTTGATCTTATATATTTTTGTAATAAAAGGTTCAGATTAAATCATGTCATCAATCTACTAGCAAGAATCTTAAAATAATAATGTCACATTTAAAAGAATCAATTAAATTGATACGTCATATTTTGAAATTTTGATTTTATTTTTAAATTTTCAAAAATTGAAAAACTTAAATCCAAGACTAGTCTCATTTAGTGTTGAACATGTATTCGTTTTATTGAGATTTTTTAATATTTTATATTCCTTGTCTGATGCAACAACCAAGAAGTTTCAATAAAAAGCTGATTTTTTAACATTTAACAAACCCGAATGTAACGAGCCGATTTTTACACTATTCGCATTTAACGCTTATTGTACATTTAAACTTAAAGTAACGCGTTTAGTTATGAAGCTTTGCAAACAGTACGTAGTTTTGCAAAACAGTTAGTAAGATGCAAGTAACTTTAATTTTAATGGATGTACGCCAATTGTTCGTGTACTTTATGCATATTTACCAATTGTGATAATCAGAACCGTTTATTATAAAATAAAAGGCCAAGATTAAAATAACCCTATGTGATAGAATTCCCTAGAATCTTAGTCCAAAATATCTACCCTGTTGGATCATTTTGTTACAGAAAAGTCTAAATCTAAGACAAAAATTTTACAAACTAAACTAATGTGGTAATAAATAAGATGAGAAATGCTAAAAATGAGATGGAAAATGTTAAAGGTACTACAAGTTTTGCTAAAGGGCTTTATGTAGCAGAACATATATAGCAATGAATGTGATTGGTGGGTTTCAACTAACTCATAAATATTCATTTGAATCACCTCTTTATAATTTATGACTCATTAGTTTGTAAGCTCGATTTAGTAAACTTGTAGTACTTGCAACATTACTCTTAATGAGATTTGTTTCACTTCATTAAGATAAAGAAAATTTTACTATATAACCTATACAAATTGATGTGGCAATGGATGTGATTGATGAATGTCAAAAACATAATTGATGAATATCAAAATCACTTTTTTTTTCTTTTCCTAATTGGTGACACATTAATTTCTACCATAGTAAAAATTATAGTATCAATAGAATCACTTGTAAAATAATTATGAGTGTTTGAATTATTTTTTGTGATTGGTGACACGTTAGTTTGCAAGACCTATATAGTAAAATTTATAGTATTCCTATCATCACCCTTTGCAGTATCCCTAGCATCTCTCTACTACATAATCTTTACAAGTTGACATTTTACTAATCACAAAAAAGTGGTTACATATTCATTTATTAGGTTTTTTAAGTCCACAATCATATTCATTGTCATGTTAGTTTATAAAATTTATTTACTAAAATTTGTATATATTTAACGTTATTCATAAATAAATCACACATTGGAATTAATTGAGTCATAATCTTGATGTTGTAGAAACAACATACCGTCGGGTGGTTGATCACGGCAAGACCTATCTTCTTCGTCTAGTCAACTCAGTTGTGGCAGCAAATATGTTCTTTGCAATAGCTGAACACAGCCTCACAATTGTTGGAATAGATGCAAGTTATATCAAACCCATAACTACTAGTTACATAATGATAGCTGCAGGACAAACCATGGATATTCTACTCACAGCAAATCAGACTCTTGGCCATTATTATATAGCTGCTCGACAATTCTGGAGCCAAGAGGTGGATCTTTCAAATTTTGACGAATCCAATGTCACCGCGATCATCGAATACAGAGGAAACTACACTATTCCATTATCTCCTTCCTTTCCAAGTACACTTCCCGATTACAAAGACTCAAGAGCTGCCATAAAATTCTCAAGTCTTCTCAGGAGCTTAGCAAGCAAAGACCATCCCGTAAATGTCCCCTTAAACATAACCACCAGAATGTATATTACAGTTTCCATGGCTGAAATTGAATGTAAAAATACCACATGTACAACATCCGGTGAAGATATTACATTAGCTACAAGCGTGAATAACGTAAGTTGGAATAACCCAGTTCCTACTGATGTACTGCTTGCTTACTACAGGTTTTTTCCCCTCTTTCCCTCTTTTATTTTATATATATATATATATATTTAATATAGATTGCATTGTTTTTATAAAGAACAAAGTATGCAGTTTCAATTCTTTTCCATTTCTTCCTTTACGATTGCAAGTGTAGTTTTTGGCAGCTTATTTTCATATTATTTATCAACAGATTAGTTTTTAGTAAATTTATGTTAAATGTATGACAAAAAAATAAAAACTGGTTTATTTTTAAAAGGCTAGAAGTTAGATTATTAAAAATAAAATAAAAAAGAGCAAAACCTTGCGCACACTGCATGTCCTATGATGCCATAGTAGCGATAATTAAAAACTAAGAATAAAATACTATGACTTTCACTCAAATGACATGTAGAATTTGATAATTACTTGATCCTCTTCCATGTAATCAATATATGTTTTAGTTATCTTTTTAGAGTTGTGATATTATGCTTGAGAGATTTAAATTTTTTTTTTTTTTTAAATTGTGTATTTTATTAAAGAACTTTCGCCAAATATTGCATAGATTACTGACTAGGTATGAATATTTTATCAAAATGCAACATGATTATCCTTTTACTGTATATGATAATACATTTTGATATTTGGAGTCTGTTTGAATACTGCTTATTTTGTTGAAACTAAAAACTTATTACAAAAAGTACGATAGATAAAGGTAAAAATTAGTTGAAATAGTACAATGTGGCCCATGAATGGTACCAAAAAGTGCAGTAGGGCCCGTAAATAATAACAAAAATAAGATGCCCGTAAATAATAACAAAAATAAGATGAATAGTTAAATAATTTTTATTTATAATTTGTATCCAAATTAAAATCTTTCATGCAGGAATATTACTGGGGTTTACACAACGGATTTCCCAGACCAACCCCCTTATTATTATAACTTCACAGCTGACGAAATTCCAGAAGCTCTGGAAATAGCAGACCTTGGGTCCAAGGTGAAGGTGTTGAATTATAATGAAGCAGTTGAGGTTGTTTTTCAAGGTACCAATATATTGGGCGCTGGGTATCATCCAATACATTTGCACGGGCATAGCTTTTACGTGGTTGGAATTGGTTATGGAAATTATAACAATGAAACCGACCCAAAAAAATTTAATTTGGTTGATCCAGTCGCAGTTAATACCTTCGGTGTGCCTAAGAATGGATGGCTTGCCATCAGATTTGTAGCAAACAATCCAGGCAAGTTATTTTATCACTATCTTTTACGTTTAGTTTATATTATTATAAAAAGTACTTGCATTAGAAACAGAACATTCGTTGGCTCAAGATCTTGTAACCAAAAATAAATAAAAGTAAATATGGATAATTTTTTTAAAATAAGTTTAAGGGGGAAGATGGGATCAAACTTGTGGGAAAAAAAAAAAAAAAAAAAAGTTGCTACTGACTTAAGGGGAGGGGGGGGAGGGAAATTGAATCGCAAATGCTTGCATTTAAAAATTGATCTAATTATCTGATTCTGGTTGGTCTAAGAATTGTTGATGTTAACATCAATAATATTTGGCAGGTGTGTGGTTTTGGCATTGTCATGTAGATAGACATATGAGCTGGGGTATGGCTGCTGTATTTATCGTAAAGAATGGAGGCACTGCTGAGACAAGTATCCGCAAACCTCCTCCTTACTTGCCTCCATGTAAAGTTCCATTAGAATCGTGGCTCCAAAACAATGATGGATATGATGGAAAAGAAAATCAATCAATTTTTATCTAAATGGATTGATTTACTTATGCAATAAGTTTATCAAACGTTGTATTGCCTTAATTAATTCTACTTCCTAATCAAGAGAAATTATTCAATAATCTCACTCATTTCACATAATAGTGAATCTTAGTAATTAAGTTTATAGTGTGATACACCATTCATGTGCTCGTGCACCTACATGATTGGGTATACACATACACATATTTGGAGCTTGATGCCATGAGTTGGTTGTTTCTCTACATGCCGTTGCTCCCATGTTCACATATTTCATATTCTTTTCCTTGCTTACCTCACATACACGTAGACTCACACCTATGCTTTAGATACAAGTGCACACCTTTTGAGCCTTTAGGATAGCTTATTTTCCATCTAGTTGAGCAACGATATGAAGGCCAGCTACGACTAGACAGACTTAGAAGGCCTAACTTCTTCTCATACCTAACTTTATACCTATTTTGACAGAGAGACTTTCATGAAGTCATGTTTTGGGTCTTGAACCTATAATCAGGTGGCTACTCATTCGTCTCTTTTTAAGAGGCTCTATGTACTCTCAAGCTCACGCTGGTTTTGAATCTAAAACAACTTTTTAGGAAGATTAAGTACTGCATATTCAGTCTTTGCGAGAAGAAACTGGCATACCAATCTCTCGCAAAAGGGGGTTACGAAAGACGAAAACTACAGGATGCTAAGCTAAATATGTTTTGAACCATGTTGTGGAAAAAACATGTATTGAGTTTCTTAAGTCTAAACCCTCACATGTTATATATATATATATATATATATATATATACACACACACACACACTCTCTCTCTCTCTCTGATTTATTGTATTGGCCCTAGATTTATACTCGTTCCAATATTAAAAAATTATTAATTTTTCTTTCAAAAAATTTATTAATAAAAAGCCATGAACCCAAATTTTCATACACGCCAAACACTCGAATTTTCTCAGATTTTCAAATCCCAACAAACCAAACCAAGAAATATTTTTTTTTAAAAACGGCAACCCAATACCACAAATAAACCAATCATAAAGCCACCCAAACAGCACCCATTATCACTGAGTTCAACCACCAAACCTCCAACAACTCGTCACCAATGACTCAGTGACACCAAACCTGATTCTAGGCGGCAGCTAAGGTTGAGGTTGGTCTTGCTGTCAAAAACCATGCATCCGATCCATACACATGGTGCAAATTGGATGGAAGGATAAACGATAACAGCAAATGTGAACTTACAAAACTAAAATGACAAAAGTAAAACTCAAAAGACCAAAATTTTTGCTCATTGTTTGCAGTTGCAAAATTATATTATATATATACAGATAAAATAAATTAACAATTGATAAATTGCAATCAGTTCACCAAACTATAGGCATTCGTTATACTGAAATACAAATAAAATGATTGAATTACGCGAAAATATATAATCTACATCGTTGCAAACAGAAATGATATATATTTTTCCCATATAAACAACTAGTGCATAGAAACAAACCTTTCTCATTGAAGATATGAACGTCTCGTTTTCAATGCCAGCCTGAAATTCAAAATAGATAAAATCTAAGTATGCATTAGACAATTAATTATTGGTGGCTTCTGCCGAAAACTTGTTTATGTTTGAAGTGTCCACCGCTGAAAAGCACTGCAAGAATTAATCGTCAAGCAGTGTCAGCAACATCTTGAGATGTCTAGGATTTTAATGAAACCTTTTATAAAGAGGGACATTTCCAATTTGTGTTTGTACACAATGGACAAGAGGAAGACAATTATTGACAGAGAAAATAGTACAATACTAGGGATATATGGTGAAAAGGTCCACAAAACTTTATATTTATTTTTATAAGTAACTATGTATGTAGCTTCTTGAATATTGAATTCCTTATGTTAAGTTATTTCTAACAGCTTGACAAATACGTAGGAACAGCACCAGTTGTTACAGATTACAGAAAATTGCAAATTACAATTCTAGAACACGTACTGCGCATAGCAATATTGAGTATGATCGGGTTGGGTTCGAATCAATCAGGTTTGCACCATTATTGCGATCGTGTTGAAATTACCCAGATACACAGGTTCACATCCATAACAACCCCCCTGAAAATTAATAAAACGTCAATATCCCAATTAGTAGGTGATCCAACTTATGCCCATTTGAATCAAATAGCTTCTGCAAATTACTAACTAATAAAAATAAAAGTTCTAAATATTCACAAAAATATGGTTGTTAATCTATAAACTATAAACTTGAATCTCCATTTTTCATCTTCAGTCTTAACTTTCTCTTTCATTTTTTTTTTTCAGAAAAAACCTTTTTTTTTTTTTAGAGTTATGTGACAGACTACCTCTACTTTTTCAATTTGACTTTTAAGTGGCTAGCAGTTAGCCACTTCTCTCTCAAACTCACGCGTCTCTTTATTTTTTTTACACTTTCCCTCTTTCACTTACGTCTCTTTTTTTCTATTCTTTTTTTTAATTCAAATATCGGCTATTCTTTTTTTTAATTCAAATATCGGGATGACACTCACATAATAGGCTTTAGTGTGCGTTTGGAAAGCGCGTTTGCATTTCAATCTTCTTTTTTTTTTTTTTTTTACTTTTCAGCATTCCCAGAGATGAAAAGTTTGACTTTTTCATGAACAGTGCACACTATACACTGTTCATGGACCCACAAATTTCATTTTTTAACCACTTTTTCATTAAAAATGGGTCCCACAGTACTATTCATACTTTTAAAAATTATTTTGTTACAGTATTTTTCAGTTTTCAGTTTCAATTTTCAGTTTTCAGCTGTATCCAAACGGAGGTAAAAATTAATATACTTGGGACATGGGCGTAAATTATTAAAGGAGGTAAAATATTTTAGATCTCTATCATATATATATATATATATATCTTATAGACTCTTAAACTTTAATTAAATAAAATATTCACTATTGCTCTTAAATTGATACATGTTTAATATTATATAAAAAATAAATGCTTAACTATATATAAAATATATATAATGATTATTTAATATACGTATATATCTCTGTCATATCTGTATCCTAATTTTTCAGAAATTGTCGTATCACTGTGTTGTATCCATACCCAATATCCATATCCGTGCTTCCTAATTGTTAGAAATACTGAATAATTATATTGTATTTCTCAATGAAAGAATATACACGAGTGCCTTTATATAGGAGGCATAAGAGTGTAGTACAAGTAAGAGTGTAGTACAAGAATGTGTGTTATACAAGTAATCTAGTTGGGCCTAAAGTCCACAACACTATACACATTAACAGCCCCCCTCAAACTCAAGGTGGATGTGAGACCAACTTGAAATTGTCAACTAAAGTACGAAGGCGTCCCTCAGGATGTGACTTGGTGAAGATATCTGCAAGTTGATCTTTAGAGGAGACTGAGATCAGCTTGAGAGCATCATGGACAAGATGATAAAGGATAAAATGACAATCGATATCGATGTGTTTAGCCCGTTCATAGAAGACATCATTGTAAGCAATATGAATGGCACTCTGGTTGTCACAATAAAGAGGAGTAGCAGAGGATGTAGACACACCTAAATCTTTGAGAAGTCATCGTAGCCAAAAGAGCTCAGATGTGGTATCAGCAAGGGCACGATATTCTGTTTCAGTACTGGAGCGGGCCACATGAGTTTGTTTCTTACTTCGCCAAGAAATCAAAGAAGAACCAAGAAGAAAGCAATAGCCAGTGGTGGACCTGCAATTAGTGGGATCTCCTGCCCAATCAGCATCAGAAAATGCACGGAGAATAAGAGGAGACTGAGCAGAGTAGAAAAGACCATGGAATAGAATGTCCTTTAGGTATCGAAGAATGCGTAGAACAGCAGCATAGTAAGTCGATCGTAGAGCAGACAAATACTGGCTCACCTGGTAAATAGCATAGGAAATGTCTGGACGAATGACAGTGAGATAAACTAGGCTGCCAACTAAGCATCTGTAAAAGAGGGATTAGACAATGGTTTCCCCCTTGAGGGAGTTAGATGCGCATTAAGCTCAACTGGAATGTCAACAGTCTTGCTATCAGTGATTCCAGCTCGAAACAAGAGTTCAGAAGCATACTTGGCTTGAGTAATATAAAGTCTATCTATAGAATGAGTGATTTCAAGACCCAAAAAGTAGCTGAAATGACCAAGATCTTTCATCTCAAACTGCTGACTGAGAAAATCATTGAGTTCTTGAATGCCACTAAGGTCATTACCAGTTATGATCATATCATCCACATACAAGAGAAGTAAAATAGTGCCTTTGTCAGTGCGACAAAGAAATAAGGCAGAATCATAATGACTGGTCATGTAACCCAAGCGAGAGATGGTAGAGCTGAATTTGGTAAACCAAGCCCGTGGAGCTTGTTTAAGGCCATAAAGTGCACATCGAAAGTGACAAACCTTATTTGAGTCAACAAAGAGACCAGGAGGAGGTTGCATATAAACTTCTTCACTTAAATCCCCATTAAGGAATGTATTTTTGACATCCATCTGAAAAATGTCTCATTTACTGGCAGTAGCAACAGCTAAGAAAGCACAAACAGATGAGATACGAGCAAATGTCTCATCATAATCAATCTCATACTCCTGTGTAAAACCTTTTGCAACAAGACGAGTTTTGTAGCACTCAATGGACCCATCAGAGCGAGTCTTAATCTTGTAGATCCACTTACGACCAACCACAGATTTCCCGGGGGGGAGTGTCACCAAATCTCAAGTATAATTTTTAGATAATGCATTAAGTTTCTCTTTCATTGCAATCTGCCATAAAGGGTCAGTGGAAGCCTCACAATAGGTGTGAGGCTCGTGTAGTATAATAAGGGCAGTGTAACAATGATAGTCAAGTAAATGTGCAGGAATAGATCTTACCCGAGTTGAGTGACGAGGTGGAATGTCTTGTGCAAGATCTTCAGGCGGAGCAGGAGCAGGGGACCTAAGCTCAAGGTTGGGGTTGGGTAGCTCGTCTTCAACCTGTTCATCTTCCACCTATTCATTAAAGGGTGAACTAGGAAAGGGATTAGTGATATCTGGTGGTTGGACAGAGAAGTCTATAAGAGAATCAGGAGCAACTATAGGAGGATCAGGAGCAGCTATAGAAGGAATACATGCCTCATCTGGGAAAAGATCTAAGACAAAGGAGGAAGATAGGGAGGCACGAAAGTGAGAGAGCTCAACAAAGAGGCGATGTTCCCAAAAGACAACATTGTGGGAGATACGAAGAAGATGAGAGACAAGATCATAACACTGATACCCCTTTTGAGTTTCGCCATAGCCAAGAAAACAACAAAGTCTTGATCGAGGCTCAAGTTTGTTATGCTCATGTGGCTGAAAAAGAATGAAACAAGCAAAACCGAAAGAGCGAAGGTGGTGATAGTCTGGAGGTGACCCAAAAAGGCTCTCATATGGAGTTTGATTTTGGATAACAAGACTCGGAATGCGATTAATAGTATGAACAGCATGAAAAGCATCTTCGCTCCAAAAAGGAGTAGGAACTTTTGCAGAGAGAAAGAGAGCATGAACAGTGTCAAGAATATGACGAAGTTTTCGTTCGGCTCTACTATTTTGCTGAGAGGTATCTGGACAAGTTAGTTGATGAACAATGTCATAGGAATGCAAAAAAACTTGGAAAGCATATTGAGTGTATTCAAGAGCATTATCAGATCAAAAAATTTTGATGCGTTTAGAAGACTGAGTTTCAACCATTTTTGCAAAATTAGAATATACTTCCAATAATTCAGAACGATGTTTCATATTAAAAATCCAACTATAGCAAGAGTAATCATCAACAAAAACAACAAAATATCGAGAGCCACTAATACTAGAGACAGAGGAAGGCCCCCAAACATCAGAATGAATAAGGTCAAAGATATTAGTGGATATTGATTCACTAGTATTGAAAGGAAAAGCTGGTTATTTTTCTAACTGACATGAAATACAATCAAAATTTTCTGTAGACACTGAACCTAACAAACCTCTAGAATCTAATTGTTGTACTCGAGAGGAAGATGCATAACCAAGTCGAGCATGCCAAAGTGCAAGAGAAAGAATTGAAGAAATTGTAGCAGCTGCAGCAACAGAAACAGGAGCAACAAGTGGCAGACTAAGGTTGTCCACGGGAAACATACGCCCAACTCTAGGACCGGTCCCAAGCTACTGTCCCGTCCTCGGATCCTGCACAATACACCCAGAATAATCAAATATAATGCGATAACCCAACTCAGCTAATTGTCCCACAGAAAATAAATTGTAAGAAAGGTCAGGAACATTAGAGATCCCAGGAACCGAAAGGTTGGAGTTCGAAACATAACTTATATTATAACCAGACATTGTGGAACCATTTGCTGTGCGAATATTAAGAGGGTGTGGTGCAAGTTTGAGTTCAGAAAATAAGAACGAGTGAGGTGTCATGTGATTGCAACAAGCGGAATCCATAAGCCAAGAGGAAGGAGACATACCAGATAAAGATGAGAGAGAAGAGGAATAAGATGCATTACCAACCATACGAATGACATTGGCGATGATGTTTTTAAGGTCATCTGTGGACATGGTGAAAGTGCGTCCCGAAGACTTAGACTATGCAAAGACAGGAGCCATTGGTTAGACACTCTCAGTGTTAGCAACAGTAGCAGCAGAAATTGAAACAGCAGATTTGTTGCGATGATAGCAAGTATTAATATTGTGGCCAAAACGTTTGCAAAAATTACAAAAACATTTGCTGGATTGTCAGCGACGATTATTGCAACAAGAAGAAGACCTATCCTTATTCTTCATTTAGAAGCAAAATATGCAAAAACGACTACAAAAATGAAATCTACGCGAAAAACTGGGTAGGAGCACCTAAACTGCAAAAAGTCAACCCTGGAGAAAAGTCAACGGTCAAAGTCAACAGAGGCTGACATAAGCAAGATGACGTAAGCGCTGACTGGGTGCTAACTGGACGATGACGTCAGCAGGTGATGTCAGCAAGCGAGCAACTAGGGCTGACGTGGCAGATGACGTTAGCAAGTGATGTCAGTGAGCAGCAGGGCGGCGCATGTAGCGCGTGTGGCGCTTAACTGATGTTGCAGAGAATTTCAGGCGACGTGTGAGGGCATGTGAGATGTCCAATGAGGCTGATTCTTTTCCAACTATGTAGATCAGAGAAAGACGATTCCGATAGCAGCGACAACGACAGGATCGGAGCAATACTAATGGCGTATGAGGCGCGTGGAAGATTTTGCCGAAAACTTAACCGGCGCGTGGTGGCGTGAAAATTTTTCAGCGTCTTTATGTAGAGGGATTAAGAATCTACACAGTGATATGTTTTATGTTCTAATCGGAGGTCAGAGGTGACAGATCCGATGATGGCAGTGGTTTTGGCGGCGGAGGAGGAGCTTCTGGCGGTGGAGATTCAATCTTGAGGACCTCTAACGGCGGCAGGGCAGTTGGGAGAGGGCACTGAAAGGGTTTACTGACCATAGAAATTGAGGTAGCGGAAAATACCAACAAAACAAGACTGCAAGACACAAGAAAATTAGAGCAGTGGCTCTGATACCATGTTAGAAATACTGAATAATTGAATTGTATTTCTCAATGAAAGAATATACACGAGCGCCTTTATATAAGAGACATATAAGTGTAGTACAAGTAAGAGTGTAGTATAAGAATGTGTGCTATACAAGTAATCTAGTTGGGCCTAAAGCCCACAACACTATACACGTTAATACTAATTAATAAGTAATCAATCTCTCCATTTCTATATTAGTTTCACAAAAGTTTTCAATAAGTATATATATATACATGCATGCACACATACCTAAGCACACTACATTAATGGTCCGTTTGGATTGAAGGGGAGGGAGGGGGTGTAGAGTCAAATAGAGTAAATTTGACACAAAATTAGCTTATTTTTAGCCAACACTACTCTACTCCCCTCCACTCTCCCTCCTTCCCCACTTTATCCAAACAGGCCATTAAAACTGTGATATTTTCTGTATATATATATATATATATATATATATATATTAGATTAACATGTTTTCTTTCGTAGATGTTCCATCTCTAGATATAAAACCATTTGTACACACGATGCTTCATTTCCAATTGGAAAATGTTAGGACTATAATTTTTGCTACAACTTATCCACGTAGCAAGTTATAAGTGATAGAGTAAAAGTAGTGAGTTCATGTGGGTTCACAATTCCACTACTCACAACTCACCACGTGAATAAGTTATGGTAAAGTTGTGACAAAAGTTGTAGTCATAACATTACTCTTCCTAGTTGGATCACCCGGAATCCTTGCAACTTATTCCATACTTGGTAGCGGCACTAATATCAATTCCTTCGGTAAGGTAATAGAACAAAAGTATATAAGAATCCAAATAAATGCATTAAGTTAATGTGTAAATTAACAACCACAACAATTACCTTCCACACCAACACCATACTGCACAACAAAGTTTCATTTGAGTTGCAAAAGAGAGAACATTTGATTAAAAATGAAAACTCTTATACAATGACAACCAGTCCAGTAACGTGTTAATTTATCTATTTATGCTCTAATAGAAACTTTATTTGTATTATGCCTTCTTCGTAATTTTAAGAGCAAATGTGCAGAGAGAAGTAAGAAGAATCGTTAAAAAAGAGAGAAAAAAGAGCTAGGAATGGCACAAAGTGAATGGGGTATAGGATTTTCTACCATAGTTCATTAATAAAAATTCTAAGGTCTTGAATTACACAAATACCCTAGTAAAGTACAAAAGATCATCACATAGATAGAGTGTTCTACAACACGTCTCTAAAATAATTTACTGTATTTGAAGTATTTATTCAGACAATTATTGTGGAATGTTCCACCAAAAACATATCAACCTTTGATAGTACAAGGAATTTATTACAAGAAAAACATCAATCATCGTAATCTACCACACTGTATCCACCATGCCATTGGTTATATAAAGCTTAAGAGCAGAAATGATACATTTATTAAGCTCATTAAGCCTTCCCTAATCATTAAATTTATTATCCTATTATTTTAAAATTGCTAGTTCAAACCCTCGGGCATGATGGCCAAAACTAAGATTATGACAAATTTACAGAATATACAAGCCTGATTTCTTAAATTCTTTTGCTTTTTGAACTTATTGTAACTTTCATGTTATGAAAGAGCACAATACCTTTTAACATAACCAAACTGAATGAGCACCTTAGTTTTCCACGTCCCTTTTGGAAAAATAGAGTATTTCTCATTACAGCAACACAAAATTCTTTGAGACGTGAATATTCTTGAGAAGAAGCCCTTTTTCTTCATAGATCTACATTACTTAGCACCTTCCAAAATAGAATGTTAGCAAAAGCAATCAATATTGTAAAGTAGGACAAAACCAAAACTGTGCAACTATAAAATTAAAGAACAAAAAAAATTAAAGAGGGCGAGTGACCTAGTAGCTAGGCCTGCTTGGAGTCAACATCTAGCAAGAGAAAGCAAACCTCTAAAAGTTCGCACCACACAATTAGAAAATTGCAAGAGAAATTTGTTTAATTAAATAACCCATAATATGTATTCATAGGAGTACAATAGTATACTATGCCCATTTACAGTATAAGGACAAAACCCTAATTGTAATTGACTAAGGAAACTTAATTTTAAGTGACTTGGGAAATCCCAATTATTGAATATAAAATAGCCTTTACTCTAGGAAACTAATAATAATCTGGGATAAATTTTTAATTTGGTCCTCCAACTATTGAATAAAGTTCAATTTGATCTCTCAACTACTAATTGTATCAATTTAGTCTCTCGACTTTCAAAATTGAGTCAAGTTCATCCTTTGGTCTCTTGTCTATTTAAATTTTAATGGAATTAATAGTTGAAATTGATTTGATTTTAAAATCTATACACTTTCTATAATGGGAGCTTCATGGAAGAAATTGACTTGATTTTGAATGTTGAAGGACTAAATTGATTCAATTAATAGTTGAGACTAAATTGACACAATTGCTAATTGAGAGGCCCAATTGAAATTTACCTTATAGTTTTTTTTTTTTTTTTTTTTTTTTTTTTTTTGAGGAAGAACGTAACTCATTCTATTAAGAAAACCCAGCTATGTTAGCCAATACAACTGGAAATAAAAGTGGTGGAACATCCTCCATCCACACCACAACATCTGAAACACAAATAGGATGACGAGCTAATTTATGAGCAACAATATTACCCTCTCTCTTTACATGAGAGTAGTCTAATTCATCAAAAAAATTAACCTTTTGTCTAATCTCATCCAACACTAAGCCCACGGCTGAGAGGAACTTCGTACCTTCCCGCAAAGCCTTCGCCAATACAAGCGAGTCAGTCTCAAGGATGGCACTTTGAAGACCTAGGTCAGAAGCGAACTCCAAAGCAATTGCGACAACCATCGCCTCAATTTCCAAAGGGCTGAAAGCCTGGGGAACCAACTTTGACGGTGAGCCTAAAACCAAGCCTTCGCTTTTCCGTATGACCACCCCAATCCCAACTCTATTTTCCTTAATGAACCTAGCCCCGTCGCAGTTAACCTTCACCAAACCATGCTCAGGTGGTTTCCATTTTTGTGCCATGGGAGAGACAGTCCGAGTTGAAGGAGGGTGCGCATTAACTGTATGGAATTCTTGCAGACGTTCCTTTGCCAGTTGGGTGATTAGATGCGGACTGCAGCTGGGTTTATTAAGTCCGATCTGGTTCCGTTGAGTCCAAATGGACCATGCCGTGACCGAAAAGAGCTCCACTTGGTGCTAGTTTTTTATCAGCCATGACAGCAACTCTTTGAAGGTGATGAAAGTGAGTGAATTACAACAACTCCATAAGGTTAAGTCCTCCCAAACTACATCCAGTTCACCACACGACCACAAGGCATGGAGGGCAGATTCACTAGCACAAGAATAGTGATCACAGAGAGGATTTTCAATAATGGTTCGACGCACTAAATTTTCCTTGGTGGGCAGAGAGTTTCGGCAAGCCCTCCAAATAAAATTTTTTACTTTGTTTGGTACCTGCAGTGACCAAATACCACGCCATAACTCCCTATCTTCCACTAACTGGGCTGCACTACGAGAATCTTCCTCCTCTGACTTCAAGAACCGATAACCCAACTTGCTGGTATATGTCCCTGTTTGAGTGAAGGGCCAAAAGAGTCTATCCTCCACCCCTTGTTGTGGCAACGACAAGGACTTGATCAGTTCAACCTCTTCAGGAATGAATACGCCCTCAATGACTGAATGGTTCCAACAGTGTGTCGCTTCATCTATCAATATTTCCACCCTTGCATCTGCCATGGTATCAATGATGGGAGAAATTACCTTGGTTGGGCGTTTCTGTGGCAACCATGTACTCTGCCAAATGTGCACAGACCTCCCATTTCCCACCCTTCACCTACAACCTCTAAGTAGCACATCTCTCCCATGTAAAATACTCCTCCATGCGTAGGACCCAGTGGATGACTCCTTAGCCTCCATTATAGAGCAATTTGGGAAGAACCGGGCTTTGAAAAATTTATAGAATAGCGAGTCTGAATTTACCTTATAGTTGAAAGAACAAATTAGTAATTTAGCCTAAAAATCTAATAACCTAATTAACAACTCATACCTAAAACAAAGAACAATTAACCAATACAAATACAATTGACTTCCAAAATTAAAATAACTGTTGGTGTGGGGGCCGGCCTCAATCTGTTTTTTTCCCTCTTTTTCTTTTTCTTTTTCTTTTTTGTGCAAAATACTATTTTGATCTCTAAACTTTACCAAAAGTTTGGTTTTCATCCC
This sequence comes from Quercus ilex subsp. ballota, assembly GCA_032727855.1. NCBI lineage: Eukaryota > Viridiplantae > Streptophyta > Magnoliopsida > Fagales > Fagaceae > Quercus > Quercus ilex. Next base: position 26,804,215 of record CM064909.1, read on the forward strand.
TAAACTTTAAGAAATTCATTTTTTGTCCCTAAACTATTAAAAAGTTCATATTTCACCCCTAAACTATTGGAAATTTTTTATTTATGTCCTTATAGTTTACCAAAAGTTTGTTTTTCATCCCTAAAGTATTGAAAAAAGTTCTTATTTCATCCCTATTTTTGTCTCTAAACTATTGAAAAAATTCTTTACAAAGTTGAGGGATGAAAAAAGAACTTTTTAAATTTAGGGATGAAAAACAAACTTTTGGCAAAGTTTAGAAACCAAAATAGTGTTTTACCCTTTTTTTTTCTTTTCTTTTTTTGAAGATTTGGGTTTTAGTAGGAGATGGATTTGGTGGCATCATGATTTTTTTCCTTGTAATAGATTTGACTGTGTCCCATGGGGGATACTTGGAAAACACGATTAAATTTTTGCTTTGATACCAAATTTGATGCATAAAAAAAATTAAAATAAAATAAAATAAAAATAAACCAAAACAAACTAACAATAAAACTGAAAAACATAAGCTTAAAGGATAGATGACCAGCACCTAGGCTTACTTAGACACACCCTTGATATAGTAAGTATTTTGGTGTTTGAAGTGTTAAAAATAGTTTTTTAGTGGTTTTACAACATATTTTAGTTTCAATTCTTATAGCATATCAACCTTTCGATTTTTTTTTAAAAAATTAAATTTTAAAAAAAAAATGCTTCTCATTATTTTTTTTTGGATCCCAGAACATGACTGTTCACATTCTTCCAAAGAACATTGTTATCTATGTTCTTCATGTTCTTACTCAAATAACATGTTTGGTTGCTTAGAAAATTTTAAAATCAATATTTTCTATTCTTTTCTTGCATTTTCTTAGCAACCAAACCCATAAAATCACCAAAACACTAAAACTGAGCAAAAACCCAGCAATTTAAAACCTCTTGTAAACCAAACCAAAACCTCCAGTAAATCGAACCCAACAAATAAACTCATAAACCCAACAAGGAAACACATAGAACATGCACAAGTATTCACACATATCAAAGCCCACAAATTACAAATAAAAAATTCAAAGCACAAAGATCTTCAACTATATACATTTTCAATTTCCTAGTACAAACCGATTCTTTCAAATGAAAACCTAAAGCCTAGCCAATTCTTTCAATTTCTTGGTTCAAACAAATCCAAATGAAAACTCAATAGCAAAAACCCAACAAATATATTATTTCAATTTCCAAATACAAACAATCTCATATGAAATTGAGAAGCCAAATACATATGAACATATCATGCCACCAATCAACAAAAATATCAAAGTCAAGGTGGACAAATAAAATGTGTCCGCCACCACCGATCAATCACCAATGGACACATCAGATCATCGCGACCCATACCAATAACAAATCCAACCAACAACCCACCACTAGACCTAACCGACCACCACTTCACAACCACCACCACCGATCTCAGCCTCTCTCTCTTCTCTAAATTTAGATCAAAGCCGGATTGCAAACCACGTTAACTACCACCGATCTTAGTCCCTCTTTCTATCTCTAAACCCATATCAAAGCCATATCCCAATGACCACAACCTAAGTTTTGAGAGAGAGAGAGAGAGAGAGATGAAAAATGACCGAAGTGTGTAGCATTGTGGTTATTGATAAATTTAATTTTTGCGATGTTGTGTTTGGTTGTCAAGAAAGTTTTTAAAAAAAAAAAAGTTGAGAAAGTTGGTACAAATTTTTTTCTCGGTCTTTAAAACTAAAAAAAAAAAATGTTTTGATTTTTTAAAATTTAAATTAAAATTGAGAAATTAAAATGTTGACTAGAATTTTTTAAATGTCAAATAAAATTTATTTTAATGGTCACGTCAGCATCATGTCTACCACTAATGCATTCTATCTTTCACGTAGGATATTTCTATTAATGAGACGATGGTGGAGACTAAATTAAAAATGATTCTCAATTTTTAGAGATCAAAATAAGAGTTTCAAAAAAGGATCAAAATGAAAAATGCCCAAAATGTAATCAGAAAAAGATATTTTTACCTTTCAGTATATGTGCACGTTTGGGCCTGTTTGGTTAGTTATCTCTAACCAACATTTTCACATTTTAAATAATTTTATAGACTTTTCAACACATTTTTTCACCTACATATATATCAAAAATACTTAAACAACCTTACTCAAACTAACTTACCAAACATGCCTCAGGTTTTCAATTAAGAATTAGGCGGGCTCCAGGAGAACATGTCTGACAGCTCTTTCCTCGGGTACATTGCCGCATGGCACCCTTTTGTCCCTTTTATTAAATTTTGTGATATCATACAGGTGACTTTAAAAACTTTATCGCTGACAGACATTAAAGCGCAACTTTTTTTTTTTCTTTTTTAATGAGATTAAAGCGCAGCTATAATAGAGCAACATCCAAATTATGGCATTCTGATTCTATAGAGAATCTAAACTACCAGTCAACAAAGCAAAAAGCTTTTTGTTTTATAAGCATTCTAAACTCCCAGTAAACAAAACGAAAGACAACTGTCTACCTATAAAAATCTGTTTTTTCAGATTCTCAAAAAATAAAAATAAAAATAAAAAATCTGTTTTTTATAATCCTTTCACTATCAATTAAGAGGATTTAGAATATTAATTACTATTTTTTTGACTTCTAAAAATACTTCTAATTTAATTAACTTGTTCTTATTTTTAAAACATAAAAAGTGATGTTAATCTTGTAAATCAACAAATTTAAATAAAGCGAGTACATTTACATGCAAAAATCTAAAAAGCTTATTTTCCAAATAAAAAATAAGACTAAATTATAAATTACATTCTAAATTTACATAAAATTCAATACAGTCATGAAAATTCATTTTTGTTCAATTTAATCTTTTAATTTTTCACTTTATTCAATTCAGTCATTTTTTTGACTTTTGTCGCATAAATTGAATAAAATTAAAAGTTAAAAACCTAATTTGAATTAAAGCGAAATTATGGGACTGAATTAAATTTTAGTTAAAATTAGATGATACAATTTGTAATTTAGCCAAAAAGCGGACTACGTTTTCAATCCAAAAATGCAAAAACTCTTTGTAAAGTCTACATAGTACGGACATATATGCCGGTCTATTCTTGTACTGGTAGATAATCACATGCCTTATTTAGGTAAGTTGTAGAATCACGTGATACATTTTTTGGAGCTGAAAATTTGGTAATAAAATGAAGTCACTAAACCACGTTTACAAGACACTTATTATTAAATTCCAAAAAAAAAAAAAACACACTTATTATTAAATAATATAAAAAAAATTAAAAAAACATATATAAGACACTTTCCTAATGACCGTCTCGTTTGAATGAAGACAGGCCTACATTTGAGGCTCTCAAAGAACGACGTCAATTGTCAACATCTCAAAAGAAAGAGTGAGCTGAGGAAAGTAAGATATGAATTTCAAGAAGAAAGAATGTCTGTTGAACTTCTTTGGCTTTCTGTTTCTTGTTGCACAGTGTCTTTCCATCGTCGAATTGAAGGAGAGGTCCATTTCTATGAATTTATTGTAAGTACTTAATTACCATATTATAGTTGTCTTTTTACCTTTTAATTACTGCTGTACTGTTTCTGAAATATTGCAAATTTTACTATATAAGATTTACAAATTGATGTAATATCAATCACAAAAAAATACTAATATTTATTTATTATGTTGTTGAAATTCACTAGTCATATTCATTGTCACATCAATTTGTAACTTTTTGTACTAAAATTTAATATAGCTTGAACGTTTTACTTCCCAGTACTGTGGTTTGAATGGATAAACTTGTCACCTGGATTAGAGAATTGTAGCTTACTGCTTTTGTTGTTACATTAATTTATTAATATATGCTTCTTATTTTGCAGCTTACAGAGAAAAACTTTACGAGACTATATAACACAACAAGAACGTTAGTTGTAAATGAGAGTATTCCAGGGCCAGTAATACGGGTACACAAAGGGGACACAATGTACGTGACTGTTCACAACCAATGTTCTAATGGGGTGACCATTCATTGGTAAACTCAACCACTCTCTTCATAAACATGCACATGTAAATGCAAAATGCTTTTGAATGAGTTTTACTGGTTTCTTATTAACTAAAAGTTTTTGAAAAAGAAAAAAAAGCATAAAATCAAGAGGTCTTTTGGCATTCATATTTATATAAACGTAATGCTTGGGAATACATAAAAGAGCCTTCTAGCTTAGTGACATAGCCTATTTTTTATAATTAGGAGAATTAGGATCCAAATCCCCCTCCCTATTGTAATATCAAATTATTACTTGAAAAAGACAAACCAACATATAGACTTAGGAATGTAATGATGCTCATTTGATAAATTTTGTGAGAGTATGATTGATGTCACGGAAGCCTAAAGAAAAGCACACACGATACTCTTTTGATGGAACAGAAACTAAACTGTTAGTTTCTAGTAGTAAACCTCGAATCCACGAGGGGTTTCCCTGAATCCACGAGGAAATAAAACTGGAATCTACCAGAAGAAAATTTGACAAAACGTCTGTGTTATTGATAATAGTCTATTTTGCCTCTGACGGCTACAAAACATATAAATACTGAGAAAAAACGTTTAAAACCCTAATTCGCACTAATTAAGCGATTAGGTGACAAAATTACCGAATTTTACCAAAAATGGCAAAATTGAGTTAAATGCAGAATCATAAACTACTGACCTTAAGGGTCGTCCCAAAACAGACGGGGCCTTATTCTGACTTTTAAACTAAAAGTTATTAAGGAAAAATAAACATTACTATAAATAGCAAAAACACTATTTTTGGGGCCTTAATGAAGGAATTTGTCTAAATTTTGGCGACGTTCATGACACATGAATCTGGATCAGAATACTATTTCCCTTCAACCTGCCAAATTTCATGCAATTCCGACACTGTTACCCCTGATGACCCCTACTAGCACCCCCCTTTGATCTTGCGTTATGACTTCCTATGCGCCTGGTGCTCCAGGAAGGCATGTGCTGTCTATTCTACATCAGTCCCCCCACTTGAAAAGAACTCAACCCCGAGTTCTCACTATCTGGTTCATCAGAAGGATGATAATCATACAAGTCAGCAACATTGAAGGTAGAAGAAATGCTCATGTCTAGAGGAAGAGCAACCACATAAGCATTGTTGTTGATCTTCTTAGTAATCTGAAATGACCCATACTTCTTGTCCTTCAATTTGTTGTAGGTACCAACAGAAAATCTCTCCTTCCTAAGATAGACCAGCACTAAATCCCTAACATTGAAGATCTTCTCACGCCTCTTCTTCTCAGCAGCTTCCTTGTACTTGGCATTTATAGCTTCCAGTTTCTGCCTCACCTCCTTTTGCATGGCTTGAATATGGTCAGCCATATTCTCTGTTGCTTGACTCACTCCTAGGAATTCAGGTAAAGGTACCAAGTCCAAAGCGTGTTTTGGGGGCACGCAGCAGACAATGGCAAATGGAGACTTACCAGCGCTTCTATTAACTAAGTTATTGTACGCAAACTCTGCTTAGGACAATGCAAGATCCCACTGCTTGGGCTTCTCACCTGAGATACACCGGATCAGATTCCCCAAAGTGCAATTAACCATTTCTGTCTGGCCATCAGTCTATGGATGACTAGTGCTATTGTAATTCAAGGAAGTGTCAAAACGCTTCCACAAAGTTCGCCAGAAGTGACTAATGAACTTAGTATCCCGGTCAGAGGTGATGGACTTTGGCACTCCATGCAAACGCACAACTTCTTTAAAGAACAAATTGGCCACTCGAGTAGCATCTGAAGTCTTCTTGCATGCTATGAAATGGGACATCTTTGAGTACCTGTCAACCACAACAAAAACAGAATCCATACCTCACTAGGTTCGAGGAAGACCCAGTATAAAGTCCATAGACAGATCTTCCCATGGTGCTTGTGGAATTGGCAAAGGCATATATAAACCAGTATTCTAAGATTGACCCTTAGTAGTTTGGCAGATTGGACACTTCCTCACATGATTGCCAACATCCCTCTTGAGTTGTGGCCAATAATACCTCTCTTCCACTTGTGCTATAGTCTTATCTCTGCCCATATGTCCACTTAAACCTCCACCATGCAGCTCCCTAATAATCTGCTCCCTCAATGAACTTTTAAGGATGCATAATTGGTTACCCCGAAAAAGGAAACCATCCTGGATGTACATACTATTGATAGCAGTATGAGTTTGTTGACACTTACCCTAAATATCACCAAAATCCTCGTCATTCTCGTACAGCTCCTTAAGGCAATCAAACCCTATAACTTCAGTACGTAGGGTGGTCAACAACGATGCTCGCCTGTTGAGTGCATCAGCCACCTTATTGGTGACACCAGACTTGTGCTTCAAAGTGAAATGAAATCGTTGTATATAAGCTACCCACCGAGCATGCATCCTGTTAATGTTAACTTGACTGTTGATGTGCTTTAATGCCTGATGATCCGTGTATAATACAAACTCCCTCTGAATCAGGTAGTGCTTCTAATGCTTAAGAGTCCGTACTACAGCAAAGAACTCCAGCTCATAGGCTGACCATTTACTTCGAGCTTCACAAACTTTCTCACTGAAGAATGCTACTGGTCTGTTGTCTTGTGAAAGAACAGCGCCTATCCCGACCACAGATGCATCACACTCCACCTGAAACACCTTATCGAAGTTGGGCAATGCCAAAACCGGGGCTGTGCTCAACTTTTCCTTGATCAAGGCAAAACTTTGTTCTACCTCTTTTCCCCATGAGAACCTCCCCTTCTTCAGACACTCAATGATAGGTGCTACTATGCTACTGAAATCTCGAACAAACCTCCTATAGAAGGTTGCTAGCCCATGGAAGCTTCGCACATCACTCACTGTCTTTGGGGTTGGCCATTCTCTGACTGCACAAACCTTATCCTCATCAACATGAATCCCAGCTGCACTGACCACATACCCTAAGAACAACAACTTATCGGTCAAGAGCTACACTTCTTCAAGTTGATATACAACTCATTGGCCTGTAACACCGCTAATACTTCTCGCACATAATTATAGTGGGCTGCTTCTGTCTTACTGTAAATCAGGATATCGTCAAAATAAACTACCACAAACTTTCCAATAAATGGTTTCAATACCTGATTCATAAGTCTCATGAAAGTGCTGGGAGCATTGGACAATCCGAAAGGCATTACCATCCACTTATACAACTCCTCCTTTGTCTTAAAAGCTGTCTTCCACTCATCTCCAGGTCTTATCCGAATCTGGTGATACCCACTCTTGAGATCCAGCTTTGTGTAACACTTGGACCAACTCAGCATATCAAACATGTCATCTAGTCGGGGAATAGGAAATCGATACCTGACTGTGATCTTGTTGATGGCTCGACTATCCACACACATACGCCAGCTCCCATCCTTCTTTGGTGTTAACAGTGCCGATATTGCACATGGACTCATACTCTCCCTGATCTGCCCCTTGCTCAAAAGCTCATCCACCTACCCCTGTAGAATCTAACCCTTTTGGGGATTCATCATGTAATGTGGCAGATTAGGTAGACTAGCTCCAGCAGCTAAATCAATGCAATGATGGATGTCACGCATTGGTGGTAAACCTGCAGGCAGCTCTTCTAGAAAAAGCTCTTCAAACTCCTTGATCAATGGTTGAATTGCCTCAGGTATCTCAGTAACCTTCTTTGGCTCACCATCTGTCACCACTACAGCATATACCTGTTTCAACTCCTTACACTCCCTGTCAAACTCATCTTCATTGTTCACTATGAGGAGTGCTAGCTTCCCCTCCACTTTAGAAGTTTTGGGTATACTGCCTTCCTTAATAGGACCAAGGACAATTTTTCCGCCATTCTTAAAAAACACATACACATTATCCTTACACCTATGAGTAGCATCTACATCATACTGCCAAGGTCTACCCAATATTAAATGACATGCATCCATTTCAACAACATCACAAATTACTTCATCTACATAACATTTACCCATAGAAAAAGTAAAACGACATTGTTGAGTAACAAGAGTTTCCGTACCTTTCTTGATCCAACCTATCTTGTACGGAGAGGGATGCTTTTCTGTCTTCAGTCCTAGCTTGGTAACCAAACTCTTCGACACAATGTTCTCTACACTACCACTGTCAATGATCAAATCACAGACCCTCTTACTGATGGTGCATCGTGCTCGGAAGACCTCATTTCACTAATCACCGTATTCCACCCTTGGTGTGAGCAACAACCTCTGAATCACCAAAGACCGCCCTAATGGCACGCCTTCCTCATCCTCTTGGACCTCATTGGGATCATAGGCATACGGATCTGCATCATTATACACCTCTTCACCCTCCTGTTCACCTTCTACCTCGCCCTCTTCTGCCACCACCAGATTCACTGCGGCTCGCTTAGGGCAAGTACTAGATCGATGTCTTGGTTCTCCGCACCTGTAATACTTATTCCCAGTTGGCCTAGCATAGGGGTTGGCATTCGCTATCGGCTGGGCTGCGGAACCTGCTACTGCCACTGTAGATTGGTTGACACCACTATTCTCCCTAACCACGGGTTGTGATCGTGGTGTAAACATGGGCTATTTACTTTTGTTGGCAGTGGAACTAGAGGACTTCGAACTGCGGTTGGAAAACTTTGAACCTGCCCTAAGATGCTGATATTCTATTTTCTTGGATAAGGTTATAGCCTCATTCGAAATATATAGGGCTTGTAAGGATACCTGATCTCGGATGGAAACTCGTAACCCGTGTACAAATCTGGATATCCGTTGATCTTCAGTTTCCTCCAAATCATTGCGATTCGCCAATCTGTCAAACTCCTCCATGTACTCATTAATTGTTCAAGTACCCTACCTACAATCCTGATACTGTCTGAACAACTCCTGCTGGTAATCTGGTGGTAAGAACCGATCTGCCATTAATCTTTTCATTCTCCTCCATGATCGTATTGGAAGCTTTCGTTCACGAGTACGGTTTAATTGAACACGATCCCACCAGGCAGATGCTCCTCCCTTCAATTTGTAGGCCACCAAACACACATGTTTGTCATCTGCTGTACCCATATAATCGAAAAACTTTTCCACTTCACTGACCCAATCCAGATACTCTTCAATGGAGACATTACCATTAAAGGATGGTAACTCTACTTTCATCTGATAGTCCCTCTGCTCCTGATAATCTCGGTCATTATCCCTTGCGGGACCATGATGATTTCCAAGGACTCTCTCTGCATACTCCTCGTCTTCACTATCTTCTTCGTTGTAGTCTTACCGCCTGTTCCGGTTTGGACCATGATAGGAAGGGCCACGCGCTCGGTTATCACGTCGCTCTCCGTCATCGCGATTAGGGTTTCAGTTAAGCAAGGTGGCAAGCGCTTCTTGAATCTGGTCTAGAGTCTGCTGGGTTGAATCACGAAATTGTTGATTTTCATCATGAAAATCAAGGAACTCAGCCCTAGTGAGGACTGGGTTGTTGACGTCGTCACCGCCGTCATTGTTATGGTGGTCACCATCTCGCCGGTTAGCCATCAGACCAGGGTAAGTCAAGGCTCTGATACCAACTGATGTTGCGGAAGCCTAAAGAAAAGCATACACGATGCTCTCTTGATGGAACAGAAACTAAACTGTTAGTTTCTGATAGTAAACCTCGAATCCACAAGGGGTTTCGCTGAATCCACAAGGAGATAAAACTGGAATCCACCAGAAGAAAATTTGACAAAACATCTGTGTTATTGATAATAGTCTATTTTGCCTCTGACGGCTACAAAACATATAAATACTAAGAAAAAACGTTTAAAACCCTAATTCACACTAATTAAGCGATTAGGTGACAAAATTACCGAATTTTACCAAAAATGGAAAATTGAGTTAAATGCAAAATCATAAACTACTGACCTTAAGGGTCATCTCAAAACAGACGGGACCTTATTCTGACTTTTAAATTAAAAGTTATTAAGGAAAAACAAATATTACTATAAATAGCAAAAACACTGTTTTCGGGACCTTAATGAAGGAATTTGTCTAAATTTTGGCGACATTCATAGCATATGAATCTGGATCAGAACGTTGTTTCCCTTCAACCTGCCAAATTTCATGCAATTCCAACAATGTTACCCCTGATGGCCCCTACTGGCACCCCCCTTTAATCTTGCGTTATAACTTCCTACACCCCTGCTGCTCCGGGAAGGCATGTGCTATCTGTTCTACATCAATGATATTCTCATATTAAACTTATTCACAGGAATTGTGAAGGATTACTAGTTAATCTAGAACACCATTGTATTATGTAAACATAAAATATTTTACACATTTAAAAAAAAAAAAAAACACTAATAACATTATCTAATAAAAAATTAAAATATGAGAGCAGAGAGCCCCCAAAAAAAAAAATTCATATACTAATTGTATTTGTAAATGTATGTTGATTAGTTTTGTATACCAAAAATAAATAAATAAATAACTAAGACATAGCATGGACTCTTCCTAATTACAAGTCTAATGGATAAACACGTTAATTGTATTGACAGTTGACACAACATAAGCTCATTTACATTCCTATGCTTTGTTGGTTTAAATGCAGAATGATTTTTTTTTTTTTTTTTACAAGGTTTGATTACTTTAATACTTTTCAAACAATTGAGTAGTTTCTTAATCATTTTGGTATCTACTTTAAAAGTAGGTTCTTTAACTAAATTAGGATAATATTGATACACATATTTTGGTATAGCATCTACATTACACAAAATGTGAGGTTGTGTGGCAATTTGGATGCTGGTAATCTAGATTTTGTTAAATTATTTACATCCACATCATATAAATATAATACTTAAGAATCCTCTAAACATCAAAGGTGCCAATGAATCACAATCACAAAGCATCTTAAAACTAAACCAAGATTCTAAATATAAGATTAATAACATTATTTCGGTAATGGTGGAGCATGAAGATTGTGTCGGCAGTAGAAATCCATTGCAGTACTAGTATGCATGGCCCTAACAATAGCCACAAAACTTCGTTAATGTACATGGTAAAATAGCAGGTAGGAATAAGTCGAACAACTACCGTCCCTAAGAACTCGTCTAGGTGTCATAAACCCAGGCATCTGTGTTTCTCACAAAAACATGAACTTTGGGGGAGTGGATCGATCAGATCAGATCAGGTAAGGTTATTTGATGGCACCAAGTTTTTACACAAGCATTCATCATTCATTACATTACTGTCTTTGCTATAGAAGTGCAAGGCAACCAAAGTAATAGTAAAACAAAGATCACAAAATATGAGAGAGAGAGAGAGAGAGAGAGAGAGAGAGCAATTTAAAACTAAAAGTTCAATATGCTATAGAATTCTTATATTTAAAAAGAGTAAAATTATAACCACAAACTATTTTATAATATTTTACAAACTGCTGATATGACAAATTCTTACTAGTCATCCTCTAGGCCTATTACTAAATTTTTCTTTTTTTAACCAATAATCACCTACCACATCAGTAGTTTGTAAAATATTTTACTACTTTAGCATTTTTCATTTAAAATTAAATGCAATAGTTATTATTGAGAGTGGTGTCACATTTTATGTAAAACTACAAAATTCTAGATTGTTGCAGTAAGTGATAAATACTACACTAAAATTAATAAATTAATTTGACATTTGGCACATAATTGAACTTTAATTTTTGAATCTAATTGGATTTTCTTTCAACTTTGAATATATATCTCTTTCACAATATCAAACAAGGAAATTGATAAACCCCCTTTCTCAAATTTCTGCCTTCTACCAAATTTCTTATCCAAACACCGTTACACATAGACTCTAAACCAAAAATAAATTGAAGTCTCACACACACACACACACACACATAAGGGAAAAAAATAAAACAAAACTAATGCAAGGAAAAAAAAATCATCATTCTATCTCTTATATAAGTACTGCTCAACAAGATTCACATCCTTGGATAATTTTATGGTTCTTATAGGCATGGTGTAAAGCAACCGAGGAATTCATGGTCAGATGGCCCAACATACATGATACATCACGCAATGTCCTATTGAACCAGGATCAAACTTCACCTATGAGGTCATATTTTCCACTGATGAGGGAACACTTTGGTGGCATGCACATAGTGATTGGACACGAGCCTATGTTCATGGTGCCATTGTTATCTTGCCTGCTATTGGAACAACTTATCCGTTTCCCAAACCAGATGATAAGGATATCATTATTCTTGGTATGCTTATATTTTTGAATTTCTCAATCCCACTAAATGTAAACAAAATAAATAAATAAACCAAAAAAAAAAAAAACAAAAACAAAAACAAAAACAAAAAAATAAAATAAAAAACAAATGAGCAAACAAACTTTCACTTGTGTTCTGCATGGAACAAACGCGACAAAACAGCCGCCGCACCCGTGTCCAACGCGGCCCGACACGCGAGCGACACCATTGCCTGCGCGTCGGTGCCACGTCCTTTTTTTTTTTTTCCCCAACTCGCGCTGACTCAGGCTGAATCAGGTTGATTCACGCCGACACGGTCTGTATCGGGTGAAACTGCCAATTCAGGCCGAAATTCAAAGAATTCGTCGAGCTGTAACTCACTGTTCTTCGTCTTCTTCTTCTTTGTCTCTTCATCTTCTTCTTTGCTTTGTCTTCTTGAGTGAGTTCTGTTCTGTTTCTTTTTTTTCTTTTCTTTTTTTGAAGAGTTTTGTTTCTTTTGATAAGAACAACTTAAAAGCTTAAAAGCTTTATTTTGTTCTTTGTGGCTCTCACGCCTCTCTGGCCAAACACGCGAGAGCCACATCTAACCCCCCCCCCCCCCCCCCACCCCCACCCCCACCTTTTTTTTAATGGGAAGTTACACCTATTTTAATACCTACCACATATATCCTTTATTTTATTTTTGAGTTGACCAAATACGTGAGTCACTAAGTCACATCTTTTTTTTCTTTTTCTTTTTTTATGAGAAGCCTCATTTATTTCAATAATTCAAGTGTCAAAAACTTTATTATTATTATTATATAAAAAAGCATACTTAGCAATATATAAAATATATAAATAAAAATATTTTTAATAATTTTTTAAACACCGCACTCATATTTTTTCAAAAATTGCCGAGTCTCACACCTTCATAGCTACCCCAAAAAAAAATCCAAAACCAATCTCAAAGATCACAGGTAGATTCTGTCAGACCAGCAACCCCAGTTCAGCAGTTCAGCCCAGCTAACAACCAAACAACGACTCTCTCGTCGAACCCACTCCTTGCTGTTTGCAGTGATGGACTGATCCTTGCACCCAACACAAATGGTAAGAGTCAATCTAAACGCCACCTGCTGTATGTAGTAGCTATTAGATGCAAGCACTTGGTCATTGAAATCATATCTCCTAATGTTTACCCAAATGGAAGAGTTTGCATTTCAAGGCTTTACCGAATTGTTTCAGAGAAAGTGTCTATGATGAGTTTGAGTGTGATAATGGAATTTGGTTGGATTTAAAGAACTGTCCGACAGTGGTGGATCTACCGACGATGATTGACCATGACCGACAAACGTGGGTGGTAGTGTGTTGGGTTATTTATTTATGGCGAAAACACTATTTCAGTCCTTACATTTTAAGGTCATAATCAATTAAGGTCATAATCAATTAAGTCTCTATTTTGATAACAGTCAATTTGGTCCTTTTTATCTTCAACTTACAGTCAATTTGGTACTTACAGTTAACTCACTAACGAAAAAAACTTATGTGGCAAATGGTAGACACAGGTAGCACATTTGATGCTAACATGGCAAATAAAATAATAAAATAATATTTAATAAATATTTTTAAATGCCAAGTTGGCATTTTCCCAACTAAAATAATTTTAATTTTAATTTTAATTTTGAAATTTTAAAGGTGGAAATTAAAATTAGGAATCTGATTTTCTTTGATTTTCTTCAATTTTCATGGCAACCAAACACAAAATCACCTTGTTCATTTTTTTTTTTTTAATCCTTGAATTCATAAATATATTCCACAACATGTCAGCAATTGAGATACATCTTGTTCAGTAAAAACCAATAAGAAATTGAAATTTTAGAATACAAAAAATTTAAGAAATTTTCCCCAGCAAACTTTCTCGGTAACCAAACAGAAACCAAGAAAAAGAAAAAGAACAACAGCAATCGTAGATGGAGACCGCTTTCATTTTGGATTGGTATCTTTATGTTGAGTCCATTCTAGTGGCTTTGATGGGGCCAAATTAACTAAATATGTTTACACAAAACCCAGATAATCTGGTGGCCAAATTTCTCTTGGAAACTTCAAAAAATTAAATTAAAACACCAAACCCATGGATCTAAAATCAACCTCAAAACCCAATTTTCCAAACCCTAACAACCAAAAGAAAATCCATTACAAAGGAAACAAACTTGCTCATCAGGTAGCTGCGATGAGATATTTGTTTGGCTCTAGGATTTGATGGCTGGAACGGCAACGACGGCGCAAGTCAAGGATGGCGACGGTGCATACATGTTTACATTTCAAAGACCCAATCCCTTCCACTTGTTTTGATCTTTTCTGATCCATTAATTTCTCTCACGTTTTGACTTTTAGTTTTTTGTTTCTTTACCATCCCCAAACGGCCAAACTAAAAGAGGTAATACGAAGGAAATGTTTTTTCTTTTAAATAAGTGTTCCCCTCTCTCTCTGTTTGGTTCCCAAAGAATGAATATAACTCTCTTGAGTTTACGTTTTTGTTATTATTTTATTTCAAATTTTGTACAGTGAGAGACTATTGAAAACTTGAAATTGTAATTTGTGGATCGATTTTTTACAAGAACTGTAATTAAGTTGAAATGTCCAGGAGGCATGTTTGTTAGGAAAAGTAATAATATTTAGCAACAATTTCTTTTCAACTTATACATATTTTTAATTGGGAAAATGCCATCTTGGCATTTTAAAATATTTATTTTTAGTATTTTATTTTCCATGTCAGCATCAAATGTGCTAATTGTGCCCACCGTTTGCCACGTAAGCATTTTCTGTTAGTGAGTTAACAGTAGGGACCAAATTGATTGCAAGTTAAAAATAGTAGGGACCAAATTGACTGTTACCAAAATGTAAAGACTAAATTGACTATAAACTCAAAATGTAAGGACCAAAATGGTGTTTTCGCCTTTATTTATTTTGGGTAATTGAAATAAGAATAGGCATAAATATAACTAGCCTCCACACGCGCTTCTTGCGTGTCTTTTTTTTTTTTTTTTTTTTTTTTTTTAAGGAAAATGGGGTAATTTTGGGAAGTTTTATAAAACATGGATTAGTTTTATAAAGATTGGTAAGTTTTTTGTCTTTAATTTTTGTCAATTTACAATTTTAACCTCATTTTTTATGTTTTAGAAATAATGATAAGTTAATTAAATTAAGGATATTTTTTAAAGTTAAAAAGACAATATTTAAATTTCTAAATCCTCTTAATATATAGAAATAAATAATTGTACATGCATATTTTTATTGGTGAAACATAGAGTTTGTAGCAATTGTGATATTTTTCAAGTCATAAATGAAATATGTATTCGACTTTAATGCATGCCAAACCTAACCCATTTGTCATAATTCGAAAAGAGGTAAACGGAGATTGATGCGTTGGACAATGCATAGCAATTCAATTTCTTACAAGTCTACAATCGAACACCTAGGCCTTAGCCACTAACGAGTGCTCCACATGAGTAATTCTTAAATACTCCCGGAACATAAAAAATGGTCATCTCATATTCATGAGGGGGTTTACTCATTAAATTCATGGTATAGTCCACCATAAATATGAGAGAAGTGAGCATTATTTATTTATACTTAGGAAGTATCTAAGAATTTTCCACTCCACATATTATGTTTCCTAATCTCACTATAATATATATGTATATTAGTGTCCAAGATTTTTTTTTTTTTTAAATGTTATGAGCAACCCAATCTTTTTGTATAATTGTATGTGTAGAAACAACAGCCCTAACAATACAAATTCCAAAATTTTGGAGGTAAAAAAACATTATTCCTAAATGTTATTGTTTTCTATAGTAATGAAGTAAAAAATTAAACTCTTCTAAAAAAATAGTAATATATATATATATATATATATTAAACGTAGACAAATTTTACTGCGTATTAATTGCATATTTAGTAAATTATATTTAATTAATTTGATTGTGCAAAATCATTTTGGCATCATCCCGTGCATTTTGCACAGGTTAACTGCTAGTGTAGGTCAATGAATAATATTATGCTAGTGTATTTCTGATTAAGTTTTGTTGAGAATGCAGGTTCATTGTACAGTGGAAATTTAAAAGCCGAATTGGATTACGGCCTAATATATATATGGCAGTGACTTGCCAGTGCCACACTCTATTGCTTACATCATAAATGGCGAACCAGGAGATTTGTGTCCATGCTCCAAAGGTATTATGGTAGATTTTAGATTTTATAGCTCAGTGATACTTGGAATTAAGATCATCTAGAATTTTTGACAAACTCTATTACATAAAGATTTTTAATTTTGATATTTTGTTTTGTAATAAACGGTTCAAATTAAATCATGTCATAAATCCACTAGCAAGAATCTTAAAATGATAATGTGTTGCAATTAATACTCAATAAATTGGACACCTACATTGAGTCATTGATATCAATGTCAGCACGACAGTGAGAAAAAAAGTGGAGAAGGACTAGAGGCATGAGTGTATGATAATGAAATTGGTTGTCCCATCATTTTTTTTAAGGTGTTTGCTAATATGAACCGTTTATTACAAATTAAAAGGTTAAAAGATTAAAACAACTCTATGTAGCATAATTTCCTAAAATCTTAATTCAAGATATCTACCCTGTTGGATCATTTTGTTACGGAAAATTTTAAATCTATGACAAAAAGCTTATAAGCTATAATGGCAATAAATGATATGGAAAATGTTTAAGGTATTATAACTGATGTGACAATAAATATAATTGGTGGGTTTCAACCACCTCACGAATGAATATATATATATATATATATATATATAGTAAAACTTATAAGCTATAATGGCAATAAATGATATGGAAAATGTTTAAGGTATTATAACTGATGTGACAATAAATATAATTGGTGGGTTTCAACCACCTCACGAATGAATATATATATATATATATATATATAGTAAAACTTGTAGTACCCGTAGCACTACTTTAAATGAGATTTATCATTTGTGTCACTTCAATAAGATAATAAAATAATGTTAAATACATTATAAATTTTACTATATAATCTTTACAAATTGATGTGACAATAATGAATACGATTGGTGAATATAAAAAACATAATAAATAAATATCAAAATCACTTTTTCTTATGTGATTGATGACACATAAATTTGTATAGGTCATGTAATAAAGAATGGGCAAGACTTAGGTACAGTACTTAAATGTTGTTCCTTAGGTTTTCCTCTTAAGATTCTACCATGTGGATTTTTTATCATGGGATATAAGTGTATTTTTAATTAATTAACCACATAGCTAAATCCTAAGAAGTGAACTTAACGAACAACTTCTAAGATACTATACCTAAATTTTGTCCATAAAGAATATAGTATCCCTAGCATCACTTGTAAGATAATAAATGAGTGTTTGAATTACTTTTTATGATTAGTACATCAATTTGCATGACATATATAGTAAATTCTATAGTATTTTTATCAGCACTCTTTGTCGTATCCCTAGCATTGACACTTTGCCAATCACAAAAATAATGATTACACATTCATTTATTAGGTTTTTAAAATCCATGATAATATTCATTGTCACGTCAATTTACTAAAATTTGTATATATTTAGCATTATCCATAAATAAATAAATAATAAATAAAAAAATCACATATTAGAATTAAGAGAGGTGCTACGTCCACAATATTTTTACAACATTTTCACAACAAATCATATGTGGTTAGTTGTTATTGGTTCAAATTTGAACTTAACACTAAAATTACTTTTTTGCCCCAACAATAACAACCAGTGACAACCTGCCATTTAGGATTTGTTGTAAAAATATTGTGGACATGTCATTTCTCTAAAATTAATTGAGTCATAATCTTAATGTTGTAGAAACAATATACCATCGGGCGGTTGATCATGGCAAGACCTATCTTCTTCGTCTCGTCAACTCAGTTGTGGCAGCAGATATGTTCTTTGCAATAGCTGAACACAACCTCACGATTGTTGGAATGGATGCAAATTATATCAAACCCATAACTACTAGTTACATAATGATAAGCCCAGGACAAACCATGGATATTCTACTCATAGCAAATCAGACTCTTGGCCATTATTTTATAGCTGCTCGACAATTCTGGAGCCAAGGTGTGGGAATCAGTGGAGTGGATCTCGTACCGTACCGGCCGGTACGGCCGGTAAATACCGTACTGGCCGGTCATCCGGTACACTTACCCCCCATATTTCGTACCGGGTTTAATACCGGACGTACCGGCCTTGTACCGGACGTACCGGCGAATTCCGGGTGTTCCGGCCGGTAAATGAATAATGGGCCGAAACAGAGAAAACGTTCTTTTTCTTTTTTTTTTTGACACTTTCAAGGGCAAGATTGTAATTTCCTTTGATCCTAATTCTGAGTTTCTAACCCTAAGTCCTAACACTACCCGCACAGCCCTCTTTCAGTTCTTCTTTCTTTCTCTCTCACGCTCTCTTCCAAGCTTCAGACTTTCAGCTGCTCTGCTCTCACTCTCTCGGTCACCCTGTCTCTCACTCTCTCGGCCACTCTCTCTTTCAGCTGCTCTGTGTTTGACTCTCACTGTCTCTCACTCTCTCGGCCACTCTGTTTTGGAGGCTGCTCTGTTTCTCACTCTCACGAGTCTCACTCTCTCGGCCATTCAATCTCAGGTAAAATTTGTCTTAATTTTTCTGTGTGTAATTTATATTTTATGTGGAATGTGTAATTATATTTGTCTTAATTTTTCTGTGTGTAATTATATTAACAAATTGATTACTTTAATTTTTTTATGAATTGATAGAAAAATTGATTATTGTGTTGATACTTGATTTTGGTTAGCTTGAAATATTGGGTTAGTAATTTACAACTTAGTATGACTATTAATAAAAAGGTAACTTAGAGTTATTAACAAATAATTGATGTATATATGCAGTGTGAATTATGACTGAAAATCAGTCAAGTGTAGCATCTGGCCCGGTTGTAAGATCCGAGGATCCGGCATGGGCTTATGGTCGTGCTGTGCCGGATGCAAGAAATAACACTCAGTGTGTTTTTTGTTCTAAAATGATAAGGGGGGGAGGAATTACTAGGCTCAAGTATCATTTAGCTGGGATTCCAGGTGATGTTGAAGCGTGTAAAAAAGTACCTGAAGATGTAAAATGGCAAATGAAACAATTGATTGAAGATTTAAAGAAAAGTAAACAGAAAAAAAGAAGAATGAATAATGCAATTGCAAATCCTTATGATTTAGAGGAGGATGATGATCATAATCATGATGAAGGTGATAATGATAATGAGAGAGGGGGTTCAAAGAGTCATTCATCAGTTAGTAATTATAACACCAAAGGGAAAGAAAAAATTAGAGAAAAGTCAAACATTAAATCTTTTTTTGCTCCAAGAACAACTCCCGGTTCTCAACCATCCATAAAATCTTCTTTGGCCACAAAGCAAATGGTTGAGAAGGCAAGAATGAATTTTGCAAGATGGTGGTACCATGCTAATATACCTTTCCATGCTGCTCGCTCTGTGTATTATCAAGAAGCTTTAGATGGTGTAGCAGCTATAGGGCCTGGTTTTAAGGGACCTTCTTATCATGACTTGAGGGGACCTTTATTACAAAAACATGTGGGTGAGATGAATGATTATCTCTTAGATGTGAAAAATGATTGGAAAGTCTATGGGTGTTCAATAATGTTAGATGGGTGGACAAATCAAAAGAAAGCTCCAATCATTAATTTTTTAGTGTATTGTCCAAGAGGTACCATGTTTCTTAAATCCCTTGATGTGTCAGGCCTAACAAAGGATGCAGATACATTGTTTAAGTTGTTTGATAAAGTTGTTCAAGAAGTTGGGGTTGAGCACATTGTGCAGTTCATTACAGATAATGATTCTTCTTACAAGTCTGCAGGAAAGAAGCTAATGCAGAAATATGGGTCATTCTATTGGTCTCCTTGTGTAGCCCATTGCATTGATTTGATGTTGGAAAATTTTTCAGATAAAAGATATTTTCCTATCATTGATGAAACCATTCAAAAGGCTAAAAAGATTACCAAATTCATATACAACCATGGCAAGATTTTATCTTTGATGAGAAGTGAGTTCACTAATGGTAGGGATTTGATTCGTCCAGCCATCACAAGGTTTGCAACTGAGTTTTTAAGTCTTCAATGCTTGACTAAGTTCAAGAAAGAACTTAGGCAAATGTTTACTTGTGATCAATGGGTTGAATCTCGACATGCTAGAGATGTCATAGGAAAGGAGGTGGCTGCAATTGTTTTGGAAGATAAAGACTTTTGGTTACAATGTCAACAAATAGTAAAGATTAGTGAGCCTTTAGTTAGAGTACTACGTCTTGTAGATGGGGATGAAAAACCATCAATGGGATACTTGTATGAAGCAATGGATAAAGCAAAGGAGAATATAAAAGCAAGGTTGAAGAATAAAATTTCTGCATATATACCATTTACTAGTGTCATAGATGCTAGATGGGATAAACAACTCCATAGTCCATTACATGCAGCAGGTTGTTATCTCAACCCTGGAATCTTCTTTAGGCCTTCATTCAAGAAGCAAAAAGAAGTTACAAAAGGCCTACTTAGTACCATTACAAGGTTGGTTTCTGATCCTGATGAGCAAGACATTCTTAGTTCTCAAATTGAAGCATACAAAAAGTTTTTAGGTGACTTTGGAATGCCTATGGCAATTCGCCAACGAGAAAACTAAGTCCAGGTATACTATATGCATCTATACATACATATATATATTTCATTTGAAAGTTTGTTATTTGCTTTGTACTAAATTAATACTTTCTTTTTTTTTGGAAGTTGCTTGGTGGGAGCAATTTGGAAATGACACTCCAGAGTTACAAAAGTTTGCAATTCGAGTGCTAAGTCAGTGTTGTAGTGCAACTGGTTGTGAAAGAGCTTGGAGCACATTTGAGTTTGTCCACTCCAAGAGGAGAAATAGGCTTGAGCATAAACGTTTGAATGACTTGGTATATGTTCGTTATAATCTATTGTTACGAGAAAGGTATGTTTTTAAATATATTCAATTCTTATTTTGAATGATTAGAAAATGTCACCAATGTATGATATTGATTTTGGTAGGAACATTAGAAGGACAAAGGATTACTTGGATCCTATAAGCCTTGATAATATTGATTTAATGGAGGATTGGGTAGCTGAGGAATCTGAATTTTTATTGCTAAATGAGGAAGATGTGAATTGGGCTAGCATTGAAGAACCATTAGCAACAATGACTTTGGAAGATAATGATGATGATGATGATGATGTTGTTGTTCTTGATGAGGATGATGGTGACAATGATGTTGTGTTGACAGATGCTAATACTCATATATATTATGGTCCTGATGTAGATCCTTTTGAAGGATGGGAGTAGATGATCCTATGTAGTTAGTGTTAATTATTTGTATTATTTGTTTTCTTTGCATTCAATGAACAATTATGTTTACTGTTTTTTATATTTTGTTTTTTTCTTCTTGTAGTTGATGCTAAAGTTTAAAACTATGGATAATTTGTTCTTAATTGAAGTAGTGTTTTATGGTAAGAATGTGCTTGTTGAGGTAATGTTTTAATGATAAATAGAGATTTTGTGTGAATGTGTGTGTATGTGTGGGTATGTACATATATTAAATATATAAAATAGCGGTAAACCCGAAACGGTATACCGGTATCCGAAATATATCATACCGGTGGCCAAACCGGTACGGCCTCCGGTACGGTATTGACTTCCTTGGTGGGAATCACAGATTTTGACCAGGTTAATGTCACCGCGATCATCGAATACAGAGGAAACTACACTATTCCATTATCTCCTTCCTTTCCAAGTACACTTCCCAGTTACAAAGACTTAACAGCTGCCATAAAATTCTCAAACCTTTTTAGGAGCTTAGCAAGCAAAGACCATCCTGTAAATGTCCCCTTAAACATAACCACTAGAATGTATGTAACAGTTTCCATGAGTGAAATTGCTTGTCAAAATAGCACATGTACATCAAATGGTGGAGATATATTAGCTACAAGCGCGAATAACATTGGAGTAACCCAGTTCCTATTGATATACTGCTTGCTTACTACAGGTTTTTCCCGCCTCTTTCCCTCTTTTATTTTATTTTTAATATACATTGTTTTATTTTTTGTAAAGAACGAAGAATCCAGTTTCAATGCTTTTCCATTTGTTCCTCTGCAATTGTGAGTGCATTTGGATTTTGCTTATTTTTCTGGTAGTTTATTTCCATAGTATTTATCAAAATATATAGTTTTGATAACTTTTATATTAAATGTATGACAAAAATGATTTCTCTCCTCGTAGGTAGGAGTCCTCCCTCCTCGACTCTCGAGGTTTTTCTTCTCCCTTTAGGGTTTATCTCATACACCGTTTTCCCAGCAGTTAAACCCAGCCCTAAAACTTTTTCTTTTCTTTTTCTCTCTGTTTTCTCGGTCTCCCTATTTCCTTTTTGCTCCGTTATTCCCTTGCAGGTTGTATCTTCATCTTCTTTTATCGTTGCCTTTGGGATTGTTTCGTTCTGTCTTGAACTCAGCCTCTCTTCGCACATTAGTTATAGACTTAGAGTAGGGTTACTATGGCGGACGAGGTGCTTGGTTGTTTTAACAGGTTGCGGTTGACGATGGCAGAGGAGGAGGATATCATCATCCCTGATGAGGGTCGAGTTGACGATATTGAGAGTTGCAAACTGAGTTTGATAGGGAAATTTCTTACTTGTAAACCCTTTAATAAGCAGGTTGCCAAGAACACACCTAGAAGATCGTGGGGCCTAGAGAATGGACTACAGATCGTAGAGGTTGGTGACAATCATTTTCAGTTTAAGTTCAAATCGGAGTTTGAGATGGACCTGGTTTATAGGGGTGGTCCGTGGTCCTTTGACAACCAACTACTCATGCTATGTAAATGGCGAAGAGGAATGTGTGCTGGGAATGTGTCCTTAGAATATGCCTCCCTCTGGGTCCAAATTTGGGGGGTACCTTTTGATATGTTATCTCCAAAGGTGGCAGCTGAAATAGGTGGTCGTCTGGGGCATGTGGAAGATGTAGAATCCAGAAAACAACGGGATGATCAAAGCTTTTTCCTTTGTGTGCGTGTGGCCCTTCCTATTGCACAACCGCTTTGGAGAGGGGGTTTCTTAGTTGGTTCAGGAGGGGAGCGTACTTAGGCTACCTTTAAGTATGAACGTCCTCCAATATTTTGTCACTACTGTGGATTACTGAGTCATGATCTCCGGTATTGTGTGGCACACTTTGAGTTCAAGAAGTCGGGAGAGGATATTGAATACCAGTATGGCGATTGGCTGCGCGCAACGTCAACCAGACAACGCTCCCCTATACGGCAGAGAGAACCTAGGAAAAGGGCATGCGATACTGATGAAAATCCAACTGTGCATGGGACAGGGTTAAGAAAGACGACGAATGAGACATCGGAAAAAATGGCCGGAAAAGTTGCCAGAGTTAGTCCGGCAAGTCCATCTCAAAGTCTCAGGACTGAGAGTGATTCTAGGGACTGTATCCCGAAAAATCCGAAGGTCCATGAGACCAATATGGAAGTGCAAGCTGATCAGGAAAATTCGTGACCAAATCTTGTGAATCATGTTTTGATTAACACTATAAAGTCTGGACATACTGGGCCAGTGTTGGCTAATTACCAGGTTGAGCCGAGACAAACTAAGGAGGTGAACCAGGATGTTGGGCCGAGTGGAAGATGGACCAGAATGACACATGTGGATGTAGGACTTACTTATCCTCTCTCTGTTGAACTTGGAAAAAGAGGAAGTACATGGCGAAAGGAAGAACATAGTGACTGTAATATTGATGATCGGTCTTTGAAGCGTGAAAAACAAACTTTGTTGAACGATGATCTGGATCTCGAATATGGATCGGCGAGGGTGGTTGGACACCCTTGCTAGGACCAATGAAGTTGTTAAGTTGGAACTGCCAAGGGCTTAAGAACCTGGACAGTTCGAGGCCTTTGCGACATTGTGGAGGCACAAGCACCCAAAATTTGTTTTCTGATGGAAACAAAATTGTTTGTTGATGGTTTTGCTCAGATTTGTAAGGACACTAAACTACCAAATAAGTTTGTTGTTAAGAAAACAAGTTGGGGTGGCGGGTTGGCCATGCTATGGAAAAATGATGTTAATCTCAAAGTCATCAACTTCTCAGATCATCACATTCTGGCTAAGGTGGTTGAGGAAAATGGTCAGGTTTAGTTTCTGACTGGGTTTTATGGATGGCCTGAGGCAAGCGAAAAAGCCAAGTCATGGGCTTTACTGAAATATATTAAATCATTTGTTGAAGGTGCCTGGCTCTTTATTGGTGATTTTAACGCGATTCTGAATTCAGCGAAGAAGCTTAGCTTGCATGCTTCGGACCCACGGCAAATTGATGACTTCAGGGTAGTGTTAGAGCAATGTCAGTTGGTTGATTTAGGGTATCGTGGGTATCCTTATACTTGGAACAATAGACGTTTGGAGGAAGCCAATACGAAGGAAAGGCTGGACCATGCAGTGGCTAATGAAGCTTGGCGAACTACTTTTCTAAAGAGCAACGTTACTCATCTACACACCCATGCGTCGGATCATCTACCGATATTGTTAAATATTTTGGATGATAATCACATGTATGCAAGGGGACCACGTGGTTTTAAATTCGAGGAATCATCTTTGATGTGGGATGGGTGTGAAGACGTGGTAAATGAGGTGTGGTGTAATAGCATTGAAGGTGGGTCAGCCTTGGAAGTAATAAGGCAGCAGATAGCAAGTTGTGGGAGGTACCACGTAAAGTGAATGTAATAGAATGGAGGAGTGCTTGGCACAGGTACCACGTAAAGTCACAGCCGAGATGTGTGAGTTGCTAACCCAAGATTATGAGGCTGAAGAGATTAGAGCGGCATTGTTTCAGATAGGTCCTACGAAGGCTCCCGGCCCCGAGATGAATGCTCTTTTTTTTCAGAAATATTGGCGTATTGTGGGGGATAGTGTTGTTTCTGCAGTCCTTTCCTACCTAAATTCAGGACATATGGTGAATGAGATACACTTTACTTATATTGTGTTGAACCTAAAGTAAAGGTGCCTGAAAAGATGACTAGTTATAGGCCTATTAGTCTTTATAATGTGATTTATAAAATTATTGTAAAAGTGTTGGCTAATCGCCTTAAGCAAATCCTCTCACATGTGATATCCCCTACACAGAGTGCTTTTGTCCCGGGACGCCTCATTACGAATAATATTCTTGTTGCTTATGAAGTTCTTCATGCCATGCATTGCAAAAAGAAGGGAAAGAAAGGTGGTTTGGCGCTAAAGTTGGATGTTAGTAAGGCTTATGATAGGGTGGAGTGGGCTTTTTCACATGGAATCCTGATAAAACTGGGTTTTCCAGAAGGTTGGGTTAAGCTAATAATGGGTTGTGTTACCACTACCTCCTTCTCTATTCTTATTAATGGAAAACCTCATGGTCATATTATCCCTAGTAGAGGTATCTAGCAAGGGGATCCTCTATCACCTTATTTGTTTCTTTTATGTGCAGAAGGGTTTACATCTCTATTACAACATGCTGAGGCGGAGGAGAGAATCCATGGACTTACTCAATCATTTTTTGTCGTGCTACACATGGTGAGATTAAAGTGGTTAATGATATATTGAATCTCTATGAGGAAGCGTCAAGGCAGTGTATTAGTTTGCAAAAATCCTTTGTTTTTTTTTAGTAGCAATACTTCTTTGATTCAACGGGAGGTGGTCAAGGTTCATCTTGGGGTTAAAGAGGTGGAGAGGTTTGAATCATACGTAGGACTCCCTACTCTTATTGGGAGGGCTAAATATCAGACTCTTGCTTATCTAAAGGACGGAATTTGGAAGAAATTACAATGATGGAAAGGTAAGATGTTGTCGAAAGTGGGGAAAGAGGTGTTGATAAAAGCGGTGGTTCAAACTATTCCAACTTACACTATGAGTGTATTTTTACTGCCTATAAAACTATGCAATGAGTTGAACTCTATGTGTGCCAAGTTTTGGTGGGGGCAAACAAATAATGAGCGTAAAATCCATTGGCTGAGTTGGGACAAGCTTTCTCTACCTAAGGCTCAGGGAGGTATGGGATTTTGCAATTTAAGGGCTTTTAATATGGCAATGTTGGCCAAGCAAGGGTGGAAATTACTTAAGGAACCTGATTCTCTCCTTCATCGTTGTCTCAAAGCGCGCTATTTCCCTAGGTGCAACTTTCTAGAAGATCAGGATTGCCATAATAGTTCTTAAACATGGAAGAGCATTTTGGCTGCAAAATCCATTTTAACTGCTGGTACCTGCTGGCGTGTGGGGAATGGTGATAGTATTCGAGTCTGTCATGACAATTGGCTGCCTCACCATCCTTCAAAGAGAGTTTTACAGCCACTACCATCCTTGGATAGAGATATGAGGGTGTCCGAATTGATTGATTTTGATGTTCATGGATGGAATCGTCCGCTTATCCTACTTTTTAGTAGTGCTGATGCCTCTGCCGTTTTAAATATTCCCCTTAGCTATCGGTTGCCGCCGGATACTCTGTTTTGGCTTCATTCGAAAAATGGTTGTTTTTCGGTGAAGAGTGGTTACCATGTAGCAAGCCAGTTGGTTCGGGAGGATAATTGGGCTGAATCGTCTACCAGCGTAGTGGGACACAAGTCTCTGGAAAAAATTCTGGAAGCTGAAGATTCCAAACAAAGTGAAGGTTTTTGGGTGGAGGGCGTGCCATAATGCTTTGCCTACCGGTCAGAATTTGATGAAGCGTAGAGTACTAGATGTGGCTACATGCGAGATGTGTACATTGTCCGTTGAAGATTGTATCCATGCCCTTTGGGAGTGCGGTGTAGCTCAGGACATATGGGCTGGAAGGATGGTGGGAATGCAGAAGATAGCGACACTGCAGGTCTCCTTCTTGCATTTGGTAGAAAAACTGTTAGAGGAGAAGCCCACGGAGGTGTGCGAGTTGTTTTTGGTGCAGGCATGGTTTATATGGCATCAACGGAACTTGGTGGTGCATGGCGGACAAGTGCAGGATCCCTCTATAATTAACAGGCGAGCCAAAGATTTTTTGGAGGATTTTTGAAGCTCTCAAATTCGGCTTTCGGCGCAGCATCGCAGTGCACACCCAAGTACGTGGTTGCCTCCTCCAGCTGGGCGTTATAAACTTAATTTTGACACCATTCACAGGATATGGAGCTGTTATTCGAAATGAGAATGCTGATGTGATGGCTTCGTTCTCTGTCCGTGGTTCGAAGGTAGTTGATAGCAGTGAAGCTGAGTTGCTCGCATGTAGGAGGGCTATACAGTTTGCTATTGAGGTGGGCATTACTGATGTTGTAATAGAAGGGGGCAATGCTGTGATCATGGGGTCCATTGCCAAGAAAGATCTTAGTGGGGCTCGGCTGGGGCATATTTTTACTGATATTCAATCTTTGTTGGTGGAGTTCACATGGTTTTCCATTGGTAGTGTAGAACGAGAAGCTAATTTTGTGGCTCATTCTTTAGCTCGCTATGCGCGACATATTCAGGATGATTTTTTTGGATTGAGGATTCCCACCCCCCCGGCTTTGGAAGCTCTGTATTTTGATTTTGCTCATATTCATTAATGAAAGCTTGATTTCCTTTTCAAAAAAAAAAAAAAAAAAGACTACGACAAAAAGCTTAGGACCCGTTTGGTATGTGTGTTTAAACAACAGTTTTCAGTTTTTTGAAAAATATGTGTGGATGAAAAAATGTGAAAATACGTGTAATATTGTTTAAAAACTAAAAACATGTGTTTAAGTTGATGTACCAAATAAACCCTTAAAGTTTGATTATTTTTTAAAAAAAAAAAGGGAGAACCCAAACGCACACTCTATGTCCTATGATGCCATAGTAGTGATAGTTAAAAATGACTCTGTAGAGTTTGATAATTACTTGGTCCTATTCCATATAATCAATTTATGTTTTAGTTATCTTTTTAGAGTTTTGATATTATCATTTGGTTGAGAGATTTTTTTTTTTTTTAAATTGAACATTTTTATTAAGGGACTTTTGTCAAACATTGCATAGAATACTGACTAGATACGAATATTTTATCAAAAAGCAACATGATTATCCTTCTACCATATATGACAATACATTTTGATATTTGATTAAATTAAAATCTTTTATGCAGGAACATTAGTGGGGTTTACACTACAGATTTCCCAGACCAACCCCTTTATTATTATAACTTCACAGCTGACGAGCTCCCAGTTGATATAGCAATAGCAGACCTTGGGAACAAGGTGAAGGTGTTGAATTATAATGAAGTAGTTGAGGTTGTTTTTCAACGTACTAATTTACTGAACGGCGCTGGGACTCATCCAATGCATTTGCATGGGCATAGCTTTTACGTGGTTGGATCTGGTTATGGAAATTATAACAATGAAACCGACCCAAAAACTTTTAATTTGGTTGATCCAATCGAAGTGAATACCTTCGGTGTCCCTAAGAATGGATGGCTTGCCATTAGATTCGTAGCAAACAATCCAGGCAAGTTATTTTATCACTATCTTATATGTTTAGTTTATATGCATATACAAATTGATCTAATCTTCTGGTTGGTCTAAGAATTGTGGATGTTAATATCAATAATATTTGGCAGGTGTGTGGTTTTGGCATTGTCATATAGATAGACATATGACCTGGGGTATGGCTGCTGGTTTTATCGTAAAGAACGGAGGCACTGCTGAGACAAGTATCCGCAAACCTCCTCACTTGCCTTCATGTAATGTTCCATTAGAATCGCGGGTCCAAAACAATGATGGACCCGATGGAAAATCAATCAATCAATTTTTATCTAAATGGATTGATATACATATGTGATGGAAAAGAAAATCAATCAATTTTTATCTAAATGGATTGATACACTTATGTAATAAATTTGTCTAACATTGTATTGCATTAATTAACTCTATTTCCTAATCAAGAGAAATTGTTCAATAATCCTAGAGCAATGTTCCTTCATTTCACATGATAGTGGATAGTAATTAAGTTTATAGTGTGATGCACCATTCATGTGATAGAAGTGAGTATTTCTCCCAAAGTGCTAAATAATTTTTCCTGCATCATATAATTCTCTTCTATTTGATAGAAATAGATTTTTTTTTTTTTTTTTTTGGGGAATATTTCATCTTAAACCCAATAGTTTAGGGGTGTAACGAATTAAATACAATAGTTTCAAAATGCTAACAAATTAAACCCTAAAATCAAATAAACCATCAACCTATATTAAACCACAAACATTTTTTTTTTTCCATTTAAATGGGTTGAGATTTAATTTGTCTCTTTTTTTTTCTCCGAGAAAAAATTCTACTCTAACTTAATATAAGTATATATGTGTGTGAAATTCCTTCGTAGAAACTTGAACCACGGCGCTTATTGAGCTTTCATCAATAAAATAAAACAAGCTTGAACATATATAATATAGCTTGTGTGATCAGTTTAAACTCAACCTGTGTTCAAATAAAATTAAATGAAATCATTCTTGATATTTTAACTCTCAATTCAACTAATTTAAGAAGCTCGTGAACAAGATTGAGCTCGCTCAACAAGAAAATAAAAAGGCTTGAACACATAATATAACTTGGGGTTGAGTTTAAACTCGCCTTG
The DNA here is from genome assembly GCA_032727855.1 of Quercus ilex subsp. ballota. Lineage (NCBI taxonomy): Eukaryota > Viridiplantae > Streptophyta > Magnoliopsida > Fagales > Fagaceae > Quercus > Quercus ilex. Next base: position 26,834,090 of record CM064909.1, read on the forward strand.
TGTTTGAATAAAATTAAATGAATCATTTTTGATGTTTTAATACCCACTTCGACTCAGTTGGTTTAATGGTCACAAAGGTAAAACGATGAAATAGCTTGGACATTTCAGCCCGAAATTTCTATGCTAGAAGCCTAAGATGGACAATCAAATGAAATATGAAATAGGCTTCACAATGAACACACTTCACTGAACTGAATCAGTTGACAAATTCTATCCCTGTCAATGAAGCGCCCGCATGAAGTTGAAGACTAACATCACCGACAACCTATCGCAGAATTAGCCAATTAGGTCAGTCAGCAGTAAAAGACTACTACCTGAATGTGTAAATTATCTGTACTTTTTCTTAAGTACCAAGTAGAAACTAGAAAAAGGCATTGAGAGAAGTATCATCCTTTCACTTATTTATTTATTGGCTTGGAAAGTGAACTACTATTGTTATCCACAATGTAAGCAGTGATCCAATATATATTAGATAAGGTGGATACCTTAGCCATGGATCTGTAAGATTGTTCCGTAACTCCAGCAACATGAGGTGTGATTATAACATTCTTTAACTTCAAAATTGGATCATCTGGATCAAATGGCTCAGTCCAAGCAACATCAATGCCCAAACCTCCTAAGTGGCCAGACTTGAGGTGATTAAGTACAGCCTCATAGTCCAAAAGACCCCCTCGAGCTATATTTACCAAAAGGGCGCCCTGAATTACCACGAGACAGAACAAAAGATAAGTAGGAATTAAATTTAAATGTATAAAGAAAAAAATGACAGAGAAGATGGCCTAAAAATTTACTTATTAGGTCTTGAGTAATTCGTTTCGAAAGTAATTTCTACGCAAAAATATAAATTATACCCGTTAAGTTTGGTCAAATGTCATTTTAGTCCTTTTAAGTTTCACTTTAGCCATTTTAGCCCTGTAAGTTTACATTTTTGCTCATTGTCAATCCTTCTGTTTATAATTACCCTTAACTATTATTAAATTAATAATATAAAAATTAATTAAATTTTCTTTAAAAAAAGTTCATTATAAAAAAAAAAAAACATGAATCCAGATATTCATACATGCCAAACACTCGAATTTTCTTAGATTATCAAACCAAGGAACCTAAAAAAATAAAAATAAAACCACCAACCCAACACCATAAATAAACCATCGTAAAGCCACCCAAACAGCACCCATTGTCACTGAGTTCAACCATCAAACCTCCAAGAACTCATCACTGACAACACAATGACACCAAACCTGATTCTGGGCAGTCACTGAGGTTGAGGTTGGTATCGGTGTCAAAAACCATGCTATCTGATCCCTACACATGGTGCAGAACAACAATGACGTCAAGGCGGTGGGGCTTCATGGATACTGTCAATATTGTTGAATTTGCCATGGTTAAGAAATCGATTCCTCCCTATTATTGACCGAAGAGAGAGACAAATTATGGAAAATATAAATGTCTCATATGCTTTGTTCTTCAGATCGGTAAATTGAAGTTTATTAGGAGCATCAAACATTTCATGTTGATGAGGTCCATTAAAAAAGCTTTGAAAGATGGTCTCCTTAACTTTTGACATCTGATATGGAAGAATAATTCGGGTTGTGAAAAGTTTTGCAATTGCATTAGCTTTCACAAGGAAGCCATTTTGCCTATGTTGATGAGATGAACTGAATGTGCTGCCAGTGAGAGGGGTGGTGGGGGGGCGAGTAGGCAGAGAAAGAAGAGAGGATTTTATTAAAACAAAATCTATATATAAATATATATATATATATATATTGCAATGCTAACCAAGCACAGTTAAAATAACTTCACAGCTGATAAATTGCATCAGTTCACCAAACTATAGCCATTCAATTATACTGAAATACGAATAAAATGATTGAATTACGCAAAAATATATAATCTACATCATTGCAAACAGAAATTATATTTTCCTATTTAAACAACTAGTGCATAGAAACAAACCTTTCTCATTGAAGATATGAACGTCTCGTTTACAATGCCAGCCTGAAATTCAAAATAGATAAAATCTAAGCATGCACTAGACAATTAATTATTGGATGCTTCTGCAGAAAACTTATGTTTGAAGTCTCCACCGCTGGAAAGCACTTCAAGAATTGTCTAGCAGTGTCAGCCACATCTTGAGATGTCCAGGATTTTAATGAAACTTTTTATATTGAGGGACATTTCCAACATGTGTTTGTACAAAATGGACAAGAGGGAGACAATTATTGATAGATAAAATAGTACAATACTAGATTAGGATATATAGTAAAAAGGTCCACATAAAACTTATGCAAAACATTTCGCATAATTAAAATAGAAGTGAGATTTATGTCCCTTTAGTGCCAACTTAGTTGCTGAAGTATTTTTTTCATTAGAAAAAAATGCTTGCCTTGCTGGCATGATCGCTGCCAGCAACCATTTTTTACACTGGAGATGTGAAACATGAATTCTACCATTTCCCACAGAAGTATATGACATAGGATGAAAAAGGCAAAGAAGCATTCTTACTGTTTGACGATTTAAACTTAGGCAACAAACAATTATGTCTGCATTGCTCGCAAACTTGTGAATGTCTTCATGACCACCTTTCTCATCAACCAAATCACCGTGAACTGCAAATGATGTAGATATAACATAAGAGTAATGCATTCTACAGCAATGGTCAAACTTATGGATCCTTACATACCATTAGTCTGGCAAGAATCTTGTGAATATGAGCCCCAGCTCCGTTTTGTAGCAATAATTTTAACACCAAATGCTCGCAAGCGCTTTGCCAAGTCAATCCCAATATTTCCAAATCCCAGAATAAAGACCTGTATAACTGAAGAAAATCATTTTCCTAAGACTTACTAGGACTATTTATGATGATGATGATGATGATAAGAACGTATAGAAAAAGATGTGAAAAGCTAGAATTCCCACTTTTTTGTTGTTAGTATTGACACTTAATTCCCAATGCAATCAGTCAAATTACAATTTTAGTGCACATGTCACAGGACAAATAACTGAGATCTTGTTGAGACACTCTTGCCAAATCAGAACTTCAACTATTGGTCAAGTTCAGCACATGAAACTATTTTTCCTGCTAAATTCATAAAGGGAATGTGAATTTTTTGCTCCCCACCCCAGACACACAAACACACTTCTCTCTTCACTCAACCTCACAGTTTTAAAATATTCCAACAGCTAACATCAATCTATTTAGCCTGAGACTCTTGAGACTTCCACTTGAGTTAGGTTTAGTAATAAAATCAATTATTCTGTACCATATGCTCTTAGACCATACTTTTCGCCCTTTTTCTTCCTGGTCCAATATTAGTTCACTTCTCAAAGGTCTTTGTTTCTGTGTACATATAAGTTACCAATCACACCATAAAAAATCTCAATGATTAGTGACAGCCTCATAAATCACAAAACTCCCCACTTTCCACCAATTTAGTTCCCATATTCGAGCTAAGTGTGCGCGAGGAGGAACATGTGCCACCATTGCAAGTGGTCGATCTCTTCCAACCAAAAATTAAGTATCAACAAGCGCAAAGAGGGGTGCAAGCATACAAAGGAATTCCAAGAAAGCAAAAGATGAGAGCAAAAAAAATTACGATAGTATCATCTGAAACTCTAACAAATTTGAAGTAGAAGATGAAGTTGAAGTCCGTGTCCACTCATATGAAGTCTTCAAAAATAAAAACATCAACTTCGTTGGCTGCATTTCCTTCCCTCAAAACAGTCACATTCCTTTCTCCCGCCATATTCACCGCATTAAGCATAACAGTATAGCCTTCCATATCTCACCATTCTCTCTCTTACCAAAGTGTCCATTCCAACAGGATAATAAATCAACAACTCAAATGGGCATTGCCCAACTAACACCAAATAAGAAGTATTAATGACCACATCCCCTAGCAATTTCACAGTGTAAAAGTGGATGAGCCATTTCTCCACAATTAAATGCACATATAGTATCATTCCATAATGATTAAACCCCAGCTTCTAAGATTATCCAAGTGAAAAATGCCACTCTAAAGGGTACATGAACTTTTGATATGTTTTGCAATTGAAAATATTTTTCTTCCCCCTTTCTCCATCATTGTGACTTTGACTTGGAAACCATGGTTTTTCCACACATTTTTTCATTCTATCTTCCTCCTCCCAACATATCTTAATTGTATATAGATTATCCATGAAATGCTCAATAGATTCTAAGCTACCAATATCATTTCTTTTATGACGTGACATATCACCAAGGAAAGGCCCTTTGGACCCACCCCTGAAGAGTAAACCACAGATACATGACCCCACTCACCAGAACTATGTATCAGGTAATCCAAGGAAACTCTTACTAGGCATTGAACCTAAGAAGCACGGGTGCGGATTCGGGTTCGAGTGCGGGTGCGGTGCAGCAACTCAACCATTTTTGAAAAAGTAGAGTGCGGGTGCGAGTGTGGCGGGATACGTTTATTAATAAAATATTAAATATATTTTTATTTATATTTTCTATATATTGCTAAATATATATTTTTCATGTAACGGTAAACATATACTAATTTAAGAACAATAGTAGATAATAAAGTGAATACATAACAATAGAGAAATATTATATCCACAATATTTTCACAACATATTCAAAGTAACAAGTTATTATGAGTTGATATTGATGGGCAAAAAATTAATTTCAGTGGTAAGTTCAAATTAGAATAAATAAAAACCTTTAACTTATAATTTGTTATGAAAATATTGTAAACAATTGCTTCTCCTAATAATAACCTCTTTTTTTTAGTATAAATAAACATTAATATATATTATATACCATTGTACGTACTACCTAGTCTGACACTTGCTTAGATTTTTTTTTTAAATGTTTCTTTGTCATTTCCAAAGCTAATAACGTGTGGTCTCAATAAAAAACTAAAAGTTGAAACTTAAAAAGAGTACTAGACTCTAGACGATAGTAGAAACATAAATTAAAAGAGGAAAAGACCAGTGCGAAACAAAGAAGAAGAAGCAACGGAGAAGAAGAAGAAGAAGAAGAAGAATGGCGGCCAGCAACCTGGGTTTGTAGTTGTTTTTTTAACACGTATTTCAGCCCGTTTCAGCCTGTTTCGGAAGATACGGGCCGATTCAGCTCGAATCAGAAAAAAGAAAAAGGACTCGCCACGGACGCGCGTGTGCAACTGCGTTGACGGCCACACGGCACATCCGTGCGTGTTGTCTGGTGCAGGTGCAGCGCCCCTAGAGCCGCACCCGTGCTTCCTAGCATCGAACCCACAATGTGTTTACAACTCATCCTAAGCCTCCAACCACTGGGCTGCACCCTGATGGGTATTAGATAGTCTTCCACTCATGCATCCCTATTTTTGGCAATTAGGGAACTTTTCCTTTAGTGTAGTTCCACCACTCCATGGATCATGCCAAAATCAAATTCTAGACCCATTTTTTTTTTTCACATCATATCTAACAAATCTGGTAGAGATATACCATCCTCTTCTCAATTATGATATATTTCCAACGACTCACTCCATATGGACCTGTAGCCACTTCAAAACACCATCCCTTCAAAAGACAATAGTTAATATCTTTAACTTTTCTCCATAGTGCATTTTCCTTCTATGCATTACACCAGAACCATTTCCCAAGATGTGCTTGATTCAAAACCAGATATTTTTTAACCCCTAAACCTCCATAGAGAATGGGTGTACAAATAACATTCCAATTAACTAAATGGAATCTAACTTCCTCACCCATCCCACTTGAAAGAAAATCTCTTTGAAGTTTCATCATTCTTTGTGCCAAATTTTTAAGGAAAAATATAGATAATATGTTGAAATTTTTGACACATACTCTTAATTAGTGGAATGACAACTTATTGAATGAAACACTCATCATTTCTTTCTTTCTTTCTTTTTTAATTCCTTATTTTCCCCTTTTTCTTGTTTGTTGCAATGCATTTCTAACAAAAAACAAAATATGTTTCTCAAAAAAAAAAAAAAACATAAAACAAAAATTCATTAGACACAGAAAATTCTCAAAGAAATATTTTATTCTGAAGATTGGTCTGTCGCAATGCATTCCTAACATAGATATCATTCTTGTTTAAACAAAGACCTAGAAAATTCAAGGAAAAAAAAAATCTAGAATCCTCTAGACATAGGGAAAACTCTCAAAGAAGTATTTTATTTTGGTCTAATAAAACCAATCTACTATAATGAAAAATGTATAAGGACTCTTTACGAATCCTACTAAGCTTTTTTTCTGAAATAAAATTATAAAAATAACCTTAAACCTCCTAGGACTCAATTGAAGGACTAAATTAACAGAATAAAATAAGCTAAATAAAAATTAACTAAATTTTAGACATGAAAAATTAAGGTCAGTGGGTTGAGAATCATGGACTATGGGGAGCATTTGCATTAATTTCTCACAATCCTACTTCTCGAAAAATTCCTAGGAATCTTGTTCTAAATCAATTTGGGTTTACTAATAACTACAATTTAGGCAAATAGAATTTAAAACTTTAAAACTTTAATCTGTTGCTTGGTTTTCTTCTATGTATTTTCTCTGTCTTTTTCTTCTTGTAATTTTCTGGTTTGCTCTGTGCTTTTCATGCATAGAGTTGCCTTTTGGTACATATATCATTCTTCCTTATCAAAAAAAAAGATTTTCACTTGGCCGCAAAATAGGAACATTGACCAAGGAAGAAAGAAATTAACTCAGATGCTTTGCTCAAAGGAAATTTGTGAAAGAAAACCAAGAGAACTGAAACTCACTGTTTTTCCAAGTAGTGTTTCACCAACTGGCTCTCCAAGCTTTCTCTGCCTTACAACAATTTGCATCTCATTCTGCAAGAATAATGCAAATTGTCTAGATTAAAAAATTCAAGAAATTTAAACGATGTACATAGGTGTAAAGCCAATCACATAATCATTAACTCCCGTGTATATGAGCACCACACTATAAACAAAGAAGCAAAGCAAAACTTTTGCAAAGGCGTGTATTTACATATATGTACACACATGAATTACCATCCCAACAAACAACACATCCCAACAATTATGTCAAACTTGTAAAAATTTAATTAACCACCTAATATTGATTTTGGCCTCAAATTTTTTTTGACTAAGAGAATAGAGTGCCCTAATTTTAAATGCAGTAATTCTAAAGTCACAACAAGTTTCACAGCTGCTGAGGTGAAACGTTGTTAATGGTAAATAACAAAATGACATCAATAGTGGACCCATATAAGAACCAATAAAAAATTGCCAACTCTACTATTTTTAATATTCTTTTGCCTGTAGCATAACTCTTTCAAATGAAATAGCTCATCGCACTTGTTAAAAACTAATAAAAATCAGTTACCAATATCTTGCGTCAAAGAGGGTTTCAAACACGTATTGTGGCAAAACCTCTACTATAATTTTGGAAAACCCTTCCTTTGTGTGTGTGTGTGTGTGTGTGTGTTCAAGCATGCCAATGAGTTATAGCTCAACTAGGCACTTCCTTCTCCCATAATAATTTGTTAGAGGGTAAGACTCTGGTTGAAGACCCACTGGACTATGAAGCTATCAACTAGAACCACCACGTCAAAATGGCCCACCGGATGCATAACTTACCACTCAAAAGAAAAAAAAAAGTGTGTGGGTGTGTGCAATGTGTATTCAGCTTTCAAGTGACTATGAAGCTATCAACTAGAACCACCACATCAAAATGAGCCTTAACCTTCTACCCCTCGTTTGTTTTCTTTTCCAATGAAATTAGCATCAATAAGTCCATTTAATATTTACAATAAATTGTTGAAATAATCATCTAGTAATTTATAGATTCATTTTCTTCCTTCTACTTCTCTTGTCTTAAAGTGGGGCAAACAAGTACATATTCCACAAAATACTAGGAAGATCCCATCCTACAAGGTCAACAATTCTATTGCTGACAAAGAGAAGGCAGCATGACCTAAGCAACTTCAAATGCAATCTTCTGGTTTATGTGCCCTTCATAATCTCCAAGATAGAAATGCAGGTGAGGAACATTTTGTTTAAGAGGAACAATGATTAAAACTGTGTAGGTAGCTTCTTTTTTTAATTTTTATAAGTAACTATGTATGTAGCTTCTTGAATTTTGAACTTCCTTGTGTTACGTTATTTCTTACTGCTTGACAAATAGATAGGGACAGCACCAGTGGTAACTGATTACAGAGAATTGCAAATTACAATTCTCGAACACTGCACATAGCAATGAGTACAATCGGGTTTGCTCCATTATTGCGATCGTGTTGAAATTACCCAGATACACAGGTTCATATCAATCCATAACCTCTCCCCCACTCTATTAAATCAAAAAAAAAAAAAAAATGATTAATCAGTAACATGAAAATTAATAAAACGCCAAATATCCCAATTAGTAGGTCTATCACAAGATTAATCCAACTTATGCCCATTTGAGTCAAATAACTTCAGCAAATTACTTCTTTTTTTTTAAGTTCAAAATATTCACAAAAACACAGTAGTCAAAATGTGAATTGTATTGTGAATCAATTTTTTTTGCTTAATAAGTAATCAGTCTCTCCATTTCATATTAGTATCAATAAGTAAATAAACATGCATGCACACATACATACCTAAGCACATTAAAAAAGGTGTTATTTCTATATTAGATTAGATTAGACTAACATACTTGCTTTCGTAGAAGGCCCATCATCAAATATATAGCCATTTCTGCACATGATGCTGCATTTCCAGTTACATCACCCGGAATCCTTGCAACCTTGATTCCATACTTAGTAGCAGCATTAATATCAATGCCTTCAATAAGGTAATAGAACAAAAGTATATAAGAATACAAATAAATGCATTAAGTTAAGGTAAATTAACAAACACAACAATTACCTTCCACACCAACACCATACTGCATGACAAGTTTCATTTGAGTTGCACGAGAGAGAACATTTGAGTCTAGCTTCATGCTTTTCACTACACACATGTGGTACTTCTCTATGACATTAGGCACGTCATCAAGGGGAACATCATCAACCTACAACGTCACAAATAAAGCTGTTCAATGAAAGCATGATAGCAAAAGGTTGTTTTATAAAATCCAAATATCTAATGAAACTCTAAATATTTTCTTATATAAGTCAATTCATTTAAAATAAAAAAAGACATTAATGAGATCCCACCTAAGTTACACAAAGTGAATTGATTAAAAATGAAAACTGTGCTACAATGACAACCAGTCCAGTATCATGTTTATCTGTTTATGCTCTAATAGAAACTTTATTTGTATGATGCCTTCTTCCTAATTTTAAGAGAAAAGGTGCAGAGAGAAGTGAGAAGAATAGTAGAAAAAGAGAGATAAAAGAGGAATGCGCCGAATGGCACAAAGTGAATGGGTATAGGATTTACTACCATAGTTCATTAATAAAAATACTAAGATCCTGAATTACACAAATACCCTAGTAAAGTACAAAATATCTTCACATAAACATAGTGTTCTACAACACTTAGGTCTTTAAAATAATTTACTGTATTTGAAGTATTTATTCAGACAATTATTGTGGAATGTTCCACCATAAACATATCAACCTTTGATAGTATAAGGATTTTATTACAAGAAAAACATCAATGATCATAATCTACCACATTGTATCCACCAGGCCATTGGCTATATAAAGTTTAATAGAAGAAATGATACATTTATTAAGCTCATTAAGCCTTCCCTAATCAATAAATTTATTATCCTATTATCCTAAAATTGCTAGTTCAAACACTAAGGCATGATGGCCAAAACTAAGATTATGACAAATTTACAGCACATACAAGCCTGATTTCTTAAATTCTTTCGCTTTTTGAACTTATTGTTACTTTCATGTTTTGAAAGCACAGTACTTTTTTCTAACATAGCCAAACTGAATGAGCACCTTAGTTTACAGTTATTCAGATTTTCCACAATATAGTCCCTTTTGGAAAAATATAGTATTTCTCATTACAGTAACACAAAATTCTTTGAGATGTGAATATTCTTAAGAAGAAACCCTCTTTCTTCATAAATCTACATCCACGAGCACCTTCCAAAATAGAATGTTAGCAAAAGCAATCATTATTGTGAAGTAAGATAAAACCAAAACAGTGCAACTATAAAATTAAAGAACAAAATAAATGAAAGAGGATAGATGACCTAGGAGTCAGCACCTAGGCTTGCTTGGAGTCAGCATCTAGCAAGAGAAAATAAAACCTCTAAAAGTTAGCACCACACAATTAGAAAATTCCAAGAGAAATTTTATTAATTAATTATCCTACAATCTGTATTCATAGGAGTAAAATACTATGCCTATTTACACTATTAGGACAAAATCCTAATACTAAATGTAATTGACTAAGGAAACTTAATTCTAAGTGTCTTGGGAAATCCAAATTATTGAATATAAAATAGCCTTAACTCTGGGAAACTAATAATAATCTAGGCTAAATTACTAATTTGGTCCTCCAACTATTGGATAGAGTTCAATTTGATCCCTCAACTATTAATTTTATCAATTTAGCCTCTCAACTTTCAAAATCGAGTCAAGTTCATCCTTTGGTCTCTTGTCTATTTAAATTTTTATGGAATTGATTTGATTTTAAAATCTTTACACTTTCTATAATAGGAGATTCAAGGATGAAATTGACTTGATTTTGAATGTTGAAGGACTAAATTGGTTCTTTTTTTTTTTTTTTTTTTTTTGATAGATAAAATTAAAAATTAAAAAAAAAGGAGTCACCCAAATTGGTTCAATTAATAGTTTTTTTTTTTTTTTTTTACATATAAGTAATAAGAATATATATATATATATATATATGTCAGAAAAATGAGTCACCCAAGTATACAAGAAATATACTAGGGTGAAACAATCAATTTCAAAAATTACGTAAGTCTAATAAATTAACAATAGAAAAGAAAGAAAGGTTCCCTAAGGCAGTCAACCAGTCCAATAAAGTTCGGAAAAAGAATAACTTGAGATCAGGCATAGAATGCTCGGTATTTTCAAAACTTCTACTATTCCTACAATGAGGGATAATCATCCAAATGTGACCATTTCGATGACGATCAAATTGACCTTACCAGCAAACTAGAAGCTCAACTACAGATTTTGGCAACACCCAAAAAACTCCAAACAAACCAAAAATCATGGACCGCAAATCTGAAACGATAGGGCAATGTAGCACAAGGTGGTCAACAAATTCACCATTACATTTGCACATATAACATCAATCTATGATCTTTACCTTTCCCTTCCTTAAATTGTCAATAGTCAAAATATTACCCAAAGCTGCAATCCATACAAAGAAAGCTTCTCTCGAGGGGACCTTGGATCTCCATAATTTTCCAAGGGAAAAGGTGATCAGTAGTAGTAGTATCAGTATTAGAGTCCAAAAGTAGGTAATAAACACCTACCTTTAAGCCCTTTTTCTTATCCGGTACCCAACACATCTAATACTCTCCAATCCCCCTATTTCTGAATCATAAATGGTAGTCATGAAAGTCATCAAGGACTCCAATTCCCAATCTTGTATTGCCTGCACAAAGTGGAGATCCCAATGAAGAACCCCATTGGTGAAATGCATAGAATCTGCCACACTAGCATCCTTATTAAGGCTAAGTCTAAATAACTCAGGGATCCGGGATCCAAACAACAAGAGAAGTCTACCCACACCATCAGTCTTGCCAAAATTTCACTCGTGTTCCATCCCCAACCTCATAGTGAATGTGAGAAGACAAAGACGACCAGCCCTGTCTAATAGTTCTCCATAGACTAACACCATAGGGACTAAGGACTAAGCTAGTACACCACCCCCATTCACTACTATATTTCACCTCTATCACTCTTCTCCAAAGAGCATCTCTCTCAAAACCTATGAAGCACAGGTGCGTTTTCGGATTCGGGTGCGGCTGCGGCTGCGAGACTCGGCAATTTTTGAAAAAGTAGGGTGCGGGTGCGGGTGCGGCGGGGTGCTGCGATTTAAAAATTATTAAAAATATTTTTATATAGTAAATTTAATATTTTTTATATAAAAAAATTCAAATAAAGGGGTAGAGTTTATTATTAAAAAACAATTATTTATGATTTGTTTTTAATAAAATCAATATTTTTGGTAATTGTAAACAAAAAACCACCTTCCAAGAAGTTTCCTTTGCTCCTTTTCCAATTCCCAAGCCCACCCACGTGAAACAATTGACTTTCTCACCTACTTAATTTATATTCTTTTGTTAAAAACTTTTATTCTTCTTCCTCACCTGTTCTAATCATTTCTTTGTGTCTTCTCATCTTCTTCTTTCTTATCTTTTCCCCCCCCCCTCTCACAAGGCCACATGAAGTTGAAGAATGGCAGCCAGCGGCCCATTTCGGCTTGTTTCGGCGGCCATTTCGGCCGGAATTGGACTGTATCGGCCGTTTCGACTCCCGTTTTCGCCGGAATCGGGCCAAATTGAACCGAATCAGAGCGAATCAAAAAAAAAAAAAAAAACCCCGAATCAACACGTTGGACGCCGGACGCCGTGTCGGGGTAAGTCCGGTGCGGGTGCGGCAGCCCTGGAGCCCCACCCGTGCTTTCTAGCTCAAAACCATACCACCACAATTGGTAGTTGAGGGACCCAATTGAACTTTACCTTATAGTTGAAAGAACAAATTAGTAATTTAGCTAAAAATCTAATAACCTATTTAACTACTCATACCTAAAATAAAATTCAATTGACTACCAAAATTAAAATAAAATTTTCTTTGCACTTTCTCACACCATTCTCTCCAAATTAGAGAAACCTCGTATATGAGTTTTGAAGTATTGGAAGGATAACAATTCTGACATTGGATACTTGCTTCAACTCTTGAATCATATTTGATAGCACTGAGAACAAAGAAGCCTTTCATTCCACCACACCATGAACTTCCACTGGAGTTACAAAATAATGTATGATATTCATACTAGCTTTGAAAATGATACAACCTCCTCTTGATTCTCTTAAGCACCATGGTATCAATTTTTCCATTTCGTCAAACTTTGTCACTTGATGCATCATAAAGGGTTAATCAATAGCAAAGAATTCAAAAACTCATTTTGCACAACAAGTGTACCCTCTGATTTGTTGATATCTAATTGAACTTTCTCCTCATCAAGTAGGGGAAGTCTTCCTTCTCAGCATTAAGCAACATACTCTTCACCAATTTGAATGAAATCTACTACACATGATTCAGATATTTCACCATGCTGTTTAGGTATTACAATTTGTTCTTCCTGCTGCACAAGCGTTAAACACCTTCAAGGTTATTAGGCAGCCTTTGGATGGAGGACACCATGAATCCTAGTCAGGCATCACAGGCAGTAATCCTAGAATCCAATTTGGGGCAGGTTAGGACTCCATGAATCCTAGGCAGCCTTTAGATAAGTAGCATAAGACTTGGCCAAATTTCACTAAATTTTCACGTTTGTTCCATGGATGACTATGCTGGAGCGGGCTTAGAACTAAAAACTCAGCAAATACTTTACTTGTTTTCTTCAAACTGTGCTACTAACTATTTATTCCATTGCCTCAAAGTGTTTCTTCAATCTAGAAAACAACCATGATGAGATTGGGGAAGAAATTTCTTCCAAAAGGATTAGGATAAATATTCATATCAAATTTTTTCATTTATTTCATCCCTATCTTTAATAGCAAGTTTGTGCCTCCTAATGATGGTCTGTTTTAGGTCCTCCTAGAAATGTAGGGCTTTACCTATTAGCTTCATCTTTGCAAATTACTTTCTTGTTATTTGATAAAACCTACTTATTCAAAGAATTGGTCCATCTCATTTAATCAATTGGTGAAAATCCACAAATCTTTCCACAAATCATTGTAGCAAGAACCTGGTATACCAACATGAGCCGCCTGAGCTGTTCATTTGAACTGCAGACAAGTCACGAGCAGTGCAAAGCTTGCAGTCCAAAGAAAAATAAATGGTCCGTCACATATGAGATAACAAAGTGTTGGGTCATATAACACTGGGTCCAACTGTTGCGGGCCTAATTACACTAATAACAACATGTTTAAAAATGCTTTATTTTAATGTTGGAAATTGCATTGGAGTGTCGACAATAATTACAGCTTTCACAGGCCCTTCACAATGGGCCCTAGTACAGGTTGCGCTCCACTCGCAAAATTTCCAGTGATGTGGTGACAGTAGGCAGCTGTAGACACTGCTTGAAGTGCGAATGGCAAGACTGGCAGATTTGTGTCATGGTGGACCAAACACAATCTTGGCAGCAACACACGAGATAGTTTTTCAGGCAAGGATATTAGTGGCAACACAGCAGTTTGGGCCAAGAGCAATGACCAAGAGTTGAGAAACCTTGAACCACCGGTGGATCTGTGGGTCTTGGGATGGTGCAATGTGGCTGGTGGGTATGGATGAGTTTGTGGGGTCACCTTGGATTGTTGACTTGTTTTTTGGGTACACATTACTGGTTGCCTTGGTCAAGCTTAACAAGGGCTTTGTTGTAGGTTGGGTTAACAGTTCTAGTCTGGTTGTGACAGCAACTTGGGGATACGATGATATGGGTTTTGGGCTATAGATAATTATCGACATAGTTGTCAGTATCGTATGATACATAACACGTATCATATCATGTACAAAGAGTTCCGTATCATAATGGCATATCATATGTGCTCATGAATCGTACGATACAGTGGTGCGTATCGTATGAATCCTATCGTATCGTAAAATCATACATATTATATGATACATAAGACGTGCTTTAAAGTGGATTTTTTTGTTAATATTTGTGCTTTTATTTGAATCCAACAAGCTGTTAAACTTGTTTTTTAACACAAAATTATTAGGTTACTTAATTTATTTCAATAAAATAACATGTCCATAAGTTTTTTTTCTTTTTTCCCTCTTTCTCCTACAAAATTTGGACTACACACTTATACTTCACTTTCATATTTACAAATTTCTTTTTTATACTATGAATAAAATATTAACTGACAATATAATTATTCTTTTTATTTTTGTCATTATTGTTACAACTCTAAGATGCTAAAATGCCAAAAAAAAATTTTAATTTATTAAAAAAAAATAAAAAATAAAAAATAAAAAGATAGTAAATGTTGATGATGATAAAGAAAATTTTAATGAAAAAATAAAATTTGTAAAATGAACATGATGATACCACTGACTTAGATGGAGTTGATTAGACAATATGATGAAAATAAATTATTATTTTGGGTCATTTGTTATGTATTATCTTTTTTTTCTAGGTAATCAAAGAACTATTATTAATGAGTAAATAAGGAAGAGTACAAGTTGTTCATGATGATGAACAACAAGAAAAAGATAAAACAAACAACAAAAAAAGAGGGTAATCAAGAAATTAATCTAAGGGAAAACATAAACTCAGAGAGAAGAATAATCAGTAAAAGCCCAACAACTAGACTACTCAAAAAGACTACGCTAGCATAAAACCTTTAACTCATCCAGCATCTTCTCATTGTCCTCAAAGGAGCGACGATTTCGTTCCAACCAAACAATCCACATTAAGCACCCTAGAATCAAATTCCAAATGTTCGAATTATGCTTCCCAAGCCATTGATGCCAACAAGATAACAATCCCGTCACCAATCCAGGCATAACCTAATGTATACCAAAAGCCTAAAGCATAAAAGTCCATAAGGTATGTGTAACAAGACAATGAAGAAGGCAGTCCACCGATTCCCCATCACAACAACACATACAACACCAATTTGCCAAAGGGCAACCCCTAAGCATGAGATTATCCAAAGTGAGAATCCGATCATGAGCAGCTGTCTACAAAAAGAAAGCCACTCACTTACGAACCTTTGGTTTCCAAACACCCTTCCAAGGAAACAAAGAATTCGGAGTACCCCGAATCGCATGGCAGTAAGGCCGGGTGTCAAACTTACCATCACCTTTAAGCCACCAACAAAGAGTATCTCTTCCATCACCCTGAGGAATACGAGTTTGGATAAACTAAAGTAGAGAATAAGATGCTGCTAGCTCCCAATCTTCAAAAACTCTATAAAACCTTAAATCCCACACTCTAATAGTACCCCCTTCCGGAATCCACAAAACCTCAGAAATACAAACATCCTTGGCAGCTGAACAGACATAGAGCTCAAGATAGAGATCGTTAGGGTATTATCACCAATCCACCTATCATGCCAAAAGCGGATACGAGTGCCTTCACCCACTACAAAAGACAGATGCTTAGAAAAGCTCTCCCACCCTTCATGAATGCTTCTCCAAATGCCACATCCATGAGTCCTCCTACAAACTTTAGTACACCCCCCTTGACCCTCACCATATTTTGTGGAGATAACTCTCCGCCAAAGATGGGTAACTTCATGACCATACCACCTAGCCATTTCCCTAATAAAGCTTGATTAAACGACACCACACTTCTTATCCCCAAACCACCCAATTCGATGGGTAAACACACCTTTTTCCCAAGCCACCAAATGATATTTGAAATTCCCCTCAAAAGACCCCCAAAGAAAATTTCTCTAAATACTTTCTAATCTAGCAGCCACAGCTTTAGAAATGGTAAAAAGAGATAAAAAGTACGTTGGAAGACTTGAGATAGTACTCTTTAGTAACGTGAGCCTACCACCCTTAGATAAATAGAGACGCTTCCACCCTGATAGTTTCTTTTCCATCTTCTCCAAAATAGGATTCCAAATCGAAGTTGTCTTAAAAGTTCCCAACGGCTTCCCCAAATATTTCATAGGCAAGCTGCCCACTCTACAATGAAGAATATTAGCTAGTGCATCTAGATTATTCACCTCCCCAACAGGAACGATATTTCCCAACATTGACCTTTAAACTCATAAAAGCCTGAAAACAAGACAACGCCAACCTTATGGACAGCATATGTTCCCTAGAAGCATCACAAAATAAGATAGTATCATCAACAAACAACAAATGGGAAATACGCTCAGCGACAGAATTCACTGCTCCCTCATGAAAACCTCGAATAAGATTACTCTCTTTTGTCTTCCTCAAAGGTCTGCTTAAAACCTCCATTATCAAGAGAAACAAAAGCGGGGATATTGGGTCTCCTTGTCTCAACCCACGAGAGCTTCCAAAAAAACCTTCAGGGGATTCATTTACCAAGACTGAAAAACGGACAGGATTAACACAAACCTTAACCCACCCCTTCCATTTCAACCCAAAACCCATCTAGCTCAACAGATAAAACAAGGCTGCCCAGTTCACATGGCCGTATGTTTTTTCAATATCAAGCTTGCAAACCACACTCGATAACCGGCTATTCAACCTACTATCCAGGAATTCATTTGCAATGAGCACTGAATCCAAAATTTGCCTTCCGCCAACAAACGAATTTTGAGTCTCAGAGATGAGATTATCCAAAACCGCCCTCAACCTGTTAGCCAATACCTTGGACAACAGCTTGTACACGCTACCCACCAAACTGATAGGGCGAAAGTCCTTAATGTTAACGACATTACACTTCCTAGGAATTAAAGTGAGAAGCGAAGCATTCATAGACCATTCAAACATGGAGTGCCGATGAAAATAATCAAAAAAATCCACGACATCCTTTTCCACAACACTCCAACATTTGTGAAAAAAAGCCATGGTTAAACCATCAAGACCAGAGGCTTTATCACCCTCCACCTCCCTCAAGACCTGGATGACTTCCTCCTTCGTGAACTCCTTCTCTAAGGACAACCTCCCATCCTCTTCAATACATGCAAAATCTAACCCATTCATAATAGGGCGGCCCACCTCAGTTTCCTCATACAACCCCTAATAGAAGAGAACTAACTGAAAGCGCACATCAAAATCATCCTCATAAAGAACACAATCCACCTCAATCCTCTTAATTTGATTAGCATTTCTATGTGAGTTTGCTAGTCTATGAAAGAAACGAGTATTATTATCTCCCTCCTTCACATACAAGGCCCGAGACTTTTGTCTCCAGGAAATCTCCTCAAGAGAAGCCAACTGTTCTATGTCTCCTTTGAGTTGAATACAACAAATCTGTTCATCATTCGATAGACCCACCAACTCCTCTCTAGCATCTAAACCCATCAGTTCAGTCAGCAAATTCTTTCTAAAAGCCAAATCACCAAACTCCTCCCTGTTCCACCTTTTTAAATCTACTTTCAAAGCCTTCAATTTTTGTGCCAAAATAAAACTTGGAGAGCCCGCAAAACTGTACCCATTCCACCATTGCTGAACTCTATCAACAAAACCCTCAACTTTCAACCACTTATTTTCAAATTTAAAGGCACTTCAACTGCATCGAATAACACCAGCTTCCAACAAAAGTGGGCAATGGTCTAAAATAACACGAGGAAGCACCCATTGGGATACATTCTCAAAATGTTCCTCCCAATCTAGAGAAACCAAGGCCCTATCAATTCTTGACATAAAGGGAAGACCAAAATCTCTAAACCAAGTGAAGGAAGCCCCTTCTAAAGGTAAATCAACTAAAGAATTACTCTATAAAATCCGAGATTGCAAACATAGAAAGGCTAAAAGACTCACAACCAAGCCTTTCACTTGGGTACCTGATAATATTGAAATCATCTACTAAGCACCATGCCATGGGCCACCTGGCACGCACCTGTGATAACTCCTCCCACAAAATAGACCGCTATCCATCGTCATTATACACACCTGTACAAGCCCAAACAAAGTCATCCACCACTCCTCTCAATAAGACACTGACAGAAAACTGTCCAATTACATCCAACTTTTCAAAAACCCTCATCCCAAATCAGCAAGACCCCACCCGAAGTCTGCACAGCTTCCAAAACAACCCAATCAATGAAAGGACTACCCCATAAACTATGAACAAAAGCACATCTATAGAAGATACTTTCGTTTCTTGAAAACATACAATATCACACTGCCACTATTTTAGAAGATTCTTACAAACCTCTCTCTTCCGGGAATTGTTAAGCCCTTACATTCCAAGAAAGCAGTCGTAGAGTCATTTAAAGCTCTGCTCCTACTCCTAGAAGAGGCACCATCATAATTAACATTAGAAATAAGCCCCTTAAAGCTCCCTGAGACCTCGTGACCCTGAGTTTGCAAGTCGCTTAGGCACCCCATCATCAATCACCTTGAGACATTCCTATTCCAGAAGGCGAAACAGAGCCAAACATTGAGCTTCATGTTTCACAATAAGGAAACCCACCATATTACAGAAATTTTTCATCAACTGGGACACCCAATTCGAAGGTGGCCCAGACTCTATCACCTGAGTTCCCCCTACAGAATCTTGAACCAACAACAACTCGCTGAGTTCATTGGGTTCCAACCGAGACAAAGGGTCACACTACCACAACCACGGTCATCCACCCCACTAGTCTCCCACGGTAAAAGGTGAAGCCCAGAATCTGTCTGAAATTCCTCCGCAGAATCCACTAACCTCTGCTGTGTCGTATCATCATGGTGACTACTCCTCTATTCTTCTTCATGATCTTCCCCTTCCCCAAACTCAGCTTCCACCCCATTACCCAAGTTTGAGAGAGGAGAAAATTGATTTTGAACCACCCATGGATGCCAACAAAGGATCGGCAACACATATTTCAGAATCGGAGACTTAATCGCCGCCATCGCCTAGCTAACCACCATATCACCGGTGAACCAAGAGTCTCAATTACCTATTCCATGAGTTACCTCAGCATCAGAGCTTGTGACCACGGAAAAAACAGCCTTGACGGAATCGAGATTAACTACAGTAGAGCTACACCTTGACACCAAGTCTTTTCCGATCTCTAGATCACCAAATACTCTTGTCGGCATTGTCCCATCGCTACTTGAGCTCTCACCCACCTGTCTCTGTAACAGCGACAGACCCCAAGACTCACTCTCACCCAGCTGATTTTCTATTGGCTTCAAAACCTGAGACCCCAGCACATACAAAGGTTGGGCTACGGGCTGAACTAAAGGTTGGGCTATGGGCTGGACTGAGGGTTGGACTAAAGGCCCTTTGCCTTTAGGGTCTTCCAGAGCCAATGTGTGGGCCTTGTCAAGCCTAGCAGAAACAATCCTATTTAAAATAGGAGGAATGGGCACTCAGGTTTCTACATTTAGAGGCCTATACTTAATGACTTCATTGGGCTTTAGCCTAAAGCACTTTCTCTCAAAGCCATATTCACAGCAGTCAACTTAAAAATAAATGCACGTGTGGGTCTGCCATTAAAACTATTTTTGGTAGAATCACCAAGAATCACGTTATTACCCAATTTATCTCCCAAAATTTCAAAATTCCTAAACTTTTGGTTCCCATAATTATTCACAGCTTGCCTATTCCGGCCACCAATGGCTGGCGGAAAAACACCGCTCTCACCTCCATTACCTGGCCTTGATTTGTCACTGGAAAAGAAGAGGCCTAACTCTTTGTGAAACAAAGACCATCCAGAACAGTTAGTGCTTGCTAGTATCATAACACACCCTCGGCGAGCCCCACCACAGTACTCAACTATGGCCACAAAAATGCAAGCCTTATTCGATCTCCCACAAAATTCCAACAACTTATTATTTTCCCAAAAAGTTTACAAAGAGAAGCTTTCCCCGGAACCCAATCACGAATATCAGCAAAACAAGAAAGGATCCACTAAAACCCTTTATGTCCTACCCAAATAGTGTGCTTGACATGCCGGCTGTTCTCGTGTATAGCATACAAATCCGGCTGCCCACCATTGAAAGAAAAAGAGAAAAACTTTGCATCAATATGGAAAGAAACTTTTCTGCCCCCATTATCCAATAAAGGTAAAGAGGTATTAAGGTGTGAAACTGGTTTGGTATCAGTTTTAGATAGTGAGATATCGGGTAACAGTGGAGGTGTAGGCACAGAAGGTTTTTTAGGCAATGTAGATGGTTGTATGGGGTGTGACGGTGGAATTGAGCTGGGGGGATTTCTGTAGAGGGGTGATAAAAGGTGTAAGATGGTAATCCAAAAGGTGGGAATTGAGGTGGGAACAAAAAAGGATAGGGAGAGAGAGAAGGAATATGTGGGACTTCCGGTGGTAGGAAGGGGAAGAGAGAGAGAGTTGGGGACAGTTGATAGGAAAACGGAAAATTTTATTAAAAAAATAAAACAGCCAACCCAAGTACATTGGAAATGTACTATGGGGGCACAAATCAAGAACCAAAATTACAACGACCAAGTAAAAAAGTAAGGGAAGAACAAGAAAGATGACAAAAAACACACTCCAATCAAGGAGTATGCAAAAAAGAAAGACTTAATCTCTAGCCTAGAACGTTCACATCCTCAAAGCTTCTAGTATTCCTTTCACGCCAAATACACCACATCAAGCAATGAGACACAAGTCTCCAAAAATCTATGTTGCGGTGTCATCCAAACTTACCTTGCCAAGACTCAAACAACTCAATAACCTTGTGAGGCATAACCTAGTGGATTCCAAACAAACTAAACACCAACGACCACAACTCACAAGCTATGGACAATGAAGCAGAAGATGATCCACTGACCTCCCACAACTCTTTACACATATAGCACCAATCAAGAACTAGCACACGTCTTTTGCGAAGGTTATTTGTTGTTAAGATCTTACCTAAGAAAGCAAACCATGAAAAGAAAGCTACCCTTCAAGGAACGTTCGATTGCCATATCATTCTCCAAGGGAAGGATAAGAGAGTAACGAGGGTAAAAAGAAAGATAGAATCCTCTAACCTCAAAACTTCTACTCCTTGCAGGCTTCCAACAAACCTTATCAGGACCCAACCCTCGTACAGTCAAAGAGTAGGCCATATCCATAAACAGATCAAAAGATTCTTGTTCCCAATCTTGTGGGGGACGATGAAATTTAGCATCCCAATGAATCCTCCCACCAGACCAACACATAACCTCCGCTATTGAAGAATCCTTTGTCCTACTAATGCAATAAAGTTTTTGAAAAGCCTCTTGGAGAGTAGGATCTCCACACCACACATGCTTCCAAAACTTCACTCTAGTACCATCCCCCACATCATACAGAAGGAGTTTAGAAAAATTCAGCCTACCACTTCTAATGAATCTCCACAAGCTAACACCATAAGCACTTGTCACTTTTTTTCGTGCACCAATCACCCCAAACATTCCCATATTTCACCTCTATAACCCTCCTCCATAAGCATCAGTCTCCATGCCAGACCTCCACAACCATTTTCCTAACAAGGCAGAATTAAAACTCCTCAATCGTCTAATACCTAGACCCCCTGCAACGGCTTACAAACCTCAGCCCAATTAACCAGGTGTAATTTAGATTCACCACTAATACCACTCCACAGGTGTAAATTAGTTATTAGTTGAATATATTCTGAATTTATAATGAATATACCCTTTATATATTTATATATATAATTTTTTTTTATAAATTGTATTAAGTGTTTGTAGATACACAATACAATACGATACACAATACCAAAAAAAAAATAAATAAAAAATCAATTCACGTTTTGACAACTATGACTATCAGTGTGGTTGGGCATCTATCTTTTTTTTCTTCCGTTTTTCTCTCTTTTTTTTACATTTTTTGATGATTTTTTTTTTCCTACGAAATGGATTTGGTGGCTTCACAATTTTTTTTTTCTCCCTTGTAATAGATTTGACTATGACCCATAGGGATGCTTGGAAAACACAATCAAAATTTTGCTTTGATACCAAATTTGATGCATAACAAAACCAAAACATCCTAACAATAAAATTGAAAAACAGAAGAATAAAGGATAGATGACCTAAAAGTAGTCAACACCAACCAAGAAACAACAAAGCCTCTAGTAGTTAGCACGAGACAATTGGAAAATTTTAAGACAAATTTTACTAATTAAGAAAACTGTAATATGTCTTCATAGAAGTGCAACACTACACTCATATATAGATTACTAGTGTTGAAAGACAAGAATAAAAGCAAGAAAGAGAGAAAACACAAGGGTAACGTAGTTCGACCTGACAATCTAAGTCCATGGGATAAAACCCTTGGGGCAACATCTTTATTGTATTCTCAATTATTGTTATAATGAACCCTAGTAAGGTATATATAAGAGCTAGGGTTAACCCTACATGGGCTTACAATATATTAGGCCTCTTGGGCTATTACATTAATATTAACCCAATATCTTTAATAACTAGGACCAAACCCTAATATAAATTATAATTGACTAAGAAAACCTAATTCTAATTTCTAAATGACTTCAAAAATCCCAATTATTGTATTATAAAATAACCTTGGTTGTACCTAATACACAAAACTCCCATTTTTGCGGGAGCTGGAAGAGATCATGGTAGACAACCTTACCCCCAATTTTTTTGGAAAATCCCAATTATAAAATAACCTTGGCTTTGAGAAAATAATAATAACCTAATTAACCACCAACATCTAAAACAAAATACAATTGAGTGATTGAACAATAAAAAAAATTCCAAAATAAAATAAAATTTTCTTCATGCTTCCCGCATTACACTGCTTGGAGGGTATATACTTACTAAAGTGACTTGTCTGAATTAATCCCACATCCATTCATAAACTTCATTTTATTCAACACAAATCTAATAAAGAAAATGCAAGGCACAAATCAAAGATGGAAGAAATAAATTAAACAAAGAGAAGTACCTGGACAAAGGGGTACTTTTGCAAATATTCTCTTGTGTAATTGTGAGAAGCAGGAAAATGTGGCCCACAAAAAAGGACACGGGTAAGGTGCGTGTCACTATGACCATGCTCACAACCATTGACAAAATATCTGCACTAGAAAACCTTTGAATTAAAAGAAAATACTTTATCTAAGAGTTTGTAAAATAATGGAGAATTATACACTGAGGATCTAAAAGAGTAATGCAAAAGAAAAAGAACAGCCGACACATTACACAAAAAGTAAAGAACCATGCTTTATAATCCTTTAGGGAAGAGAAAGCCTTTAAAAATGTCACCCTAGAGTTGTCTGCAACTGGTTCCTTATGCTGGACATCATGAGATTATGAACATTTTTCCCCTTCTCATTTTCAAACTCAGCCTAAAAGTTTATTTTTCATTCATAGATTAAGAATTTACTAAGAGAAGAGAGAAGAACAAGGAAATATAAAACAGTCCCATCCAACCAAAGTTTCTCAATTAAAACATTGAGAGTTTCTATGACAAGGAAGAATCAAATTGAGGGTAAACAGAAAACCAAGACAACAAGCGAAGAAATACTGAATTGAGTTTATAAAGGGAAATTTCAACTCACTCAAAAGCCTACTAGTCTACTACAACTTTTTTTTATATGAAAGTTTATACATACATTACATACATACATACATATATATATATATATATATATATTCAAAAAGAAACTAACATAGTACGTGCTACATTCTGAATATTACATATTCAAGTTTAAGCCATCTAAGAATATTACATATTCTGCTGGCAAACGGTATTAACAGTTGAGGAATCTTAGTCTACTAGACTAATATGTTTATCTATTCTAAAAGGATAATCAAGGAATTGGAGAAAAATTTAATGCATACTTGTGGACAGGTACTCCTTATAAGGTTATGGGGGCTAAAATCTGCAGGCGGACAGTAAGTACAGCTAATGAAGAAAAGGACTTCGGTTTTAGAAGGCTCCCTTTGTGTTTTCTGCTAAGCGGATCCTGGGACCATTTATTCTATCAGTGTGGGTTCTGGCTAGAGATGGTGCATTCTCTAATCAATAGGCACATTGGTGATTCGCAACTGAGCTTTAAGGAGTAAATGATAATGCCAAAGGAAAAGGACTGCATGCTACTATTTATAAAGTTGCTTAAACAGTCCAAAAAGCTCTCAATGACGAAGCAAGTATCAGAACATCAGGGATAAACATTCTTCTTGTAGAAGCAGAAGGCTTCTAATTATGCTCAAAACTATAACAGTCTCAATGTCCCAACTCTGTTTCCCATCATAATACAACCACTTACGCAATAAGACTCTATGAGAAACCTCAAAAGTCAAAACTCCCAATGCCCAAGCCCGTCTTTAACCTAAAACATCCTTCAACTTCAAATAGTTGATAGCAAACTCTACCCCCATTCTGGCATATAGAGAATCTCTCTGAAGCTACTGCAACCTTTGCACAACCAAAACAAATATAGGGAAAAGGGACAAAATTCGTTGACTTAAAAAGTGCTTAGAACAAGTTTAAGTCTCCCCCACTGGCACCACCTCACTCTTTCTCAAGTATCTGTCCAAAACAAAATAGAACACTATTCACAAAGAATACAACAGTATAGCATCAGCCCCAGAAAGAATGGAATTACCTGCAAACAACAGGGGAGACACTACAATCTCATTCCCACCAATCAAATCCCTTTCAGAAACTGTAATCATGCCTCCTTTTTTGCATGTTGACAACCATCCCACTCAATGCTTCTATAACTAGAATAACCAATGAAAGGAAGGGAGGGTCCTCTTGTCTTACCCCCTTGACATATCAAAAATCCAGACAACCTTCGATGATCCAATCCACTAGGAGAAAAGCATGAAGGGTAAAAATACATTCTAAGAAGAGATCATTCTATTATTGTCCCTTAAATAATTATTCTGTTAAGAGAATAAACTACTCTAATAAATTACCAATATAGACTATTATTTTGCAATAAATAATACCATCCATGAAAAAAAATAACATCTCAACATTCATTGTGATAATGCATGAAAAATCTCATAAGCATACATCTTACTAAATACTTGTGCTGTTATGTGAGGGGTAGAAAAACTAAGATAAGTGATTAGTATGCAAAAACTAAGGGTCTGTTTGGGAGTTTATAAGGGAATGGAATGGAATGATCATTAAAGGAATGAAATGGAATGGAATGGAATGGATTTAGTAGGGAAAGGAATGGAATGGAATGAAATTTAAAAATCTTATTTGAATGTTATAAAATAAAGGAATGGAATGGAATGTAAATAACATTGTTTGGAAGTGACATTGGAATGAATGGAATAGAATGGAATTATTTTATAATAACATTACTATTATACCCCTCATTTTAAAGAACATAAAAAATAATCAATGAGAACTTATAAGTTATGTTATTAGTCGGAGTCTTAGTCAAAGAAATTATAGGCATGTTTTCTATTCATTATAAAATTTGGACACTTCACAATATGCTTTTGCGTTCTTTGGCTTAATAATATAAAATAAAATAAATTATAAAATTTGGACACTTCACAAATTTATATTTTCATATATCTATAAAAAAAAAATTATATTAAAAATAATCTAATCCAACTCACTTAAAGTCCTAAACTACTATTATTTTAATTAAAATACTAATTAATTCTGTTAATGGCTTAATGCAACAGAAAGCCAAAATCAACACCATCAAAAAAAAAAAAAAGCCAAAATTGAAATAATGCTAGGCAGTGGCTTGGTTTCTTCAGCCTAAGCACACTGCCCAAGACAACTCAATTTCCAAATTCCAACCTTTTATTATTTTTTATTATTAATTTTCCTCATCACACATATATTACTTTCTTCTAATTTTGAATTTTTTTTTTTTAGGAAAAATGGAGGAATAAGTGTTCCCTCCTAACCATTCTATTCCCTCCCACTTAAACTCCCAAACAAGGGAATGGACCTTCCATTCCCTCCGTTAAAACTCCCAAACAAGGAGAGGGAAGAATATTCTAAAAATATTCATTTTATTCCATTCCATTCCCTCCTCCCAAATGAAGCCTAAAAATAAAAAATATAATCACATCAAATTAACTTAAAAACAATTCTTCCAGTGAGATGCAGTTCAAGTGACACCTCCTCCTCCCATTGAAAGAGCAAATTGAAGTGATGTAGCTAATAAACTACTTTAACAACTTAAAAACAATACTGCCAATGAGCTGCAGCTAAAGTGGCACCTCCTCCACCCCTTGTTACAGCAAGGTGAGGTGACATGTGCCTGTTTGGTAACACGGTTTCAAACCGTACTTTTTTCAAACTTAACTTCTTTCTAGCTACAGCTTTTTCAATTCAAACAATCCCATTTTCAGAAGTTTGAAAAAATAAGCTGAACCAAACAGGTATGTGAGTAAACTGCTCTAATAACTTAAAAACACTTCTGCCAATGAGCTGTAGCAAAAGTGACACCACCCTACCCTTGTAAGAGCAAGGTGAGGTGATGGATTCAAGACCAACCATATTAATGCATGAGTTTTGCAGGTTTGAGGTCTCTCATACTCGCAGGAATGGTAATATACCTGCAAATTTGTTACCAAAATATGCTTTAGGTGTTGAGCATTATGTTACTTGCATTGAGGAGAGCCCTTGTTCTCTCTCAACTGATGTAATTTCTTTTCATTCTGTTTAGTGAAATTCTAGTCTTAAAGTGGGTTAAAAACAATTTGTAATTTTGTATCATGAACTTCCAAAGAAAATATTTTTCGCATAAAACATGAAGTGAATGGCAACAGCTAGTGCTAGATACTCTTTTGCTTTTAATCAAAAGGTGCATCAGTATCAGAAAGGAGAACCCATTTGTCTTTTTAACTTTCTTTTTGTTATGAAGACTTGAAATCAGTCAACGGCTTTTATGGGGTGTGAAGATTGAAAGCATATGATATGATAGGAAAAATGGGGTTCATTTCTCTCAAAAAGATATAACATAAATTATGTATTATTGATTGTATCAAAAGGATTTGGTGGAAAGGGAAGCGTTACAGAGACATAAAAAAAAGAATAAAAATAAAAAAAGAATAGCGTTTACCTGTGAGTGTGAAGCCTACGGAGTTTAGGGAGAGAAGAAGCGAGATTCCAGAGGACAATCGACCTCCTTATATACATTCCTTCCCCACCTCTCTGGAGTTTCTCTCCCAGATCTCTTTCAGCGTGTGTTTCATTTGTGAGTTTCCATCGCTGGTTTGGAATTTTGGTTTTTTTTTTTTTTCCTATTTTAGGCGTATACGCAATTCTAGTCCTTCTATTTTGATTTTTTTTATTTCGTCCCTCACATTTTAATTTTATCACTTTTAATTCCTAAACTGATTAACTTGTGTCATATCAGTTCTTGCCATCTAGCAACTAACAGAAAAAATTAACATAACTGATAATACTATTAAAAAATTATTTTAACATTAAAAAATATCACATTAGCATCTAAATTATAATAAAAAAAAAATTAATTTATTATTTTAATTAAACAAAAAAAATTAAAATTAAAAAATCACATTAATTAAGATTTAAGAGTGCCCGAAAAATAACGATAAGAAACACAAGTCCAAATTTAAGAAGAATTTTCCTTTATTTGACATTTTCTCTTTTTTTTTTCTTAGAAAACAAACACAAGATTAAGCAAGAACACAAACACAAATCCAATAAGAACACAAAGACAACATTCCAAATACCTCGTAATCCAGTCTTGGCCAATAGAGCACTTAATTTGCCACTCTTCATCGTTAAAGTCTTCCGGTTTAATGGAAGCGAGTGAACCGGGTTCGTCGTCGTCGTCATCGTCAAGCTCATCGAGGTCCTTCACCAGCTCATCCTTCAAACTCAAATCCACCAAACAATTTTCCTGCTGCTTGTGATCATGGTTTAACACTTGAATCTATCAGGGAGGCGCCACCAAACATCCACCAAACTCAAATCCACCAAACAATAACAGTGGCGGCGCCACTCAGAGTCTAGGGTGTTCCCAGGAACACACTGACTTGAAAAAAAAAAAAAATTATATATGATGATTTAAATTTTTTTTTTATTTGTTTACCCTTAAAAAGAAAATAGGAACACCCTCAAAATTTGTATGCCAAACAAATTTTGAACTAAAATCTAAAAAAAAAAAAAATTGTATCAGAGAATCTGAAAAGAAAAAAAAAAGCCAAAAATCATCAGTTTTTGTCGTCACAGCCACTCACCACCACATCGCCGGTCACTTTCATGTCTCCGGCCACTTCCATTTTTTCAATCACAGTTTCCCTACCTGCTTCAGCTTCTTCTTCCTCGCCTTTTCTTCTCCGTTCTCTGTTTTTCTTCGACCTTTCCGCTTCTATGTGCTTTGGTATTTCTAGTTTTGAACGCCTATTGCTCTATCTTGAATACCGAAGTCATTAAATAAGTCAAAAGTTTTCAAAATTTTCAAACTTATTTCCAAGCACCCACGTATCGTAGCTTTAACTTTTACACATTGATTTTTATTTTGTTTTTTCATTACTTCATTTTAGTAGGCACATGTCCTTTCTTTCTTTTTTCTTTCTTTTTTTTTTTTTTTTGGGTAGAAAAGTAAGCACATGTTCGGCTCGGATACAGCTGAAAACTGAAAATTAAAAAATATTATAACAAATAATTTTTAAATATATAAATAATACCGTATGATATATTTTTAATAAAAAAGTTATTAAAAAGTGAAATTTGTGGCTCCATAAACAGTACATACCGTGCACTATTCACGAGAAAAGTCAAATATTGCGACTACTGTTCATGAACAATAGCCGCAACAATAAATGAACAGTAAAAAAAATTGGCCTGTAATGCGTGGAAAAAAAAAACTAAAACACAAACGCGCGTTTCAGCTGTTTCAGCCCAATCCAAACGAGCACTTAGTATTATTATTAAACTACAACTCTTCTACACCAAAAAAAAATAAAAAATTATACCACAACCATAATTATTAATATTTAAAGGAATTATTATGTCAAACTTTAAAATTATTTTATATTTTTAAGGTAATATATATATATATATATATTTAGTGGTAATTTTGAAACGGTACAGCGGTATTAACTAGTACCGAAATATTTTGTTTCTCTAACTAAATCGAAACAGCCTCCAGTATAGTATCAGAGAGGCAAGGGTGTGTGCACACATGAGGTGTGTGCTAATGCATGGTGGGGTGGTGCTAGACAGCTAGTAGTTAGTAAAAAAAATTAATGAAGCAA
The DNA here is from genome assembly GCA_032727855.1 of Quercus ilex subsp. ballota. Classification (NCBI taxonomy): domain Eukaryota; kingdom Viridiplantae; phylum Streptophyta; class Magnoliopsida; order Fagales; family Fagaceae; genus Quercus; species Quercus ilex. The sequence goes on from CM064909.1 coordinate 26,863,969, forward strand.
TTAAACATTAATAATTAATAATTTAATTAACTAATACATTATAAAAGACAAGCAAATTAAATTATGTTAGGTTAAACAACAATTAATAATTTAAAAAATTAATGAAACAACAATACAACAAATTATAGTTTATAAAAGACAAACAAATTTATGAAACAACTAAATAACAATAATTAATAATTTTATTAATATTTCAAATGAACTTATAGTTTATTGTATAGGTACCTTTGTTCATTTCTTTTCTTTTCTTTTCTTTTCTTTTCTTTTCCTTTTGAGGTTTTTTGGTGTACATAATGTAAATTTGTTTTGGTTTTAAAATTTTTTTTTTTTTTAAACACAAATTTCATGCTAGCCAAATCTTGAATTTCAGCCGATATTTACCAAAATGTCCTGAAATAAACTGAAATGACCCAATTTTTTTTTAAAGTGGAATGAGAACACCCTGAACAAAATTCATAGAATCGCCACTGATCAATAAGGAATGGGAGTTGGGTTCGGAAATGGTATTGTCTTTGACCCAGTCTTTCCTTTCGATTTTGTCGTTTGTGAGAGACCACAAAGACAAAGATGGAGCTGTGGCTGTTGGGGTTGAAGCTGATGCTGAAGAAGAAGAAGAAGCAGCAACTAGAGAGCTGAAGATTTTATCAACTCGGACTTTGAAGCTGTCATCCATGGCTGCTGCTGGTTTTAAGGAAGGAAGGAAAGAATCAGGGTTTTGAAAAGTTACACAATTTTAGGGGTTTAAGAATGAGACGTTTTTGGAGTTTTGACATCTGACTATTTTATTTTTATCATTGTCAGGCTGTGAATCCCACTACTCCAGCCTTCGCCGTTGTTTTTCTACAGTCTATTGGATATGTCTGGATTTGTGTTTGTATTCTTGCTTAATCTTGTTTTTGTTTTCTAAGAAAAAAAAAATGTCAAATAAAGGAAAATTTTTTTTTTGTTCTTAAATCTAGATTTGTGTTCTTATTGTTCTTGTTCAAGGCACTCTTAAATCTCAATTCACATTATTTTTTGTTTTTAATTTTTTTTATTTAGTTAAAATTAATAAATTATTTTTTTTAATTTAAATGCTGATGTGGCATTTTTTAATGCCAAAATAAATTTTTTTATTATTATTTTAATAGTACCGTTAACCACGTAAGCTTTTTCTATTAGTTGGCTGACGGTAAGGACTGATATGACACGCGTTAATTAGTTTAAGGACTAAAAGTGATAAAATTAAAATGTAGGGACCAAAATGGAAAAAAGTCAAAATGTAAGGACTAAAAGTGCATTTACAACGAAGACTACCTTTTTAAGTTATTGTCATCGGATCAAAATAACAAGATTTAGATAAGAAAGCTGCTACGTCCACAACATTTTTACAATATTTTCACAACAAATCACAGGTGGTTAATTGTTATTGGTTCAAATTTGAACCTAACACTAAGATTACTTTTTTGCCCCAACAATAACAACCAATAACAACTTGCCATTTAGAATTTGTTGTAAAAATATTGTGAAAATGTTGTGGATATATAATTTCTTTTTAGATAATAGGCATGGTTTTAAATCTCTTGCTTATTAATAGCACACAAAGAATTTTGAATACTCCTTAATGACACGGGATCTAAGGTTATGTTAAAACACTAATTGATATATATATATATATATATATATTTTTTTTTTTTTTGGAAGGCAACACTAATTGATATTTAGTGCAGATAATATTTTTGGCAAAATTGCAAATAAACAAACCCTTGAAAATATTTTATATCAAAACAAATAAAGTGAAAATTTCGTTTCAGTCATTTAACTTTATTTTCATTCAATTGAGTTCTCTATGTTTCAAATTTATTCAACTTAGGAGTTAGGTCTTTTGTCCAATTTCGTTAAATAATTTTCGTTAAGTATGCAATTAACTAATTAAAAAATTAAAATGAGATTCTCACATAAATAATCTATAAAATATTTTATTAATTTTATAGATTTTTTTTCATGTAAAATAAATATTTTTTAAGCGATAATTTTTAACAAAATTGGATAGAATGTCTGAATTAAATAAATTTGAAACCTAGAGAACTCAATTTAACTAAAATAAAGTTAGAGAACTAAAATGAATTTTGATCAAAACTTAAAGGTTGCAGTTTGCATTTTAGCCTAATTTAAACTTGTGTTTCATTTTTTTTTACAAACACAAAACTTTATCATCAATTGAGTTGAATTAGAACTAAAACAAACAAAATGGAAAGGTTTAATGATTTGAGGTTGGACATGAATTCAAGCATAGTTCATATTCAGTGTAACGTAAAAAGTTAATAAATTTGAATTATTTTTAATTAGATAAACAAATGGCATTGGAAAGTAAAATCTTTCAAATTTCTCTTATTATAATTTTAAAAATAAAATTAGTTATATGATTGAGTTTTTTATGATTCATTTATATTGAACTCTTTATATTTTGCATTGAATTAACTCATTTGGCATAAAAAATTTTAAAATTAGACAAAATACGTGGCGCAAAATTTAGACTCTAATTGAAAATCTAATTGAATTTTCTCTTAGTTTTAGCTTTAATTAGTGGACGAGCCGCGTGGGCCGCCTTGAAGTATAATTCCCACCGAGTGGCGGGTAGAATCCTTTGTAGACAACTTAAATACTTGATGGGGTATTGAAAGTAGTAGAGTGGCCTTGCTACCACGATCCACTGAGATTCAGCCCTGTGTCGCTTCGATTCGTCCCTCCCCCCTCCTCCTCCAAATCCCCCCTAAAAAAAAAAAAAAAAAAAAAAAACTCTTTGCCCAGTTCCCTCCAGAGGCTAACCCCTCATATGGTGCCCATGCCCGCCCTAAGCCATGCCTTGGCTGTATGCCCCTTGCCCATGAGATTCATCCTTTGCCTTGGCAACATGCCTTGGCCTTGGCAGCATGCCCATGGGGGGCAGCCTTGGCCTGCATTGGCCCAATAACATGCCCATGGGGGGGCTGCCTTGGCCTTGACTGCTGCATCCGCTTGCCCTAGCAGCTGCTTGCCCATGCCTTGGCTGCTGCATGCCCATTGGGGGGGGAAGGGCTACCTGCACGTGCGGCCCAGAACATCTAAGGGCATCACAGACCTGTTATTGCCTCAAATTTCCTTGGCCTAAGCAGCCATAGTCCTTCTAAGAAGCTAGCCGCGAAGGGTCACCTCTGCATAGCTAGTTAGCAGGCCGAAGTCTCGTTCGTTAATGGAATTAACCAGACAAATCACTCCACCAACTAAGAACGGCCATGCACCACCACCCATAGAATCAAGAAAGAGCTCTCAGTCTGTCAATCCTTACTATGTTTGAACCAGGTAAGTTTCCCCCTGTTGAGTCAAATTAAGCCGTAGGCTCCACTCCTGGTGGTGCCCTTTCGTCAATCCCTGTAAGTTTCAGGCTTGCGACCATACTCCCCCCGGAACCCAAAGACTTTGATTTCTCATAAGGTGCCGGCAGAGTCCTATAAGTAACATCCGCCGATCCCTGGTCGGCATCGTTTATGGTTGAAACTTGGACGGTATCTGATCGTCTTCGAGCCCCCAACTTCCGTTAAAGAAATGAATAATGAGTTTTTAATTGCTATGCCACATGGTCCATGCATGCATCATGAATTGGCGCAACCACGGCTTCTAAACCCAGTTTTTATTATATTAGTATATGATTTTTTATTAAAAACTTTTGTATGGATGGCTCTCCATTTGGTTTTTTAATAAATCATTTGGCTTTTTTAATTATTTGAAAATAGTGTGATGAATCACACTAGAAAAACTTTGTCCAATAAAAAGCAGCAAGATTGGAGTCATTTTGGCGGAATTGAGGGGGTTGGACACTATCGACAAGGTCAAACGTCTCAAACCAAGGTCAACCATCTTGGGTGTTACACTTTACTCCCACTCTCTCTCTCTCTCTCGATTGGGTGTACAGTTACTTATTCCCAGTCTTATTAGTCTCTCACAAGGGACCATCAAAAAAAGAGTTAGGTCAAGCTCCTATAAATATTTTTGAATCATTAATAAATCAAATACCATTTGCTTTATTTATCACATCTCTCTCTCTCTCTCTCTTCACAACAAAATTACAAATTGTTATTATTGGACTAATAGCCTCAAGAAAAAAGTCACGGTCCTCTTTTAAATTTTTAAATAAACTTTCATCGCAAAAGTCTCAGAATTCATTCATACTAAACTATGAAGCGGAACTGATCGGGTTTTCTAAGACAGCGAAGGCGACACGACGGGACACCATCAGGTACGACATCACCACGATCGCAATCCTCAAATTACTTTGGATTTTCGATTTCTACTTTTTTTTTTTTAATCTCTTTGAACAAAAGTAGATTTCATCGTCCAAATAGATCAATTTGTGTAATAAACATGTTATTTGGTGTATAATGAAATTTCAGCTCTCAGTCAAATTAGTGCTTGCTTAGTTCTGTCTTTGAGTTTGCTTTGACACCAAATTTGATGCTGTTTGTGTAAGGATTTAGAAAGAAGAGCTGAACAAACCCTAAGCCAAATATATATATATATATCGATTTGTGTAAGGATTTAGTGAACTCATATCTTGAAAATCTCACCTTGGATTAAATATTCTATTTGTTCTTAATATGCGTTTTAAATTTTGTGTCGATCGTATGTTATTTACAGTTTGATCCATAAAATTATTTGTAGAGTACAGTGACGTGGTAATATTGTTCTTGCATGAATTGTGGGTAAGATTTTTTATTTTTTATTTTTTATTTTTATGGGATACCACCATGACTTTAATTAGTGTGATCACAATAGTACGTGATAAAGAGAGAACATACTCTTGGAGTAAATAAGGAAAGAAACAATGTAATTAATAACATTAAATTCAGAATTAAAATTCAAATCAAATGAAATCAATCAATAATAATTATGGATTAATTGGTGTCATTAATCCTCCATCAATCATTGGAAATTTGGATGGACCATTCTTTCAGGTCAATGCTCGTAAAGATGTGCAACCCAATTGAGGGCTTGTTCATGGTGTTTGGACCAAGTTTTTATTTGAAACCAATCTTGTCAATAGAGCCTTTGGTACTATTTCTTAGTCTATTATTTTTAGTTTTCTATTTATTTCCTTATGATATGAAGTACCCCATAAGGAAAGGTACGATTCAAAATGAGTCCCTTATTGATAGGGTTGACCCCTATTGATGAAGAGTAGGGCGATCAATGCACTAGTGAGGAAGAGTGAATTGATTCAAGTGGAGGAAAGAAAAATAGGAAGAAGAAGACCTAAAATAAAAGTAGTAAAATTAGTAAAAAATGACATGTCAATAAAGTAGGTAACAAAGAGTATGATTTCGGATAGAATAGAATGGTGGAAAAGAATACATGTGGCCGACCTTGATTAATTTGTTGAGGATCCATAGGTGATCCCAAAATTTTGTAACTAAGGCTTGGTTAAAGCAGGCTAAATTGGTGTCATTTAAGGTTTAATTATCCTAAATGAATATTGAGAGTTCCTCAATGAGTATCTTCCACAAAGAAGCTAAAAGGGTCATGCATCCTTGTCAGCTCAAGCACGCTTAAAGTCATGTAATGATATACAACAGTCTGACTGAATGTTCTGACCTGGTTTATGCTACCTGAATTTTGTTTGTCAGAAAACTCTTCCCATGGTCCGGGGAGTTCAAAAAAGAAAAACTTTGAATTATTAAAATACATATCTTTGATTTCCTTCTTTTGATTTCTATCATTCACTATAAATGTATCTTTGCGTTCAGTTTATTGAATTTTTGCTACAATTGCAATTGGAACTTCTGTTATTATTCTACAAAATATAATAGAATGGTGGAAAAGAATACACATGGCTGACCCCGATTAGTTTGTTGAGAATCCATAGGTGACCCCAAAATTATGTAATTAAGGCTTGGTTAAAGCAGGCTAAATTGGTGTCATTTAAGGTTTATTTATCCTAAATGACTATTGAGAGTTCCTCAATGAGTATCTTCCACTAAGAAGCAAAAAGGGTCAGAACAGAATTGAAAATCCGAATCATAGTTTTTGATCATTCTAACTTCCGTTGATTATATAGGCCTGTAGCAGCACACCACCTGTGTACTTGGAGGCCAGCTTGTCATCCTTCTCTCTCTCTCTCTCTCAATGAAATTCATCTTTGATTAAAAAAAAAAAAATTTGTGATCATTCTATCAATTATTTTTTGATATTGTAGTTCATTTGGTTCATAATTTTGGATTCACCTACCATTAAGATAAACTTCTGTCAATTTGGTTGCAGCAGATCCAAAACTGTGACAAGGACCACTTAGATGAAGTAGGTTAGATTCTTAGATTTGCTGCCATTTTTTTTTTTTTTTTTTATACTTTTCTTTTCCTATGGATGAAGTATTTGACCAAATTCTACAAAGAGCATCATAAGTGAGTAAACCTTTCCGAATGGTTGGTAGAGGAAGAATATTAGTCTCCAATTCTGATAGTTTTTGCTTAACTGACAAGTCAGAAACTTATGTCTTATAACTGCCAAAATTAATCCTTTAGAATCTCATTCCATGTTGTGGTTCTACATAAATTATATATGATTACCAAATAATGATTTATTGAAAATTAATTCAATCACGCCTTATGTGATGTTTTTGGCAAGACCATAAGGACATTTAAAGGAATCAAATTCACAGTGATAAAACTGAAAAATGATATTTCTGATTGACTGGTTGATGACTGCTAGTAGTTTATCATCACTTTTGTCTTTTGGAGTTGTGTAACTCTTTAGATTTTAATTTTAATTTTTTTCCACATTCCTCTTGTATAGTCTCATTTGCATACCCTTTCATTTAATAAAATTTAATGTGTAATAGAAGATTACTTCTGTTTTTTCCAACATATTTTGATTTTTCAATATCAGTTAAGATTACAAAATAAAGATACCTTGCTTTTGACATTCTTCCACGTATCTTTTACACCTTTGACTCAATCAGAGCTACTGTATATTCTTGCATTGGTTCTTTTGTCATGGGATTTCTTAGTTATTGCTATTTATGACCACCACTTCGACTTTACTGATTTTTTTTTTCTTCTTAAAATTATTTTATATTTAATATCTCTATTCTTGATGCTTTTCTTTATTATGACTATAATTGGCTTGTTTTAAGTTTTGATTTCAAGTACCTTTGAAGGGATTGAAAGATCTATTCATGAGTTGAAGCTTCTATTACTTCAGACTTTGCGTGATTGGGCAAATGCTTCTGGTGTTTTCCTTTCATTTCTTTACCTGATATGCTTGATTTTTGTACTTTCATTTTTACTTAATTTTTTCTTTGTTGCTTCTAGCACACTGCCTGTGTGCTTTTTTCCTCTGTATTTTCTTACATCTTTTTTCAATAAAGTTTATTACTTATAAAAATAAAAATAAAAGTTTTGATTTCAAGTATGTATAGGCTTTGACCTTGTATGTTTGTGTACATTAGTACATATTTTAATGGCCACAGAGTTTATACCCCACACACAGGAAAGGAAATAGAATGGTACTGCTCCAAAAACAAGACAGTAGTTTCCGCACAAAATATCTTTCACTACATATATTTCTTCAATGATTTATTTATTCTTAGATGTATCATGTATGTGAATTCATCAAAATAAGGACATATGGAAATGAATTCATCATAAAAATATATTCAATTCATATTTTACTTAATAGGGGAGAAGAAAGGGCACAAGATATGGTGTTTGTACATTTTCATTGTCATATGGATTCTACAATATGAACTGATTAACTACCATTGACCCCTAAAAACTTAAGTTGACAGGAAAGAATGAATTTAATCATTATTTTAACGCTTCCCCCCATGTGTGGGTCCAGACCTCCCTTCAATAAGTGGGGTCCAGCACTTGGAATTTTAATTTTCTTAAATGGGAGTTAGAGTGGACAGATGATTTGGATTTAGGGCTATCTACTTTGATAACAATATGATTTTCTTTTCCTTTCAGTACAAATTGGTTAATACTATCCTTTTGCATGATAACATAGGTTTTTACATCCATTGCTTTCTTCTTAATACAGTCTTCATTTTGTAAATATTTTAATTTCCCCCTTTTATTTAATATAATTTCCTGAAATGTTAAGAAACTGGTTGTGTACGTTCCCCCTAACCCCTCACCCTCTTCATTTTTCACTTTATATGTTTCTTATCTCCTAACAATTACAATCATTAACAAATTTTTTCTAAATGATCATTTTATCTATAGGTATTCCAACCATAATTAAAAAGGCACAATGGCCAATCTAATGGGTGACAAGAAGGCAAGCTTTTTAAGATTAGTGGAGGAGAGAGCGTTGTCAAAGGAAGAGAAAAAGAAGCTGCGAGATGCTCTTGTCCCCTATATTCCTAAAGATTGCATCTCAAACATTCTTCTTCGTCTTCCTCTTGAGTCTCTTCAAAGGTCAAGGTTTGTTTGTAAGCCATGGTATACTATAATTAATAGCCTCAAATTCATTGATGATCATCTCGAAAGATCAGAATCTGTTTTGATCTTTATATCATCAATTAAAGAAGAAAATCTGTACCCTTTTTCTACACGACCAATTGCAGTTGAGAAACCAAATACCTTTTCAGTTGAGGCAAAACTCCTTCAGTCAGAATCGGTCCCTGTTTTAGTGCAGCCAAACATAAACCCCACTTTGAAATATTACATCAAGTTCTTGGAAATTAACAATGGAAGGAGCAAAATAGGAGAATATAGTGTAAGTTGCACAGGCCATATTAGGGCTGCTTGCAATGGTCTAATTTTGCTTGAAAACAAACTGAAGAAAGGAGGACTTATAGTCGTAAATCCTGTGACTAGGAAGTTGATTTCTCTTCCTCTGGGTACTTTATGTCCTGCTGATAAAGAATCGTATGGCTTTGCATTTTGCACTGTTACTGGTGAATATAAAGTGGTGCACTTGTTTCAGGATGAGTTGAGGTATTTCGGTTGTGAGATATTAAATCTTGGTACTAGAGTTTGGAGAGCAGTGAATGGACCTTCTTTTGGACTCTTGCGCTGGCTTGGATGCTTGCCTGTTTTGGCAATTGGAGCTTTGCACTGGGTACCTAATATTGATAGTAGTGATTACTTAGTGTCTATTGAAGTGGACAAGGAGAGGTTTCATACAATACCTCTCCCAAAAAGTAGTCGGTATCATGATAGGATTGTTGAGATGCGTGGTTTCTTAAGTTTTGTCACTCATGAAGAAGAGAACCAGATGGGCGTTTGGATCTTGAAGGGTTTAGGGGAACTTTGGACAAAGCAACTTAGTATCAAAACGGGCTGTATTTTGGATATGGTCCCCCTTTACAGTTTAAGAATCAAAGGAGATATGATTTTCAAGAGGGACGAAGACGGATCATTTTATGCTTATGATTTCCAACTCCAGGTGATGAGAAAAATTGAAATGGAAAAGGAAAGATTGAAAATGTCAGGTATGTATCATCCTCATGTCAACAGCCTTATCTCGTGGTCTAGCAGGGAAAGAAGCCAGGATGTGTTTTATTGATATGTTCCTTCATGTACAAATTTGCAAAGTATTAGCATAAAAGATTTTCCCCTTTTGTCAAACTTTTTCCCTATGACCTTGGGATTGCTATTTTTTTGTGTATGTATGCACAGTTGGGGAGTAGTCTACCAATGTATTATAGTTGACCTGACTATTTAGTATCCATCCTGTAAGTAAATGTTCTTATTCCACTTGATTCTGGCCTCTCCTCTGTTTTCTCTCTACTTCATCTCCACGATTGACAGGTAGAATAGCAGAATCTAGGATTTATTGTGTTACTACAAGAATTTTTGTTTTATGTATTTACTGTTTCATTCCACTTGCTAGTTGCTAGCATAATAGCATTGTTTCATTTGGATTGATAGTAATTTAAGAATAAACAGAACTACCATGAAAGAAAAACATCATCTCTCTCCTCTCTCTCCTCATTTGCGGCTTGCACTCTTGCAATTTCCCATATGCACAAGTTGTATATATACTAAAAAAGCCGCCTCTTTCTTTTCTATAGGAATACAGTCCCCTATTTCTATCAGAATAGGTTTCTTTATGTAATAGCAGGCTCATTATAAGAGCTTTAGTTCGGTGAGAGCTAGACTATTAAGGTGTAGTGCATCGAAACACAGAGAAAGGGGAAAAAAGAACGTTTCTGACAGGGATGGTGTATATTGAAGTTTGCTAATTGGAGGTCAAGAGGAGTTATATGCACAGGTAATTTTTTTTTAAAAAAAAACCTTATAATGATAACTTGTGAGTGGCTACTACACAGCTTTTATGTTTAGCAGTGGACTTGCATGGGTGCAAAGGTGGTTCTAGTTTTTGCACACTCTGGGGTGTTTGGTTGTGTTGGTTTAATTTGGGTCTAACGACTCTAACCACAAGGGGAAAGGTTTTTGCTTGCTAGTAAGGTTGCTAAAAGTATTCCTAGCGTTAATGACTGACGCTTTTATGATATATTAAGAGTTTGTGCACCTTCTCAAAAAAAAAAAAAAAGAGTTTGTGCACAAAAATCAGGTTAAGTTTAGTTCTTAATCAACGAGAACATGCATCAATGGTAGGAATGACAAAAACTCCTAGTCCCACCTATAAATCGTATTTAGGGATGGGTTTAGCTCACCCTGTCCAGCTCTAAATGTGTCTATATATGATGCATCTTCCCATCGATGCAATCAAGAATAATGCATTCCATCAACCAAAGTGACAAAAGCCAAGACATCACACCATGCATCCTATCAATCAGAAAGCAAAGCACATCCCATAACATTCTATTATATAGGACGCTCCACTATTAGACAAAGGATATTCAGAGGTGTTTGGTACATGTGTTTGAAAACATGTATTTTGTTGTTTGAAAACATGTGTGAAAATACATGTGAGTGAAAAAATATATGAAAATGCGTGTAATGTTGTTTAAAAACTGAAAATGTGTGTTTGAGTAGGTGAACCAAACACTCCCTTCATTATTCAAAAAATGAAGTCTTCACTCTCATTGTATCCGAAAACATCTCCAATATTATAAATAGAAGGTAAAGCCTTGAAGATAGAGCAAATTTTAGACAAGAAAAGACTAGAGCTTTCATTTTTGAAACTTGATAATTTCCAACTTACATTTTTGAAACTCATCTATACATGTATTTTAGTTATAAGCTTTCATTTCAAGTGATTTCATTACAAGTATTTCTTATATCCTATTTATAATTTATTTTCTATAAAATATATCTATTACCATGACAAAACACTTGTTTTCTCTCAATTTGCACTCATGACTATTTTCCTCTTTACTATTTCATCTATATTATTAATGTCAAAACCACCTCATTAGGAATAATAAAATACCTTTTACCCATCCCACTCCTAATTTTTTTTTTTTTTAAAAAGGATTGAGGACATGACACCCTTGATCCGACCCGTTGTACCCTTTGCCATCCTTAATCGATGGCTAACATATGGGTCCTATGCCCTTGAAACATGCCGCATGTATATATGTTTAGTTGCATGGGCATCTCTGCCCATCTTCTCAAATTTTGTCTCTGCCACCTGTTAAACCGCTTGTTGCATAACCTAAATTCAAAATCCATGGCCTTAGGCCTCAAACATTGGCTGACTTTTTGAGGATGGGCTAGAATAGATGAGGAAGCTCAAGGCCCAATTATTTAAGAAGTTAAAGTTATGAAGATTGAGCTGGTTGCTGTAAAGGTTAGAGTACTCGAGGGCCCACTTTTTTTTGTGGCCCTGTTTTACTTGCTAATTAATTGGAAGAGAAATATCAAATATTCAATACTGTTTAGTGTAGTTCTTACTAGTTACTACTTAGCTCTTGGAGGCTCAATGTTGTGAAGTGCAATTCATTTGTTGCATTAGTCTTGGGCTTGGTTGGGCAAGACAACATTTTCCATTTTTTAAATATTAGCCCTGAACAGAGCCTATATGGCTAATTAATCTTAATATGATATGTTGAAAGTTATTTGAGGTTTAATATGTATATATATTAATAGGCAAGTTCAGAGAAAATCTAATTACATTTTAATTGGATTCTCAAATTTTGCATTGCGTGTTCCATTTAATTTCTAATTTTGTGTCAAGTAAATTATTAAGTGTAAAAATCAAAGAGTTCAAATCCAATTAATTTCTAAATTGGATTTCAATTGGAGTCTAATTTTTCGCCATGTGTCCATTTATTATTTAAATTTTTGTGACAAGTGAATTATTGGGTGAAAAAATCAAAGAGTCTAAATTAAATTAAATTATATATATATATATATATATATAATGAGAATTTAGAAATGTATGGTTTAAAAAAAGTGCAAGCTAATATTATGTATAATTTGAATCTATTCTAAAAAGAAAATGTATAATTGTGATTGTTTTTAATTATACATATGCATATACATGAGACTACACACTAGTTAAAGATAATTAGGGGTGAGATAGTTCTTGGGTAAGTCTAGAAATTAGAAATATTCAGCAAATTTTATTTAAGTCATTATTATGAAACACGAAATACAAGTGAACAAAGTGCACTATTTGTGTTCAACAACCGTCAAGAACTACTTATTCCGTCTCTCTTCCTCTAGCCTTTCACTCATTCAAATGCAACAATTGTGGGCTTCGGGGGATTAATAAGAAAAATATCAAGAAGCTGATCGATGGTTGTGTATTCAAAATCCTGATATAGACTTGAAGCCTCAATATCGTCCTCCCCTAACTCAAAGCTCATCGTCTCACCCTTTACAAATATGCTGTGAAGGATAGCCACTGGAATGTTATATGACGAGTATAAACGTATTTTGGATGGCCTAGGAAGATGCTTGCCTTCACCATGAACTTTCCTATGTACCCAGTTCCCCCAAATGTCAGGATCTTGCTCTTCTCTGCCAATGCCATTACTCTCCCTCTCTTACTTTCACATATTCTATCATCATCTCACATGATGCTATATTTATTTGAGTAATTTTTAGATATTTTCGAAATATGTTCCATTAATTAAATTCATGATAAGATCTACCATGAATATAAGAGAATAAAACATTACATCAAAAGTACCTAATAATTTTCTATTTATAGGCCTGTTTATGAAGCTTTGAGAGATTAGGAGGGCGTTTGGTCATAGAGTTCAAAACATAGTGTTCAGTGTTTAAACACTGAACATTAGTGTCCAAAAACAGAAAATAGCGTTTGGTGGACCATCTTGTTCAGCTGCAGTTTGAAAAACATTGTTAAAAAACATGGACTTTTGAAAACATACTCCGGGCTGATTTTTAACAACAAAAACTAGTATTGAATGGCACTTCCGTAATTAGGTTGAATACTATTATGGGCCCACTGGTCAGCTTTTTTGAAAGAATTTTCTCCTCCCTCCACTGGTCAGCAACTGTGTGGCATTAAAAAATATTTATTTTGTACTTTGCTCAGCTTTTTTTTACAATCTAACACACACATACCAAACACATATTTTATATTTTTGAACACTGAAACATGTTATTTAAACCATGATACCAAACTCATTTTTTTGTTTTATAAACACTAAAAACACGTATTTCAGCAACACTTTTTAAACTACAGTTTTAGACTAATGGTTTTCACTTCCTTCCATTTGACTCTATTTTTTTGTGGAAGAACCAATTCCATAATTTTGGTATTCAGAGTAAAATAATTGTGCTTGGGGCTGGTAACCATCCATTGGGGTTGATTAAGCTCCCTAGATTTTTTGGTGGAACACTGTTGTTAAGTAATTCTTCCATGGACATCCAAGGTATGTCTGGATAGAACTGATCAAGTTCCCATAAGGAGATATGGTGCAACCTTTCTCTCTAATTTTTTCTTCAGTCGTGGGGGAGGGAACGACGTTTCCCTCTAATTTAGCTTTTTTTTTTTTTAATTAACATTTTCGTGAAATTAAGAAATTAAAAAAAAAAAAAAATTAAAGACCAAAACGGCACCGTTTTGGTAAGTTGACGGCAACAACTAACAGAACACTAATAGGGGACTCAATTGAGAATGAATGAAATTTAGAGAATTGAAATGACAAAACTCTAATTTAGAGAACTTAAATGAAAAATTGTAAAACTTAAAAGATGAGTTTTTCATTTTGGCATTTAAAAAGAAAAGAAAAGAAAAGAATTTTGTTATATTTAGGGTAGCCTCTAGAAAACTTTTTTTGCCCCACCACTGCCTCATAGAGGGAATAGGATAAGGACAAGGCACTCTCGATCCAACCCTATCTTGCCCCGTTGGTAAAAAGCTTATTAAAAATTGTATAAGGGTTTACAATAGGCATATCCATGACAGGAATTTTGCCCTGGAAACATTCCGCAGATATACGAGTCTTTAGCCCTTGAAACATTCCGCAAATATACATATGTCTAGTAGCATGGGCATCACTGGCCATCTACCTTCTCACATCTGGGCAGGTTATTGTAACTTGTAAGCGTTAGACTCGAGGGCCCATTTTTGTTTGTGGCCTTGTTTTGCTTGCTAATTAATTGGACTAGAAATATCCAATAATGTTTAGTGTAGTTATTGGTCTTATTGAGCTTGGAGGCCCAATATTGTGTAGTGCAATTCATTTATTGTAGCATTGCACTACCATCCCTGTGGGTAAAATATCCTAAGGTTTTAATTTTGTACATTTAAGCCCAAAAATCACCCACCTTAGAGCTTGTTTGGCATTAGTTTTAACTTTTAGTTTTTAGTTTTAATGTACAGCTTTTTAAAACCTCACTTTTTTTCCGCATTTTTTCCATTTTTTCAAATTTTTTCAAGGTACAAGTATACTTTAGTAATATACTTTCAGCAAAAAAATTTCAGAAAAACTATTTCAAAACGAACATTTAGTCAATCTAAAAATGTGTAAATTTACATTCCCCCCCCACCCCCAATTAATTAATATATATACATGGGTACTAATTTTAATAATTTTTTTTTACAAAATTACACATTTAACTCCTTTAACAATATCATTGATTCTTTTAAGAATATTGTTATAGTCACAAATTTTTCTACAACATTTTTACAAAATGTTAAGGTAGCAAATTTTTATTGATTCGCATTTGGGCCCACCACTTATGTTATTTTTCTACTTACTAATAACTACTCATCATATCAAGAATTAGTAAAAAAGTTTATAGTTCTAGCATTTTCCTCATTTTAAAGACCATAAAAAAAATTTATAGATCTAAAATCTAAAACATAATATACGAGCCCAAAAAAATTAGTTCAACAACAAAAATTACCAATAATAAAACTATAAAAAAAAAAAAAATTAAGCCTAGTCAATTAATTTTACCTAAAACAAACAACCTGATCCTTTAAAAAATTTTAAACAAAATAATTTCTCCTTACCTAGCAGTGCATACATCAATGACAAAAAAAAAAAAAAAAAAAAAACCTCAGCGGTTATGCAGCAATAGATTCGGAGGCAAAAGTCACTACACACAACCAGTAGCAAAGTCGCCCCCCCTAACTTTAAGTTCTAGTTTCGTCCCTGATAGTAACCGTATAAATATACATGGTTACTATTCACATGTAAATCCATTTTTTAATACTTCCTTACACACACACACACACAGAGATTAAAAATTGATATATAAATAATAATTTAATGAAATATAGTGTAAAATAGATAATTTGATGTGTGTATTTTTTAAAAGTAGTTATGTAAAATAGAAAAAATAGGTTTTAATGCTAAAATAGACACAATATATATATATATATATATTTGTATGAGTTGATGTGAATTAATGCTCTTTAGGATTCCATATAATAGCTAGTATCCCAAGCTGGAAGTGTACTCCAGATTTCCATCTTCATATAATTAAGTCCGCCAATCTGTGCTGCCGCTTCTTGAATGACTTTGGGGAATAAGCTGATCTGAATTGCAGAAGTTATAACTAATTTGCTTATAAACCCTGCTTCTAGCATTTCAGATAACCATATAGGATCACGAATTACTGGATCCTCTGTCTCTGTATTGATAAGTAATCCTGGGTAGGGATCATATCTGTCTCCTGCTCTTTCATAAACTCTGTCTGCATCTCCAAAACTCTCATACCATGTAGCTTTATGAGATAACCATATTTCACCTGTCATGTCTTCTGTTCTGATAAATGCTGTAGAAACAAATACCTTAAAAAGATACATCCACCTGTCATAAGAACTAGTTAAAGCTGTATGGGTTAATATTTTCTGTTGGATTTCAGGAAGTAAATTTCTGATGGCAAGCCTCGTTTTTTGCTGAATCTTAGGGTGGAGCTTTGAAAAGCTTGTTCCCATAAGATAGCTTTTTAGAGACTGTGATTCTGTCTTTGTGGAGCTTGAATCTCCAACCTCCTTGCCAGGGAGTTGACAACCGAGAGCTTCAATAAATGCCCCGGTGCTAACAAGATGTAATTCCAAAGCCTGAAGGGTCTTTTGGAATAAGTCTTTCTGTTTAAGGGTAAAAGCTGCCTGTAAATTATCAAGAAGTATTTTAATATGAAGAGGGAGGTCTGTAAATTCTCCGTCCTGAAACATGAGATCAGTGCTGAGCACTTTCTGTAAAGCTACACTACTTTCTCCACAAGAATACCTTGCTTCTGCAAGCAACGTATCCTGAAGGGATATTGTCTCTATCGAGACGCCTGGTCCCGCAATGGAGTTTCCCGACGAGGTGGTCCCGATAGCAAGGATACTAGTGGTTAGTAATAGTTCCGCCAGTAATGATTAATTGCTTAGAAAGAGAATAAATACATTTATCAGCTCATAATCTGTTTGCTTGTTCACACTTAGGCTAGGCACACACTAATTTGAAACATGGACTATGATGATATAGATTATGATGAAGGTTATAGCATGAAAGATATAGACAATAATTGGTCTAACAGTAATATGGATTATGAAACAGATTCTGATTCTGACAGTGATATGGATGACTATAATTATGATTATAACAATAACACAAAAAATTGGAGTATATTAACAGGAGATAAAATCAACCGACAGTCTAATAGACACAACTTCTTAGACATAATTAACAAAAAACTAGAATCTTTAGAAAATGATGAAAGATCTACGACATATGCTAAAGTAGAAAGGAAAAATGATAGTTTTTTGGACCTTTATGAAAAAATGAAAGTTTTAAATTCACCTTTAGAACAAGAAAGAGAATTTGAACCCCATCATAGATCACTTTTAACTAATACTATGACAGATAATTGGTATAATAGGCAAAAGGATAATTTCACAGGTATTGACACATTAATAAATATGATAGATAGTAGAAAAGATGACGATGACTTAATAGATAATTCAAAAGCAACTGACAGAGCTATATCTATAATATATAAAGACAAAGAAAAGGACGAACTAAAGAACGAAAATAGTTTTATAGGAATCATGCATAAAGAAAATGAAAGGCAAAAAATTAATGTGAAAGATGGCCATGCTTGGGAAAGACCAACACGTATAAAAGCTAAAGAAATAGACTCACAGACATTAAAAGCAACTGACAAGAGAGTTGACAGGAAAACTAACCCAAGTAAGGAAAGTGTAACACGTGTAGAAGAAAAGAATCCCATGAAAGAAATAAGTGCTGAAGACATAATAGATGAAGACAAAAAAGATAAAGGGATAATAAAAGAAGGAATGGTAAAAGAAATGATAAAAGTAATAGAAAGACAAAATGTCAAGAAAGATGGCATAGTGAAAGACCAAGAGATAATTAAAAGACAACATAGTAAAAAGCTAGAGACAAAAGAAGATGTAGGGAAAGGACATGTGTTTAAAGAGTCCCTACGTAGGAAGATAGAAGTAGAAGAAAAACAAGAAAGAACAAAAGCTAAAAAAATAGTCAACAACTGCTGGAAAACTAATAGTCCAAAACAAGTGATGGGAAAGCAAAAAGAAGAAATAGAAAGAGATAGACTAAAAGAAAGAGAAATAGTCAACAATTGTGGGAAAAATAAAAATAATAGTTTAAAAGAGGTAATTGATGAAAGACTAAAATTAATTGAGAAATCTATGATAGATAACAGTTTGGTAGAATTAAAAAGAAAGATGGAAATTTTAAATTTACCTTTAGATACAGACAAGGAAAAAGAAATAGCAGTTTTAAATACTACTGATGTATCAGATAATGAGAAAACTGACAGACATGTTAAACATATCATTTGCCATAAATGTAAAGAATATGGACATACTAAAAAACAATGTGCTAGACAGAATAAAATTGCTAAACAAATAAGTAAATTAGAATTTGAGACAGATACAATAAATGAATTAATGGAAATCTTTAATGTTAGTCAAAAAGTGATAGATCAAGTAAAGAAAAAGGAAGAACTAAAATCAACCAACCCACTTAAAGTTAATAAAAGAAAAAGAAAACAAAAAGACATAATAATTAAATTGATAGATAATCTACCTAATCAAGACAAAAAAGACTATTTACTAAAATTGAAAGATTCCATAGATATACCTATTGCTTGTTTTAGATGTAAGAAATATGGACACCATGTTACAGAGTGCAGAAAAGAAGAAAGAGCCAAAAAAGAAAAAGACAAGCAAGAGAAGATAAAAAAGAAAAAAGATGGTGTAGAGATAGAATCAGTAACTTTACAAGACTCAATGACAGAAGCAAAAATAGTAAGACAAGAAATTAAAGATATTAAAGAAGATAATTCCGTAGATATAATTGAACAAAATACTGCAGAATTAATAGACTTAAAAGAAAGTTCTAAACACGTGATAGACTTACCTTTATTAGAAAAAGATGGTGGCAATAGACAGAATTCTTTGAGTTTAATTAACAGAGTTATTTTTCGAAAAAGGAATACAGAAATTATTAATAAAGAAATTTCTTTAACAGAAGTGACATTAACAGACTTAGGTATTCGTAACATGAAGTGTATACAAGACAGATTAATTCAGGCCAATGAAAAAGAATTAATTAATCATGTATATAAAGATATATGTGTTGAAGTTATTAAAACTAATGTAATTAATGTATCTTTTAATCCTATCCTACTCTTTATCCCGAAAGAAATTGATTTCCCCTATAAGGTCACTATCTTACAGGATAGTAATAAAGAAAGAATCTATGAAATTAAGAGAAGTTTGTCATTTTTAGAGACAGAAATATCACTTCTTCACCAGTCAACAGATATGGACATAGAGACAGAGATTCGTTCTTTTTTATATCAATATATAATCCAAAGAATAGTTCAAACACTTTATGAAAAAGGATTCAGCACAAAAGACAGAACTATGCTTACAAGTCAATATGATTGGACTGAACGAACTGAGAATTTGACAGATATACCAAATAAAATTATAATAGACGACATTCTTGCATCCTTTGTAGTAATCTTACAAACTCACATGACAGATGCCTTAATAAAAGAAGTCTTGACAGATTCTCCTTTAATAATTAAAGAAGATATTAATTGTGATAATTTCTTGAGTAAAGACAGATTTAATTTCTTGATAGACAGAATTAATTATAAGTCTCTGACAGATTTTCCCCAAACTATTTTAGCAGTTGATAAAAGACTTTATGGAGAAGCTTTATTTCATATATTTTCACAAAATGAGATATATAGTGACATATATAAAACGGATAGAATCATGATAGATTTTGTAAAGTTTTTAAATTCCAATCCCTCTAATATTGAAAGACTTCATTATGATTACTCTTATACCACTACTCAGCAAGAGCACAAAAGTGTACAGAGAAAAGTTTGTTTTATTATATATATTTTAAATTTTACTACAGAACATTTTAAAGAGATTTCACAGAAAGATATTCATGAAAGGATTTTAAAAATGAGTTCGAAAGAAACTTTGAATGAAAAGGCTTATTCTCAAAATAATACTTCAAAACTCAATTTTCCTCAACCCCATTTGCAGACAGAACATAATCCTTTTACCCAACCCCATTTGCAGACTAACATGAGTAAAAGAAACCCCCAGCCAGATAGGAAAGGAAAGGGCAAAGCACTTGCAGTGCCCAAACATTTTCAAAAACCTTCAGTCAGAATTATGGATGGGCAGGAAGGCGTCTCGATAGAGACAATATCCCTTCAGGATACGTTGCTAGCAGAAGCAAGGTATTCGTGTGGTGAAAGTAGTGTAACTTTACAGAAAGTGCTCAGCACTGATCTCATGTTTCAGGACGGAGAATTTACAGACCTCCCTCTTCATATTAAACTACTTCTTGATAATTTACAGGCAGCTTTTACCCTTAAACAGAAAGACTTATTCCAAAAGACCCTTCAGGCTTTGGAATTACATCTTGTTAGCACCGGGGCATTTATTGAAGCTCTCGGTTGTCAACTCCCTGGCAAGGAGGTTGGAGATTCAAGCTCCACAAAGACAGAATCACAGTCTCTAAAAAGCTATCTTATGGGAACAAGCTTTTCAAAGCTCCACCCTAAGATTCAGCAAAAAACGAGGCTTGCCATCAGAAGTTTACTTCCTGAAATCCAACATAAAATATTGACCCATACAGCTTTAACTAGTTCTTATGACAGGTGGATGTATCTTTTTAAGGTATTTGTTTCTACAGCATTTATCAAAACAGAAGACATGACAGGTGAAATATGGTTATCTCATAAAGCTACATGGTATGAGAGTTTTGGAGATGCAGACAGAGTTTATGAAAGAACAGGAGACAGATATGATCCCTACCTAGGATTACTTATCAATACAGAGACAGAGGATCCAGTAATTCGTGATCCTATATGGTTATCTGAAATGCTAGAAGCCGGGTTTATAAGCAAATTAGTTATAACTTCTGCAATTCAGATCAGCTTATTCCCCAAAGTCATTCAAGAAGCGGCGGCACAGATTGACGGACTTAATTATATGAAGATGGAAATCTGGAGTACACTTCCAGTTTGGGACACTAGCTATTATATGGAATCTCAGCCAGCACATATTTTGGTTCTTATTCAGGATTGGGGCTTTATTCCTGAATACAACTGGTATTCGGGAGATACTTACTTATCATTAGATGATCCAAGTGCTCTGGCTCAAGAATGGTCTAATTTTATGTGTAACAAGATTTATGAAGTTCAGAAAGAATTAGACAGAGGTTTTCACTTATATGGCTACACAGATAGAATAGCAGTGTATGGCCCAAGACCTTCAGCAAGGAGGCTTATTGGGAAAAGAAGGATTGTTAAAGACCCCAGATTGATGACAGCCAAGGATCACGTTCCTGTTTTCCTTCCTATTTCATATTGTGCTTTATGCAATGATTACGGAGTGCCCCATGAGCATGAGCAATATGAGGATAACACTGACCCGATAGATTATGATAACTATGCAGATACAGATTGAGAAGATAGACAGAAGAGTTTTTATGACAGACCACTATTCACCAGACACACCAGACAGATCACTATTCACTAGCATGCCTCCTGACAGATAGACAAAATTTTACTATGCACAAAAGTAGTCTAGAAAAAAGACAAGGCAGATATTTTAAATTACTGTTCAAGATCCTACCGACAGATTAACTTGAGTTTACTTTACTTAACTCAGGTTACTTTTAAAGACTTACCATGGTTCACTTCATCTATAAAGAGACAGACTCCGAAGACAGAAGGCAGGTCCAGAATTAAGGTTCAAATTTCAGATTCAAGTTTAGGTCCAGAATTAAGGTTCAAATTTCAGATTCAAGTTTAGGTCCAGAATAGAGGTTCAAATTCTAGGTCCAATTTCCAGATTGAAGTTTTAGGTCCAAGTTTTAGAAAGCCTTTGTAATTTTAGTAGCCTTCCCTCTCTCAGAAAGACTTTTGTACTCTATCCCTCTCCTTTTGTAATCCTGTAACCTTTCTCCTCAGACAGTTTTACTTTGTAATCTTGTAACTCTTCAGACAGTGTTTTATTTCTAAGCTTGTATCAAAGACAGTTTGTTTTCAAGTATTTTCAAGTAAGATTTTATCAGTACAAATACATTTATCAGCTCATAATCTTTAATATGAAAGACTCAAGTAAGAGGTAATTGATGAAAGACTAAAATTAATTGAGAAATCTATGATAGATAACAATTTCGCAGAATTAAAAAGAAAGATGGAAATTTTAAATTCACCTCTAGATACAGACAGGGAAAAAGAAATAGCAGTTTTAAATACTACAGAAGTATCAGATAATGAGAACACTGACAGACAGGTTAAACATACTATTTGTCATAAATGCAAAGAATATGGACACACTAAAAAACAATGTGCTCGACAGAATAAAATTGCTAAACAAATAAGTAAATTAGAATTTGAAAGAGATACAATAAATAAATTAATGGAAATGTTTAATATTAGTCAAAACGTGATAGATCAAGTTAAGAAAAAGGAAGAACTAAAATCAACCAACCCACTTAAAATTAATAAAAGAAAAAGAAAACAAAAAGACATAGTAATGAAATTGATAGATAATCTACATGATCAAGACAAAAAAGACTATTTACTAAAATTGAAAGATTCTATAGATATACCTATTGCTTGTATTAGATGTAAGAAATATGGACACCATGTTACAGAATGCAGAAAAGAAGAAAGAGCCAAAAAAGAAAAAGACAAGCAAGAGAAGATAAAAAAGAAAAAAGATAACGTAGATATAGAATCAGTAACTTTACAAGACTTAATGACAGAAGCAAAAATAGTAAAGCAAGAAATTAAAGATATTAAAGAAGATAATTCCGTAGATATAAATGAAAAAAATATTACAGAATTAATAAATTTAAAAGAAAATTCTAAACACGTGATAGACTTACCTTTATTAAAAAAAGATGATGGCAATAGACAAAATTTCTTAAGCTTAATTGACAGAGTAATCTTTCAAAAATGGTATACAGAAATTACTTTAGTAATTAATAAAGAATTTTCCTTGACAGAAATTGCTTTAATAGACTCAGGTGCTGATATGAACTGTATACAAGAAGGATTAGTACCTTTAAAGTATTATGAAAAATCAGCTGAAAGATTAACTCAAGCTAATGGAGAAAAGCTAATAATTAATTATAAAATACCTAGTGTCCACATATGTAATGATGGAGTATGTTTTGAAACAGTTTTTGTCTTAATTAAAGACCTTTCTTCTAAAATCATTCTAGGAAATCCCTTTATGGCTTTACTTTACCCCTTTTCAACGACAGAAGAAGGAATTAAAACTAATGTGTTAGGAAAAGACATACTTTTTAAATTTATCTTGCCACCTATCTCAAAAGAAATCTATTCCCTTGATAGCGTTTCCATAATAAAGGAAATTGATAGAAAAAGAATTGGCAAAAAGAATAGACATTTAGAATCTCTAAAGACAGAAATAATATACAAAAGAATTGCTGATCAATTAACAGACCCCATATTGCATCATAAAATAAAATCATTTAGACAACAGATTGAGGCCGAAATTTGTTCTAATCTCCCCACTGCCTTTTGGCACAGGCATAGACATATAGTACAATTGCCTTATGAAAAAGACTTTAATGAAAGACAGATACCTACTAAGGCTAGACCAATACAAATGAATAATGAATTATTAGAACACTGTAAGAAAGAAATTGAAGATCTTTTAAATAAGGGTTTGATCAGAAAAAGCAAGTCTCCTTGGAGCTGTGCTGCTTTTTATGTTAACAAACAGGCAAAATTGGAACGAGGAGTTCCAAGATTAGTTATAAATTATAAACTGTTAAATACAGCATTACAATGGATAAGATATCCTATTCCTAATAAGAAAGATTTGCTTGACAGACTTCATGAAGCAACCATATTCTCTAAATTTGATATGAAAAGTGGATTTTGGCAGATACAGATAGATGAGAATGATAGATATAAAACTGCTTTTACAGTTCCTTTTGGTCATTATGAATGGAATGTTATGACTTTTGGTTTAAAAAATGCACCAAGCGAATTTCAAAATATAATGAATGATATATTTACACCTTTTACAGAATTTTCAATCGTTTATATAGATGATGTTTTAATCTTCTCTAAATCAATTGATGACCAATGGAAACATTTAGATATATTTGTCAAAGTAATTAAACACAATGGTTTAGTTGTTTCAGCCACTAAGATAAACTTATTTCAAGATAAAATCCGGTTTTTAGGACATAATATTTATAAAGGAACCTTAAGCCCCATTGACAGAGCCATTCAATTTGCAGATAAATTCCCAGATGACATAAAAGATAAAAATCAGTTGCAAAGATTTCTTGGTAGCTTAAATTATGTTTCAAATTATTTTCAAGGACTAAGAAAAATATGTAGACCCTTATATAAAAGGTTAGAAAAGAACCCCCCTGCTTGGACAGACAAACACACTATGATAGTTCGACAGATCAAAAAATATGTTAAACAGCTCCCTTGCATTGTTATTCCTTCACCCCATGCTTTTAAGATTGTTGAGACAGATGCTTCTGAAATAGGCTATGGCGGAATCCTAAAACAAGTAATAAAAGAAGAACAAATTGTTAGATTCCATTCCGGCTCTTGGACAGCTACCCAGCAGAACTACAGTACTATTAAAAAAGAAATTTTATCTATTATATTATGTGTTTCAAAATTTCAAAATGATCTTTTTAATCAAAAGTTTTTAATCCGAGTTGACTGTAAAAGTGCTAAAGAAGTTTTACAGAAAGATGTTCAAAATCTTGTTTCCAAACAAAGTTTTGCTAGATGGCAGGCTATCTTAAGTGTTTTTGATTTTGATATTGAATATATTAAAGGAGAATCCAATTCTATTCCTGATTTCTTAACCCGAGAATTTCTACAGGGAAGATGACCTCCCATGCAGAAAAGAGCAACTCCCCAAAGCCCAGATCTAGACAATCTTATGCTGCTCCACCGATCCCTCCTCCCCCTAGTAGATTCCTCCCTTGTCCCTCCTTTAGTTCACCTAGTTTCTCTTCAAACAGACCCCAGGAAAGAACCCCAATACCCTGTAGCCCGAACCCTTTCCAACCACTTTCCCCAAGCTCCAACCCAACATCCAGACAGTCTTATGCCATGCCCACAACTCCTCCTCCTTTAAAAACACCATTTAACATAGTTGCCTCTTCCTTTCCCCCGTTAACCTTTCCTTCTCCTTCTAAACATTCAACCGACAGACCCTCTACCTCTCAAACTCAAGCCCAAACCCCAAGAGAAGATCACAGTGTTGAACTCCCAAAAAATTCTTGGAATTTTATTTTATGGATTGAAAGTGAATACCAGCATATTACAGATCCCCTCTCACTAGTCAGACAGCTGCTACCCCCAGGATGGGAGCACCCTAAGACAGAAACGTTAAAGACCCAGACATTCTATGAGTTTATTTTAGTGGACACAGACTCAATCCTAGTGACACACATGCCATGCTCCCAAGACCCAAACAGAATTGGTTATTCTAAAGTAGTTATAAAACAGATTCTCACCCCTTCCCAGTGGAGGGCAGAGCCCTGGATTCCCAGGAAATTTTCTCAACCCTTTGAGCCTCAGTTTTATAATTATTATGACTATATGGAAGCATGGGACAGATTCCTTTTATTCCAAAACAGTATTCACAGGCACACCTGGTTTTTTCGATTTGATATGTACAGAAAGAAAGACATGATGGTACCGAGATGGTTTATTGACTGGTGGATTTCTTATGGCCCTGAAGCTATGATTCTTCCTCCTGATCTCCTCAAAGCCTATGAAAGTTTCAAGAAAGAGCCAAACATTCCGCATCTTAAAGATTTTCCACATCTTTTACAGTTCTTTTACAGGTTTCCAGATCTCCCATGGATCATCAGATGGGAATACAAGATAGAAAAGCATCCTCAATATCCTTTTCCTATGCTCACCCGGAAGTTTAAATTAAAATGGTGGAATAAGTTTAATTTTGATCATATTTGCCAGGAATTGCAGAAAAGGACCTCTCCATCCCAGACAGAAAATCCTAATTTCTTTTTAGAAAAAAGCCAAGTCCAGTGTCAGCTTGCCTCCGTCTCAGACAGAAGACAGCTTAAAAAGCAATTACTTGAAGCTGCATCACAAATATCGGATGATGAAGATGACACAGTAATGGAATCATCCTCTCCAAACTACAGGACTCATCCAGATGCATTTCAAGATTCCCAAGACCCCTACGACATGTGACAGATGAAAGATAGATAAGACAAAAGGACAAAAGACAAAAGACAAAAAGATCTAGAAAGATATTTGACAGAATTGCACGTGATCAGATAAGCTCAGACAGACTACTACTGTTCAAGATTTACTTTTACTGTTCAAGATCTTGCCGACAGATTAACTTGAGTTCACTTTATTTAACTCAGGTTACTTTTAAAGCTTTACCATGGTTCACTTCATCTATAAAGAGACAGACTCCGAAGACAGAAGACAGGTTCAAATTCTAAGTTCAAATTTCAGTTTAGAAAGCCTAATAGCCTTCCCTCTCTCAGAAAGACTTTTGTACTCTATCCCTCTCCTTTTATAATCTTGTAACCTTTCTCCTCAGATAGTTTTACTTTGTAATCTTGTAACTCTTCAGACAGTGTTTTATTTTCAAAGTTTGTATCAAAGTAGCAGTTTTTAGTTTAATCAAAGACAAGAAGTATTTTCAAGTAAGATTTTATCAGTTTCAGTTTTCATATTCCATACTCTGTTTTAACTTATTTTGAATATATCTGTTTTGTTATTTTCTTCTATATCATCTATTTTATCATTGTTTATGCTTCTATATTACTGCTGTGCTCTCTCCTGGGTAGTTAATTAGTAATTATTAATTGCTTGGAAGTAGAATGAATATATTTAGTCGCTCATCATCTATTTTATCATTGTTTATGCTTCTATATTACTGCTGTGCTCTCTCCTGGGTAGTTAATGGTATCAGAGCCATGGACGGTAGATGTATGAGTTTTATTTCTTTGCAATTAAGACGTTACTAGGAACTCATATTACTGTATAGCCACTACTTGCTCCTTGATAGCGTTGGTCAGCCTCACACTCGTTGGCAAACCATAGTTCCGCGTTGGTCAGCCCGTTGTTAAGCCGACGTATAGGCGTTGTTTGGGTGGTCCCGCAATGGAGTTTCCCGAGGAGGTGGTCCCGATAGCAAGGATACTAGTGGTTAGTAATAGTTCCGCCAGTAATTATTAATTGCTTGGAAGTAGAATGAATATATTTAGTCGTTCATCATCTGTTGCTAGGACACACTTAGGTCAGGCACACACTAATTTGAACATGGAAAATGATAAGATAGTCAATTAAGAAGAATATAGCATTCAAGATATAGATAGAAATTTGTTAGATTGGAACAAATGGAATATACCAACTGAAAGAATTGATAAAATCTACAGACAGACTTCTTTTTCTAAACTATCCTTTTTGACAGATTACACTATAAAAACTGTAGAAAGAACTTACTCTTTATTTAATGAATATGAAACAATTCAGTTATTTTCAACAGACTCAATCGACAGACATAAAGAAAAATATGCATTTTTACATGTTGGTTTAGTACAGGTAGCTGCAAAACCATTAACAAGAGAAGCTTTAAACACAAGTATTTTACTTTGTTTAAGAGATGACAGACATTTAAAATTTGATGATTCACTCTTAGGAATGATGGAAACAAGTTTACATAACGGACCAGTATATTTTAATTGTTATCCTAATTTTTCTTTAAGCTTAACTGACAGAAATATTATGGATGCTTTAACTTTGAATATAAAGACAAACGGTTATTATATGAAAGAAGGCTCAGAACCTTTAGCCATTATTTATAGGATTTATTATAAACTTATGAAAACCACTCTAAATCCTGAATCTATGGTTGAACCCTCTCCCAAAGGTCATACTCTCCTTCTCCAAGCCTCAACATCAAATAGCAGACTTCGTGTACCCCAACAGATACAATGGAAAGATGTAACCCTCCCTGAAAGATGGCAACTAGAGGCCATTGCACCCACACCAAAGATAGAAAACACTGAACTAGATTTTATAGCCCAAAAGACAGATGGTACAGTTATTATTTCCTTCAATAGTAATGATAGACACACTGACAGCCTTATAAGACCTAGAAGTTCTACAGGCAGAAAGACTCCTATGTTGTTTACCCCTAGAAGCTCCTTTTCCCCTAGAACACCTTTCTCTGATTCTAGACCTTTACCTCCCCAGAATCTTCCCCCAGTTATACACCTTCCACCTATAAATACCAATAGAACCCCAGTAAGGACTGGACCAGCCTATTATCCAACAGAAACCACACAACCAACTCCCAATGTTCACCAAGCCCTTTATGAGCCCCAACCTCAACCGGATTCTCCTACCCATACAGATATATTAGGATTTACAGATGATAGACAGATTAATGTTTTGGCTAAGGAATTTGTTTTAGATAAGGAATTATTAAAATATGACTACCTAAAACCCGAAAACAGTGACAGAAAAAACCAATTTTTTAAAGAATATAATGAACAAGAAAGAAATAATTTAAAAGCTAAATATTATGAAATGGTGACAGACTTACAGACACATTTTAGTTTCTTTGACTTTTTGGACTATTATAACAAAAAGATAGGTGTTATAGAAAAAACTTTGTCATGGACGAAGACAGAAAACCATGAGAAAGTTTATCAAACCTATCCACCCTTTGAATCAATCATACTGAACCAAAACAGTGGAGTCCAAGTGTTGGCTACTCCAATCAAAAGACCTAGTCTAAGTGATGACAATAAGAACCTAGATAGTATAATTCAACAGAATAACTATACTAATACTTATCTAAAAACAATTGGTCAAAAGCTACAAGATATAGAAGACAGAATAACACCCCCTTCCACTTCCATAAAGAAAGAAACTGCGTCCAACACTCCTTTATTTATCCCTCATGAGATACCTTCTCACCTTAGAGCACCTTTAAAGAAGCCCAAGACAGAAAGAACTGATAATCTGCTTAATGAAATAAATAAAAAGCTAGACTTAATGAAACTAGAATCATTAAAGGACATGGAGCCATTAAAAAATAATAATATTATAACGTTAGGGCGAACTGACTCTTCAGAGGATGAAGAATCAGAAGACAGTCAATTGACAAATTTGACAGACTTATCAGATGTAGATAATTTAGAATCACAATTTACAGATAAATTACAAATTAATAAATTAACTTTAGCATCTTCATCACAAGATCGTAAAAAAGGAAGAATTGAAGATATATACCCCAGAAAGAATTGGTATCCTAAACCCACTCCTCCTGATTTACAATTTGAAGAAAGACATACTTATGTCAATTCATCTTACTCACCAGATTTAATTTATGAATGGAATATTGATGGGATGTCAGAATATGAGATAATAAACCTTTTACATGAAATGACTTTACTCACTAATGTTTATAAAAATCATGGAAAACAGGATCACCAGATAGCTCATTTGATTGTCACTGGTTTTACTGGCCAATTGAAAGGCTGGTGGGATCATTATTTAAATAATGATGACAGAAATGAAATATTATCAGCAGTTAAAAGAGAAACAGATGGAAGTGTTATAATGACAGATAGACAGCCTTCACAGGATGCAGTTAATACTTTAATTTTCACCATAACTAAACATTTTGTTGGAGATCCTAATCAATATAACGAAAGAGCTTCAGATGTTCTGATTAATTTAAGATGTCCACAACTTTCAGATTTCAGATGGTATAAAGATGTTTTCATTTCAAAAGTTTTAAGCAGGAATGATTGTCAACAATCCTATTGGAAAGAAAAATTTATTGCTGGCTTGCCTTATTTCTTTGCTCAAAAAGTTAGACTTGATATAGCCACTAATGAAGGAACTATAGACTATCCTGGCTTAACTTATGGAGACATAATATCTTCAATTAATAAAACAGGTCTATGGTTATGTAATGATTTAAGACTAAAAAATCAAATAGAAAAAGAAAAAAGATTTGCTAAAAAAGAATTAGGAACCTTTTGTGAGCAATATGGCTTTGAACCATTGATTGCTCCATCTAGGAAAAGAACAAAAGAAAAGAAAGATACGGATAGATACAAGAACAATAATAGAAGATATCATAAAGGTAGAACTAAAGAAAAGAAAGAAGAGTCCAAAAGAAAGAAAAGTGACAGATATAGAGATATTACTTGCTTCAAATGTGGGAAAAAAGGACACACTAGTAGATACTGTAACTTTCAAAGAAAGATAAATAAACTCGACCTATCAGGAAATATAAAAGATAAATTAATTAGTATATTAGAACAGACTGATAGCGAGCAAACAGATAATGAAATTCACCAGATAGATAATTGTGATATTACCTCGACATCGACAGATACTTCTTCAGATAATGAGAAAATTAAATTATGTAATTGCAATAATCCTGATAACTGTTATTGTAAAAGAAAATTAAAAATGAGTGTTTTAACTAAACAAGAAGATATAATAATAGACTTAATAGATAAACTTTCGGATTCACAGACTAGGAAGGATTATCTATCTAAATTAAAAGAATCCAACTCAAATCGACAAATCTGAAATAGATTTGAAAGACTATAAGTCAACTTATAATTTTTCAGAAATTACGAACAGATTTAAATTCAATAAACCTACAACTGTGACAGATTTACAAATAGAAATTAACGGCTTAAAAAATGAACTGAAGGAATTAAAATCAGAAAATTTCATCTTAAAAGGTATGGTTGACTAGATAGCTGCACAAGTAATTAGTATAAAAGATAAAATTAAATTTTATAATAAACCCTTGATAGATCCCTCTCCTCTTGACAGACATAAGGGTGAAAGTTCTCACAAAAATGATTATGAAGATGAATTTTTAAATATAATTGACAGAATGATATTTCAGAAATGGTACACTGAAATAACCTTGGTTGTTGATAAAGAATTCTCATTGACAGTTATTGCTCTTGTTGATTCAGGTGCTGATATGAATTGTATACAAGAAGGATTAATACCTTCTAAATATTATGAATCAACAACAGACAGATTAACTCAGGCCAATGGTGATAGACTTAAAATAAGTAATAAATTAACTAAGGTATACATACAGAATAATGGTATCAATCTCAGAACACCTTTCTTCTTGACAGATAAGTTGTCCTCTAAAGTTATACTAGGAAATCCTTTTTTGGCTTTACTTTACCCATTTTTCACGACAGATAATGGAATATATACTAATATTTTAGAAACAGAAGTATTTTTTAAGTTTCTCTTACCACCAATCCCCAAGGATATATACTTATTGAAAGAAATTTCCATCTCAAAAGACACAAATATTAATAAAATTGCACCAGTAATAGATGATGAGAGTCCAACAAATTCAATGATAGACGAAATTATGCTACCCAGTAGTAGTAGTATCTGAGTATATATATATATATATATATAAGAGTTTTGAAAAGTATATATATATATATATATATAAGAGAGTTTTGAAAGTCTTCCACCCCTTGTTGACTAATCTTCTTTTCACTTTTGTTTTTTGCTTCCTACTTCTTCTTTTATATCTAGTTTCCTACGTACCCCCCCCCCCTTTCATATCTCCTTTGTCTTTATTTGCCTTGTACTATATGATCATATATCTAGCTTCCTACTTCTTAGCTTCCTACTTTTGCATCTAGTCTCTTACGTACCCCACCCCCCCCCCCCCCCCCCCCTTTCTTTTTCACACCTCCTTTGTCTTTATCATATTTGCCTTGTACCATATGATCATGACTTTTACTCTCACATAATACTTCCTTACAAGATATTGTTGCACTGACTTTAATTAGTTAATTTTAAAATTAACGGTCAATTGCCTGGCAAGCAAGAGCCATTCTAAGGCTAAATTCACAGACCATATTTTGCCAAAATAGAAATCTTTAAACAGGTTTCAGTCAAAGCATGAAGGCATCTTAATAGAGATAATATCCCTTCAGAATACATGAAAGTGTATTCAAGTTGTGATCAGAAAAGCTATGCCATTATCAGACAAAATAATAGACAACTACAGACAGCTCATTTGAGCCAGATCAATATCCACACGTAAGAATGATTTCCAAATAAATCCAGTTCCGGATAGTACTAAAGATAGATACAAACAGATGTCGAAAAGATAGATACAGACAGACGTCCCCACTACTGTTTATTAGCATGCGAAAAGATATATCAGAGTTCAGACAAAGACAGCATCAGAGTTCAGACAAAGATAGCACATATTTTAAATTCACTGGCACGCGTTTACTGACAGACAGATTACTACTGTTCAAAATTTACTTTTACTGTTCAAGATAAGATAAGCTCAGACAGACTACTGTTCAAGATTTACTTTTACTGTTCAAGATCTTGCCGACAGATTAACTTGAGTTCACTTTATTTAACTCAGGTTACTTTTAAAGTTTTACCACGGTTCACTTCATCTATAAAGAGACAGACTCTGAAGAAAGAAGACAGGTTCAAATTCTAAGTTCAAATTTCAGTTTAGAAAGCCTAATAGCCTTCCCTCTCTCAGAAAGACTTTTGTACTCTATCCCTCTCTTTTTATAATCTTGTAACCTTTCTCCTCAGATAGTTTTACTTTGTAATCTTGTAACTCTTCAGACAGTGTTTTATTTTCAAAGTTTGTATCAAAGTAGCAGTTTTCAGTTTAATCAAAGACAGAAGTATTTTCAAGTAAGATTTTATCAGTTTCAGTTTTCATATTCCATACTCTGTTTTAACTTATTTTGAATATATCTGTTTTGCTATTTTCTTCTTTATCATCTATTTTATCATTGTTTATGCTTCTATTCCTCTCCTTTAATAGTCTTGTACCCTTTCTCCTCAGACAGTTTTACTTTGTAATCTTGTAACTCTTCAGACAGTGTTTTATTTTCAAAGTTTGTATCAAAGTAGCAGTTTTTAGTTTAATCAAAGACAAGAAGTATTTTCAAGTAAGATTTTATCAGTTTCAGTTTTCATATTCCATACTCTGTTTTAACTTATTTTGAATATATCTGTTTTGCTATTTTCTTCTTTATCATCTATTTTATCATTGTTTATGCTTCTATTCCTCTCCTTTAATAGTCTTGTACCCTTTCTCCTCAGACAGTTTTACTTTGTAATCTTGTAACTCTTCAGACAGTGTTTTATTTTCAAGCTTGTATCAAAGACAGTTTGTTTTCAAGTATAATCAAAGACAGAAGTATTTTCAAGTAAGATTTTATCAGTTCCAGTTTTCATATTCCATACTCTGTTTTAACTTATTTTGAATATATCTGTTTTGCTATTTTCTTCTTTATCATCTATTTTATCATCGTTTATGCTTCTATATTACTGCTGTGCTCTCTCCTGGGTAGTTAATGGTATCACCATTAACTACCCAGGAGAGAGCACAGCAGTAATATAGAAGCATAAACGATGATAAAATAGATGATAAAGAAGAAAATAGCAAAACAGATATATTCAAAATAAGTTAAAACAGAGTATGGAATATGAAAACTGGAACTGATAAAATCTTACTTGAAAATACTTCTGTCTTTGATTATACTTGAAAACAAACTGTCTTTGATACAAGCTTGAAAATAAAATACTGTCTGAAGAGTTACAAGATTACAAAGTAAAACTGTCTGAGGAGAAAGGGTACAAGACTATTAAAGGAGAGGAATAGATTACAAAAGTCTTTCTGAGAGAGGGAAGGCTATTACAATTACAAAGGCTTTCGGCTATTACAAAGGCTTTCTAAAACTTGGACCTAAAACTTGAATCTGGAAATTGGACCTAGAATTTGAACCTGTCTTCTTTCTTCGGAGTCTATCTCTTTATAGATGAAGTGAACCGTGGTAAAACTTTAAAAGTAACCTGAGTTAAATAAAGTGAACTCAAGTTAATCTGTCGGCAAGATCTTGAACAGTAAAAGTAAATCTTGAACAGTAGTCTGTCTGAGCTTATCTTATCTTGAACAGTAAAAGTAAATTTTGAACAGTAGTAATCTGTCTGTCAGTAAACGCGTGCCAGTGAATTTAAAATATGTGCTATCTTTGTCTGAACTCTGATGCTGTCTTTGTCTGAACTCTGATATATCTTTTCGCATGCTAATAAACAGTAGTGGGGACGTCTGTCTGTATCTATCTTTTCGACATCTGTTTGTATCTATCTTTAGTACTATCCGGAACTGGATTTATTTGGAAATCATTCTTACGTGTGGATATTGATCTGGCTCAAATGAGCTGTCTGTAGTTGTCTATTATTTTGTCTGATAATGGCATAGCTTTTCTGATCACAACTTGAATACACTTTCATGTATTCTGAAGGGATATTATCTCTATTAAGATGCCTTCATGCTTTGACTGAAACCTGTTTAAAGATTTCTATTTTGGCAAAATATGGTCTGTGAATTTAGCCTTAGAATGGCTCTTGCTTGCCAGGCAATTGACCGTTAATTTTAAAATTAACTAATTAAAGTCAGTGCAACAATATCTTGTAAGGAAGTATTATGTGAGAGTAAAAGTCATGATCATATGGTACAAGGCAAATATGATAAAGACAAAGGAGGTGTGAAAAGGGGGGGGGGGGTACGTAAGAGACTAGATGCAAAAGTAGGAAGCTAAGAAGTAGGAAGCTAGATACATGATCATATAGTACGAGGCAAATAAAGACAAAGGAGATATGAAAGGGGGGGGGGTACGTAGGAAACTAGATATAAAAGAAGAAGTAGGAAGCAAAAAACAAAAGTGAAAAGAAGATTAGTCAACAAGGGGTTGAAGACTTTCAAAACTCTCTTATATATATATATATATATACTTTTCAAAACTCTTATATATATATATATACACTCAGATACTACTACTACTGGGTAGCATAGTTTCGTCTATCATTGAATTTGTTGGACTCTCATCATCTATTACTGGTGCAATTTTATTAATACTTGTGTCTTTTGAGATGGAAATTTCTTTCAATAAGTATATATCCTTGGGGATTGGTGGTAAGAGAAACTTAAAAAATACTTCTGTTTCTAAAATATTAGTATATATTCCATTATTTGTCGTGAAAAATGGGTAAAGTAAAGCCAAAAAAGGATTTCCTAGTATAACTTTAGAGGACAACTTATCTGTCAAGAAGAAAGGTGTTCTGAGATTGATACCATTATTCTGTATGTATACCTTAGTTAATTTATTACTTATTTTAAGTCTATCACCATTGGCCTGAGTTAATCTGTCTGTTGTTGATTCATAATATTTAGAAGGTATTAATCCTTCTTGTATACAATTCATATCAGCACCTGAATCAACAAGAGCAATAACTATCAATGAGAATTCTTTATCAACAACCAAGGTTATTTCAGTGTACCATTTCTGAAATATCATTCTGTCAATTATATTTAAAAATTCATCTTCATAATCATTTTTGTGAGAACTTTCACCCTTATGTCTGTCAAGAGGAGAGGGATCTATCAAGGGTTTATTATAAAATTTAATTTTATCTTTTATACTAATTACTTGTGCAGCTATCTGGTCAACCATACCTTTTAAGATGAAATTTTCTGATTTTAATTCCTTCAGTTCATTTTTTAAGCCGTTAATTTCTATTTGTAAATCTGTCACAGTTGTAGGTTTATTGAATTTAAATCTGTCCGTAATTTCTGAAAAATTATAAGTTGACTTATAGTCTTTCAAATCTATTTCAGATTTGTCGATTTGAGTTAGGGATTCTTTTAATTTAGATAGATAATCCTTCCTAGTCTGTGAATCCGAAAGTTTATCTATTAAGTCTATTATTATATCTTCTTGTTTAGTTAAAACACTCATTTTTAATTTTCTTTTACAATAACAGTTATCAGGATTATTGCAATTACATAATTTAATTTTCTCATTATCTGAAGAAGTATCTGTCGATGTCGAGGTAATATCACAATTATCTATCTGGTGAATTTCATTATCTGTTTGCTCGCTATCAGTCTGTTCTAATATACTAATTAATTTATCTTTTATATTTCCTGATAGGTCGAGTTTATTTATCTTTCTTTGAAAGTTACAGTATCTACTAGTGTGTCCTTTTTTCCCACATTTGAAGCAAGTAATATCTCTATATCTGTCACTTTTCTTTCTTTTGGACTCTTCTTTCTTTTCTTTAGTTCTACCTTTATGATATCTTCTATTATTGTTCTTGTATCTATCCGTATCTTTCTTTTCTTTTGTTCTTTTCCTAGATGGAGCAATCAATGGTTCAAAGCCATATTGCTCACAAAAGGTTCCTAATTCTTTTTTAGCAAATCTTTTTTCTTTTTCTATTTGATTTTTTAGTCTTAAATCATTACATAACCATAGACCTGTTTTATTAATTGAAGATATTATGTCTCCATAAGTTAAGCCAGGATAGTCTATAGTTCCTTCATTAGTGGCTATATCAAGTCTAACTTTTTGAGCAAAGAAATAAGGCAAGCCAGCAATAAATTTTTCTTTCCAATAGGATTGTTGACAATCATTCCTGCTTAAAACTTTTGAAATGAAAACATCTTTATACCATCTGAAATCTGAAAGTTGTGGACATCTTAAATTAATCAGAACATCTGAAGCTCTTTCGTTATATTGATTAGGATCTCCAACAAAATGTTTAGTTATGGTGAAAATTAAAGTATTAACTGCATCCTGTGAAGGCTGTCTATCTGTCATTATAACACTTCCATCTGTTTCTCTTTTAACTGCTGATAATATTTCATTTCTGTCATCATTATTTAAATAATGATCCCACCAGCCTTTCAATTGGCCAGTAAAACCAGTGACAATTAAATGAGCTATCTGGTGATCCTGTTTTCCATGATTTTTATAAACATTAGTGAGTAAAGTCATTTCATGTAAAAGGTTTATTATCTCATATTCTGACATCCCATCAATATTCCATTCATAAATTAAATCTGGTGAGTAAGATGAATTGACATAAGTATGTCTTTCTTCAAATTGTAAATCAGGAGGAGTGGGTTTAGGATACCAATTCTTTCTGGGGTATATATCTTCAATTCTTCCTTTTTTACGATCTTGTGATGAAGATGCTAAAGTTAATTTATTAATTTGTAATTTATCTGTAAATTGTGATTCTAAATTATCTACATCTGATAAGTCTGTCAAATTTGTCAATTGACTGTCTTCTGATTCTTCATCCTCTGAAGAGTCAGTTCGCCCTAACGTTATAATATTATTATTTTTTAATGGCTCCATGTCCTTTAATGATTCTAGTTTCATTAAGTCTAGCTTTTTATTTATTTCATTAAGCAGATTATCAGTTCTTTCTGTCTTGGGCTTCTTTAAAGGTGCTCTAAGGTGAGAAGGTATCTCATGAGGGATAAATAAAGGAGTGTTGGACGCAGTTTCTTTCTTTATGGAAGTGGAAGGGGGTGTTATTCTGTCTTCTATATCTTGTAGCTTTTGACCAATTGTTTTTAGATAAGTATTAGTATAGTTATTCTGTTGAATTATACTATCTAGGTTCTTATTGTCATCACTTAGACTAGGTCTTTTGATTGGAGTAGCCAACACTTGGACTCCACTGTTTTGGTTCAGTATGATTGATTCAAAGGGTGGATAGGTTTGATAAACTTTCTCATGGTTTTCTGTCTTCGTCCATGACAAAGTTTTTTCTATAACACCTATCTTTTTGTTATAATAGTCCAAAAAGTCAAAGAAACTAAAATGTGTCTGTAAGTCTGTCACCATTTCATAATATTTAGCTTTTAAATTATTTCTTTCTTGTTCATTATATTCTTTAAAAAATTGGTTTTTTCTGTCACTGTTTTCGGGTTTTAGGTAGTCATATTTTAATAATTCCTTATCTAAAACAAATTCCTTAGCCAAAACATTAATCTGTCTATCATCTGTAAATCCTAATATATCTGTATGGGTAGGAGAATCCGGTTGAGGTTGGGGCTCATAAAGGGCTTGGTGAACATTGGGAGTTGGTTGTGTGGTTTCTGTTGGATAATAGGCTGGTCCAGTCCTTACTGGGGTTCTATTGGTATTTATAGGTGGAAGGTGTATAACTGGGGGAAGATTCTGGGGAGGTAAAGGTCTAGAATCAGAGAAAGGTGTTCTAGGGGAAAAGGAGCTTCTAGGGGTAAACAACATAGGAGTCTTTCTGCCTGTAGAACTTCTAGGTCTTATAAGGCTGTCAGTGTGTCTATCATTACTATTGAAGGAAATAAAAACTGTACCATCTGTCTTTTGGGCTATAAAATCCGGTTCAGTGTTTTCTATCTTTGGTGTGGGTGCAATGGCCTCTAGTTGCCATCTTTCAGGGAGGGTTACATCTTTCCATTGTATCTGTTGGGGTACACGAAGTCTGCTATTTGATGTTGAGGCTTGGAGAAGGAGAGTATGACCTTTGGGAGAGGGTTCAACCATAGATTCAGGATTTAGAGTGGTTTTCATAAGTTTATAATAAATCCTATAAATAATGGCTAAAGGTTCTGAGCCTTCTTTCATATAATAACCGTTTGTCTTTATATTCAAAGTTAAAGCATCCATAATATTTCTGTCAGTTAAGCTTAAAGAAAAATTAGGATAACAATTAAAATATACTGGTCCGTTATGTAAACTTGTTTCCATCATTCCTAAGAGTGAATCATCAAATTTTAAATGTCTGTCATCTCTTAAACAAAGTAAAATACTTGTGTTTAAAGCTTCTCTTGTTAATGGTTTTACAGCTACCTGTACTAAACCAACATGTAAAAATGCATATTTTTCTTTATGTCTGTCGATTGAGTCTGTTGAAAATAACTGAATTGTTTCATATTCATTAAATAAAGAGTAAGTTCTTTCTACAGTTTTTATAGTGTAATCTGTCAAAAAGGATAGTTTAGAAAAAGAAGTCTGTCTGTAGATTTTATCAATTCTTTCAGTTGGTATATTCCATTTGTTCCAATCTAACAAATTTCTATCTATATCTTGAATGCTATATTCTTCTTAATTGACTATCTTATCATTTTCCATGTTCAAATTAGTGTGTGCCTGACCTAAGTGTGTCCTAGCAACAGATGATGAGCGACTAAATATATTCATTCTACTTCCAAGCAATTAATAATTACTGGCGGAACTATTACTAACCACTAGTATCCTTGCTATCGGGACCACCTCCTCGAGAAACTCCATTGCGGGACCACCCAAACAACGCCTGTACGTCGGCTTAACAACGCGAAACTATGGCTGACCAGTAATAGTTCCGCCAGTAATTATTAATTGCTTAGAAAGAGAATAAATACATTTATCAGCTCATAATCTGTTTGCTTGTTCACACTTAGGCTAGGCACACACTAATTTGAAACATGGACTATGATGATATAGATTATGATGAAGGTTATAGCATGAGAGATATAGACAATGATTGGTCTAACAGTAATATGGATTATGAAACAGATTCTGATTCTGACAGTGATATGGATGATTATAATTATGATTATAATAATAACACAAAAAATTGGAGTATATTAACAGGAGATAAAATCAATCGACAGACTAATAGACACAGCTTCTTAGAAATAATTAACAAAAAATTAGAATCTTTAGAAAATGATGAAAGATCTACGATATATGCTAAAGTAGAAAGGAAAAATGATAGTTTTTTGGACCTCTATGAAAAAATGAAAGTTTTAAATTCACCATTAGAAAAAGAAAGAGAATTTGAACCCTATCATAGATCACCTTTAACTAATACTATGACAGATAATTGGTATAATAGGCAAAAGGATAATTTCACAAGTATCGACACATTAATAAATAAGATAGATAGTAGAAAAGATGACTTAATAGATAATCCTAAAGCTATTGACAGAGCAATATCTATAATATATAAAGACAAAGAAAAGGACGAACTAAAGAAAGAAAATAGTCTTATAGGAATCATGCATAAAGATAATGAAAGGCAAAAATTTGATAACGTGAAAGATGGCCATGCTTGGGAAAGACCAACACGTATAAAAGATAAAGAAATAGACTTACAGACATTAAAAGCAGCCGACAAGAGAGTTGATAGTAAAACTAACCCAAGTAAGGAAAGTGTAACACGTGTAGAAGAAAAACAAGAAAGAACAAAAGCTATAGAAATAGTCAATAATAGTCCAAAACAAGTGGTGGGAAAGCAAAAAGAAGAAATAGAAAGAGAACTAGTCAACAAAGGTAGGAAAGATAAAAATAATAGTTTAAAAGAGGTAATTGATGAAAGACTAAAATTAATTGAGCAATCTATGATAGATAACAGTTTGGTAGAATTAAAAAGAAAGATGGAAATTTTAAATTCACCTTTAGATATAAACAAAGAAAAAGAAATAGCAGTTTTAAATACTATTAATGTATCAGATAATGAGAAAACTGACAGACAAGTTAAACATACTATTTGTCATAAATGTAAAGAATATGGACACACTAAAAAACAATGTGCTCGACAGAATAAAATTGCTAAACAAATAAGTAAATTAGAATTTGAAAGAGATACACTAAATGAATTAATGGAAATGTTTAATATTAGTCAAAAAGTGATAGATCGAGTAAAGAAGAAAGAAGAACTAAAA
Source organism: Quercus ilex subsp. ballota (assembly GCA_032727855.1). Classification (NCBI taxonomy): domain Eukaryota; kingdom Viridiplantae; phylum Streptophyta; class Magnoliopsida; order Fagales; family Fagaceae; genus Quercus; species Quercus ilex. The sequence goes on from CM064909.1 coordinate 26,904,460, forward strand.
TCAACCAACCCACTTAAAGTTAATAAAAGAAAAAGAAAACAAAAAGACATAATAATTAAATTGATAGATAATCTACCTAATCAAGACAAAAAAGACTATTTACTAAAATTGAAAGATTCCATAGATATACCTATTGCTTGTTTTAGGTGTAAGAAATATGGACACCATGTTACAGAGTGCAGAAAAGAAGAAAGAGCCAAAAAAGAAAAAGACAGGCAAGAGAAGATAAAAAAGAAAAAAGATAATGTAGAGATAGAATCAGTAACTTTACAAGATTACATGATAGAAGCAAAAATGGTAAAACAAGAAATTAAAGATATTAAAGAAGATAATTCCGTAGATATAAATAAACAAAATATTACAGAATTAATAAATTTAAAAGAAAGTTCTAAACACGTGATAGATTTACCTTTATTAAAAGATGATGGCAATAGACAGAATTCTTTGAGTTTAATTAACAGAGTTATTTTTCAAAAAAGGAATACAGAAATTATTAATAAAGAAATTTCTTTAACAGAAATGACAGACTTAGATATTGACAACATGAATGAAAGATTAATACCTTTTGAAAATGAAAGAGGATTTAACAAATTAATTCGAGACAATAGAGAAGAAAAGTTGATTAATGATCACATATGTAATGAAGAAGTTAAACTTAATATTTTAAGAAAAGAAATACTTTTTAAAACCATCTCACCCATAATTCAGAAAGAAATTTATTTTCTGAACAAATTCACTATCTTGAAAGATGTCAAAGAAAGAAATTGTAGGGGACACCTGACAGAAAACCCATTTTATAACCACTTGGCAGATGTTAATAAAGACATAAAAAAGTCTAAACAAGATATGGAGACAGAGATTCGTTCTTTTTTATATCAATATATAACCCAAAGAATAGTTCAAACACTTTATGAAAAAGGATTCAGCACAAAAGAAAGAAGTATGCTTGCAAGCCAATATGATTGGACTAAACGAATTGAAAGCCTGACAGATATACCAAACAAAATTATAATAGACGACATTCTTGCATCCTTTGTAGTAATCTTACATACTCACATGACAGATGCCTTAATAAAAGAAGTCTTGATAGATTCTCCTTTAATAATTAAAGAAGATATTAATTGTGATAATTTCTTGAGTAAAGACAGATTGAATTTCTTGATAGACAGAATTAATTATAAGTCTCTGACAGATTTTCCCCAAACTATTTTAGCAGTTGATAAAAGACTTTATGGAGAAGCTTTATTTCATATATTTTCACCAAATGAGATATATAGTGACACATATAAAACGGATAGAATCATGATAGATTTTGTAAAGTTTTTAAATTCCAATCCCTCTAATATTGAAAGACTTCATTATGATTACTCTTATACCACTACTCAGCAAGAGCACAAAAGTGTACAGAGAAAAGTTTGTTTTATTATATATACTTTAAATTTTATTATAAAACATTTTAAAGAGATTTCACAGAAAGATATTCGTGAAAGGATTTTAAAAATGAGTTCGAAAGAAACTTTGAATGAAAAGACTTATTCTCAAAAGAATACTTCAAGACTCAATTTTCCTCAACCCCATTTGCAGACAAAACATAATCCTTTTCCCCAACCCCATTTGCAGACTACCATGAGTAAAAGAAACCCCCAGGCAGATAGGAAAGGAAAGGGCAAAGCACTTGCAATGCCCAAACATTTTCAAAAACCTTCAGTCAGAATTATGGATGGGCAGGAAGGCGTCTCGATAGAGACAATATCCCTTCAGGATACGTTGCTTGCAGAAGCAAGGTATTCTTGTGGAGAAAGTAGTGTAGCTTTACAGAAAGTGCTCAGCACTGATCTCATGTTTCAGGACGGAAAATTTACAGACCTCCCTCTTCATATTAAAATACTTCTTGATAATTTACAGGCAGCTTTTACCCTTAAACAGAAAGACTTATTCCAAAAGACCCTTCAGGCTTTGGAATTACATCTTGTTAGCACCGGGGCATTTATTGAAGCTCTCGGTTGTCAACTCCCTGGCAAGGAGGTTGGAGATTCAAGCTCCACAAAGACAGAATCACAGTCTCTAAAAAGCTATCTTATGGGAACAAGCTTTTCAAAGCTCCACCCTAAGATTCAGCAAAAACGAGGCTTGCCATCAGAAGTTTACTCCCTGAAATCCAACAAAAAATACTAACTCATACAGCTTTAACTAGTTCTTATGACAGGTGGATGTATCTTTTTAAGGTCTTAGTTTCTACAGCATTTATCAGAACAGAAGACATGACAGATGATATATGGTTATCTCATAAAGCCACATGGTATGAAAGCTTTGGAAATGCAGACAAAGTTTATGAAAGAACAGGAGAAAGATATAATCCCTACCCGGGACTACTTATCAACACAGAGACAGAGGATCCAGTGGTCCGTGACCCTTTATGGTTATCTGAAATGTTAGAAGCAGGGTTTATTAGCAAATTAATTATAACTTCTGCAATTCAGATTAGTTTATTCCCCAAGGTCATCCAAGAAGCAGCTGCACAAATTGGCGGACTTAATTATATGAAGATGGAAATCTGGAGTACCCTTCCAGTTTGGGACACCAGCTATTATATGGAAGCTCAGCCAGTACATATTCTGGTCCTTATCCATGATTGGGGATATATCCCTGAATACAACTGGTATATAGGAGACACTTATTTATCACTTGATGATCCAGGTGCTCTGGCTCAAGAATGGTCTAATTTTATGTGTAACAAGATTTATGAAGTTTAGAAAGAATTAGACAGAGGTTTCCACTTATATGGCTACACAGATAGAATAGCAGTGTATGGCCCAAGACCTTCAACAAGGAGGCTTATTGGGAAAAGAAGGATTGTTAAAGACCCCAGATTGATGACAGCCAAGGATCACGTTCCTGTTTTCCTTCTTATTTCATATTGTGCTTTATGCAATGATTACGGAGTGCTCCATGAGCATGAGCAGTATGAGGACAACACCGATCCACTAGATTATGAAAACTACGCAGATACAGATTAACAAGACAGACAGAAGGGTTTTCCCGGACAATGACAACAGATCACTATTCACTGAAGACAGATTACTATTCACAAACACTCCAGACAGATCACTATTCACTAGCATGCCTCCTGACAGAAAGATATATGTTACTATGCGCAAAAGGAGTTCAGAAAAAGACAGAACAGATGTTGAAGTTACTATTAAAGATTCTACCGACAGATTAACTTGGGTTCACTTTACCTAACCCAAGTTACTTTTGAAGACTTACCATGGTTTACTTCATCTATAAAGAGACAGACTCCGAAGACAGAAGACAGGTCCAGAATTAAGGTTCAAATTCTAGGTCCAATTTCCAGATTCAAGTTTTAGGTCCAAGTTTTAGAAAGCCTTTGTAATAGCCGAAAGCCTTTGTAATTGTAATAGCCTTCCCTCTCTCAAAAAGACTTTTGTAATCTATTCCTCTCCTTTAATAGTCTTGTACCCTTTCTCCTCAGACAGTTTTACTTTGTAATCTTGTAACTCTTCAGACAGTGTTTTATTTTCAAGCTTGTATCAAAGACAGTTTGTTTTCAAGTATAATCAAAGACAGAAGTATTTTCAAGTAAGATTTTATCAGTTCCAGTTTTCATATTCCATACTCTGTTTTAACTTATTTTGAATATATCTGTTTTGCTATTTTCTTCTTTATCATCTATTTTATCATTGTTTATGCTTCTATATTACTGCTGTGCTCTCTCCTGGGTAGTTAATGGTATAGTGCATACATCAATGACAAAAAAAAAAAAAAAAAAACCTCAGCGGTTATGCAGCAATAGATTCGGAGGCTAAAGTCACTACACACAACCAGTAGCAAAGTCGCCCCCCCTAACTTTAAGTTCTAGTTTCGTCCCTGATAGTAACCGTATAAATATACATGGTTACTATTCACATGTAAATCCATTTTTTAATACTTCCTTACACACACACACACACAGAGATTAAAAATTGATATATAAATAATAATTTAATGAAATATAGTGTAAAATAGATAATTTGATGTGTGTATTTTTTAAAAGTAGTTATGTAAAATAGAAAAAATAGGTTTTAATGCTAAAATAGACACAAAATATATATATATATATATATATATATATTTGTATGAGTTGATGTGAATTAATGCTCTTTAGGTTTAGGTTTGGTGTGTGCGGTGAACCATTAAGAATGAAGAAGAGATTTGATGGTGTGAGTGGTAAACCTTTGAGAATGAAAAAGGGACCTTTCCGCTATCAAATCCAAATGACCAGGCTAGAGTAAGCGAAATAAGTTTTTCAATAAAAAATGGAGAAAAATTAGAAAATTTTAATTTTCTTTCATTTTTTGAGTAGTAGTGTTACAGTCATAATATTTTCACAAAAAAATTTACAACAAAGCTTAACTGGCAATATATTATTGATTCTCATATGAGTCCACCACTGATATTATTTTTTTTTACTTGAGACTAACATCTTGATATCTAGGGTTGTTGTAAATTTGTTGTAGAAATATTGTGTCTATTTTTATTCTTTTTATGAAATCTTAGTAATGAAATTTATGAAAATAAAATCCAGAAATGGGATGACCAGTTCTTTTGCATTCTTATAAAAAATTAAATTGGCAGGGATAATTATTATACTAATATATATCTAAATTTTTTTTTTTTGAAAAATTTTGGGGGGCCATAGCCCTCCTTGCCCCAACGTGGCTCCGCTAGAAGCTCCAAATACAAGTTGATTCATTATTTTGAGTTATAAGTGTTGATATGGCTAATATTTTCCTCGTGTTGCCCTTGTGTTAGAACGTCTTTTTCTTTTTCTTATGTGCTTGTGTGTTTGTTTCTTAAAAAAAAAAAAAAAAAAATTCCAATTATATTTAAATTTTGGGTGTGAATACACATGGACTATAAGTTAGTTATAATTGATTACTTTTTGGCTTGCGTCTCATCAACAATTTGGCTTTTTTTGAAATTTGTTGTGAAGAATTCATTATGCTGTATTGCTGTTTTTTTAGATATGTGAATCAATTTGTGGACGTTCCTTTTTTTTTTTTTTTTTTTTTTTTTGAGGATTTTCTTATCGACGAATAAGATATTTGTGAGTTCAATTTTTATCTACACTAAAAAACTAATAAGTGTCTTGACTTAAAGATAAAAAAAAAAAATTAATCATGAAGATCGGGCATCATAAATTGAATCTATCTCTCAAAAAGATTTAAAAAAAAAAAAAAAAAAAAAGTGAATCAAACATTCAGCAATAGAAAAAAACAAAATACTAATAATACAAAACGTGTGATTGCATGAAGTGACTCAGGTTTGTTAGTTTCGAAAATAACAGTATATACTATGTACAATTAAATGAAAACTGCAAACACTATTGGTTCTGCAGTTAGTGGTACCGGTGGTCCGGTGGGTACGTAACTATGTATAGCTAGTTGTCTTCCAAATTCTAATCCAACAATAGCTTTATGATCTCGAAGAAAATTGGTAGGGCATGCAGGTTTTGGCTTGGTGCTATCACAATACATGTGATTTGGAGTTAGAAGCAGCTTTATATCATTTTTGTCGTCTCACCAAAAGGATGACTAATATACAGTAGACAATAATAGTATGGCTTTTACCAAAAAGACAATAATAGTATGGCGAATAATAGCTATCCAGTTGGCCAAGCTGTTATTGTTCAAACAATAAGACTATTTGTTATATATATGGTTGATTTCAGTCCTCAGAAACCACTGGTTGTGTAGTAGTAGGACAGAGTTGTTCTCAAAACAAAATCACCATCTGAGTTCTGCATGGCTCAAGAATGAGGAGGGAACCTTGTCAAAGTGACTGCAAGACTTTAGTCTCCTATTAATAATATATATATATATATATATATATATAAAATATATCCTATTAATAATTATTATTTATACATATTCTATTACCTTTCTCCTTTCTGTTTCATTTACCTTATTAGTGTCAAAACCAACTCATTAAGAGTAGTAAAATACCTCTAATCTATCCCACCTCAAACCAATGGCAATGCTAAGGATGGCCATGGCCCGCGGCTTTTTAATTTTTCCCATTGGAACTAGTAAAAAAAATTACTAAATCACATAAAAATTTATTCACCTGCAGCCCCCTGAAATGTTAGAATTAGCTTTCAAAATTTAGAATTGACAATTGAAAATTTTGAGCTAGTCCAGTAAAAGTAAAATAAAAAATCTCAAATAAATTAATTTGGTAATTGGTTAGAAATATCCAATACTGTTTAGTGTCGTTCTTTGGTCTTATTGAGCTTGGAGGCCTAATATTGTTATTGTGTAGTACAATTCATTTATTGTATTAGGCCTGAGTTTGGTTGGGCAAGACACAAATAAATAAATAAATATATATATATATATATATATATATTAAAATTCCTGAAAAGAGGCTATATGGCAAATTAGAAATAGAAATATTCAGCAAATTTTATTTAAAAGTCATTATGCTGAAACCCGAAATACAAGTGGACAAAGTGCACTATTTGTGTTCAACAACCACTAAGAACAACTTATTTCATCTCTCTCTCTCTCTCTCTCAAATGCAGCAATTGCGGGCTTCGGGGGATTAACAAGAAAAATATCAAGAAGTTGATCAATTGTTGTGAATTCAAAATCCGGATATAGACTTGAAGCCTCAATGTCGTCCTCCCCTAGCTCAAAGTTCATCAGCTCGCCCTTTGCAAATATGCTGTGAAGGATAGACACTGGAATGTTATTTGGAGCTGGTGTGGCTGCAGCAACGTCCACAAAATAACAGTTATAAGTTAGCTAATCAATTAATTAATGAAATCACTATTTAGAAGTGAAATAGATATACGCATATGTAGGAATAAAAGTCATCAGTCCCATTTTATGTTCCACATTTCCACCAATTATAGTACACCATGTGTCTAATTTTTTTTCCATTTTAAATTTTAGTTATTTTATAATAATATATATATGGTATAATTTTTATTTTTATTTTTTTTAATGAGTAATGCTACAGTCACAAACTATTTTACAACATTTTTACAAAATATTGATGTGGCCAACCTCTTATTAGTTTTTATTTAGGTTCAGCATTAATATCACTTTTTCATTTATCAATAATTACTCACTACATCAGCATTTTGTAAAAAAAATTGTAAAATAAATTGTATCTCTAATATTTTTTTTTTTTAATTTCAATCTATGATTTCCACTCCATGATGATTACTTCTATCATTAGGTTAATCATTTTTTGTGTAGACGAAAAATGAACCTTAGATTTTTTATTCAACAATAAGAAATTTTATCAGTTAAGTTAACTGGAACTCACAAATAATATAATGCTTAATAATTGCGGGAAAAACATTTATTGGCCATAATTAGTAAATTTATTAATGATGTTGAAATAAATACTCCCTCCGTCCCAATTTTTTTGTCCTGTTTGAAAAGTCAAATTTTTTAAGAGAGTATCATTTATTGTCTTGTCTACCTTTTAAAAATGTATAAGTTTCCAAAATTACCCTTAAAAAAATTTATTAAAAAATTGAATTAGTAAATTAATAGGGGTATAATATGAACATTAGTAAATTAATGACTTTTATTTTTAGAAACAGGACAATATTTTGGGACATCTCAAAATGGAATAGAGGACAAAAAAAATGGGACGGAGGGAGTAACAGATAAGAAACACTTTTAAGTGCAAGTGCAGTTCCAACATACTCTCAGAGAGTCGAACCAATTCTTCTTCGGGGACATAAACCCTATTGAAACTCCGACCAGTCTTCTTCTCCCAAAGTGATATCAATTCGAGTTGTGACACAATGTTCTTTGGGGGCCGATAAAGGACAATTCGATTGCATGTTCTAGGGTCATTGGCAACTTTGATAGTGTACAAAGCGATATCTTCTTCATAATTTAGCACCGCTAAACATACATTAGAAATTTCACAAAAGGTGATTAGTACACATAAATTAAGGAGCAAACATAATTTTATCTAATTTTAAGAATGTTTTGGGTAAAAGAAAGTTAATTATAGGCATACCCTTTGCTTTGCCACTTCCATAAACAACAACATCGTCTTTTTTCTCATGTGGGCGAAGCAAGTAATTGACAAAATATGCACCAAAGCAATTTGCTGACACAAATGTGTAAGGGATCCCAGCTGCTTCTATTACCCTCCTGATCTTTCTCTTTTTATCTAGAAAATCTTCGAAAGGGGGTAGAGGGGTTACCCTGTCTTCTTCGCATCCAAAGTCTGATGGAAGGAATCTCTGAGAGGCCATTAGAAAAAAAATGTATAAGATTTAGTATTTAAGTGTGTGTATATATATATTAAATAAAAATTAAAAAATAAAAACCTTTGGACTTAATCCATCGAACTAGAATAAATTTGCATCTTTGTGGATCAAATCGCAAGGATAGTGTGAGTGGAAAAGTTGTTTTATTGATGCCTTCAATCAATTGTTTGAAAGTTATGCAACTTGAAGATGAAAATGTAAAAATATTTTATGGGTGCCGTTAAGACTTACAGCTCTAGTCGAAATGTGTAGGTCATAGTTTTGTACACACTTACTGTCACATATGTTATACATACAACATATTTTTTTTAATAATTAAAAAATTACTTTCTTATTATATGATACAAAAATATTATAATTAGAAGATATATCATTTTGTAATTATAAGCACAGAATACGTTTCAAACAACTTTGGTGGATAGAGTTGTACTCTGATCTATTAGGAAGTGATATAAACTATCCCTGTGCATCATTTAAACAAATCAAATAATATAATAAGTAAGTCATTTAACTAAAAATACACTAAAATGGTCTTATATAAACCAATATAAACCACCGTACATTGAATTAGAGAAATTTTCCTTTTGAAGGTAAACCTTTACGAAATTAAGCTGGCATAGTCCTCACCAAAACTTCCAAGAGAGAATGGGTACCTTTATATTACCAGCAACTTTGATTGCATCTATGATTTTGAGTTGGTCAAGAACTTGAGGATATGCCAACGTGGAGATAACTATGTCCACTTTCCGAAGTACTGATACAATCTTCTCATGCTCGTTGAGTTCTCCCTGCATGTCTCAATTGAACATATATATATATAGTTCCTTTAATGAATTATCGTTGCTGCTGCTGAGAGAGAGAGAGAGAGAGAGAGAGATTACTTGGACAATGGTGACACCCATGGACTGCAAATCCTTGTGTAGTTCTATTTTGGAAGGAATTGTTTGTGGGGTGATAGGACGAGCATAAACGTAAGTTGGATGGCCTAAGAAGATGCTTGCCTTCACCATGTAGTTTCCTATGTAGCCATTTCCCCCAAATACCAGGATCTTGCTCTTCTCATTCTTCATTGCCATTCCTCTCGCTTTATTCTGTACTTTCCACTTACTCCTATATCACAGCATGCACTATATATTTGTAGGCCACTGCCAGTCCATGAAGCTGTGAGCATTATACTGTCCCATCACAACTTTACTGTTGACATTAAAAAAAAGGCAAAAATGCAAAACTGACCCTCTAACTTTCATCGTTTTTCATTTCAGTCTTTTAACTTTCAATTTTGTCAATTCAGTCCTTTAACTTTCAATTTTTGTCAATGCAAGACTCCGTTACAACTTAGTTAGTGGCTGCCGTTAGAACTCCTAAAATAACACCGTTTTGCATTTTTTTTTTTTTTTTATAAATTCAGAATTAAAATAAAATAAGAAAAATCTGAAAAAAAAAAAAAAAAAAATTAAGGGGAACGTCGTTCCCCTGAATCAAAACAAAACAAAGAAACATCTCCGAGCTCCTCATCTACCGCACCAACTCCTACAAATCCCTCCGCTCTTCAATCGACAAAGCCGCCAAAAAAATCGAGACCATGAAAACCAAAACCCCAAATTCCTCGTCCTCCTCCTCCGTCGCAAAAGTCAAAATCAGCAACAAGAAATCCAAGACCAAGAAGATCGATCGCGTCGAGACGAATCTCAAGGAATCCAGACGCGACCTTTCTCTCATCAAGTTCAAGTCCGGTGCGGTGGTCGCGCTTGTTCTCTTCATCCTTTTTGGGCTCCTCAACTCCTTGTTTGAAGGCAAGGTTGTGGCCAAATTACCGTTCAAGCCCTTCAGGTAACGGCAGTCACTAACTGAGTTGTAACGGAGCTTTGTATTGACAAAAATTGAAAATTAGATGACTGAATTGACAAAACTGAAAGTTAGAGGACTGAAATGAAAAACGGTGAAAGTTAGAGGGTCAGTTTTGCATTTTTGCCTTTAAAAAATTATCAGTTTATTAGTATTTCTTTATGACTTTATATGTAGTTTTACAAAATATCACGTTTGTTTATATATATATATACATACACACACACTACACATTTTTTCAAAATTTTTTTACAATTAAATTTTTTATTATTTTTTAATGAATAAATAAATATTATTATTATTTTTTAAATAAAAAGCTAGTTCAAAATATATACAACATGTGTGGTTGGAACAAACCCTTACTTCCTAGAAAGTGCTTTGGCAAAAGAAAGATATTATAGTTTCCTTAGGTGAAAATTCTATTTTGGGGTCATTGTCAATTTGCTTTTTATATTTTAATAATTAACTGTCAATTTAGTTTATGTTATTTTTAATTTGCAGTTTATTTGATTTCTATCGTCAGCTCACTACTAAAAATTAATTTCAAGTTGAAAATAACATGAACTAAATTGACAATGATCCAAAAATGTAAGAATCAAAATAGCTTTTTTGTCTTTCCTTAATGAATAAGAGCTCTTTGCTTCTCTCCATTAATTCAAACAAGAAAAGATTTTTTTTTTTTTTTTAAATTGTAAAGGCACTATTCATTTTAAAAAAAAAATTAAAAAACCTATTTCACAAGGGATGATATGTCAGCAATGTCGGAGCTAGGATTTCGATTCAGGGGAGGCAAAATTAAAAACAAGATTGAAAGCAAAATTAATTAAACAAGTATTAATTTACATTAATAAAAATAAATAGCCAATTATATAACAATGTAATCATCATACAAAATGTACAAAATGTAATATAAGTGTAGATTATAACATATTTTTCATACATAGGTTAATTTACTTAGCTGCCTTCAACGATTTTCTATTTTGAAACTAGGAAAGAGTCATATACTGAAAGGAAAAAGATTGGTAAAGGAATAGAGATTTAAGGATTGCATTGTATATATTTTAAATGATCTAATCTGCTACTTTGAGTTGAACTGTAGTGAAAAAGATGAAATTTATTTGGCCTTAAAAATGTTTTATTTATTTATTTAAAGTTAGAAAGCTTTATTGATTTATAAGTTATAAGCCATATTAAGGCTGAAAAAACACAACGGTAACTCCTCAAGCCAAAGTAGAGCATCACCACATTTTTTTTACGAAGTCAGCAATAACAGTGGCACCTAAATTCCCATTCTTTGGCTACATATTAAGAAGACCATGATCAAAGCCCTTGAAGTACATGAGATAACTTCCACTTTCCACGCAAAGCATGAGCCCATGATTAAGATTGCATCACTTTATAAAAGTTCTTATTATCATGTTCAAATTACAGTCAAATATTGCAAAATTTCGAGCAAAAACTGACCATTTTAATAGCACCCAATAGAAAGGACTCTGGCACTCCAAAAATGTTGTAACGTGGGAAAATAGAATATTAATTGTTATGAAAGATCACAATTCACAAGTTCCGTACGTGAGTCATATATATATATATATATATATATTTTTAAGTTATCTCTTTGGATTTTTATTTAATAACATGATATTTATTTATCTCTATATGTCTGTTTATTTTTTCTGCTAATCGAGGAATTTGTAACCAAAATGGGAATTCGAAAAAATGAATTAGTAGATTTGAGGTATAGTTATTTCTCGGTAAGGGTAATTAGGTTTGGTACGAGGGAAAACCAAATCTAAAAATTCTGTTGGGTGAGGGGGCAAACAGATCTAAATTCCTATTTTAAAGGATTTCTTTAGGAGGTTAGGGGGGCAATTGCCCCCTCTTGGCTCCACCCCTGTAGATCGGGTTTGCATCGTGTTGTGTCGTATTGAGATATGGGTATTCGCACTTAACCATAACCCAACCTATTTAATAATTGTGTCAAATTTTCTTAATCCTAACACAACCCATTAACTAAGTGGGTCGACATAACATGACACATTCCAACCCATTCAACACAAAATTAATAATTAAATAAATAGCTAAAAGGAGAGATTTTTTCTTTACTTTGAGTAAAAGGGTAAGGAATTTTAGAGTTTTAATGAAGAATTTTTCAAAATAACCATCAGAATTCCTTTAATTACTTAATTAAATTAATAATTCATATATATTTTTTATGTAAATTAAGAATTCATATTTCTTTTAGAGAAAAAAATGACATTTATTTATATTAATCGAGTCATTTTGGGTTGATTGCGGGTTAAGTGAGTCAATATGAAAATGACTAATTTATTAATCATGCTAAACGTGTCGACCAGTTTTTGACACTAATGGTCCTGAAAAATACATGTCTTATTCATGTCGTATTTGCAAATTGTATGTGTCAAATATTGCCACCTGATATTTCAAGAAGATGTTAGTTTTTTTTTTTTTTTTTTGAGGAAGTTTCATGAGGGTGACGTGGGTACTGTTCTTTTCACAATGTAAGTGGCAGGCATGGATTGCCAATGAGGAAAGCCACTAAGAGCATCTGTGATGAGACTTTTCAAACCCAAATTGCTCTTCCTTTGGAGGGTAATGTAAACTCATAAAAAAGAGTTTCAAAACAATCTCTCCATTTTAAAGGAGATTTTTTTTATGAGCCACCCTTGGGTATTTTGGTGTGGAGAGCCACTGTAGATTTTAAATACATTTTTGTGACTAAAATTAATAATATTTATTAAATGAGACTTATAAAGAATATAAATTTTTTTAGAATTTTTTAAAAAAAGGTAAAATAGAAAAATGACTTTTATATTGTTAAAACTTGGAACGATGGAAATATCTAGTGTCAATCACTAAATAGGTACATCAGCTCATTATTCAATCTCCCTTCAAACTTTGAATCATTTCAATTCTTTTCAATCATTTCGACCCAAATTCAACAGTTGAAATATAACAATTTTTTTTAATATATGCAGTAAATTTATACAATTCACTGTTTGATTTATAATAATGTTTTGCTTATAAGTTTAAAATATAAAATCTTATTTTTAATATTGTATGAACATAAATTATTAAAAAATATATTACATCAACATTACTTGTGATATACTGTTCGATTCATTAAATTATTAACTTGTCTTATATATAATTTTAAAATAAAAAATAATTATTTGATACTTTATATATACCAAGAATGCAATGGATTTTTAAAAAACAAACTCTAATATATAAAAGATTACATTACATATCACTTGAACCCAATTTGTTTGATATATGCGTTTTTGATTTTTCCTCTGTACCACTTTTTGTTCCACCGATGATAACTTGTCACATGTTTTTTTTTTCAAACTTTGGCTATTTAATAACTTGTTTTCGTTTGATAATAAAAGATCAATCATTAAGAGTGGACGTCATAGGATGAAATTATTTCTAAAAAAAAAAAATATTTTTACTGGAGTTGAATTTTGACAAAAACCGTTGGATTACATTATTTTTGTATATTCTCTACGCTTGCAAAATTTTAAGACAATCAAAAATCAATAATTATAGATTTTCAAAATATGAATTATTGGGCAGTGTAACATTACTTAGAGTTACACCAAGTGTAACTTACTTGAACTCAATATATATGCGAGCTAAAGTTGGCTAAGTAAGATTTCAACTTCGCACAATTAATTTATAGAGATGGGATGCCAATCAACCTTGTTTACCCTTCATTAACAAGTCTATAAAGTGATATTGGAATGGATGTTTGATATATATAAGTTCGGCAAAGCAAAACGACGTATGTCTGGGATTAATACAACAATGCTCCTCGGTTTTAGGCTGAGGTTTAACACTAGTTCTTGAACTACAATATATTCACTCTCTCTCTCTCTCTCTCTCTCTCTCTCTCTTCTTTTGCTTTGATTCTTGATCTCCTTTCTTCTAGGGATCTCTTTCCTTTATATAGTCATCTAGATTGCATCCTGGCCTTCCATTTGGAAGGCCAAGGCTTTTTCTTCAAATACTTGTCTCATCAGGGCCTTACTAGAAGGTTTCTCTGTTAGGTTGTGAGCTATGATGACACTATTCAAAGGTCATTCCACCATTAATGCGGCCAGCTAAGTGGGTGCAGAGTATTGAATGCGGAGGTGATGGATGTTTTATTTGTACCCTTCCTTCATCCACTCAATGACAAATCTTCCTTCCTTTCCTCGGTCACGTGTCTGGTGGTCTTCATGGCCAAACCTTGGCCCTTCTAGGAATGTATCGGTATTATCGAGTTCCTTGGGCACGCCGATTTTCTCGGGTTTTGTGACTACGTTATCATGTTTGCTCCGAGGATTCCTTGGTAAAACCTTCCAAGGTGTATCCCTTTTGTCTTGACCTTTTCTCATTTATTCTTGTTCTCTGTTTCCTGTCCTTCCACACACACACACATATATATATGGGTTGGATTCAAGTTACACATAGTGTAACTTTAAGCAATGTTACACTACTTAATATTTTTTAATTGGATGCAAATTTTGATAAATCTACCGTTAGATTACATTATTTTTATATATTCTCCATGCTTGCAAAATTTCAAGGTAATAAAAAATTAATAGCTATGTCATCAATCAATTTTTTTAAATTCAAGTTTTTGTAGTTTAAAATAATGCATAAAAGATGATTTTATGGATCAAATGGTAAATAACATTCAATTGGCATGATTGTTAAGCACATATAGAACATGTAATTCAACAATGGGATTTTCAAAATATGAATTCTATAACAAGTTATTGGGTGGTATAACATTGTTTAGAGTTACACCAGATGTAACTTGAATCTAGTCAGTGGTAGAGCCATAAAATATTCCCAAGTTAGGCCAAGCTAAATGTATCATTGTCTTTCGGTAGGCTTAACTCTTTCAATATAAATGCGTATAAATTTATATTTGGAAAAAAATCATTTGTAAAAGAGATTTACTTATATATTTTGCAAACTACATCCCTAAAATTTAAGGGTGTTTGGATTTTACACCTGAAGTTTCATAATTTGGATTTTAACTCTTGAAGTTTGGGGATGTTTGGATTTTAACCCTTAAATTTTAGGTGTGTTTGGATTTTACACTTTCAAATTCTGAAACTTCAAGGTGTAAAATTCAAAAATTCTCAAACTTTAAGAGGTAAAATCCAAATTTTGAAATGTCAGGATGTAAAATCCAAACACCCAAAAACTTTAGGAGTAAAATCTAAGTTTTGAAATTTTAGGATGTAAAATCCAAATATCCTTAAATTTTAGGGATGTAGTTTGCAATTTAATCTATATATTTTTATAAACCTATGCTTTAAATACTCTTAAAATTAATGAATTATATATAACCAAAAAAAAAAATCAATATCAAAAAATAAATAAATAAAAGAGACAACAATAAATTAAAAAATATTTAAACTTTTTAAAATAAAATAAAAGAGGACCATTACCTAAAATGTTTAATTTTTTAACATTAAATAGATGATAATGCCGAAAATCGTCAGTGAGCCACACAGTCCTCACGTACTCAAGATAGAACCTGCAAAACGAAAACAAAGAAGACCTTGCAGAAAGTAATGGTGTGATACCGGCCAATACCCTCCGAAGGTTAAGTCAGAAAACTTTCACAACTCTAGAGTGTCAGAACTGGGGTTCTTATAGTTGGGTAGAGTTGACATTCGTTTCTTGGCCAAGAGGGTCTTTCCTTGTAGGGAAGATCCTTATAAATGCGCGTAATTGGCAGGATCCTTTCCTTATAGGGATTCCCTTGATTAGGGTTAATCGTGGGGTGCAAGATATTTCCTTGTATAGATATCTGTGGGGGTTAAGCAAGGCCATGTTGGACTCATCATGCTCTTTATTCATGTCGGCTTCTTTTACCCCCGTTAGTTTCTCTCTTCTCGTTGGCCTAGGAATCCCCGTTGTCTCATGTAGATACCGTCGGGTATTGAGGTGATGTCGTCAACTTATGGCATTGTCAATTCCGCACTATTTTCACATGCGTCTGAAGCTGATGGACTCAATAGATTCGTTAGCTTCTCTTATTTGTTCCTAAAAATATCCTTGTTAGCTGCCCCCTACTTCATGGCTCCGTCAGCCTTAGAAGACGGGTCATGGAGTGTAGTTTTTTTTTTTTTTAATTATTTATCTATTGGAAAAAGGGGTGCTTATTAATGGCTTTTTTTAGCAGATTTTATTTAATGCTAGGACACATGGCATAGGTTGGTTGGCCTCGTTTCTGAACAAAGGCGTCACTTCGTTTCCCGTGCTCTTTCGCCCTCTATATAGTTCACCACCTCTTCTCATTTTCCCTTATTTCATCTTTGCTAATCTTAAGAGAGAGAGATGTCATTTCGTCAACTTGCTAATCTCGTCACTTTCATGGAAACGTCTACTATCCTTGTTAGTTCTCTTCTTTTCATTCCTTTTATTTCCATTTTTCTAGTTGGTCGTCACTTTTATAGAGAGACCATTAAAATAGGTTTTTAGAATGCCTCTGTCGCTTGTAGGTGAATAGTTGTCGGGTGATAGAGAAGCGACGAGTGAGCAATCGTCATTAGTCTGTGAGGGGAGCGAGTTATGACGAAGTATACCCGTCAGGTCATGGGCCCAAGGAGGGCTTATCCTAGTCGTCAGAAAGGGAACCTTCTGCCTATTCTCCTGATGACGAAAAGGAAAGTTATGACGAAGAAGAGGAAGGAGAGGATGAGGAAAACGATGAGGACCATGAGGGAGAGGATGAGGAGGATGAGGGTGAGAGCGACGGGAGAACTTTTGTGGAAGGAAGTTCAAGAAGCCCAGGGAATGGTCATACCCGTCCATTTATCCTACCCGCGATATAGACCGTCAATGATTTTAAGCTGACGATGACGACCAAAATTTTTAATAACTTAAGGGATTGTTACCAAATTCCTAATAACATTCCAATCCTCTACGCAGAAATTTGAAAAGTGCTACTCCAGGAAGACCGCAGACGTCAGCATGTATGACACCATGTTCGCGGCAAGATTGAGATTGCCTTTGACGGCACTACACCATCAACTGGCCATTTTCCTTAGTTTATTCGTCAGCCAAATTGCCCCAAATGCTTGGAAGATATTCATAGAGGCTGAAATCCTCTGGGGTCATCTTAGTGGGGTGAACCGTCGGCTTACTTTGGACGAGTTCTTTTGGTGCTACCGACCCCAACATATTTCCTTGTCCTAGGGGATATATCAAGAATACACTTAGGCTGGTGTCAGACATGCCGAACTCCAATAGAAATTGGAAGGGTAGATACTTTTTTGTTCAAGGGATGGACTGGGTATGTCGTCAAGAAGAGTGAGTGATGATGCCTCATAGCTTTGACAATACTTGGGGTATTGTCAAGGATTCAGGTCTACCACTATCCATATTTTCACTTTTTCTTTATTTATTTGTCTAAGTGTTTAACGTCGTCTATTTTTTCTCTTTTTCAGCAAGCGTTCGTCCACGTATAACCGACGAGTAGAAGGCTTTCTTCTGTCAGGTGCTTGAGATGCCCTTTGACGAGAGGAAGTGCAGGGACCTGATCACCCTTGATACACTGCACGCCTATTGCGATGGTCCTTTGTCAACGCCTGCAGCTCACAAACTAAACACATATGCCTATTACGGTTGTTTTTTATTTCAGTCGTTAGTGCGTATAAAGGCTCTCCAGAACATGTGCGTTGTTGGAGAGGGAGTGATCCGTCGGCTCCGAAAGCGTCAGGACATTCAAAACAAGGAGATGGATCAGTATAAGGAGGCCGTCCGCACCCTTAACAAGAAGCTGATGGCTGTTACTGAAAAACTGAAGTAATAATCCATTCTCTGAAAGAAGGCGTAGGAGGCTAAGGCGAATCTGGAGACGGAGCTGACAGCCCTTTGTGAGCAAGTAGAGATGGTCAGGGCTGACGTCATAGCAAATTTCAAGGCTTCCCAACCTTTTATTGATGCCTGTGCGGTCTATTATGGTGACTGGTTTGAGGACTGCCTAAAACAGGTCAGGTTCGTCTACCCAGACCTCGAGTTATCCAAAGTCACCATGGACGACCTGCTACCGAAGACCCCTGCAGATGGCAATACTGTCAATGAGGAGACTAATGATTCCACTCATACAGAGTAGGGTTCGAAAGATGATGGCGTGGTTCTTGCCCAACTTGCTCATGAGAGGTCCGTCACTCATTTGATTCCGTCTGCCAAAGATCCTCCTCTTAACCCTTCTACCCAGGATGCCTAAAATCTTCTTGTCAAAGATGACGAGAACCCTCCTTCTCAAGACACCCAAAACCTTCTAGCTTGGTTTTTATTTGTTTAACTTTAGATGTATTCTATCTCATTTTCAAACGATGTTAAGTGCCCTTTTTGATTTGGGGCCTTGTTGTAAACACTTTCTTTTATTTATGGTGTCTACTTAATATTTTACATCCGTCACTTTTAGTATGCTTTTGCTATGTGTTGATCTTTATTTTGAGATATGTGTATGTCTGTCCATTTTTATGCATACATGTTAGAATGTACTTGCCCCCAAAGGACTTGGTGAATAACTAGGATGAACCCGTCTACTTCCACTTATAGGTTTAACAATGAACTCGTCCACTTATGGACCTAATAATGAATTCATTCAACTGGGGACTTACTAATTTCAAGGCATCCCCCTGGGATGACCTCCCCCACTTGTGGACTTAATAATGGACTGGTCCACTTGTGGACTTAATAATGAGTTTTTCCACTTGTGGGCCTAATAATTTCAAGATATCCTCATGGGATGAACTCGTCCACTTGTGGACTTAATAATGGACTCGTCCACTTGAACATAATAATAAGCATGTCCACTTGTGGACTTGATAATTTCAAGATATCCCTATGGGATGAACTCGTCCAGGTGGTAGGTTTCCTTCCTCTGCCATGAAGCGATCATGTAGAGTCCTTCCCAATTAGGTCCTAGCTTTCCCTGGGAGGGATCTCTTATAACGCCCGTCACTTTTCTCAATACGAGATCTCCAACCTAGATGTCTTTGTGCCTGACTCTTGAGTTGTAATGCTTGGCCATGAGGTTCTAGTACCATGCTAATCTTTGTTCAGTCGTTGCTCTAACCTCATCTGCCAAGTCAAGCTACAAACGCATAGCTTCATCGTTCCTACTCTCGTCATGGTTTCCCACTCTGTAGCTTGTGAGTCTGACCTCAGCTAGGATGACGGCATCACTCCCGTACACTAATTGAAACGGCGTTTCTCCTGTAGGTGTCCTCGCTATCGTCCTATATGCCCATAGTAAGCAGAGTCTTGATGATCTTGAATAAGGATCGGTTCGTAACCTCAACATGTCCATTGGCCTAAAGGTGGGCAGGTAAGGAGTAGTGATTCTTGATTCCCAGGTACGAGCAAAAATCTCTGAATAATTCGTTGTTGAATTGTTTTGTCGTTATTTGAGACCAAGATTCTAGGGATCCCGTACCTACAAATGATGTTCCTCCAGACTAAATTTCGTACGTTCTTATCTATGGTGGCAGGGCTTCAACTTCCACCCATTTGGTAAAGTAATCTATACCGACCACTAAGAACTTCAGCTGTTTCATTGCTATTAGGAATGGACCCATGATGTCTAATACCCATTGAGCGAAAGGCCACGAGGTCGTCATTGGAGTGAGCTCTTCTATTGGCTGTCTAATGATGTGGCCGAACCTCTGACATTTGTCGCAGGTTTTGACATAGGCTTGGGCATCCTTCTGCACGATGAGCTAATAGTATCCAGCTCGAATCAGCTTGTACACCAATGATCATGACCTAGAATGGTTCCCGAAGACTCCCTCATGGACTTCCCTCATGACACAGTCCGCTTCCTCAGGGTCCAAGCACCTTAGGTACAAGCGGGAGAAGCCTCGCTTGTATAAGACATCCTTTATCAGGACAAATTGTGCTACCTGGACCTTCAGCTTTCTTGTGGCCTCCTTGCCATTAGGTAGTGTACCGTCTTTCAAATAAGAAACTATCAATGTGGTCTAGTTGCTTCCTAAGTCTATTTCCTACACACCGAAGCCATCTATCAAATGTAAGAGTTGAATAAAAGAAAGTACCTTGCTGGGGATAAGCATGTGTTTTGCTGATGCAGTTTTGGCAAGACGATTAGCTTGCTAGTTCTCTTTCCTGGGGATTTGGACGAACTTGGCCTGCAGTTCGCTTACTCATTTCCGTACCTACTCCAGATACTTCTTCATCCTTTCCGCTTTGCATTCGTAGTCGCCATTCACCTGACTGGTGACCACTTGAGAGTCGCAATGTATGACAACTCATGTTACCTCTACAGCTTTTGAGAGGTCTAGTCCTACCACTAAAGTTTCATACTCTGCTTAATTTTTTGTTGTAGGAAAGTCGAGTCAAACCATGCATTCGATCTGTCCCCTTCTAGGGAATGAAGTACTATACCGACTCTGTCAGCCTACCTGTTAGATGACCCATCCACGTGGATGATCCACTGAGGATGTTCTTCTGCCCCCTAGCCTTTTATATGGTTGAATTCCGCAACGAAGTCAGCGACCACCTGTCCCTTTACAGTAGTATGCAGGCGGTATTGTATGTCGAACTCGCTCAAATCTATTGCCCATAGTGCCATCCGTTCGGCGGCTTCAGGATTACTCATTGCTTACCATAAAGGCTTGTCAATCAAGACGACCACAGTGTGGACCTAGAAGTATGGCTTGAGCTTACGGGCTGCGGTGACTAAGGCAAAGGTAAGCTTCTCTATTGGGGGGTACCTTTCCTCCACACCTCGGAGTGCTCGGTTAGTGTAGTATACGGGTTTTTGTACCCTGTCTTCTTCTTTGACTAAAGCCGCGTTGATGGCAGTCGGGGATACCGCCAAGTAAAGGAATAGCTCTTCCCCTGGTTTGGAGGGACTCAGTAACGGCGAGGAAGAGATGTAGGCCTTTAGATCCTCAAATGCTTGTTGACACTCAGCCATCCACTTAAAAGACTTCTTCAGCGTATGGAAGAAAGGTAGGCACTTGTTCGTTGCCCTTGATACGAACCTATTCAGCATAGCTACCTTGCCGTTAAGACTTTGTACTTCTTTCACATTTCTTGGTGGTGCTATCTCTATTATGGCCCGAATCTTGTTTGGGTTGACCTTGATACCTCTCTGAGACACCATAAACCCTAGGAAATTTTCAACTGTCACCCCAAACGCACACTTACTCAGATTGAGCTTCATGTTGTAGGAATGAAGGGTGTCAAAGGTCTCCCTGAGATCGTCCAAATGGTCATCCTCCCTTCGGCTTTTAACCAGCATGTCATCAACGTAGACTTCGACATTCCTTCCAATCTGATGTGCAAACATTTTGTTCATAAGCCTCTGATATGTTGCGCCCACATTCTTGAGACTGGACTACATTACTTTGTAGCAGAAAAGGCCTTAGCTAGTGACAAATGAAGTCTTCTCCTGATTAGCTTCGTCCAATTTGATCTAGTTGTAACCAGAAAAAGCATCCATGAAGCACAGTAACTGGTGTCTGGTTGTAAAGTCTACCAGGACGTCAACTCACGGGAAGGGGTAGCAATCTTTGGGGCATGCTTTGTTCAGGTCTGTGAAGTCTACACACATCTTCCACTTTCCATTGGCCTTTTTTACCATTACTACGTTGGCTAGCCAATTAGGGTAGTACACCTCCCTAATGAATTTTGCATCTTGCAATTTGCGGACTTCTTCTACTATGGCCTTGTCTCGTTCTTGGGCGAATACTCATTTCTTCTGTCCAATAAGGGGGAAAGAAGGTGACACATTCAACCTGTGCATCGTGATTGAAGGGTCAATCCCATGATTGTCTTCATGGCTCCAGGAAAAGACATCCTGATTTTCCTTTAGGAACGTTATGAGTGCATGTCGGATCGGCGAACTGACGAAAGTACCGATCTTGGTCGTCCGCTCAGGCCTGGAGTTGTTAAGGGGTATCTCTTCCAATCCATCGACGGGTTCTGCAACCTTCTGCTGCTCTTCTATGCTCATGGTTTGTAGATGGTCGTCCACCTTCAACATTGCTATGTAACACTCTTATGTCGCCACTTAATCCTCATGTACTTCTCCAACTCCGTACTCGGTGGGAAACTTAATCATCAGGTGATAAGTCGAAGTCACAGCCTTCCATAAGTTGAGGGTAGGTCATCCTAGGATGGCATTGTAGGCAAACGAGTAATCAACCACAATGAATGTTATATCCTTAGTGATTTTTTAAGGGTAATCACTAACCGTTACAGGCAGTGTGATCGCACCGAGGGGATATACTCTTGTTCCTCCGAACCCCACGAGCGGGGCGTTGGTCGGAACCAGTCGTTCTCTTTCAATCCTCATTTGCTAGAACGCCGAGTAGTAGGATGTTAGTAGAGCATCCATTGTTAACTAGGACCTGATGTGTGTTGTAATCCCCTACTCGTATGCTAACAACGAGTGCATTGTCATGCGGGTGATGGAGACGTTGAACATCTTCTTCTAAGAATCTAATGATGGGGTTATCGACCCGCGCCATCTTTGGGATGAAGCCTATCAGCTGGACGTTCTGAACCATCTTTAGGTAAGTCTTACGGGCCTTTTTAGATGAGCCAGAAGCTGTAGTGCCTCTCATAATCATTCTTATGTCTCCTAGGGGTGGCCTAGGACGCTTGTTCTCCCTTTGGGCAACCTGTTCTTGTGGTGGGTTAGTTCTTTCCTTGCTGACGAATCTCTGTAACTTTCCTTGTCTGATAAAAGTTTCTATTTGTTGCTTCAAGTCGTAGTAGTCAGACGTATTATGGCCGTGATCTCAATGAAAACAGTAGTACTTGTCTCTGGACCTCTTCCTGGGGTCTCCCTTCAGCTTACGAGGAAATGTCAAGGCTCTTTCATCCTTGATCTACATCAAGACTTGATCGATTAGGGCATTTAGCGGGGTGAAGCTTGCGAACCTCCTAGTGGGGGGTTTAGAGCGTCTATCCTCTCGTTGGTCTCCAGTCCTTGTTGCCTTCCATCCTCTGTCCTACTGTGCTTCCTCCTGTCTTTCCCTTTTCTTAGGCTTCTCTTTCAAGGCCAGCAGTGCGTCTTCCGCGTTCATGTACTTAGTAGCCCTGTAGAGTATGTCTGACATAATCTTTGGGTCATTTTTGTATAGAGAAAATAGAAACTTGCCCTTCCATAACCCATTGGTGAATGCAACTATGAGTATCTTATCGTCTGCTTCAACAATCGAGAGGGCCTCCTTGTTAAAGTGAGTTATGTAAGACCTCAGCGTCTCATCCTCCCGTTGTTTGATGCTCATCAAGCATGCAATGGACTTCTTGTACTTGTGCCCCTCAATAAAGTAAGAAGCGAACTGTATGCTCAACTCTTTGAAGGTGCTGATGGAGTTTAGTGTCAGCCTTTTGAACCATACCCTTGCGGAACCCTTTAGCGTAGTTGGAAAGGCTCAGCACATGATCTCATCTGCCATGCCTTGCAAGTGCATCAAGGTTTTGAAAGACTCTAGGTGATCTAAGGGATCCTTAGATCCGTCGTAGGCCTCTACCTACAGCATGCAGAACTTCGGCGGAAGGGGGAATGAAGTGATGAACGCTGTGAAAGGTGAGTCTGTCCGATGGACCAATTCGTCAAGGTTGCTAGATACTCGTCCTCTAAGAGCATTCATCATGAAGTCCATCTGTTCCTTCATCATCTGCATCTCTGCGATGATGGAGCCGTCTCCGCAGCAAATGGACGGCTTGTGTCCTGTCGCTCTGGTCTGCTTAGGGCGTTGCTACCTTCCGGTCCTTCTTAGTCCCTTCTCTCAGAGCTGGTGCCTTCTTGGTCCTCTTCCTGAATGTTAAGCCCTACGTTCTTTTGGCACAGCTATTCCTCCAGATCGTGGTTTTGCTTAGTAAGGCATTCCACAGCCGCGGCTAGGGTCTGTACTTGTCTTTCAAGGGTAGTAGTGCGTGGTGTTGGTGGTCGCCATCGAGCAAGTAAGTGCCATGCAACTCTTTGTCTGGAAAACGGTAGTATGGCTTATAAGCTTCCCACAGACGACACCAACTAATAATGCCGAAAATCGTCAGTGAGCCACACAGTCCTCACGTGCTTAAGACAGAACCTGCGAAACAAAAACAAAAAAGACCTTGCAGAGAGTACCGATGTGGTACCAGCCAAATACCTTCTGAAGGTTAAGTCAGAAAACTTTCACAACTCTAGAGTGCCAGAGCTGGGGTAAATTATGCGTACCTTGGTTTGTGAGGGTTTTGGGTTTCTTATAGTAGCGTAAAGTTGGCATTCATTTCTTGGCAAAGAGGGTATTTCCTTGTAAGGAAGATCCTTTTAAATGCGCGTAATTGGCGGGATCTTTTCCTTATAGGGATTCCCATGATTAGGGTTAATCGTGGGGTGCAAAATATTTTCTTGTATAGATATCCATGGGGGCCAAGCAAGGTCATGCTGGACTTGTCATGCTCTTTATTCCCGTCAGCTTCTCTCTTCTCGTCAGCCTGGGAATCCCCGTTGTCTCATGTAGATACTGTCAGGTATTGAGGTGATTTCATCGACTTATGGCGTTGTCAATTCCGCATTATTTCACATGCGTCTAAAGCTTATGGGCTCAATGGATTAGTCAGCTTCTCTTATTTCTTCCTAAAAATATCCTTGTCAATAGAGAATGTGGAGCATACTTTTGGCCCCATCACGGTTCCAATAAAAAAATGCCAAAAACGTAAAATTTTGGACTTTTTTGTTTTTTTCCGCCTAATGCACGTGAATTTGCCTTTGTTAGGTTCTAAAGATTTAGGATTTTATGTATTTAGAACTCTAATGTGTAATATTGGCAAACCATGATCAAAACAGTATGTTTAGTCTTGTTTAGACTTGCTCAAAGTTGATTAATTATTGTAAAGTTGGAATCGAGAGGCTGCAGATGTATTGGAGCATTTTTGCCTGGCTCGATCGATCGAAGCTTAGGCTCGATCGATCGAATCTCGGGTCAGATGCGTTTTCTGCAGAGTTCCAGCTCAGCCCAAACTCTATTTAAACGTCTTGGGGTTCAAGTAAAACACTCCTATATATAAGGAAAACCCTAGAACGTTTTTGGGACTTTTTGAGAGAGAGATTAGAACGCCTCTTGTGCCTCCTTTTATTTTTAGGGTTTTGTACCCAAACCTCTCTAAGTCTTTGTTGCTCATATTTCTGTTTTGTGTAAATCTCTTGTGAGATCTTTGAGGAGCTTTCCTTTACACAAAGCTTAGGGTTTTCAAGGTAGAGATGATTTCAACATCTTGAAGATCATTACCGTTGCAACCATTGGAACTTAAAAGAAAAGCAAGCGGGGAGCTTGTAGCTGACTGAGGAATTCAAGAAAGAAGTAGTCCGTGGATTCGGAGCCTGCGCGTGGTCGTGTCAGGAAGTTCTACTGGTGGGTAGCATTAGGAAGTCGAGCGGGGAGCTTGTAGTCCTTTTGTAAGAACTTCAATTCTTTCATAGTGAATTCTGTTATGCCTTGAGGATCGGTGGGTCAAATCCTCCCCAGGTTTTTACCGTGTGGTTTCCTGGGTGATCATATCTTGTGTTCATTTATTTTCCTCTGCATTATTATTCTTGATATGATTGTTTGATTGCTTTAACCTAGAATTGCATAATTTGACTAAGTAACAACTTGGCTAATTAATCTAGGCTACGCAATCTGGTTGTTTAAGGGGTCTAAATTCCTGTCAGCCTTTAAATTTAAAATATTATTATTATTATTATTATTATTATTATTTGTTGTATGTGAATAAAAAATAAAAAATAAAACCCAAAAGAAAATCACGTGAGCTTCGTCAGTTTCAAAAACGGCTTGTACCAAATTTCTATAGTGAGCACTATTCATCCATCTTCCAATCTTGACGACAATTGGTAGGGTTGGTTGGTAACTTTGGTATGGCTTCCTGCTATCAGTGGTGATGCCACGTGCAGCTCAGGGTGTTCCTAGAAACACCTTGACCTGAAAAAAAACCTAAAAAAAAAAAAATTTATATATAATAATTAAAATTTTATATATTTTCTCTGTATTAGGAACACCCTCAATCACAAAATTAGGAACACCCTCAAATTAAAAAAAAAAAAATTATTTGCTCTATTTTCAAGCAAAAAAAAAAAAAAAACCCAAAAAAAAATTTGAACTAAAATCTGAAAAAATATATATATATATATATATATATATAAATAAATAAATTGTAACAGAGGCAAGCCCACGGCAAGCCCAACAGATTATAGAGGTAGCAAATTCACGGATTCTCAAAAAAAAAAAAAAAAAAAACCAAACCAAACCAAACCCCAATATAGAGCAAATCACTAAATCAGAAATCACTAAAGGATTTATCAAAAAAAAAAAAAAAAAAAATTCACTAAAGGCCTAAACTAAAGCAAACCTAAAGACAACAACGCCGCTTGAGCCTCAAGCCAACAGACGGAGATCGGATCGGTCTAGTCCAGAGGACCAGGTCGTCGTCGTCGTCGCCCGCCCGTCGTCGCCGTGGCTCGCCCTCATCGAAGATCGCTCATTGCCTCGTGGCTCGTCACTACCTCAACGGCTTCAGCCTTCAAGCCTCCTTGCTCGGCTGCTCCGGTGCTCCCTCCCTCAAGGTACTTCTCTCTCTTTTTCTCTCTGACTCTCTCTCAATCTCTCAATCTCTCTCTCTCTCTCTCTCTCTCTCTGAATGAAATGAAAATTATGAAATAAATGAAAGTCTCTCTCTCTCTTTATTCTTTAATAAGACTAACTCTCTGTTTATAAAAAAAAAAGACTAACTCTCTCTCTTTACTCTTTTGATTCTTGAACTGTGAGTCTGCCTGTGATTGGCTCATTGGCCGAACTTTAAGTCTTTAACTTTATTAATATTTTGCCTGTTTTTTACTTTTTTTGAATTTGGCTTTATCAATTTATCTTATCTGTTGGTGTTGGTGTGTGTAGTGTGTTGGTGTTGGTGAGATATTAATTGTCTTTTAGTGTAATATGTGATTATGAAATTTTCTAATTGGCAGGGGCATCAGGCATGAGGCGTGCTTGTCTGTTGAGTGGGGTGGGGTGGGATAGGCACATGGGGTCGGGTTGCACATTACACTGCTTAAATTATTGTACTACACATGAGATGTGTAATGTGCACATTAGTGGCTCTTTTAGTGTAATGTGCACATGGGGGCTAAACAATATAACAAATTAAAGCAATATAGTTTATTGTTAGGTTAAACAACAATAATTAAAGCAGTATAATTAACCAATACATTATAAAAGACAACAAATTAAATTATATTAGGCTAAACAACAATAATTTTATAATTAATAAAACAACAAATTTTATAATTATAGTTTATAAAAGATAAACAAATTAATGAAACAACTAAACAACAATAATTACTAATTTTATTAATATTTCAAATGAACTTATAGTTTATTGTACAGTTACCTTTGTTCATTTCTTTTCTTTTCATTTTTTTTTTCCTTTTGAGGTTTTTCAGTGTACAGAATGCAAATTTGTTTTGGTTTTAAGAACATTTTTTTTTAAGCACAAACTTCATGCCGGCCAAATCTTAAATTTCTGCCGGTATTTACCAAAATGTCCCAAAACACCCGAAATAGACCAAAATGACCCAAAAGTTTTTCAAAGTAGAATAGGAAAACCCTGGACAAAATTCCTGGAGTCGCCACTGCCGACTATAGTATCATTTTACACGTGCTTAGTATTTCGGACTTTTAAATAGGTCTTTAAGTTTGTCAACTTTTTGGGGCAATTTCAAATTCAATTTAATAAAATTATAGAGTTTTATCTATTGATTTTTTGGTGGATTATAAGTTATTTTTTATTGTGAATTCAAGGAACTCTCATAAATTCGAGGTTATCTTTCAGAATTGTTTTTTAAGGGTGTTATTAAGAAACTTAAATTTATAATAATTTAGTAAAAAGAGAATTTGAATTTATCAAATTAT
This sequence comes from Quercus ilex subsp. ballota, assembly GCA_032727855.1. Classification (NCBI taxonomy): domain Eukaryota; kingdom Viridiplantae; phylum Streptophyta; class Magnoliopsida; order Fagales; family Fagaceae; genus Quercus; species Quercus ilex. The sequence continues at coordinate 26,932,573 of CM064909.1, forward strand.
CGACAAAAAAAAAAATGCAAATATATGAAGTCTTTTTAAAATATATATATATACATATATATATATATATATATATGAAGTTTTAGAATTTCCTCTTAAGAGTTTTCATATTCTGAAATAGTTACATGATAGTTCATTATTAATTGTCATTGATGAACCCAATAATTTCCCTCATCCAAGAGGGATGGGGGAGGGCGCTTTAAAGCAAGCATTGAATGCAGGACCGTTGGACAGATGACCGTTGGGTCTTCATAACCCCCAATTAAACAACCAGGGAAATGTTACGAGGAGGCATTCAAGTTCCCATTAAATGACACCAACGGCTAGAAGAGAGAAAGCCCTATTTAAGATAAACCACACCTCAAGCAAAGGTACGAAAACAAACACTCTGAGATTGGCCTTTCACCCTGACTCTTATCTAACTTTACCATCGGAGACTCAGTGGCCGGCACCACACTAGTGGCCACCTAAGCCAAAATCTCCCGTTCTGGTTTTTTGCAAGATTGCTGACTAACTTAGGCCACCCTTCATCTAGACGAACATCTCGATTGACGATTTTGGCATCATCAATCATTATCTATTATTAATGTGGATAGATGTTACCATTTTATTTTCTTAAGTTTGTATAACATTTTTATTTTTATTCAATTGTTATTTCCTATTTGTCATTGTTTTTATAAAAAATATTTCATTGTTTTTATAAAAAAAAAATTCATTGTTTTCATAAAAAATATTTCAAACTGAGGATATGATTGGTAGAGTGTAATAGGCACTATAATGTAATAGTTATTCATATGGTTTAACTATTTAGTAGTTTGGTTATGTTTTTATTACAGAGAATAGTCATTCTTTATGAATAGCTATTCTTTAAAATGAGGAATAATTATTCATCTCTCAAAGATATGTAATAGTTATTAGATGAATAATTATTCCTTAGTAGGTGTATTAATTTCTACAATTAATATATTTCTAAATAAACAAACTTTCTATATGCACATAACAATTATGAAAATAAAAAATCATAAAAAAATAATTAATCTCTTTCAAATTTAAAAAATATTATTTTTTAAGAAATATAATTATATATGAGTAAGATATTTCCTAAAATATATCTTAATTTTGTTTTAAAATGTTTTCATTCCATTGTCTTCAGGGTTCTATTATTGTGTTGTCACCAAACAAATAAATGGTAATAATCATTACATTACAACATTTTGTATTCCTTGTAATATTTATTCATATTCCTATGTAATTACTGTTACAGTCTACCAAACGTGCCCTAAATGATAAAACTAAACTCATTGTCATTGTATTAATTATCGACCCATATAGCCACATTCATTTATACATAAATAATATATTAAGTGTCTACTTAATCAATCAAATACTTGAAACATCATTTATTTTTTTAACAATATACACACATGTAACAAACTCTCTATATTTTCTAATTATTAAATATATAAAGTTATATTATATTTATAATATATATGCACACTTTCACACACATCACAATTCACACAAATAATATTATGACAAAATAAATAAATAACGTATAAATTAGTATTACACACATATATAATATAAATTTATAATAAAGATAGATACTGATTTAGATAGTTAAAAAAAAAAAAAAAAGAGATGAGATGAGATTCGTGAGAATGAGATTAGAAATCAAATCAAAGAGAGAAAGTGAGAGTATTCTGTGTTGTTTTTGGTTTTGAGATGTACTGATCTGTGTTTTTATTTGGTTTTGAATTGGGCTGTGATTAGGGGTGCAAAAATACTTTTAAGTGTAAATTAAACTAATAGAACAAATATTTTATACATATAATATTTTTTAATTTCTAAGTCAGGGAGTTGGTTTGAATCCCTGAAGATAACATACGGCCGCCCCTGATTTCTTTTCGCTTTCGCAACAACATCAGCATTTAAATTAAGGGAGGATTCTCACTGGAAATTTTCAAAGTCTTTGAGTTAGTGGGATTTATTATTATCTTGATCAATTAATTAATAGTCTACAAGTTTCCTTATTGCAAGTTGCACAGGCATGACATGAGGCATCTATGTACCTTTCAAACACTCTGACCACGATGAAAGCAAAAAAAGTAATAAAAAAATTACAATATTGTAAAAACAGATCTACTTTCCATTTTCTGCAAGTAACAGATTAAAAAAATTATAAATTTATTGTGATTAGAGTACTTCAATATTAAAAATAGAGGTGTGACTGATGGGATCCAATTAAATCAAGTGATATCTAATCAATTTTATCCCTATAAAAGAAAAATGAGATTTATTGACGTGTGTCCTTATGTCTTAAGGCATATATTAGTAAACCATTTAAAAAAAAAAAATTTATGAAAAAACGAAAAAGTAATTAACTACTCCCTCCGTCCCATTTTTTTTGTCCTGTTTGAAAAGTCAAACTTTTTAAGGAAACATCATTTATTGTCTTGTTTATCTTTTAAAAATGTATAAGTTTCCAAAGCTACCCTTAAAAAAATTTATCAAAAAATTGAATTAGTAAATTAATAGGGGTATAATAGGAACATTAGTAAATTAATTAATTTTATTTTTAAAAACAGGACAATATTTTGGGACATCTCAAAATGGAATAGAGGACAAAAAAAATGGGACAGAGGTAGTATTTAATAGCTTTTTTTAATTTTTCATAAAATTTTTCTTAAAATAGATGGTTAATGTATGATCCAAAAAAACTCTTAACTCTACATTCTAATCAAATGAAAAAGATGAATGTGAGTCTTATTCAATTTTTTTTCTCAACTAATATTATTGACTAATTCAGCAAATAATAATAATAATAATAATATTGACTATTGAGTATGTTCCATTACGCTTCTTTTATATTTTTGTTAGTGCCCTATCTTTTATTTATTGTTTGTTTGTTTTTGCGTGTAAACTATCAAAGTGGTGCTACTTTTTCCAAAACTTCCAAAGTATTGACAAAGGCCTTTTATTTTCTTGTTCTGTCCATCCGTCTTCTGATCTTGACAAACATTGGTAGGGCTGATTGTTTTGACTTGGTGTTATAGGGTCTGTTTGGATACAACTTATTATTACTGAAAGTTACTGAAAACTGATTGTTGTTGAAAACATTGTAGCAAAATAATTTTTAAATGTATGAATAGTATCGTGGGTCCTATTTTTAATGTATGAACAGTACATGAACAGTGAGTGAACAGTGCACGCACTGTTCATGCACAGTAATTTTTGTCTCTAAAAAGTCAAGAAATCCAGCCAAAAAAAAAAAAAAAAACTGAAAACGCAACGCCACTTTAAGTGAATCAAAGTGCTATCCAAACCGGCACATAGTATCATATGAAACGTGATTAAGATTTTGGAGCTTTCACTCTTTTTTGTTTTTTTTTACCACAAATTTTGCTATAATTTTTGCGTGGTTTGAATGTGAATTTGTTAGAATATTTTTATAAAAATTACAATATTTTTTAGTGTTTTAATAGAATTCGGTTTTCTTTCCTCTTTGATGACTTTCCTATTATGAGTAGGCCAATTTAATGCATATTGATTCGCAAACATTTCCAAACATTGGTTCTCTCGATGTACTTCCTTATGAAATGTTTTCTTTTAAACTCAAAAGTTTTCTAAGCTGCTAATCTGATATGTTTCTTTCTTACAATAGTGAAAGAATCGAAGTAATAAACATGAGAATTTCTTTCTAACGTATATCTCGTTAAATGTGTTTTAATCATGGTATGGATTCTTTACTTTATATAGATTTCTATATCCTGCCAAAATGAGATGTAGAGAAAAAGATCAATCTTGGTTACAGATTTTTCACGAAACAAAAACTTCTCCAAAAAAAAAAATCTTGTTTAGTCAGTTTCCTTTTGTTCTTTTTTTCTATTTTAGGAAAAATATATATTCCCACTTCACTATGTTTTTGGAACAAGATTTGGCGACAAACTTTGCTATAGTCTAAGGCTACAATTCCACTTAATAATTTTTTATTAGATGTAAATTTTGACGAACTTACCGTTAAATTGCATTATCTTCTTATGTTCTTTAATACCTACGTCACCAATCATATGTTTAAATTTCAAGTTTTTATAGTCTAAAACCATACATAAAAAATAAGTTTATAAATCGAATAGTAAATAAAATCCGATTGACACAAAATTTTACACGTGTGTTAAGAACATAAATAACATGCAATCAAACAATTAAATTTTCAAAATATATAGTACTATTAATTTTTTAAGTAGGAGTTGTAACCTTAAACTACAACTAAGTTTGTAATCAAACTTTATCCATGTTTTTGGGTAAAAGAAAGTACTATTTTGAGAGCTTCATTTTCTACATGTGGTGTAGGCTTGTAAGGATAATCAATAAGGTGGCTTGGTTGTTGTATCCTAGGGACAGTGTGCATAAATTATTTGTCTACTACATCAGATAAGTCAATAGACGGTGCCTATTGTCTCACGATAGTGACCTGGTCTACGCCTCAACTCTGCCACCTAAAAACTCATGAATTGATGGTAAATTATTTGTCATGTTATGAGATGCACTTTAAGCACCAACGAGGTAATATTTCCTAATTTTATTTTCTGTTTTGTGGTGAAATCTAATTTATGTGAAATGTTATTATTTAAATGATAATTTGAAAATTATTTATTTATCAAATATTGTTCTTTGGAACAACAATGGTAAAGAAAAAGTTACAAATTCTTATAAAAGTGATAGTATACTACTTACAGTCAACCACTTCAACAAATTGTGACAACCAATAAATTGTGACAAATGAGGTAGTAAGGGAATAACTATTTTAATTTTCAATGGTGTAGTACCGGAAGAGCTATTTTTGTTTCTTTGGAAGTTTTGTCTAGTTCAGTAGATAGTTGTACTGCCTGTAATCTAGGCCGTCGTCCATGTTTCTTATTGCATGGACAAATTATGCAATGAACTTTGTAAGTATTCATGCAACTATTTTCATAATTTTCTTCTTTGCTGAAATTTACCGCTGAGCCCTTTTAGTCCATGCAGGGCCGGACCAATTCAAGTTGAGGCTAAGGCAAAAACCATAAATGAGTTTATGTGTATTTAAATATCACTTAAAATAATATTTATTTATTATTCATCAATTTAATTAATGTTGTACTATACTTAAAAAAACCATTATTCTTACCTTTTTTTTTTTTTTTTATAGGACTAAAGCATTTGAGTGACGATAGAAATACTACAAATTTTAGCACATAACCTTGTAATCTGACATGTCAATTGTCACCATTCAAAAAAAAAAAAAAAAATTTGATTGGAAAAAAAGTGATTGGTAGCACTTCAACAATATAATAATTTAATTTTTGAATTGCTTATTATTATTGATGACATAACAATTTGTAAGACATGTGATAATATTTGTAATAATTCTAGCATTAATTAATTTTTTTGGCATTTTCAAAGGAAAATGCTAAAGGTAATACAAATTTTACTACATAAAATTTATAAATTGATATGGCAACAATGTATGTGATTAGTTCAACTACTTAATAAATGAATTTGAAATGTATTTTGGTAATTGGTGGCACATTAATTTGTGAACTCTACATTATAAACTTGTAATAACCCTAGCATTACTCTTCTTAAAAGAGGAGGGAAAAAAAAATGATCAACTAAATTTTTTTATTTTTTTTAAGATCACTTATTCGCCCCATATCTTGGGGGGGGGGGGGGGGGGGGGGGTGTTGGTGGCCCTAGGCGTAGGGATAGCCTTAGCCTTGATTTCATGATATTTCCAAGATAAAGATTAGGGATACAACTTTTACTACAATTTGTTAAAGTAGTTAACTATGAGTGGTGGAAGAAAAAAAAAGTGATAGATACATTTAAAAGTAATTGTCCACTACTTAGCTAACCACTTAAGCTAATTATGGTAAAAGTTGTGACAAAATTGCTCTCAAAAATAAAAAAAAAGTTGTGACAAAATTTGTATTCTAATAAGAATTATAGTTCAATAGATGGTTGTACTGCCTATAATCTACCCATGTGTCCTTGTTTCCTATTGGATGGACAAATTGAGCAATGAAATGAACTTTGTAAGTATGCATGCAATTATTTTCATAATTTTCTTTCTAAAATATACCGTTGAGCCCTTTTTAGTCCATGATATTTCAAAGCTAAAAGTTTACAGATACAACTTTTACCTCAATTCCTTTTCAAAAAACAAAGAAAAAAAAACCTTTTACCTCAATTTATTAAAGTGCTTGATTATGTGCCCGTTTGGTTTTGGTTAAGCTTTTTGGCCCCAAAAAGCAAATGGCGTTTTGTAATTGGGAATATGGGTTATAGAAAAAATAATAATAAATAAAAAATAGTAGAGGCATGAGAAAATGATTGTCCACTGCTCACAACTAGTTGTGAGTAGTGCTAATGGCCCAAATAAAATATTACTTTTTTGTCATGTTAACTGACATCTGTACTGCCACGTCAACCGACACCTGTACTATCAGGTTATATTACCTTAAAATATAATATATAAAAAAGGAAGTAATGTTCACCTGAAATTAGGATAGAGTCCTTAATCAATTTTGCTTTTCTAGTTGTAAGAATTTATTAAAGTAGAAGGAACAATTAAAATGCACGAAAAGCGTATTGTTTCCTCTCAAAAGTAACAAATTACAAAGACAAAAGGTTCAATATTTTTCACTAGGAAGAAAGGTATGCTGCCATCTGCAAATGTCCACTAAACCAAAGAACAAATAGAATAGGTCCTATCAAAGGGACGCTTAATCCCATCAAATTTCCTTTCACACCAAATCATCTATGCGAGGTAAAACAACACCACATTCCAAACCCTAGTGCTATTCCATCAGCCAAACACCCATTTCAAACAAAGAAGCAACTCAAACACCTCATTGGCATAACCCATTTGATACCAAATGATAAAAATACTACTGACCACAAATTGGGCATAGAGCATCTGAACAATTAATCCCACCTATAAAATTAAAGCCTAGAGATTATACCACTTTTGGGTTTCTATTTGAGATTTAGATCCTCAAGTGCTGAGTTACCGAGTAATATTGTTTTTTTTTTTTTTTTAAATAAATGTAATATGACGTGGCAGTACACATGTCGTTGATGAGGCAGAAAAATAATATTTTATTTGGGGGGCGGTTATCCACGTTAGCATTTTCCATCAATACTTTATAGCAGGGACCATATTGACACAATATCGAAAAGTTAGATATCAAATTGACATAATTGAAAAGCTAGAGACCAAATTGACATAGTGTAAAGGTTAAGGACCAAAAATGTAATCTACCCTAAAAAATAACCTCTTTTACATAACTAATCTACCTAGACAAATCCTGGGCTCAAGTGAACAGCTTACCCTGAATTTGATTTCATAAATACTCCTACTACGCAGCTTAACCTTAAATGCATGTGCTTTTAGACTAAACCTCTCGATAAAAGTTCTAATAAATGATTCATCATTAAACCCCTAATATTCCAATTTCCTGTGTCTATCAAAACAACATTAAAAGCATGTACTTTTCAACTAAACCTCCCAATAAAAGTTCTATAAATGATTCATCATTAAACCCCGAATATTCCAATTTCCTGTGTCTATCAAAACAACATTAAAAGCATGTGGTTTTCGACTAAACCTCTCAATAAAAGTTCTAATAAATTATTCATCATTAAACCCCTAATATTCCAATTTCCTATGTCTATCAAAACAACAGTAACTAACCTATCTAACTTCCTAAATCTATCCTCTCAAAAAAAAAAAAAAAAAAATCCTAAATCTACATAAATAGAGGAAAATCAGAGAGCCTCAATTTAACCATGTATTCTGACGCAGCAGCAACTAAAAAGAAAAAAGAAAGATGATGACACACATCTAAGGTAACCGCAGATCACTGTTGGAGGATTACAGGTAGCTCATAACTCATTAACCATCTAAAGTTTTTAGAAGGGCCCTGGGACCCCAAACAACTTTTTCTTTAAAAAACTGAAACAAATTCAGAATTTAACTCACAGAAAACAACTTGAAAACAATGGATGATAGAAAAATATAAACAGCAATCCATGATATTTACTGGTTTTACTTTTACCTGCTTATTAGAGTTATGGATAAAGAAAGGAATGAAATAGCCAATAAAATCAAGACTGATGATGAATGCCCAACTTACAGAAACGTGGAAATGTGTTACAAGGAAGAGTAGAATTTTCTGCACAAGAAAAAATTCTCATCTTGATTTTCTCAGTTAGTTCACTGTTATGGTTGATTTCAGTCCTCGGATCCACTGGTTGTAATTAGAGTAGTTCTTAAAACAAAACCATCACCTGAGGCATGGCTGAGGAGGGAACCTTCCACAAATATTTCCTTCAGACCTTTGTCAAAGTGACTGCAAAACTGGAAGTAAAAGAAAATACAATGAAACAACATAAACACAAGGATATACAGAAACCAACTCATTTTCTAGGAAACAAAAATGCCACAACTCAGATGAAGTCTGTCACAAAAATAGACAGACTCTGGTTTCCTATAAATTCTCATAAACAAAACCCTCCTTTCAATATTTAAAACTCAGCTTATTCTGATTTTATAACTATGATGATTCTCATTTTTGTTATTTTTTATTTTTGCATATAACTGCAGCTGTCGATAAGGGTTATGAAAGTTGTCATTGTGCAAAGATACTAATTTACTTTGGTAAGCAAAAATGGCAGAATGGTAGGCCCAAGAGTTCAAGAGCTGTTCAATAAAAAATGCCCCCAAACCAAGCTCTTGGTGGCAGTATCCCACATTTCCTTACATCTTGCCACAGACTGTGCCAATTGACTTCCATATTAATTTCCCAATTCACATGTGACAGCTCTTTCAAATACAAGTTTCTGATGAAGAGTTCACTTCTTGGACCTACATCTACCATTAAGCAACTAGATAGGGGTAACTTGAAGCCTGTTTTCCATCAATATATTATTTTCAGTTTTTCTTCCAATATATTTCACTACAGATGATGGACATCCAAATAATCTAGTGGAGCCATTTAGAAAAATTGGTCAGTTAAAAAGCAGGCGATGACATATTCTGTTACACAAAAATAATCCATCCAAATATCCTTGCTTCATTCAGTTATATCTTCACAAAGAACCGATGACAACATGCCAGCCAACAAATCTGATAAGCATACCAATTGGTCATCCATTGATCTCATTCAGGTAAATGAAAGGGTCCAGCAATGAAGGTACATTTGAGATCAAATCAAAAGTAATCTGGCTCATTAAAAGATCATGGTCTCATGCCATCTCATTATCAAATGTAAGCAGCACACTCAAGTTTGCACATTAATTCTGCCCTAGAGAAAATCCCAAGGGATGCCCCGAGTAAATCACCCAAAAGTAGATCTGATGATTTTGAGGTACAATCAGCAAATTTCCCTGCATGGTTTGGCTTTGAAAATTATCATGAGGCCCACTACTGTAGCTGTGACCTGCTTGCCAATTCAATCTTGCAGGAAAAATTCAAAGTTTTTCCCTTAGGCAGTCACCAAAGCCGTTATACTAAATCAGTTCTAGGATTTTATCCAGCAACATAAGTTTCTAGGGATATGGGATAGAAAGGACCAGGGTATTTTGGAGGAAAAAGGGGGAAAATATTAGGGAATATAGGGTTTCCAATGTTGTAAGGAAAGAGAAGGACTAGGAGGTGATAAAACGACAAAGACTCAAGTTTTGAACTGCTTTCTGGGTGCTGTGACGACACTGATCAGTCAATCAGGAACTACATCAGATCTGGTTTAGGGGGTTTTGAAACTAATAAAAGGTGGGTTGTGTTAGGGTGTTGATCCCATGATTTTTAGGGTTCCAAAAGTGAGAAATCAATGTCTGGTCGCTACATTCAAACAGATAAAATTAAATAGTAGTAGAAAATTAAATCAATATCTGGACATCACACCTAGATGTTGCTAAACATAGCACCATGGATTTCCTCAGCATCACAGCTCAGATAAGGATTGCATCACACAAACCGTAAAGCACAATTGCTGCCAAATTCACCTAAAATTTATTTTATAAATTAATGTTTGAGCCCAATTCTCCTAAAAAAATTGTTCTTTATTGACTTGAAAGTGTATCAATATTATAAAAAAACCTACACAAAACCTTAATAAGGCCTGGACTCGCAGGACTTTGATTACTAAGACCAAACTAGATAACTATTAGAAACCAAAAAATTAAAAAATCAATAGTAATGCTAATAAGACTAAGCTACACTTTTGAACCTTAATGTTTGGGGTTGTTTTCATTTGGTCCCTTAAGTTTGAGAATTTTCATTTTGGACTACAAAGTTTGATTCCATTTTCAAAATGGTCCTTTCATACGTGTCCATGACTAACATTGCTTTAGCTTGAACCACAGGAAGCAATTCCAAATTACGCTTCTCCACCTCCGAAGGAGATGTGTAACATGTTTGGTTCTTTATTAAAATTTCTCTTTGCTAAACAAGTCTAGGTCCCTTTTTTATAATAAGCTGGCTATATTGGACATTCATCTTGCTGCTTTCCTATTCCAGTCCTCAGTTTATGGTTTTCCTCTTGCTATTATTGCTGATCTAGCATTTCAGCAACATCCTTAGCATATTTTGCTCCTTTTTCAGCAGCAGTCTTTGGTGATTCTCGATATTTGTTCCATCTTATCCGCAATCCTGTACTTCAAAACAATTAGGAAGTTGCTGAACGCTCTGAGAATAGGAACAAGAAAAAACTCAATGACAAATAGAAATACCACTCTATCCAAACCACTTTGAATGGTTTCATGAGTTTGGTTGAAAGCTTGAGGCAGTTGAATGTAGGTGCTGACTGTAGGATCTTTGGAAATTCAGCACTAAATTAGGATTCTTGATGAGATCTTGAAGGGTTTTTTAAAAAGGTTTGATGTTAAAATTAAGGATTTAGGTAGGGTTACCAGTTACGTAATAAAAAGCTTGAATCTTGAATGGATTTGAGAGCTGTTTGGTGTCAAACAGTGAATAGAAAAAGAAACAAACAAAAGTAAAACAATAGGCAATCATAGTTAAGAAGAAGAAGGCAATAAGAGCCTCAAATTTTAAAATAAGCTGACTCCTCATAACAAAGACAATTAGAAAAGTACTTAAGAACTTTTAAAATAAATAGAAAAAAGACTAAAAACCTAAAACAATATGGTTTTTGGGACAGCCCATTACAGCACATTCCATAAACTCCAAAAATGACAAAATTAACCCTAGCTTTAGGATAACCTAATTGAAGCTGCACCAGTAATTTTCTAATGTAATGAAAATAATATTAAGACTCAATAATAACAAAAGTAGCCTAAGGAAGGTGCCAAGAAGGCCTCACATCAAAACTAGACCACAATTCTAGAGTTTTTGGTATTTAATCTTGTTTCTCATTAAACTCTTTGCTGGCAACACCAACAACAGTTCCACCATCAATGATTGCTTTAAAATTAACTTCCACCATCAATAATAAGATGTTTAGTTTAGAGATCTCCACAATGAACAAAAGATTGAAATAAAGAGTTACAAGTCCAATATTCATCCTCTTGTTCAAGTGTACCAAGAATAGGCCTAAGGATAGAGAAGAGAATTATCAGCTTCATCCGCTTCTAAAATCATTTAAGTCTATAATGCCATAGTTAAATGGGCCTCATCCTCATTATCATGGCAATTCAACTCCTCCATAAATCTATTAAAAAAGAAATTAGATAAGATCTTCAGCTCTAATACAAAATTGAGCTATAACAAAAGCTCTTAGGGGTCTAGGGGGGAAACGGTTCGAGCTGCGGGGTTAGCAGCATACTGTAATTATCTCTAAAAAAAAAATATTTTTTTGAAAAAGCTCTTATACCAAATAGATTGCAGAATTTTATCTAGCAACAGAGATTTGGAGGAGTTTGGGATAGCTCCAGCTAGGGTTTTTGGTGGAACAACCTTAAAAAAGATAGGAGTTTCTAACATTTAAGGGAAGGGTAGTCTTTGGAGGTGGTATGAGGGAAGAGTAGGCTTTGGAGGTGGTATAAGGGAAAGGTAGGCTTTGGGGTGAAACAATGAAGAAAACACAAATTTTGAACTGGGTGTTCTAGGTGCTGTGAACATTAAATTGGGCATTGTACCAGTTCTAGTTTGTGGGTTTCAATATTAGCATAGGTTGTGATAGCATTTTTACCCAACAAGTTTTAGGGTTCTAAATGAGATAAATCAATATCCAGTTGCAAGAATTTCAACAGGAGAAGAAGGTTACCTGGAGTACATACAGTTTTGCCTAACATCACACCTAGGATTTTCCTACCATCACACCTCCAAGAAGAATCACATTACACATAACCTCAAGCATAATTGTTAACAAATTATTCTCTATTGAATTGAAAGCATCCCAAAAACAAAGCCTTAGTCCCAAAATTTTGGGGTCAGCTATAGATCCTCAACAGATTAATTAGGGTTAATCATATGTAATCTTTTCCTCCACTCTATTCTATTTGAATTCATACTCTTTGAATTGAAAACATTACATCTATATTAAAAATAAATAAATTAATAAATCTAACCGTAATAGGACTTGGGAATAAGAACTTTTCCAAAAGCCTTGTAGCTCAACTGTTTCCAACAAAGACATCTAGGGTTCAAATCTTCCCTCCCCCATTGTAACTATCAAATCATAGTAGGACTTGGGAATATATGAGCTCTGATTGCTATGCACAAACTAGATAACTATTAGAAACCCATTAAAAAGAACCAAATAAGTCAATAACATGAGAAAGCCATAAGCCGATGGACCAAAGTTATAGCCAATACAATTATAGAAATACCCTAACTCCAAACACTGAAAAAAATTAAAATAAACTAAAACATAACTAACCCGACAAGACCAAAACTTAATGCAACATAAAAAGTGAACAACATAAAAATATAAATAACCTATGAGTCAATGCCTAGGGTTTCTTGGAGCCAGCACCAAGCTAAAAATAAAACCTAGGAGTCAGCACCAAGCCATTAGAAAAATTCCAAAAGAAATTTTATTCATCAACTCTCTATAAGAGTATACTATTATGCTTATATATACTATGAATTAACCCAAATCCTATTTGACTCTTTTTTTAATAAGTAAGAAAGCTTTTATTTATATAAAAAATAAAATTAAATTAAATTATAAAAAAAAAAAAAAAAAAAAAAAAAAAAGAACCCTCGAAGAATGAACCGTGTTCACAGGACTAGTATATGAAAGAAATAAAATACCTTGACTCTAAGGAAAAAAATGCTAATAGCCTAATTACCAAATAAGACCTAAAACAAAAATACAATTGACATTCAAAACTAAATTAAAATAGAATCTTCTTTGTGCTTCCCACATCATTCTCCCCTGGTTGGAGAAAACTAGGCCTCAAGTTTTGAAGAGTTGAAGAATTAAGAATTTTGACGTGACACTTACATTGACTCCTGAATCACTGTTTGTAGTATTAAGAACAAAGAAGCCTTGCATTCCATCCCATCATTAAATCACTTGTAATTACAAAAACAAAATCAATGTGAGAAATTTGCGTTGCAAATGTTACAGCTTTGTCTTGATTCACAAAAAGCACCATTGTTATGCAGAGTTGCAGATAATAAAGAGTTTGAGGAAGTAAAAGATCAAATACCTAAGGATTCAAAATTTTTGTGGTTTAGTTATGATGTGGGACTTTCTTGGCAACTTTCATACGTTACTTTTGCTATTATTGAATTTTTTTTTTTAATAAATAAAATTCTTATTGATGAAAGAAATAGCACAGGTACACAGAGTATACATGGGAACAAGAAAATCATGCTCTCAAGGTACAAAGATTAAGCATATTAAAAAAGAGTACATATAGAGAAAGAGTCAAAAGTTAACATCCAATCAAAAAAAGTTTTGAAAAGAAAAGGCTTAAGCTTAGGAATCATCCGTTCACAGTCCTCAAAACTTTGGGATGAACAATCAAGGATAGAAATCTACACATTGAGTGATCAGACAGGAGGGGAAAGCACATTTGTGAAACGTACCTAACCAATCCCACTGATCAACTCAACCAGCTCCTTCGCCTTCAAGCTTTCAACAACTTATTCTTTATTAACCAAACCAACTTGGTTATTCAAATGGATTTCAACCTTGCGACAATATTCTTTCTCTTATTTACTCAGTTTGATAGATATTTGAAATTTTCATTTATAACTAATTGGTGTTTATCTTGTATACTTCCCTTCACTCAATTTAATGAGCAATCTCTAATGAGATTGAGGAAGAGTGCTAACTTCGTTCGTCCTGACTCAACAAAGTTTGATAAATTCGAAAACGATCCTCCCCCTTTCACAATTCAGATTAAATTTTACACATGTAAAGGTGTATAGACTCGCACGTCATTTCAAATTTTAAATAAATTGGCAGTTTGTACTCCATTAGATTCAGAAAATAAAATATGAACCATGAAATGAAATGTACAAAATTGACAAAAGTGCACAGATCTCCAGGACAATTTCCAAGCTTAAAATCCAGAAATAAATAAACCAAAGGTTTAATCAATCAATCAATCGATATGATCCTCAAATTAGCTAACAAAACCTAGGAGCGTTTTTTTTCATAATCAAAGCCACATAGAATAGAATCTTTCAACAAAAAAAAAAAAGCGTAGACTTACGAGAGAGAATCATGAGTGATGGGAAGAAGAACAAGAAGCGTGGTCGTGGTTGTGGTCGTGATCGTGATCGGGATCGGGATCGTGGTCGCTGTCGCTGTCAGTATCGTCGTCGTCGAAGGGCTTCTGCTTGTGGAAGATGCAGCACTTCTTGGAGCTCTTCTTCTTCATGAACTCGTTGTCCACAGTGTCTTCCTTCCAAGTCACCTTCTTCTTCTTGCGGTTGAGGCGGAGGACTAGGGTTTCAGGTTGTGATTGTTGTTGTTGTTGTTGTTTTTGTTGATGGGGTGGTTGTTGGGACTGAGATGTGACGGTGGTGGTGACGGTCACGGAGGGTGACGAGGACTGTGTTGGTCGCGCGGTGGCGCTCATGGGTCTCGCCATACAACAATACTGCCGGAAGGTTCGGCTTTTCTTGAATTTTCTTTTCTTTTAAATCGATACCCTCTCTCTGAATGCAGTTTGGTTTGCTTCTTTTTTTTTTTTTAATTAAAAATTAAAAAACGTATATATATTTTGGGTGGAGAAGGGATGCTGGTTGTGGACTTGGATTGGTCAAGAATCCGGTTGGAGCGTACCCAATCGGGTCTTTGGGTCCGTTTGAATAGCACTTATTTTTGCTGAAACTAAAAACTGAAAATACTGTAACAAAATAATTTTTAAATAGGTGAATAGTGCTGTGAGACCCGTGAACAGAGCATGAACAGTGACTTTTGTCCCCTGCACAATGCTAACATGTGTTTGTTACTGTTCACAAACAATGCTTTGTCCCCTGTCACATGATGTTACTGTTAACTTGTGTTTAATTCTACAATTAATTTTGTAACTAAACTTTGTCCTATATGTATTCAAAAACATTTTTGCTTTTCTTTTTTTAAATTATTTTACCAAACAGGTTTTTACAAAACTTTTTTTTTTTTAATTTAGAAAAAGACCCGCTTGAAATTTATTAATGAGTTGGTAAATTAGCTAAGACTACATTATTAATATTTGGTGGAACATACTCCATCAAGACTGATAGCGAGAAAGAGTACCTTGCTCATGAGCAATTTATGAAAATTATTTAAGTAGTGCACTTTGTTACTCCACTTTGTGAAAAATCGAGTTTCAAGCATAAAATATGAGTTTTAAGAAAGTACCTACTGATATGGTAATTAAAAAAAATAAATAAATAAAAAAACTCATCTCACTTGGAACTTGATTTTGTTAAACTTGATTTGCATAGAAGACTTATAATTTTCATAAATTTCTCACTATCACTCGTGTCTCTCTTGTTCTAAAACACGAGATCAAAAGGAGTGGGGGAAATGAAATCAATTGTGACTGGGAAGGCTTGTGACCCAATTAAATGCAAAAGCATGAACGGTCCCACTAAGTTTATGGTAGTACTTGTTGGAAAATCTGGTTTTGTATCTCATACAAAACACACAGCGGAAGTAACAAACATGAATCTATTTAATTCATAATTGATAACATGCACTATGTAAAATTCAGAATTTAAGAACAAGATAGCGTACCTTGGTGCGGTGAAATTCAAAACAAAAGATTATAAGTACTTGGGAAGTGTGGTCTCTCAATTAGTATAAGAGAGAAAATAAAAGAGTGGCTTTCTCTCATACATACACACCATTTCACAATAATTGCTCTCCCACAAAATTCTGTATGTTTCTCCCTTTATATCTAAAAACTGATTATCTAATTGGACTAGCCTTTTGGGCCATTCCAATTGGGTTTAAGTGTGTGGTTTGGAGTATAATCAAAAGAGACCAATAAGACATTAGCTCCAATGGGCCTTGGGCTTTTCTGTCAACTTTTAACAAGTCCAAAGTTATCATTAACTATATTTAATACCATTATATAAATATAGTTGCACTCTAAGCCTTATCTATAAATTATATCCCAAGACTTTATTGTACATGCAACCCCTTCATAAAATATTCGTAGTAATACAAAGTCATGAATGTAGATTGCCATTTTGAAAATTATTATATCTTAATCATTGAGTACCCGGTTTAATCCTTTAAGTTATTCATCATATATTTATAAAATCCAATTTCATAAATATATACTTTAGTAACTCCTTACTAAAGTGGTTGGGCCTAACTTTCTGAATAACCAAACTCATTAAATTTATCTCAAGGGAATATTTTGTATCTCCGTTAAGAGACTATGAATTTCATCTTGAGAATATATGTTCCATCAACACTAAATGCGGCTGCCCAACATACTGAAGTTTTGATCGTGTCTTATAGATCTCACTTCTGATATATCAAAGTAACCTACACCTCATGATCAAGTCCATTATTCTCTCAGGATTAAGAGTTCATGTAAATGGAAGTCGTGAGATTTATTATTCATTTGACAGTCGTTAGGAGAATAATAAATCTCACAGCGGTCCAGTTCAATATGTCTTAACTCATAAAACATATCAACATACCAACTAAAAGTCTCCATTTCCATGATCAAGACAAATCATCTTAGTTGATATGTTATAGTCTTTGCAGATGAAACGCCTAATTTCATCACTGACTACGAACTACGTTTTGAGTTTACAAGGAACTTGTGATTTATATCTTTTATGACTAAATCACATAAATTACATACAATACTTCTCATGGACTATGATAATGTCCTATTAGTTCATTTATAGATAATCTCATATAATTAAACAATTTAATTATTTATGACATGCTAATAAATTGGATTTTAGGGCATAAACCCTGATGAATTATGCCCCTAATGAATCCTCAGAAATCAGTAGGCTGAAAATCTCAGGTGTTAATGATCTTAAAGCTATTGGTGAATTCTGAAAAAGTAAACAGGAAAATCAAAGGAGACTGGTGGAGGTTGGCCAAGAATCCTCCGATGGCTAAGTTAGTATTTTTGTGATTCCAAGTATAATGGAAGTGTCTTAATGAATTACCTTCTCATAGATGAATGCTTATATAGCGCACCCGAAACAGTTATTTTATTTTAGTAACTTCTCCTATCGTTGAGGAGTCCGGAAAACTTGGAAGCAACTCCCATAACTGCCATGGAAGTTGTATTGTTTGGCCTTATTTTCTCTAACCGTTGTTGGCAACGGTTCGTAGTAAGGAACTTCGATCTTTTACTTTCACTTCGGAGTGGGGGTGTAGTGTCCATCCCAAAGCTATATAGAGTTGGGTACATGTATCACTTGTTCTATGTGTTGTAAGGACGGGTGAGCTTGCCTAGGACAAGCTTTTCATACAGCTCGCTACACTTGGTTAGGACGACCCTCATGGACGAATTCTGTAGTACGTTTTCTGGCACCACCAGTTGCCCCCTTGTCCATGGGTCGTCCAGGGAAATGTATGGCTTGATCTTTCTCTGGACGTGTATTTTTTCGTCAGTGAATTGGTATGTTATGTGTCACAATCTGATTGGTGAGAAATCACGTCGATTGATTTGACCGAGGAGCATGCCACATGTCCTCCATTGATTTGTTGTGTCGTTTCAGTTGCCAGGGTTTATTGCCTATAAATAGTAGAATTCCTCCGTTACCCTTCTCATTTCTGAAATTTCCTTCCTCGTCCTTCCTCGTCCTAGATCTTCATCTAGAAGTTTCCTGCGTCTATAGCCTTCTCTCGTTCTAGATCCAAGTATTTTCTTTATCTTCGTCCTTAGTTCTTAAGCTTTCTTAAAAATGTCTGAGATTGTGCTTTCCTCGTCTAGTAATAGTGTGGATAAGGCTATAGAAGAGTATAATGACCCTAGCAGTTTTAGTGGTTCTAGTGATAGCAATAGTAGTGATAGTGATAGCATTAGTGAGGGGAACACTACGGACAAGTATGAGTCTGGTGTCCCTGGGCTTCCTTTGAATGTTATTCAGGAAGGGCTCAGGACGAGATCTAAGTTTGGTTCTAAGGCTAGCACGAATGCTCCCTCGTCTGCTGACCAAGACGAGGTTGAGGTGGTTTATAGTTGTGCCATAAGAGTAGCTTCAAAGACGGACGATAGGAAGTTAGATTTACTCAAGAAATGGTACCAAATCCCAGACGAGCTTAACCCTAGGTTAGCCGTCGACGAAGAATGGTGTTGTCAACATCGTTTTAGGATAGGTATTTATGAGACTTATCTTCTAAGGGGACTTAGGTTACCTTTAAACACTTTTGCTAGGGAATTGTTGGATAGGCTAGGTTTAGGAGTTTGTCAGTTTAATCCCAACACATGGAGATTAGTTGTCTCCATGCAAGTTTTGTGGAGGGAGGTGTTTGAGGGGGACTGTTCTCTTACCGTGGACGAGTTCCTCTTCTGTTATAAGCCCCCCGAGATTAACCAATCCCTTGGCTTTTATCAATTCACAGCCAGAGGGAGAGGTTATAGATTAATCAAGTCTTTACTCACCTTAAATAGGAACTGGAAGACGGAGTTCTTCTTCATCTCAAGTTTTTGGGTTGGACGCCCCATTGAGGTTGACAGGGACCCATTTCCTCCCTACAGAGGGGAGTTAGGGAACCTTCGTCCTGAAGGTATGCTCGTCCTAACTTTGTCATTTATTGTCTTTACTCTTATTTGTAATTGTTTAAAAATTCTAACTCTAGGTCCTTCATCTCCTTTTTTTGTTATAGGTGCTAAACGACCTCACTTGAGTAGACTTCATATTGAACGTGTTTAAAAAGCTCATCTATACACCGACAGAATGTTTCATTCTTTAGTAAGTCTTCAACGCCTTGCCACCTGGGGTTTAGGCCCTGAGCCTTCCGTTGAAGCTCTCGCACACGAGATCACCGTCCGTAGACGTAAGTTTTCCTTTCCCTCCCTTTTATTTATCTATTTGTTTATTATTATTATTTTTTGTAATTTACGTCCTTCCTTTTAGGAATGGTGACGATGAAAGAGAACAAAGACAAGGAGGTGATGGACGAGGTAGTCAAGCAGGGGGCGCAATCTCAGACTCGTCCATCAGCAGGCGAAAAACGAAAAAATATATCATCGAGGGTTGACTTGGGTGATCTCCCAAGTAGGCATGGTAGGGAGAAAAAACATAGGTTGTCCAAGCCCAAAGACGTCCAATCCACTCCTCCTCTTGTCCTTAATCAAGAGCCCCCAGAGCAAATACTTAACCTTGACTCGGAGCCCAAGGACCCTTCATCCACAGTCCACGCACCCACTTCGTCTCAACCTTCTAAAGAAGTTCCTCGGCATTTTCTTGGGAACGAGGACCTGGCTAGGGAGAGGTTCATAACGGCGGTGATGAACGCGGATGTGGCAGCCTGCTACAACATGTCCTTGAAGGATTTTGAACACTCTTGTGTTCATGATCTCTTTAAGGTAAGTTAAATTTTTTTATTTTTTTTTGTATATATATCTCGTTTTTGTCAATAATGCAGACATATGTACCTATTTGGTTCTAAAAAGATTTTGATCCTTGTAAGCAATGTCTAAGTTCATTGCTGCGTCCAAGCAGGCAACTGATCTAGACAAGACAAGGATCCTGCTAGAGAAAAGGATCAAGAAAGTGAAGGACGAGAGCAAGAAGTGGGTTGAGGTGGCTGCTAAGGCTAAGGAAGAGGCAAAGGAGCTACGAAACCTTAATGAGGAGCTAAGGACTGATGTCCTCGAGAAGGACACTCGTCTTGACCACCTCCAGAGGAGGAACAACGAGCTGAGCACCCTTCTTGAAAAGGCCAAGGGAGATACAGTTGTAGAGTTTCAAGCGTCCAAGCAATTCACTGATCTGTTGGACAAGAACTATGCAGCTGGATTTGAGGACTTCAGGCTAGACGCCATTAAGAACTTCCCTAACCTTGACTTTAGTTCTATAAAGCTCAACCTTGGTGCTGCTACAAGCTCCCTCATCCAGACGAGCTCAGAGGACGTTAATATTGAAAACGATGCTAGCACCCTTCCACCTCAGGATGACCCTAAGGACAATGCTTCTCTTGCCTAGAGACGAGATCTAAGCGTTGAAGTTTCTTGTACTTTTTTCTTCCTTTTTTTTATTAAATGTAACTCAAGTACATTAATCTCGTCCATAGTTTTAGGACGAGTTTGTTGAACAGTTATTTTTGTCAGGGTGTTTGGATGTTGGTTGTCTGCCCTTAAACAATTGCTTGATTTTCTTTTCTATTATTGTATGGACGAGAGTTCTTTTCGATGTTATATTGTTTCAAACTTTTATTTGTCCATAGAAGTAATTCCTTCTTGTTGTACATACATATACATTTTCTTGTCATACTTTGAATTTCGCAAGTATAACTCGTTTTTGTGAAATGGTAATTATCAGCATTACTCGTCCTTAAACTTAGCTGGTTTTCACCTTTAATAAAGATAAGACATAACTTTTCACTCATCCATAAATTGGATTGTTTTAGTAGGCGTCTTAATCAATAAGTTAAACACTTGCTTATGCATTTCTTCGTCCATGGGTTGGACATGCATTATGCTTTACCTCGTCCGTTATACGGACGAACATCCTTTGAACTTGCTGTGTTTTGCTCAGGGAAGCTAGGGTTTTACCTCGTCTTTTACTTGGACGAGCATGCCTTTGCTTTGCTTTGCCCTTGGGAAAGCTTAGACGTTACATCTCCGCGTCTAGAGAATTTTTCTCGTCTTGGGCTTTTCAGCCTTCTTATGGGTTGATTTGAACAAAAGTAGTATGAAAATCAGGAATTCACACAACATTATGTACATAACATAAATATTGTTCACAAACGAGGCACATGCTCATGAGCTAGTGCTTTCTAAGGAGTTAAATAAATACAGGCAAATCCATAACTTCGTCCATAACCACATCATAATAAAAATAAAATAATACTAAAGATACATAGATAAACAAGCTCCTTATATAGATAAACAGGCTCGTCCAGGATAACGTTCATCCAGGTTGGCACTCTACTGGTAATACCTCCTCAGGTGTTCAACATTCCAAGGATGTTCCAATTTTCTCCCATCCAGGGCCTCCAAGTAGTAGGATCCTTGTCTCTTACAGTTGATAACTCTGTAGCGTCCTTCCAAATTAGGTCATAATTTCCCATGAATGGTCGCCAAAGAAACTCTTTTCAGGACGAGGTCTCCTATGTTGAATCGCCTCGGCTTCACCATTGCATCATATTGCCCAGTCATGAGGTTCTTGTACCTTGTTATCCTTTGTTTTGTGTCCATCCTTACCTCGTCTATCAGATTGAGGTTCAAACGCTCCTCGTTATCCTTATCTTGATACATCGTCACCCTGTAGTTGGCCATGTGCACTTCTGCAAGTATAACTGCCTCGCTTCCACAGGCTAGCTTGAAAGGAGTTTCCCCTGTAGGGGTTCTCACTGTCATCCTGTATGCCTATAACACACCTGGTAGCTCATCTGGCCATACTCCCTTTGCCCCTTCAAGCTGAGTCTTGATGATTTTCAACAAGGATCGGTTTGCAACTTCAACTTGACCGTTTGCTTGGGGGTGGGCAGGTGAGGAATAATGATTTTGAATTCCAAAGTGTTCACAGAAGTCCTTAAAAAGTGCATTGTCAAATTGTCATCTGTTTTCGGACACTAATACTCTAGGCACCCTAAACCTGCACATGATGTTCTTCTAGATGAAGTTCTTTATATTCTGTTGCGTGATATTTGCTAAGGGTTCTGCTTCCACCCATTTGGTGAAATTATTCTATCCCTACTACCAAGAATTTCATATGTCTGGTTTCAAGTGGAAAAGGACCCAAGATATCTAAGCTCCATTGAGCAAATGGCCATGGGGCCATCATAGGGGTGGGATATTTTGACGGCTGTCTGGGGACATTATTAAATCGCTGACATTAATCATAAACCTTGACGTAAGCCTTTACGTCTACTTGGACAGTTGGCCAGTAATACCCTGCACGTACGGCCTTGTAGATGAGTGATCTGGCTCTTGAATGGTTTCCACAGGCTCCTTCATGAACCTCCCTCAGCACATAGTTTGGCTCATCTGGAGCCAGACACCTAAGATAAGGTCGAAAAAAACCTCTCTTGTATAGTACTTTGTTCATAAGGACATACCTGGCTGCCCTAACCCTGAGCTTTCTGGCCTCGTCCTTCCCTTCTGGGAGCTTCCCGTCTTTCAGATATGATATTATTGGGGTCATCCAATTTCCTTCATTCTCTATCTGCTGCACTTCTGGAAGATCTATACTTGGGACATACTGAACTTCATCAAACTCATCCATGGCTTTATTCGCTGAAGCTTCCTTAGCTAAGGCATCCGCTTCCATGTTCTCTTCCATCGGGATTTGAACGAAGTCAGTTTCTTTGAATTTCTTCACAAGCCGCAACACCTTTTCAAGGTACTTTTTCATTCGTTCTTCCTTGGCCTCATACGTCCCATTTATTTGGCCCATGACCAACTAAGAATCCCCCAGAATGAGTATTGATTTTGCTTCTACTGATTTGGCCAGTTCCAGTCCTTTAAGAAGGGTTTCGTACTCAACTTCATTATTGGTTGTTTGATATTGCAGACAGATCTTGTGCTTTAATTTATCTCCTTCCGGGGATTGTAGAACGACTCTTATTCCCCCTGCATGTTGCGTGGATGAACCGTCCACGTAGACGACCGACTTCTTATTGTCTTCTATCCCTTCTAAGTCATCATAGCCTAGTGTGAATTCTGCAATGAAATCTGCTAGGGCTTGAGTCTTTATCGCATTCCTTGGTTGGTACCTGACATCAAACTCACTGCGTTCAACAGCCCATTAGATCAGTTGTCCTGTGGCTTGCAACTTGTTTGTGGCTTTCTTGAGCGGATAGTCCGTCATGACATTAATTATATGAGCTTGGAAGTAGTGCCTTAGCTTCCTAGAAGCCGTTATTAGCGCGAAAGCTAGCTTTTCTATTAGTGGATATCGTCATTCCGCTCCCCTCAATGCTCTGCTTGTATAGTACACGGGCTTTTGCACTCTCCCTTCCCCCCTTATCAATGCTGAACTGACGAAATGTGGGGTCACTGCTAAGTAAAAATATAACTCATCTCCCATCACGAACGGACTTAGTAAGGGTGTAGTAACGAGGTACGTCTTCAAGTCTTGGAAGGCTTTTTGGCATTCGTTTGTCCACTCAAACGCTTTCTTAAGAATCTTAAAAAATAGTAAACATTTATCAGTGGCTTTAGATACAAACCTGTTGAGGGCTGCAACTCATTTGGTAAAAGACTGGACCTCTTTAATGTTTTATAAAGGCTTCATATTCAGTATTGCCTGGATCTTATCAGGATTTGCTTCGATCCCCCTATATGAAACCATAAATTCAAGGAACTTCCCTGATGATACTTCGAAAGCACATTTGTTGGGGTTTAACTTCATGTTGTACTGCCTGAGCGTATTAAAAGTCTCTTGTAGGTCGTCCAGATGCTTTTCCTCGTCTAAGCTTTTCACCAGCATATCATCGACATATACTTCCACATTCTGCCCAATCTGCGAACGAAACATATGGTTAACCAACCTCTGATATGTTGCCCTTGCGTTCTTCAAACCGAAGGGCATCACCTTATAACAAAATAAACCTTGACTGGTAACAAAGGACGTCTTCTCCTGGTCTGCCTCGTCCATCCTTATTTGGTTGTATCCGGAGAAGGCATCCATAAAACTGAGTAACTTATGCCCTGCTGTAGAGTCCACCAATTGGTCGATACGTGGCAACGGATAGCTATCTTTGGGACAAGCCTTATTCAGATCGGTGAAATCTACACACATCCTCCACTTGTCATTGGCCTTTTTGACCATTACTACATTGGCCAACCAATCCGGATAATAAACCTCTCGAATAAACTTCGTCGTGATCAGCTTTTGGATCTTGTCCTTGATGGCATTGTCTCTCTCGGGGGTGAATACTCTTTTCTTCTATCGTACGGGTTTAGAGGAGGGACATACATTCAAACGGTGGGTAATGGCGCTAGGGTCTATAGCCGACATATTCTCGTGACTCCAAGAAAATACATCAATATTATTCTTTAAGAAACGGACGAGATTCCTTTTTATCTTCTCTTCCAAATCTATGCCAACTTGAGTGTACCTTTCAGGATTGTCGTTGTCCAAAGGAATTTCTTCTAATGTTTCTGTAAGCTCCGCCATAATTCTCCTTTCCTCAATGCTCATCGTCTACACTTGCTTGTCCATGGCCAACATGGCTAAGTAGCATTCTCTTGCTGCCAGTTGGTCTCCTTGCACTTGTCCTACCCCATTCTCTGTTGGGAACTTGACTGACAGGTGGTAGGTAGATGTAACCGCCTTCCAACTATTTAGAGTCGGCCTTCCAATTATGGCATTGTAAGAGGACGAGCAATCTACCACAAGGAAATTCACATCCTTAGTTACCTGTTGCGGATATGCCCCCCACCACCACTGGCAACGTAACTGTGCCTACAGGT
Organism: Quercus ilex subsp. ballota; assembly: GCA_032727855.1. Classification (NCBI taxonomy): domain Eukaryota; kingdom Viridiplantae; phylum Streptophyta; class Magnoliopsida; order Fagales; family Fagaceae; genus Quercus; species Quercus ilex. The sequence continues at coordinate 26,957,596 of CM064909.1, forward strand.
TGTACCTTCATTCCTCCGAAACCTACTAGAGGTGAGTGTACTGGACGAAGCTGGTCTCGTCCAATCCTCATTTGCTGAAAAGCTAGATAATACAGAATGTCTGCCGAGCTTCCATTATTTATCAGCACTCTTATGGTTGCGTAGTCAGCAATAAGTAAGGTGATGACAATAACATCGTCATGAGGGTGGTGAACTCTTTCCGTATCCTCGTCTGTAAAAGTGATCGTCTGCTCGTCTGTGTGTCTCGTCCTAGGAGATCGTTTAGAAAGTTGAACATTCTGTACTACCTTCAGGTATGTCTTTCTTGATTTAGACGACTGACCTGTTGAACCACGTCCTATAATAACTCTTATTTCTCCAAGTGGAGGTCGCGACAACTCTTCTACTTTCCCTTTCAACTTTTCATCTTTGTGATCTCGTCCAAGGAAATTTCTCAATTTCCCTTGTCTGATGAGATTCTCAATTTGCTGTTTTAAATCGAAACATTCATCTGTGTTATGCCCATGGTCTCTATGGAAGCGACAATACTTGTTCCTGTTGCGCTTGTTGGGATCTCCCTTCATTTTCTCTGGCCACTTCAAGGAAGGTTCGTCCTTGATTTGCATAAGGACTTGCTCGAGCGGCATGTTCAACGGCGTGTACTGTTGATTCCGTGCTAAAGGACCCGCCTTTTTATTGTCTCGGTCTTTCTTATCTTCTATTTGTCCCTTTTTTGGACGAGGACCTTGTTCGGGGTGCCGCTGAGCGTTTGCTTCCATTCTTTTCCTCTTCTTGGTTATGAATGCGTCTTTTGCATTCATGAAGTTTTGGGCCAAATGGACAAGTTCAGCCATAGTCTGAGGCTCTTGTTCATAAAGCTTGTGGATAAATAGGTCAGAATTAATCCCATTGTGGAAGGCTGCTAACAATAGCTTGTCGTCCATCTCGTCCACCGTCAAGGCTTCTTTATTGAAATGAGTAATGAAGGACTGCAAGCTCTCATTTTCTCCTTGTTCTATGGTTAACAGGCTAGACGAGGAACGTTTGTGCCTTTATCCTCCAATGAAATTCTTAACAAATAACTTGCTCAATTCTTCAAAGGAACTTACCGAATTTGGGGGTATCTTGTTGAACCATACTCACGCAGGCCCTTTGAGGGTGGTAGGGAAGGCTCTATACATTATCTCATCTGGAACCCCTTGAAGGTGCATGGTAGTCTTGAAGGTGGCAATGTGGTCAAAAGGGTCATGCGTCCCATCATACGAATCTAAAGAAGACGTCTTGAACTTTGGTGGTAAGGGATGACCGTTGATGGAAGCTGTAAATGGGGAATTAGTTCTGTGAACCAAGTCTTCTACGAGGTTTGTCCTTCTCATATTCTCCCTCATTTCATCCATGGCCTTTCTCATTTGGTCCAACTCCCTCTCCAAATGTGGCACCCTTCAGGAAGTGGTACCCCTTAACTGGCTTTCGGGTTCAACATTCCTTTTATCTTCTTGACTCTGGGCTTGTCCTTCGGTATTCCCTTCATGATGCTGCCTCCTTAAATTAGGTTTCCTGGTCAATTCCTGATTCTGACGGGTTAACTCCGCCATGGCGGCAGCCATGGACTGCACGTGTTGGACAGAAGATGGTTGCATGGTAGGCGCCGATTGACGGTCGCGATGGGGGTTACTGGAGGCGTCCCTACTCTCTTGAGGGCCTGGACTAGTAGCCCTTGATCTTGTCCGAACCATTTCAGCCATTTATCGGAGAAAGAAATTGTAGAACTCAAAGATGAAGTTCGAGTGCAAAAAATTCTTTCCCACAGACGGCGTCAACTGATGAATCCTCGGAAATCAGTAGGCTGAAAATCTCAGGTGTTAACGATCTTGAGGCTGTTGGTGAATTCTGAAAAAGCAGACAGGAAAATCAGAGGAGACCAGTGGAGGCCGGCCAAGAAACCTCTGATGGCTAAGTTAGTATTTTTGTGATTACAAGTATAATGGAAGTGTCTCAATGAATTACCTTCTCGTAGATGAATGCTTATATAGCGCACCCGAATCGGTTATTTTATTTTAGTAACTTCTCCTATCGTTGAGGAGTCCGAAAAACTTGGAAGCAACTCCCATAACTACCATGCAAGTTGTATTGTTTAGCCTTATTTTCTCTAACCGTCGCTGGTAACGATTCGTAGTAAGGAACTTCGATCTTTTACTTTCACTTCGGAGTGGGGGTGTAATGTCCATCCCAAAGCTATATAGAGTTGGGTACACGTATCACTTGTTCTATGTGTTGTAAGGACGGACGAGCTTACCCAGGACGAGCTTTTCATGTAGCTTGCTACTCTTGGTCAAGACGACCCTCATGGACGAATTCTAGAGTACGTTTTCTGGCACCATCAAACTCCAACAGTATTATGCATCTTGAGGTAGAGTACAAGGAAGGACCTACAATCTCAGGTGGTTCTCACCATTGATGTAAGATCAACAATCAAGTTATTAAGTTGGGCCAAGATGTACGAGAAATTGGGAACTCCATGAATTTTTTCACCTAAATTCGTTGTGTGAGACCATCTGAGATAAGGCTGGGGAGCAATAGAATGAGGTTTGAGAAGCTGAGGGTCTTGATGAGGATGAAAACCAACATAAGAGCATTAGCATCTGGGATGCCAAAAAAGTTATATTTTGTACCCTAAAAACCTACTTTATCTATTTTACCATCTCATTCTACAACTCTCCCAACATTCTAGTTTCTATTTATACAAACAACTCATTAAAATAATATAAAATATACCAACAAATAATATTAAAAATTATTATCTCTTCCATCACTTCATCTTTGTCTCTATCCTCAACAATCAAGCTCACACACCAGCACCACCAAACCAACCACCCAGAAACATCAAACACCACCGCCACCACCACCATCACCTCTGAAACTCCATTAAAACAGCAACAGCAACAGCAACCCACAACAACAACCCACGTCCACCAAAATTTATACCCACCACCGAAACACCCACCAACAACAACCCACAACCACTGAAACACCCACTAAAAGCAACCCACAAAAATACCCACAAAAACCCAAATCCAAACACACAAGACCCACGGCAAGTAAAACCCACAGCCACCCATGGCTACCCATGCCCCCACGCCCCCATGACCACCCACGCCGATTTGAAGCCCACCCACTCAAAGCCGATCTAGAGAAGAGAGAGGCTTCACCGTGAGAGGAAGAAAGTAAAGACCATTAGAGAAAGAGCTGAGAAAAGAAAAAAAAGAAGAGAAAGGTCAGAGGTGTCTGAAGTGAGAGGAAGAGAGAAAAGAGATTAAAAAATTATATTTACTTTACATCCTCATAAATAGTAAGTTTGCATATTTACTTTATATGTAACCTCACTGTAATTGAGATGGAAAATTTTTTGGATTTGCATACTCGGATGCGGAGTGAATTTAAGGGTCTAGGTGGTAAAATAGCAAATGGAAGGTTTTTACACCCCCAATGCTAGATCTCTAAGACATCAGTGAGTTTAAGAAGTGGCTAAAGATGATAGGCAGTGTCATTAAAAAAGTTGAGTTCCAAATGAGATTCTCTATAATATTTTACTTAGAACTCAAATTTTCAAAAGTTGAGTTTCAAATGAGATTCAATTTTTAAAAATGCCACATCAGTCGCACCACATTAAAAAAAAAAAAAAAAAAATTAATTAATTCCTTAATTTTACAAAGAGAAAAGAATTATAATTAAAAAAATCCCTATTTTAGCCCAAAGATTCAAGAACATCAATTTAGAAACTTCCACCCCTCCCCACCCCACATTATCCAACTCCCTTCATTGGATCAAGCAGGATGAAGCAAGAGCAGGGCGGTGGAGGCATGAGGAATCGAAAATAGGCATTTGGGAGAGGCATTTTGGGGTATGATGAGAGATGCAATGATGACTAAAGAAACAAATTCTTCCTTGTCCATTCCTTTAATATATATATATATATATATATAAATTATGGGGTTTTAATTTTCTTGTAGGATTTTGAAAGAGAGGTTTGATTTGGTTTGTCTGAACTCTGATGAACATATATGGATCAAAGAGGAGTCTTCCATATGACATTGGCAATGATTTTCTGTTTGGGGTTAGAGGACTTGAGAGCAATACAGGCAAATTCAGTTGCCATAAAGTTTTTGTTTTTGTTTTTTTTTTTTTCCCCCCCCTTAATTTTATGTCGTGCATTTTCGGACACACCAAGTTCAGGTCACATTTAAGTAAATCCAAACCCAATTCGGTACAAGTGCTAGCGGGACCAAGTAGCCATGGCCCATAAAGATCGAACGTTGGACACTGTATAAAAATACTGCTTGATAAGAGGAGAAGAAAGCGAAAGAAAGAGAGTCCCAAATGGCGTGCGGCGTAAATTCCTGGACGATACCACAACCAAAGCCGCAGTCTTCTTCTTCTTCTGTAAAACCACCTCTCACTTCACAATTATCATTATTATTCCCAAATTTCAACAATTCCACCCTCTCCCTCCGTTTCCATACAGCCCTATCCCGCTCTCGTCTTACCAAATCCCACTCGCCAAACGCTCCTCCTCCTCACTTCATGGTACGCCCCTTCACTTCATTTTGTTTGAATTATGGGTAAATAATTAAATCCACATACGGGCGAAGCGATAATTTAGAGCAAGTGAATTATGTTTCTTTGTGTCTTTAATTTCTCTAGAAAATCCCCTTTTTTTTGTTTTTGGGGTTTTTGTTTTTGCTGATATATTTATTTAGAATGAGTATGAATGAGCAGGTAATGGGATCTACTAAGAACCCAGGAGAGGCTCTCAAAATTATGATATCTGGGGCTCCTGCTTCTGGTAAAGGAACCCAATGTGAGCTTATCACTAAACAAGTAAGCTCCTTTTTTGCACAATTGGGATTGTTTGGTTAAAACAGTTTTTTTTTTTTTTCTGAAAGTGGATTACTTACTTTTTAATGCCACTGAAAATAATTTGATTAAGTTTTAGAAAGCTTAAAGTTCCTGTAAACGTTAACTAAAAACGAAGCTGATTAGTTTGTTAGGTGTAAACAATAGATACGGCGAGTTGTTAACATTTTAGATTGTTCTGCCATATAGATTAAACTACTAGGCTACATGTTTAATGGTAATAATAAGTTAGTAACTAGTAGATTAGTTCGTTGAAATTTATTCTAATTTACCTTGAGATTTACCTCAGGGCTGAATAGAAGTGTTCTCTACACCAATCCCTCTTGGTTTAGATTTAAAGTTACTGGTGTACCCTTTCTCCACCAAGACACAATAATTAAAAAAAAAAAGGTTCATTGGGAAGAGATCATAAAAAAGGTTGTACCCAATGCTCAAAACTCCCACTTTTGCGAGGATTGAGAGAGGTTTGGTAGGCAGCCTTACCCCCATTTTTTGAAGAGGTTGATTCCCAGACTTAAACCCAATTTGTTGCTTTGGGTGAAGGGCGCTTGCCATCATAGCCTTATCTAAATTGACTTTGCAATTATTTGGCTATTGTGTAGATAGGTTAGACATCATCTATTGGCCAAGAGCCTTGTAACCCAACTTGCACCTCTTGGTGTTTCCAATGGAGACCTTTAGGGTTCAAATTCTTCCTCCCCTATTGTAACTATTGAATTAGCTCGAAAAAAAAAAGATTAGACATCATCTATTGGTATTTTTCTCTTAGGTATTAATTTTTAGAAACTATTTCTCCAAATCATGTTATATCATTTTCCATGTAAGTATTGGTTTACTTTGTGAATTTCTCATTTCGGAATTGCCAATGAAGAAAAGCAGATTGAATCAAGTCATCCTCCTATATGCAGTATGGTCTGGTGCATGTTGCTGCTGGAGATTTACTCAGGGCAGAAGTTGCAGCTGGTAGTGATAATGGAAGGCTAGCAAAGGAATTCATGGAGAAAGGACAATTGGTCCCAGATGAAATAGTTGTTATGGTAGGGACGGTTTGGTTCAGTTTGACATATAATCATGATCTTGTTGGTGATTTCTTAATTTTGATCCTCTAGATGGTCAAGGAGCGTCTATCACTGCCAGATGCCGAAGAAAATGGTTGGCTTTTGGATGGATACCCAAGGAGCTTATCACAAGCAACTGCTCTTAAGAAATTTGGGTTTGAGCCAGATCTTTTTATTCTCCTTGAAGTAAGGATTTTTCTTTCTTGGTGTTGGTATGCTGTAACTGAACGATTTAAATTGTATCAACAGTTAGGAAAAGGCGAAAGATGACATTGATGCTGGCTCTTAGCTAATTTGTTTGATTTTCATATATGTATATATATATATATATTTATATATATTAACCTTTGATAGTATAATATGCTGATGTGAAGTGTGATCTGAAATACTTGTGAATTTTTACCCCAATTCAAACTGATATTTGCTTAATATGGAATTTAAGAATGGGCTTCCCACAATGCTAATTGAACATGCCTACCTGTATCTGCAGGTCCCTGAAGATATCCTTGTTGAGAGAGTCATTGGACGAAGGTTAGATCCTGTTACTGGGAAGATATACCACTTGAAGTATTCTCCCCCAGAAACTGAAGAAATTGCTGCGAGGCTTACTCAACGATTTGATGATACAGAAGAAAAGGTATGTTCATGTTCTAAACCATTCTCCCTAGGTTTAGTACTTCCAATTTCAAAGAAATTATGGGTTCTTCGGTGGGGTTGTATGTTACTTCTTCTTCTTTTGCTTAGTGGTTGTAACCTTCTTTCTCATTGTTTATCTTTCTTTCTTTTTCTCTTTTGAAGCTATTCTCATTCTTGGTTTGTGCTTGTCTCCTGGAATTTCACATAGCTATGATTATTGTAATGACCTTTTTTCCCCCAATTCCTATTTGGCCTGATTTAGGTAAAGTTGCGGTTGCGCACTCATCATCAAAATGTGGAGGCAGTTCTTTCAATGTTTAAAGACATAACAGTGAAGGCATGTGATATTACCCCCTCTCTCCCTCTCTCTCTCTCTCTCTCTCTCTCTCTCTCATTTATAATTTTGTGTACATGTGTATTTGACTGAATATGCATATGTACAAGGGCTAAGCAGGGGCAGTGGCTGACTGCTACTCACAATATGAGTCTCATATTGCATTTGACTTCTCCACCATTGTTGGTCTTAATTTTATTTTGATAAGCAATAAACTTCATTGAAAAAAATGTAAGAAAATACAAAGGAAATAGAGCACACAGGTAGTCTGCTAGGGGCAACAAAGAAAAAATATAAGTAACAATGAAAGTATAGAAATCAAGCATATTAGGCAAAAAATTGAAAGTGAAAACACCCGAAACATTTTCCCATTCAAACAAAGTTTGAAGAAGAGAAACTTCAACTCATGAATCGATCTTTCATTCCTTTCAAAGGTGCATGTATTCATTTCCCTCCAAAGCACCTTAGTTCTGATTTTGTTGAACTTGCCTAACCAACATGCTATAAGTTAACTTCCACAACACTATGTGGCATGACCCAAAGAACCCCAAATATTGAACACACCATATTCTACAACTCTTGAGCTATTGGGCAATGTAGGAGTAAGTGATCGATGGTCTCCCCATTCCTCTTGCACATGCAACACCAATCCACCACCACCCCTTTTTGCCTCCTTAAATTATCAATTATTAAAATTTTTCCCAACGCCGCTGTCCAAATAAAGAAACTAACCTTTGTTGGTCTTAATTACCTTGTTATGTATCATTTTCCTTTTCTTCTTTGTGTGTGCCTGTGTGAGTTTGGGCGTGCATGCATGTAGTTATGATTCGATTATTTTTGTTGCTGCTAGGAACAATCCACAACATCAATATTGTCCTAGGGACAATGTTTTTGACTGATAAATTTGTAAACCAATTGATTAGAAAAATATGAGGCCTGTTGATTCTAATTTTCTTTTGGTTTGGACGTGTAACTGAACTTATAACTGCATTTATTTGGGTCATTGATATTTGGGTCACTAATAAAGTTCTCTTATCTTCTTCATTCTAATGTTTGTTGCTTTAATCAAGGTTGTAAATTTCATTTTGATAGGCATTACATTTGTAGATTATTGCATATAATAGTATTCAGCTCTCAAACACACACCAAAGAATCCGCTACTCTGATATCCCTAAATATTTGGCACTGCAATTTTTCAGTAGCAGCATTTTAATAGAAACATCTCTATGTTGCTCAAAAGAAAATTGCATATCTCAAATTCCTTAAAGAGGCACTAGAATGACTTTAAGAGGAAGGCTGAAAGGAATTTTGGAAGTGGCTGTAGGAGGTGACATTGCTGCTAAAATTTCTTGACATAATGCTCTAGATAGAGTGGAATGCTAAAAAGGTAGTTTTCATGTAGCACACTCCATTTACAAACTAGTTGATATGACTTGTTTACCTTTACATGTGAAATCATTGATATCCAACTTATGGCTGGATTTTACCTAGCTTACAATGGCATCTTTGTAATAAGAATTTTAATTGTTCTCTTTTTAGAATTAAAAATCCACACTAGTGCTTCTTGCCAAGCACAGGCACAGCACACAAATGCAGATGCATCTGCCTTTTGAATTGTGAAGATACACTTATCTAAAACTGCTATTAGTTTGAGAGGTAGATAGACTTGAACGGCTGAAAGGTTGGTTCCATGTAGCTGACAGTAATTAGTTTGGATTTTGTACTAGTTGGATTCACGTATTGCCCATCTGATGACTTATGAGAGGTCTTGGCTAGCATGTAGTGACTTCTTAGTATGCAGGTGGTTTAGCAATACTGTCTTATATTTGGCCAATGCTTTCCACCCAGAGCAGCCAGCTGGGTTTCATTTTGCTTTGAAAATAGATCAAACTAGAGGTAATAAAGCCAGTCTACTTTGATCCTCAGATTGCCTTGTTGATTGGCATATTACAAGACAAACTAGTTGTCAATTTTCCTCAAATGGTCTATTTTCTTAAAATTCTTGTGTGGGAGGATTATCGAATTATTGGAACCTGATTTTCTTTTCCTGTGCAGAAATTATTTGAATGTGTTAACTTGAATGAATAAAAATTCTGTAGGCATTGTGCCTGTCATGTAGTAGATATGATTTCTATTTAATAGAATCCAACTAGAAGGCCATTTTTGCTGTATTTCAGATTGATGGAACTGGTTCCAAAGAGGACGTGTTTGCCCAAATTGATGGTTGGCTGACAAAACTTCTTGAGCAGAGGAAAGCTACTTCAGAATCTTTGGCAGCATAAAATACTGTGAAGCAGAATATTTAGGCCCCATTTGGCTAAGGTTCTATAAACTGGAAATGTACATCAAAGGAATTAAATGGTAAAAGAATTTGGAAAGTAATAATGTAATATAGCTTTTTGGGTGCATAGAAAGTGCGTTGGTAAAAGCATGATTGTATTTGTCCCCTACTTTTATTGGTCCAATGGTAGTACCTGCCCTTCCCATAAACTCTCCATCCCAGCTGAAGGCGATGTTTGATTTCAAGTATCCATTTACAATGCTATGAGACTTTACTAATTAAGTAACCTGACACTTTTAATATTAGATGTCCTAGAATATTTCTTGTTTTCTCTTAGCTTTCCTGGTTAATTGTAATAAAATAAGGGAAATGTTAATGGATGGTCGAAGGGTATTGGTTTATAAAGTATTTTTAAAAACTTTTTATGGAAAAGAAAAAAAAAAATTAATTGTTTTGACGGCTTTCCATATTTCTCATTAAAGTGATGTAAAAAATTTCTTAAAATTGTTTATTAACAATTGCTCTAAAGGCATCTTTTAAAATGATCCTTAAGACAATGCAGAATTTCAACTTGAATTATCTCGGAGGAAGTAGTAGGTGTAATAACAAGGGAGTAAGAGGAAGTAGTAGGTGTAATAACGAGGGAATAATGTAAGGTGGTTTGGTTCTGGATCTAATAGTTGTTTGAGAATTATTTATTTCTGGTTATTTATTTGCAAAGCTAAAACTTGGTTTATTTAAAAAAAGAAGAAGCTAAAAGTTAAAATATTTGCAAAAACATTGAGACAAAAGGCATAAAGCAAAAGGCAAAACTTTTTTCAACATTTTCCAAACACACCTAATTTCCAATCTTGTGGAGGGTAAAACACTTGCAACAATTCCACTACGTTATGAGAAATTGAAGATTTTGAAAATTCCATATAATTTGGGGACTAGTCCATAAATTCTAGGCCTTTTTCTTTCCTAATGGCAGTCTAAGTTGTTTAGGTCTAGATTCAGCCTTGGAACAATCCATTGTTGTTGATATAGATGGCTTCAATAAGATAACCTATCAAATTATCCATTACATCGCTATATTTATTAAACAAGTATAGAAGAGATCATTCAGAATAGTCAAGGCAATTTGGTGGCAAATTTGATCTCAATCTTCCAAATACTAATTTTCCCCTCTCTCTTAAGCTAATTTTGTGACCGACAGTTTAACAAAGTATGAACCTAAACATCTTCTCAATGAAAAATAAATAATAAAAAAAGTACGAACCTAAACAGAAAAATGCAACAACTTTTACAGAGGGCTCAGCTCTTTTTGTAGGGATATCAAAGGGTCTTGGAAATTGTTTGTTTTAAATTTTATTTTATAAATCCCCTACAAATTCTTTACTGCAACCAGGCGTATTTAAAATTAAAGGCATATTTTATTTTGTTCTGAAAAAAAATGGTATGTAATATATATATATATATATATTTTTTGCTAATCAATATTCTTGTTTTTGCTGAATGAGTCTTCCACATTCACTAACACAAGACAGTTACATCATCAAAAGGGCCCACTTGACTAACATTGGAAAGGCCCTGGGAGGACCAGCCCATAAAAAATCGTACGTTGTTTTCACTTTTCAGTAATACAACTTTCTTTTCAATAAAGCATCATCAATTATCAAAAAATAAGATAAATAGTCATAAGTATCATCACCAGAGAAAAAAAAAGAAAAGGAAAATGAAAAAAGCCTCTGTTTAACTTAGACCAATACTTTCTTTTTGATAGGTATTGTTTTATTTTATTTATGGTGAAATCAAATTACTGACCATAAAAATTAGGCCTTTTTGTCTAATGGGACGGCCTAAATTGTTTAGGCATAAAGTCAGCTTCAGTAGCTTATCAAATTATCCATTGCATCCCTCTTTTTATCAAACAAGTGGAGAAAGAGGCCTTACTCAAAATAGTTAAGACAATTGGTAACTTTTGTTTTGTAGTTTAACGGTAGAATTTGGTCTTTTTTATAAAGAAAACCAGGATTTGAGCTTTATTTTCATACTCGTTGTAACATTTGAATTATTAAAAAACAAAAATCTGACTCAAATTCTAGTTGGTATATTTTACAAGAGTATCAACATCAGAATTCCGTGACCGAATGCTAAATTTTGCAAGTTTTATCTCTATCTTCCAAATGCTGATTTTTTTTTCTTAAGCCAATTTTGTGACCGACAGTTTAACTGGTTAACTAAGTATGAACAGGTTGACAAAGTATGAACCTTAAAAGAAAACTGCAGCAACTTTACTCTCAGGCTCAGCTCTCTTTGTAGGGACATCAAAGGCTCTTGTATATTGTTTGTTTGTTTCTTTGCTGCAATCACGCGTATTAAAAATCCAAGGCATGTTCTGTTCTGAGAAAAAAAATGGTATGTAATAATGTAATGCTCTTGTTTTTGCTGAATGAGTCTTCCAAATTCACTAACACAAGACATTTACATCATCAAAAGGACCCACTGACTACCATTGATTGGAAAGGCTCTTGGCAAGGACCATCCCATCAAAAATGGCATGTTGTGTTTCAGTGAGTATCATCAATTACCAAAAATAATATTATCACCAAAAGGAAAATGAAAGAAGCCTCTGTTTAACCCAGACCAATACTTATGATTATTGTTAGCCTAAAATATGCAAGAATGTCTACCCCCTGGAAATTCAACCCTGCATAATCTAAAGTCTTACCCTTCAAAACAAAATCTTGACCCAAATAAAAAAAGGAACTTTGTGGGCAAATTTAAGTCTTACCCTGCATTTACTCCATAAAGTAATGACCTAAAAAAATGAAAAGAAAAAACGTCACAAAGACCATTGTTTTTTTTTAATCATATTTTGCTGAGTCTAAAAAATACTTCTTAAAAGTCTTACACTTTTAATGATTGAGCGGGGTCGTTGGAAAGCTTCCCATCATATTAGGTCCATCCATAGATTCTCCAATTTCGAAAATTTCCACCTTTATGGGCTAATATGACCTTGTCTTTGAATAATGATATTCAAAGTTACAATTTGTTTGAAACAAAGACTTGGTTAATAAAACCAGGAAGAAATAATCTATTAGTTGTAAAATGCACGTTAGGTCTCATTTCGTGGTGCTTTCATTATCATATTCTTTTAGGCTTTTAGCCCAACTCAGTTTAATTAACAAATGTGGAAAAATTGATTTGTATATATATATATATATATAAATAAATAAAAAATCTGATTTACAAAAATGGACCATTTCATGGCACATGTGCAAAATGACTATGTTGAAGACTCAGTCGAGGACCGAGATAGTTTTGGGTGCGTTAGACAAGCGTCTAAGGCTCTTTTCAGGCTATTTACAATTTCAGTCATCGAGGGACGATCTCTACCTTCTAGATTTACACAATCCATTGCTACGTACCCAACATATGCCACTGCCTCTATTTCAAATGGGGTAGGCGGTGGTACTTTTGGGTCCAAAATTCTGTGAATTTCGTCTTGGGCAATGTACGGAACAACAAAATCAACCACATTTCGGGGCACCCCATTTTCATTCTTATGAATTGCCTTGTACCCGGACAACATTTCGAGCAATACGACTCCAAAGCTGTACACGTCACTTTTGGTTGTCAATTGTTGAAGTCTATAGTATTCGGGATCCATGTAACCAACCGTACCTGCTCCAAGAAGCGAAAGGTGTGACTCTTCGTCCACAGGAGCCATCAAAGATAGGCCGAAATCAGACACCTTGGCATTCCACATGTCGTCTAGTAATATGTTAGACGACTTGATATCGCGGTGTATGATTGGTGGAATTGCATACACGTGTAAATACTCAATGCCTCTAGCTGCATCTAGTGCAACCTTAATTCGGGCAGCCCATGACATCAGAGGACTACTTTGAAGCTTGTGAAGATGGTCATTAAGGGTACCATTTTTCATGTACTCATAGACCAATACACGCTCATTGCTATCTTCACAAAATCCCAATAAACGGACAAGATTCTTGTGATTGAGCCTGGACAAAGCTTCCAGCTCATTTATGAAAGCATTGTCATTGTCCTCCTCTCGCTTGTTCACATATGGTGTAGACATTGAAATTTCAGCACGCTTGATAGCCACTTCTCGGCCATCATCTAAAGTGGCTCGGTAGACTGAGCCAAAGCTACCTGCTCCAATCTTGTGATCTTCTGAAAAATTGTTGGTGGCTTCAAGTAACATTTGCAAAGGAAATTCTTCCATGGGCGCACCATTTCCCAAACTAACCAAATGGCTCAACCGCTTCTCTAGAACCGGTGGTGCTTGTTGTTGACGTGGGCTTGGAACATTTTCAGGTGTAGTTCCTGGCTCGTCCAAGCGGCCCGAGTCATGGACTCGGCGACATCCTCTATCCTTGCAATATTTGTACAAAAAGAAACAACAAACTAGTATCAGAGCCGAGGATCCCACACACCCCACTACTAAGAAAGCCACCATTTTTTTGTTCCAACCACTGGTATGATGGGATTGTGGTGGCGGAGCTAATTGTGGTGGCTGAGCTAATTTTGGTGGCGGAGCTAATGGTGGTGGTGAAGGAGAAGTTCCTCCCTCACAAGGCTTGCAGATAAATACTCCTTGACCACAAATTTCGGAAGACAAGCCCAGTATACCGCATGAGCATTTACTACTACATGGCCCTGGCACAACTTTGTCAAACACCATTAATTTTGAGTCAAGAATTTCATTACCCCAACAGTACAAGGAATAATTTGCTTTCACGACTCCACAGAAGACACTGCGCTTTGCTTCAATGGTGATGAAATAAGTCCCTTGCAAAGGTTCTGGCAGGCTGAAATTATTTTCCCCCCAACAGACAACTGTTTCATTATGCCATAGAGCACAACTACGGTTTTCTCCTAAAGCCAATGATATGAACTTTCCCTGTGGTTTCTCACCCACCGCCACCATCTCTCCCCAGCAATCCAAACTATTGTTTTCAGAGATAGCACAAGCATGCCTAAATCCGGCAGAGACCACAGAGTAATTCCCGCGAGGCTCTTTGCCGACAACATTAGTATTATTTCCAACGCAGGAAATATTTCCAAATGCTGATAACCCACATACAAAATTCTCACCCACAGCAACACTTGAAAAGTTATGATCCCTGCTTGGTGGAAATCTTCGCCACTGCCAGCACTCAAGCTGATTGCGATTGGTCCCATTTACAAGGCCACAAATGTGAGAATTCCCAGCATCAAGATCTTTGATAGCAGCAGGGCCACCATAGATACGCTTGTAGGACATTTTAGTTCCATTGGTTGAGAATCTCCAGCAAACCATAATTGAACAAGATGGTGAAATTAACCCACAAAGAAATCCGTTTCCAGCTACTATCCCAGAAAATGATGTATTAGGATTCAAAGGAATTTGGATTCCTTGAGGGAAACTCGTACAGTTTAGGACAAAAGCTTGTTGGTTAGGGGGCTTAATTAAAGCACAGATTAGTGTTTGATCATCAGTCTCTGAAATGGCTACAGTGGATAGTGAATGAACAAATGGAATACAAGAAAAGAAGGATAAGCATATAATAAAAAAGAGTAGGAGATGGGAGCTATTAGCCATAGCAATAATTTGTAGGATTTGATAATAATATCATGTTGGGATGAGAAAGAAGAAGGTGAAATGGGAAATGAGTTTAAGATAATAATACAAAGGTTTCTGGCCAATTTTAAAAGACTGTATAAGTTCCACAAAAGGGCCAAAGCGAAGGAAAACGCGGTTCAAGAGTGCTTTGGGAGGACCAAAGACCGAGTCCTTTGAATCGTTCTATTTTATAAAAGTGGGAGCGTGTAGTCAAGACTCAAGCTCTGAAAGCTACACACACTGCTAATCCTAACTCCTACCATTCATTCAAAACTCGTTCAAGACACTTCCAAAACGTAGGCCGAGTCACTAGAACACAATTGATGACATATTTCATTTTCTGGGACAAAAAAATCACTTTCTATCCCTATATTAATGGTTTTTTTTTTTTAGTCACCGTGTTTTCTCCAGTTTCAATTTTGGTTTTTTTTAAGACTCTTTTTATGATAGAAATGATAATATTTATTATCGCTAATAAAAAATTTTGTAATGTAATAACCAATAATATGTTTGGTTGTAAAGTTAGAATAAAATTAATTGTTATATGTGTATGGAGAGATTATTTGTTTATGACTTTTTTACTTTTATAATTGTTACGCACATATTAAATGTTTTTGCATTTTTTTTTTTTTTTTGGGAGAAGGAAATGTTTTTGCATTTGGAAAGAGATCTAAGATTATTTGTTTATAATTTTTTTTTTAATAATTGTTACATGCATATAGAAACTTTGTATTGATAGAAATATTTAATTTTTGAAGTTATTATACCTAATAAGGAATAACTATTACAACATTTTCAATGAAAAATAACTATTCCTCAATTTAAATTATTGCTATTACTAACACTTCATTTGTTTTGACATTGTCATTTTCTAAAAAATGAGTCATTTTTTAAAAAGTATTTTGTTTTGAAAACTATTTAGTTTTCCTATATTTGGTAATATTTTTTGACAAAATGAGTCTATATTTGGTAGCGTTTTAAAAATGAGATAAAGTTGCTTTCAATAATTTCCATATTACCTCTTAATTTTCTCTATTTAAGGTGGCATGAGATAGAGATGTTTTTCTGGAAAACTTTAGCGGAAAAAAATCTCTAAAAAATAAGTTATATTTTTAATAAGATCTTTTGTTGAACAAAGATAGTTTTTCTTTGACATTTTTTTTTAAGCTGCCAAAAAAAAAAGAAAAAAAAAAGAGCATAAAACTATCTTCACAAAGGTTTTCCATGAAAACAAATGAAGCGTAAGTAATAACTATTCCCAGTAATGAAGATGTAACAAATAACCAAAATATTAAATAGCTATTTCCCATGAATAATTATTCCATAACAGGATCTATTACAACATACAAAATATGCCCTTACTAAATTAGATGATGTAGTTAATTGATTACTAACATGACCATTGAAATTTTAAAAGTTAGGACATGTTTGGTAGATATAATAAATATTGTAATAAAATAGTTATTCCTATAATTTAACTATCCTGTAGTTTGACTATGTTATTATTACAAATAATAATCATTTCTTATGAATAACTATTTTTTAAAATGTGAAATAACTATTCCTGTCCAAAATGGTTGTAATAGTTATTCCTTAATAGATGTAATAATTCCTAAAATAAATATATTTCAAATACACAAACTTTTCATATACACATAACAATTACTCCCTCCGTCCCAAATTATTGGTCCTCTATTCCATTTTGGATTCTAAAATGAAGTCCTCTTTCCAAAATTAATAAATAAAATTCTTATCTTACCATTTACTTTATTTAAAAAATCGATATCATTCTTTCTCTATAGTTTAAAATAATAGTGGTAGTTTTAGAAATTTGTACAGTTTTACTCGACAGACGATGTATTAAATGATATACACTTAAAAAGTTGGATTTTCTAAATAGGACCAAAAATTTGGAACAGAGGGAGCATAAAACTAAAAAAATCATTAAAAAATAACATCTCTCTCACAATGGCGGCTTTATGAAATCTATTTAGGGTGGTCATTAAGAAACCTTAATTATACAAAATCTAATAAAAAGAAAATTTGAATATATCAACATAAAAAAAAAAAAAAATTGCAAATACATGATGTTTTACAATTTTCTTCTACAAATAAAAAAAAAAAAGGGACGAATGAGAATACTAAGATGTGAGTAATAAATAGAGAAAGAGCCCAAAATGATGATAGAGAAAAGAAAAATGGAGAAAGTGAGAGAGAGCAATGAATGATACATGTTGTGATTGCGAGCTAAGCCATTGAGGAGTAGAGCTCTCGACATCACCAAAGACAACGAGTTACGAATTTGAATTATTAGGGGTTTTTATATTTTATTTTTGAGCTTTTGTTAAATATTTTGTTCATGTGTTATTATTTGGTCTAATCTTGTTTTTTGTGCTCATTTTTATTGTTATTTGAACTTTTATTTATGATTTTCTTCAAGGAGTTAAAGATTATGTTTGGAGTCCAATATTATTTTTGTGAGTAATACTAAATAACATGTTTTACTAATTAAGTTCACTTTAGTGATAAGTTCAACAAGCTGCTGTTTTTCATCCAAAGAAAAAAAGCTGCTGTTGATTGATATATATATATATATATATATATATATATATTATTCTATAATATTTGTCTGTCTCATTCTATGGTTTTTTATAACTTTTCTGCAATTGCCTTATTAATATAACCGATCAGTCTTCTCACTTCTTTACACTTGCAAAATACAAGTGGGAGTTCGCTGAGACTTGCGAGTCGATTTACGTTAAGTGCAAATGGCAATACTGGTGACTATTCTAACCGCGTTACATACTTCTACAGTATAATGGGAAGTGCAATACAAATTTATAGTACTTATCATCATAGGCGGAATGAATTATATGATTTCTTATTCAGCTAAATAAATAAATAAAGTTAATGGTTTATTCACTTTAATAAACAGATATGGCCCGTAGATTAAATTAATGCAACTTTATGAAACTGAGTCCGACATCTTGAGAACAATGGCGTGGAGAGACTTTGTCTATATATCCTCTAAATTTCAAAGATTTTGTAAACAACCCAATCAATCAAGAGTGATTTAGTTTGTTCTCTCTCTCAATTTTTGACTTTTTCTGTTGAATTTGGTTAAATGCATTCAACATGCTATTTATTATATCTAAAAAACCAGAAATATTGAAACTTTTGTCTCCAATCCAAATATTTTTTTTTTCCATTTAGTGGCCACCCAAATGAGAGGATGACGAGGGGTAGGAGGAACTCTATTTATTTTATATATAGATTTAAAGTAGTTTAGAAATATATAATTACTAAATATACTTCACTCCAACCTTCCAAGTCCCCCCATACCCCATGTACTTAGAGTACGTTTGGCTGGCACGTTTTCACAGTACGTTTGATGTTTGCGTTTTCTGTTTTTTCTTTTTTCTTCTTTTTTTTTTTTTTTTTTTTTTGGTTTCCAAGCGTTTCAGTTGTAGTGCGGCTACTGTTCATTGAACAGTAGCCGCATTATTTGACTTTTCAGCCAGTAAACAGTGTACCGAGCACTGTTAACGGATCCCACAATTCTCAATTTTTATCAACTTTTTCATTAAAAAAGGATCCCACGGCACTATTCACACATTTAAAAATTATTTTGCTACAGTGTTTTCAGTTTTCAGTTTTCAATTTTCAGCTATATCCAAACGGGCCCTTAGTGCATGGGGAGGTACCCGTACCATCCAGACTAATGAGTCTAGTGGTAACTCTATTTATTATATGAACAAAAAATAGGGGTTGGATTTCATTGGTATGTAATTTTTATATGATATCTTGGAAGCCCTGTTGTTCAGCTCTATCTACAATGCTAGAAAATCAGCTATGGAGGTAGGAAGTTATTAAAGGTCTCTCTCTTAAGACCCAAAAAAAAAAAAAAAAAAAACCTCTGATTTTGATAGTCACCAACTTAGCTCTCTCCTTGACAAGCAATGAAGGTAGTGACTAGCTAGTGAGGGGAAAAACAGAATTTCTTTGGCCCATAGATTTATGGAAGCCTCTTGTAGGGCAGGTTTTCTGGGTATATTATGTGCCCTGTTTCAGTTTTTGAAGCATCAAGATTTTCTATCTAGCATTTGATCGATCTGTTTGGAGACCTTAATGTGATTTTATTCACAGTGCATTAAATTTAAAAATTCATGTAATAGAAATTCACGAGTATGGTACTCCAGGAATGACATTTTTAAGCAACTTAAACATGAATATGATTTAACATTTACAAATGTTAAAACTAAAATCCATTTCAGCAAAAAAGGCAGAATGGGGAGATTTTATGCATAATTTCTACATTATTGTTCTGATTTTTAAATCCTAGAGAAAATAAATCTGATAACAGAATTCAAAATTATTGCGTCATATCTGCTTGAAATGATGTAATCTAAACTAGAACAAAGTCAAAGTCTAAACAGTTTTGATTGTGCCATCTGTAGTCAATGTTGTTCCTGAACCAAAATATAATGTGTACACAAAAATGGCAATAAATAAGCACCCATATCAGATTATAGCAATATGCTTTCTACAACACCATTCTCATATATAGGTATATAACAATATTACATTCAATCATTACCATTGGAATCTGATGATTTTTATAAAACTACAGTTTGTTCACCAAATTTCGTCAACATGCATGGAAATACCAACATTTGCATCATGTGTTGAACCTTGAAAGTTTGACTATTACTAGGGGAAAAATATTGACTAGAGGAAAACCTTGACATTTTTGTCAGCATTGCTGTCCGGAGACTTGAAGATGGAAGGATCTGCATCAATAAGCATTTTAACAACCTCCCTCATAGAAGGACGCACAGATGGAAGCTTGGTAGTGCAAAGGATGGCAATCTTCAAGACCTTAAGCATGCCATCTTGGACAGAATCAGTCACCACTTTATCATCAAGAACCCTGAGCAAACTTTCACGGTCATTGAGATGATTTAGAACCCAATAAACAATATCTTTTCCTTCTCCATATTCGTCTTCAATAGGTCTTCTACCAGAAACTAATTCTAGCAGCACCACACCAAAACTATACACATCACTCTTTTCTGTGACTTTAAGAGTATATGCCAGCTCTGCATTGGAAAATTGGGGTATATATGTTAATAAAAGTAAAGCACACATTCAACTTTATATTGAAAACATTTTGCAAGAGAGAATGAATTTTTATGAACATCTATTCATAGGTAAGAAAGGAAACCTTGGCCAAATAAGTTTAAGTTAAAATTACACTTGTCATTTGTTTATTATGAATTTATGATTCATTTTCATTACTGGAAATACTAGGGAGAGGTGGAGACATAAGGATTGAACACATAAGAAATCAACACATTCTTTAAAACTAGCAAACTCTTATCTCAACAATTGGACCGGATGTCAGCAATAATATTCTACCATCAAACTTTAACATGGCCACAAATTTATTCATGGGTTAACAATTCAATTAACACCAATAGACTGCCAAATCGAAGTAGATATTATTCATTATGAATAAAATATTTTCTTTGAACTTCTGATAATATACTTCCCCAGATCCTTGTCCATGTATACTTCCCAGAAGATAATAAATTGACACAGATAAAGCAGAATGCCATCAACATCACAAGTGAATTAGCCATATCTAGTTTGTATTTGTTGGTTGATTTGCAACTCATGATATAAATTTATTTAAAATCCTTTCACGTATGATCAAAATTATAAAGTACAAACACAAGGCTTAAGCATATCAACTGAAACCAGAAGATTAAACAACTATTGGTCCTTTAAAAGGATTGAATTACCATATTAATCATTAAGCAACCAAAGAGAAAATACTATCCTGTGGAACAAAAAATTCACCGCTGCATTGATTATGAACTTTTATAGTCCGCCTTGGGATAAGATAAAAGAAGAAGATTCTTAAAGAACAGAATACATTTTGGATTAATTGAGAAATGAGAGATTACAGTGCGTCCTCATCTTAGCCCAAGTTTTGAGAGAGATATGCCCTAAAACCTTTTGGGACTCAACTGCTACCCTCTGAGTCATAAATTGGGGACTCAAAAGGGCCAGAGAAAATCATATTATAACCTTATCATCAATGACTAACCAACAAATTACCAGGCAATATAAATAGTCAAGAAGCAACCATCAAAATAAATTTCTTTACAAAGAGCAGTCATTATAGATTTATCAATTGAAAGAGATGAAGAAGATAAATATTAGATCAGATTGATGAAGCTGAATGCTCAAGTGATTGAAATAAGGCACCTCAAATCATAAGATTCTGAAGTTTGAATAGAAGAAAATATTAATTGAATTTATAAGAAAAATATGTGCAGTGAACAGATAAAGCACCAGAATCAGGAAAAAGTATCGGCTGCAATTTTAAAGCAATCACAAATATAAGAAGTTAATGGATATCATTCATGAATTATTTTTTGATGCTTGAACAACATTAAAAAAAAAATTTGTTTGAAAAAGTTGTGAAACTCACCAGGAGCAATATAGCCATGAGTGCCAGCAAAACAGCTATATTCAGACTCCTTTTGACACTTCTCTGCAATCTTTGCTACACCAAAGTCGGCAATTTTTGGCTCAAAATCCTCATCAAGTAAAATGTTACTTGATTTTATGTCCCGATGAATAATAGGTGGTGAACAGTCATGGTGGAGATAAGCAATTCCCTTTGCCGCTCCCAAAGCAATTTTATACCTCTGATGCCAATCCAGTTCTGGCAGGCCACCTTTCTTCTGTCTGTTAAGAGCTTGAAACAGATTACCATTTCCCATGTACTCAAACACCAAAAAACTGGAGCCTCCTTTAAGTAAAGAAGCATAAAGCTTCAGTATATTTCTATGCCTTATTTTCCCTAGAATCTCCATTTCTGCTTCCAAAATCTTTACACCATCTCCTTTCCACAGTTGCTTTACAGCCACAGTACTACCGTTTTTCTTCAAATCCAATCGATATACTTTTCCTGTAGCACCACTTCCAATCAAATTCTCTTCCTCCAGATTACATATTTCATCTGCGTTAATATCTACATGGTTGAAAGATGCAAATTTCCATTTCGGATCTACTTCCTTCTCCCCTTCCAAATCATTTTCTACACCAGCCACTCTAAGCTTGAAGTTCTTATAACTGACAAGCAGTAACCCAGCTAATAAGATAACCAAGGCAGATGCTATGACACAGAACAGAACAAAATTACCTGCAAAGATCCCACTTTGATGATGATTTGCAGGACAAATATTCATCCTAGAATTCACGTGCATTTTAGAATTTTGGACAACACAGAGTCCCTCGTTTCCAAGAAATGCTTTGTCTCCACCCATGATCAAAAGATCAGATGGCACCCCTCCGGACAGCTGGTTTTCAGACAAATCTATGGAGCTTAACTTCAATTTCTTTAAATTTTCCGGAATCAGACCGGTGAGTTTATTTCCCGAAAGATTTAGAGAGTTCAGCGAGCTCATCAAAGAAAATGTTTCTGGTATATTACCAGTCAGAGAATTCAAAGCAAGATTCAAGTTTGCCAGCCTAGCACAGTTACCTAGTTCTGGTGGTATTGATCCAGTTAAAGAATTTTTTTGCAATTGTAATGATGATAATTGCTCCAGAGCACCAATTCCAGCAGGAATTTTACCAGTGAAGTTATTATTACTTAAATGAAGCCTCTCTAAGTTGGTCAGATTGCCAAGTTCTGAAGGAAGCTCGCCTGAAAACCTATTGTTCTGCAAAACCAACTGACCCAAGCTCACTGAAGAGAGAATTTCCATGGACATTTCTCCACTAAAGTCATTATCACCAAAATCAATCATTGTTACCTCTGGAAGTGCCCAAACCCCATTAGGAATTTTCCCGGACAAGCGGTTCATATTAATTCTTAACCTTTCCAGAGATTTGCACTCAGCATAAGATTCTGGAAACTCCCCAGAAAAATTGTTTTCCAAAGCAAGCAAGAACTTTAGTTTTCTGTTTTCACACAAGAACTTGGGGAAACCACCTGAAAACTGATTCTCAGAAATGTCAATGCTGTTCAATTGTGAGAACCGGCCAAAATTCACGGGAAATTCCCCGGTAAAGCTGTTACCATAGATTGAGAACCCAGTAAGATTGTGCATATCTCCAAACCCTGCAGGAAGTTCTCCAGAAAAGCTGTTCTCATACAGCTGGAAAACCATCAAATTCTTCAGATTGCCAATTTCTTCAGGCAATTTCCCGTGCATTTTGTTCTGAGAAATATCAAATTCCCGCAGAAAGGTGAGGTTGGCAAGCTCTCGTGGGATTTCGCCAGTCAAACTATTACCATAAAGTTCAATCTTGTTAAGACTCTTCAGTTTTGCAATGGACTTAGAGACATTCCCGGAAATATTGTTCTTCGAAATATCCAATGTCTGCAACAACTTGAGCTCGAAAATAGACTCCGGAATCTCTCCTTTCAAATTAGCACCTTGCAGAAAGAGCCAAGCCAAGTTGTTCAAATTCCCAAGGCTCTCAGGAATTTCACCCTCATCAAATTCATTCTGCGCTAGTCCTAAACCAACCAAGCCAGTCAAATTCCCCACCCAACTTGGGAACAAACCCGAAAAATTATTCATCGAAAGATCAAGAATCTCCAAGCTTCTCAGCCCAGAAAGATCCGGAATGGCTCCAACCATATTGTTTATGGTAAGATTCAACACTCTAAGATTAGTACAACTGCTCAGCTCTGATGGAAGCTTTCCAGAAATGTGATTAGACGGCAATGAAAGAGTCCTTAAACTCTTGAGTACAGAAATGGATGGAGAGATGACCCCTGATAGAGATTTATTGTCTAGTGAGATTTCAACGACTTTCCCGGACACAGAGTCGCATTTAATGCCTGAAAATTCACAGGGAGAGTCTGAATCTTTCCAGGAATGGAAAACATTGAAAGGGTCTTTGAACTGGCTTTTGAATTGAAGAAGAGCTTTGGTTTCGACCGTTAGAGGTGTACATGGCGGGAAAAAGGAAAAGCAAAAGAGCAACAGAAAATGGAGGGAGAGAAGTGGGTGTTTGGCCATTTGGGAAAAAGTTTGAGGGCAAAACGGTCAATCCAAGAAGAGAGTGTGACTGTGTGGATCTTGGTTTTTGAGCATACGATATATATCTTATCCAGCCATTATTGCCACTCCTGGAAACAGCTGAGCAGGAAACAAAACATTCATAAATCATTTCATTATTATTTATATATATATAATAATAATGATTAATAAAAAAACAACTAGAAATAAATTATTCATGGTACTTTGTTTGTTTTTTAATAAAACTAAGCTGACGTTAAAACGTCAATTTTTGTTTGTAGTTGTGGATTGGTGTTACTGTAAAGAATCGTACTTGGAAGTCACTCTTATTACATCCGTGGGTTTAATTAGCTAGCAAGTCAAGAAAAGAGTTGTTCATAATGATAGCAAAGTAAGAGTTTTTACCAGAAATCAACAAAAGTAAAAAAACATCATGCACAAATTATGAGTAAATCTGTGGATTCATCATTGAAAACTGGGCTATTGTGCTTTTTTAATGGTTGGGTATGGCTGCCTTCAAGTATTCAAGCCTAACCCAACTTTTGTAAATTAATTTTAAATTGTTATTTTAGTAACCCCACCATAAAGAAAACGTAAACACAAAAAAATGAATGAAGGATTTTAAGGAAAAAAAAAAGTAATTAAAAAATAAGGAAAAAAAAAAAAGAAAGAAAGAAAAAGAAACCTGAGAATTGAGCAGCTGAAATCTGATCTGCTACTTGCTCACCTCAGAAAGTAGCCTCTGCAACTGCTTAAGTTTCTGAATTTCTGACTACTAAAAGAGATTCCTCCTATGAATATAATCCCAATAAAAACCAGGAATTCTTCATGCAAAATGGCAATCATAGAAAGGAAAACAGTGCTCTCTGATCTCTTATAGTGACCATATGGATGCTTTTTCAAGCCAGAACCCAAAAATCTTAGGAAAGTTTCTATAATAACTCAGAAAATGATTATGAAGAGAGGATATAGTGAAAGAAAGAGCACCTCTCACCATATCAGTGAGAATAGGATATAAGCATGTGAGCTAAGCCATTAGGTGTAGGCCATAGCGATATACGAGTAGAGACAAACATGCTGTTGTAAAGTTTTTAAAACTCACCTCACATCACCTCACATCGATAACAGTGAGAAGTGAACAAAGCATCCTTGTTTTGTTGTGATTCGTAAAATATGAAATGCGTTACTTCTAATCTTCAGTTAGCTCGGGATTTGGAGTGGTGTGCAGTCAAGGTATCTCAGAAATTTGTTAGAAAAATTATGACTTTCTGATTACAATTGTCGTAAAACCATTTGCGTCACAGTTAAAAAATAATGAGATTCACTAATTCATTTTAAATTAAGCGACACCAAGTGAGTTTTATTTAGTTTAATTGGTAAAATATTTGATGATTGAATAAGAGGTATGAAATTTAATTTTTGCTTACATAAAAAATTAATTAGTGTCTTGATTTGATAATAAAAAGTTAATATCAGAAGCAGACATTATAAATTAAAACTCTCTAAAAACAAAAAAAATGCCTAATAGGTTTCACTTGAAAATAATTATAGATCACTCATAGTCAGTTACTTTGATAAATTGTAACAAAAGTTGTGGTCGCTAAAGGACTAGTTTACATTTTATCATGTTCCCTGTTTCTGTTTCTTCTACACTAATAACTTTTAGATTATGCCTTATGCTAAGGTTTAGAAGTGAGTAAAAAAAATCTTGGTACGGTCGTTGTACCGTCCACTCTTTTGCTTCAAGTGTCAACCTACTACTCCGTCAACTGGTTTAACCTTTTACTTCATCCAGAACCCAATTCTTAAACCTACCTCTTGTTAAAACTACAATTTGTGGCAATTTGTGGAAAGCTCGAAACCTGAATTGATAATTTTAAAAAAAAAAAAAAAAAAAGTATATTGAATAAATGAACGGAATCAAATCTTATTAGAATTTGGCTTAACCAGTCAAGATTGAGTAAACCAAAACTTGACTATTATGTTTGCGGATTGGATTTGACAGCTTAACCAGTTAACCTGGTTTAATATATATTATGCACAGGCATCTACGTATATTAAGAATAATCATCAATAAATAAATAATTTAGGGTCCAGCTAGAATAAAGGAATTTAAAATGAAGGTTGATGGTGTCTAAACTTCCACACGAAGAGGTAAACAAGCAGAATTTTCTTAAAGCTACAAGCACAGAAGGAGTTAGGCTCGATGTTTCGTCCTAGGGCCTATGAATGCGGTTTCTTCGCCAATGGTATGGAAAAATAAAATGAAGAGGTTAGCTGAAATTAGTGATTGAGCCAGAAATTTTACGAGGGTCAAATAATAAAATTAATTAATTTTTTTTAAACTATGTATTTGTCTAAACTAATACCAAGAACCACAATTTAATATTCAATACAAGTTAAGTACTTTATATATAACTCAATAGCTTTTACTTTTTAACTTGCTCAAAGATCTAAATTTTCAAATTAAATTACAACTTACTAGGTATAAATAATTAGGATAAAAAAATTACTAATAGGTAAAAGATTGTTTTAAAATTAGACAATTATTGAATGCATAAAAAATTCAAATAACCAATCAAAAATCACATTATTTTATTTATGTGATAGATTATATATTTTATCAAACTAATAATAATTTATTATATTTAGATGTAATATTAAATATTTATACACTTAAATAAAAAAAATGAGGAATATAAGATGAAGAGTTCTGGGAAGTAGAGAAAAAACTTAGTTACTAATATTAACCTTGCAAAGTGTTACCTTCTTCAGCAAAAAAAAAAAAAAAAAAACCTTGCAAAGTGTAAGGATTTTAACGAGACATGTGTTCTTCTTCTTGGAATTGAAGCAGCCAGTAAAAGACTTTTGGAATTGCAATCTATATTCTATAGAGCAGTAAAAGACGACTTGAAAAAAAAAAAAAAAAAAAAAAAAAAAAAAAAAAAAAAAAAAAAGGGAAAAGCAAATAGGCTAGAGAAATATGGAATTAAAAGTGGGAGAGAGAGAGAGAGAGAGAGAGAGAGAGAGAGAGAGAGAAGCTAAGAAAAGAGCAAAAATTTTGAAACTTTATGGGTGGTGTAATTTTTGGAGGATGAAGAAGAAGAGTACACAGAAACACAAGTGCCAACATAAGCAAGGAAGAAGTTTTATTTGACAAGAAAAGAAAAAAAATTTGAAACTTTATTTTTGAGATAAATGTTTCCTTTAATTAAAAATTTGAGATAATTATTAAAATAACTATATGATTATCATAAGTCGATGAATATCTAATTATTTTATCACTAATATAATTGTAACCTATTTAAATAAAAAATGCTACTTTAAAATATCTTATAATACTATTTATTATTATTTTTAAATCAAGGGTCGCACAATTATCTTTAATAATCTAGAGTTTGAAAATTTTTAACACCCTTTCCATTTTCAATAAACACCCTCCCCTTTCATTTTTCACTCTTTTATCGTCTCACACACTCTTTCTAACATTCTTACTATTACTTTCTTCCCTCAACTTTTCTCACTCTCCGTCTCTCAGTTGCACACTGTGAGGGCCTTTTTTTTGCTATGTTGGGCTGGGCTGCCCTGTTGTGATCGTAGGCCCAAATGTTCTGGGTTGCAGGAGTCGAGACCGGACCAAATGGAACTCAACTTGGCCTGGCTTGTGCGCGAACTATGCCTCGTCTGTCGGGGAAGTGCTTTACCGCAGATTGAGTTGACACACAAAAAAAATGCTTACGGCAGGCAGAGCGGTGCAAAAAAAAAAAATGATTACTGGCGGGCAGATATTATTGATGAACAGAAACACACATTCTGGAATGACCAGATAACAGTTTTAATGGTAAATGATAAAATAATCCATAACCATAATAATACTTAACAATCCTTAAATAAATAGTAAAGGAGAATGGTGATAGAATTAATTAATAGACATGGAACAAGTTTGGTTTCGTCCGTAGGAGTAAAGCCCAAGAGGAAGAACACCTCTTCTCAACGCCATTAACCTCTGAGGAAAAGAAATCCCGCTGTGAAGTTAACGGGTTTGAGGGAAGTGGGCCCAAATGGTCGATACCCGAAATGAATATGGAAGAGGACAAAGATTTGAGAGGGAGAGAAAGGAAGAAACCTATCGGTGCATGCCACTAACTCTCACTCCCTTTTTTTTTTTATCTTTTTTCTCTCTGCTTTCTTTCTTTTCGTTTTTCTTAGTGATTTCCACCCTTAATGGTTTTTCCTTTTAGTGTTGTGCCTCCCCTGTTTTGCTAGGTGTGTTACAGAGTAGTTTTTTTTTCTTTTTGTATTACCTCCCCTTTCACGCCTTAGTCCCCCCCCTTGTACACGGCAGAGGCTCCCTTCTTATAGCGCCTGCCGTGAGTGGATTTTTACTATTCTACCCTCCAACCGTTTTTTTCTGGTCTGGGAGTACTTGCCGACATTACTGTTCCTTCTGTGGGTTCCCCTGTTACAGGTACAGACATTTTGTCCGTTAGTCTGCCGCGGCATTTTGCCTGCCGCGGTGATGTTTCTTCTCTCTCTATCCCTCGTGGCATGCACCTATTGGTTCCTACTCAACATTGCCTCTTTTGGGTGGTATGTCATCCCAGCAGGACGTATCCCCTAAAAGAGTTTGAGCAGGAACCTTAAAACAGGCCTTCCCCTCTCCCCACCTCCAAACCGTGTCCTCTTACCTCTGACCCATGACCCCACTATGTCCTGTATTGGCTGGGTACAGGCTGGCGATGCCTGGGCCTTGCGCATGTTTTCGTCTGAATCCTGCCTGTTGTTCATGCATTTGCCGTGGACTGAAAACTTTGCTCGCCTGCCGCCCGTTTCCGGCCTTTTCTCGAGTTGCTATTCTGATTTCCCGCTCCTTCAAGGTCTGGGCTTTTACTCAGTGTTTGGGTTTTGTTTTCCTTTCAGCCCAATTCGTTTAATTACCTTTATTTTTTCTTTCCGCGTTATTTAGCCTTTCCTGCAGCGGTAATTTCTTCCTGCTGGGCCTTTTCTCAGGCCTGCCGTTCCAATTCTTTCCCCCAGTGACCCAATCAATGGTGGCCACTAGTGTTCTCGTTCATGGGCTCTCATGTCCCTTCTTCCCTTGGGCCTCTCAGGCCCATTTCTTTGGACATCCTTGGTCCGTTTATTAGCTCCGCATCCCATGGTCTTTTACTAACTTAATTGGGTTTCCCTGGCCCAATTTCCTCATTCTCATCCTTGGGGTTCATGGGCTTGCCATCATCCCCTACTTTCTTTGTTTACTTTACCTTGGGCCTGTCGCAGCCCATTCTCCCTTCTTTTTTACAACACATACTGACCATGGGTGTCATTTTCTCTCTTTCCGGGCTTTTTAGGCCCACTTACTTCCTCAAGACCCATTCATTCGTATTGATAGGCCTGTGATCCATCGTTTCTGCCACCTGGGCCAAATGGTTTTCTAGCTTGGTCTGCTGCCTGTGTCGTTGGGTCAGTCTACCCCTTGTCTATTTCGAAGAAATGACCCTCAACACACACACCATCAACATCCACCTTTGCTAGCCACTAACACTACCCACCTCAATCGCTGCCAAACCATCTCTCTCTTGCCACTAACACTACCCACCTCAATTGCTGCCAAATGATGTCTCTTTCTTATTGTAATTGGCCAGTTTGTTTATTTATATTCGAGGAAATTACAATTTATCACCCTAAATTATTCTTTTAATAATACTTAGCATCATAAACTTTCAGAATGCACGATTACGACTCTAAACTATAAAATTTGCTTTACATTGAACCCCATCATGAAATTTTCTATTAACTTAAATGGAAAAGCATGGCACCATGTGAAAATATTTAATTGCTCATCTTCTTAATCTCTTAAAAATAAAAAAGAAATTACTCTTTACTACTCTAAACTATACTTCCAATTACACTTTGCATTCTAAACTTTGGTTTTCTGTTCAAGATAACGATAGAATTGATGGCGGGGTGTAAAGAGTAACATGAGGTATAGTTCAAGATACTAATTGTGCATTCACAAAATTTATGGTGTAAAGTGTAATTTTGGGTATAATTTAAGATGGTAAAATGTAATTACCCTTTCATATTTATTTGTTTGTTTTGTGTTTTGCTGCTTTTGTATTTTTGTTAAGCTATTTGTTTTAATTTTTTGGTCCCTTATATATATATATATATATATATATATTGTAAAAATTAATTTTTTGGCCCCTATATTTTGGTCATGTTTTTAATTTGGTGTTCGAGTTTTTATAACTTTATTTTGTTCTATATATATTTTAAATTTTTTGTTATTTTGATCTTTGGTGTCATTTCTTTTACAGAGAAAGTCTATATGATTAGTGAACTGTATTGTTAGCCTAAATTGTATTTTCTGTAAGTGAGATGATGACAAGAACAAAAATAATAGTGAGTTCGAAAATATAAAAACTAAAATGAAGTTATAAAATTTAATGATCAAATTGAAATTTGAAACATGACTAAAATATAAGAATCAAATGTATATATATAAAGACCCACAAACGGAATTTAGCACAAGGATGCCTATTTTGATGGGTTGGACCTTGCCGACACAGCCCAAACGCCAACATGGTCAAATGACATGCGCCGAAGTTCAAACATGTTTAAATTGTCAATTTTTTGAGACCGCCTCGGTCCAGTCGTCAATCATTTTCCCAGCTGTCTCCAACCGACACTCGTGTGCACTTGGGACCAAACCAATAGCATCCATTCAAAGTGGTTCACGCGCACGGGCACGCCCGTGCCCATTTCTCTCTTTACGTCGCCTTCCAAAACAAATGCAAAAAATTACACTAATACACTTTCTCAAATTTCTCAATATTTATAATTTTTATTTAATTATTTAATTATATATCATATAGTTCAATTTAATTATTTTTTATTTTTATTGTATTGAATTATATTTAAATTTTAGACAGTGCCATTGAAAACTTTAGGAAGTGTTTATTCAACTACTAACTCTTGACGAATTGAAATATTTAAATAACTGTATTTTAGTTTTTCTTAAGCGTATTGTCTATAAACGAAAATAAAATAATTTTAAAAAAAATTGAAAAATTAACCTAACCCAATAGCTAAAGTGTTTATTGGAACAATAATTGTAGATGCACAGTATTTTTCAATTGATGTATTAATTGATGTATAATAAAATTTGTGTAAGTAATGGCTAATGGGTCAATATCAAAGTTATGTTGTTCAAATTATAACTTATCATATAGTCTATTGTGAAAAATATCTCAGCATTACTATTATTAGAATCAGACCCAAATGGGACACAGTTGCGTATTTGTTGAGGCCGTGTCCTTACAAATTTACAACCCGTCTAGATCCATTGCTTTGTGACCCAAAAATTAAAGGTAAGGTACGGTGCTGTAATTCATCGTACAACATTGTTATCTGTCTGATATATTACGTATCGAATTCAAAGTAGCAAAATCTCTAGTTTTTCTCTTCTCTTGCTACACATTCTAGGCCACACAATAAAAAGGGACAAGAAAATGTGTTTGAAAACTTTGCGTGTCTAACAAATTTCATTGTAGCCGTAAATTATGTTGCATGATTGAATATGACATATAGAGGAAACTGCTCACTTGAGTGTGCTCTGCTGTCTTCTTTGTCTCATAAGTCATAACCCTTTAAAGCCCAGTGTTGGTGGGAACACCGAGAAAGTTATAATTACACTATGGTAAATATACAATAATAATTTGTAATGTGTAATATAATATTAACATTTGATTGTTATTTTGTGAGAGCTTTGTGGTTTGCTAGCCGGTGGGGCATTAGAACAGAGTTCATTTAGCTGTAATCCTCAGTCCAGTTAATTTTGAGTCCCTACTAATCCCCCCCCAACAATAGAGCTCCAACTTGATGTAGTTCAAAAGGAATAATTTTTGTTATTTGATGCACTTGTTCTAGATATCATTTGGAAGATTAGAAACCAAGCGATACATTAAGGCCTAATTCCGTCCCAAGAGGAAGCAATCAGGAAAATGCATTAGCTGTTTTTAGAGCATTGGAGACAGTCAAGAAATTCAACTGCTAGCTACTCACCTAGCGAGATTAGGAGATGGTAGCACAGAGCTAGGACTTGGAGTTAGGGGGAGCTCTACTGCTATTGTGTGCGGCAGCTCTGTTTTTTGACTCTTCTGCTTAACCACTAAGGATTTTTGTTTAAAACTTTTTAAAGGATTAAGTTGTTTTGTTTTGGATAAAATAGGGTGATTTGGCTTTTTCTTTTCTTCTTTTGGCTTTATTATTGGTAATTTTTGTTATTAGACTAATTTTTTTGAGCTTGTATATTTTTGTTTTAGATTTAATCTATTAATTTCTTATGCCCTTTAAAATGTGAAAAATGCTAAAACTACAAAATTTTTACAAATTGCTAATGTGGTGAGTAGTTATTAGTGAATAAAAAGTGATGTAAGTGTACAAATCAATAAAAATTTGCTAATTCAATAATTTGTAAAAATGTTGTAAAAATGTTTGTGGCTATAACATTATTGTTAAAAGAATTGATGGCATTATTAAAGGGGCAAAGTGTAATTTTATTGAACAAAATTACCAAAATTAGTACCTATTAATACATTAATATTTTTTTAAAAAAATTTGAGGGGCCATGTCCACATATAGCTCCGTCCATGGGAGATTGGTGAAACCAAATCAGGGACTGGAGAGGGGCCTTGGTATTTGCTAGCTCGAAATGGATAAACACCAACATCTGTATCCAAGCGGAAGCAGGGGCAATCCGTTAGGCAATCAATGTGGCTAGTTGACTGAATACCCAAAAGGTTATTGTGGAAAGTGATTCCTAGTTTTGCATGTATGCGATCAAGGCTCCCAAGAACAAAATTCCCCAGAGACTTTTTAATTTTGTTGATGAAATTCTATTAATAACAGAACATTTTGTGAGGGTTTGGATAGAGCTATTAATTGCGGTGCGTTTTCTCCTGCACGTTTTCTTTTTTTTTTCTTTTTTTGCTGCTTTTGCGGGACAAAAAATACTGTTTATGATAGTGCATGCACTGTTTACGTACTGTTCATATACTGTTTATTTATTAAAAAATATTAAAAATAGTTCCCATGATATTATTCATATATTTAAAAATTATTTTGTTACAGTATTTTCAGCAACAATCAGTTTTTAGCAACTTTCAGCAACAATAAGTTGTATTCAAACGTGGTCTCTCAACAGTGGTGGGGTTAATTTTTTTGATGTAATTTCTGCCGCCCATGTTTTGTTCATGTTTTTCATGGGGACTACTTTGTGTTAATAAAAGTTTTTTCTTCATAAAAAATAAAAAAATAAAAAAGGAAAAAAAACTTTTGAATATCATGTCTGAAGATTAATTACAATTTAATTACAGAGAGCAAAAGTGAATCACATGGTCACTTCTATGAGTTTTAATATTTTTAGGACGATTTCCACTGTTTTTCTAGACAAAAAGTCAAAAAGATTTAGGGTCTATTTAGAGTTCGGTTATTTTGCTGAAAGTACTATAGGCAGAGGTAAAAGTTAAGTGAAATAGTAAAATGGGATCCATGAATAATATCAATAAGTGCAATAGGGCCTATGAATAGTAACAAAAATAAGCTGAATAGTAAAATAAGTTGATTTTTTTAATTTGTAACCAAACGCACACTTAGGGTCTGTTTGGGATATGTTTATTTTGCTAAAAATGAAAATTTTTTGTTGAAAATACTGTAGATAAAGATAAATGTTAATTGAAATAATATAGTGAGACCCATGAGTAGTACCAAAAAATGCAGTGAGACCCATGAATAGTAGCAAAAATAAGCTGAATAGTAAAATAAATTGGCAAAAAATAAGCTAGGCAAACAAACAATTAAAAAGAAGGTCTTGTCCAGGCACAATGATTTATAAATGAAAAAGAAAAACCCTTGCAAGTTGCAACATGAAATCACATAAGGTTGTTGTTGTATCCCATTGATATGTTCAATCACGTTGAAATCAAATCAGCATCTTTTTTCTTCTTTTTAAAGCTGTAAAATTGTGAAGTTTATGATAGGACATTGTGCAAATTTTTCCTTAGGAAAGATTTTACTTTTCTTTTTTATTAATTGTTGTTGTAAATTAAGTACAATATTTATGTAAGAAAACATAAATTCCTAAATTAACAATAGGTTAAAGGAGCCAATTTTTAGGTTAATTTAATGATGTATAGAGTGAAAGAGTTGTAGTGAGTCTCATAGTTCAATGACCTTACCCATTCTAGCATATAAGAGAATATGAATTCAAATCTTCCCTCCCTTGTAAATATATGTGTGTGTGTTACCTAAACATAGTGGCTAAGAACTACAACTAATTTTTTTTTTCGATAGCAAGAAATCATTTACAATGAATGTGAGAGAGAATTGATGATATCAATAAGGAATGAAGGGCGGTCCTTCATCCAGTTAGGGGTGGCAATTCGTGTTAGTATCGTGTAGAGGTTAAGTATTAAAATACACAGCTCAACCCTATCCAAACCTATTTAAGAATCATGTCAAATCCCCTCAATCCAAACACAACCTGTTAGTTAAGCGTGTTAACACAACACGTCCAATTTCAACTCATTTAATATACAATCTAAAAAAAAGAAGTAAAAACATAGTTTTTTTTTCCCTTCTCGTTTGTTTGGGATAAAATGGTCAGAGACTTTACAATTTCAACGAAGAATTTATCAATATATATATATATAACCATTAAAATTCTTTTAATTATTTAATTATATTTAGAATTCAAATTTATTTGAGAGAAAAATGACATGTATTTATATTAATTGGGTTATTTCAAGTTTTTATAAAGGATTTTACAATTAACGTAAAATATTTTATAAGTTTGACTATATTTTACATGCAATCAAATACCTAAAAATGAGAAAATATATTTCGAAAAATATTTTATTATCAAAACAAATGGAACATAAGACATGAAAAAAACAATGGAGGTTGTTGAGGGTTTTTTTTTTTTTTTTAATATTTATTTTACTTTATTTTTTTAAGCTTTTGTTTCATATTGGGCTAGAAAAATACATATAATAATTGGGTATAAAATAATGTGCCTAAAAAAAAATTAGACCATTTACTTTTCTTCACAAGCAATTGGGCTTTTGGTCCACGAATACTTCATTACACGGGTTGGATTTCAAGGCCCAGAAATACAAGCGAGTTCACCATCGAAGGAACAGCTCCCACAAATGCTTGACAGAGCAGTGCCTAGCACAATTAAACAGATTTGATCACTTCATGCATATCTCCATCTCATTCTCCATTAAAACTTTATACTCATATTATTGTTGTTGTTGTTGTTGTTGTTTTTTTTTTTTTTTTTTTTTTTTTTTCCCGAATTGAAATGTCGAAAACATTAATATCCATCTAACTTACTAAAGTGAGATATTGTCTCTTATCTTATTTTAAAGCCAACTTAAAGATATGAAAACACATAAAATAGCAATATATAAAATACTTCAACAACCAATCTCAAACGAAGGAAAGTCATACAGGACTCAATCTGTGACAGCTGTAAATTGGACGAGGAGACCACGTCTCATGTGCTAAGAGCATCTCTAGCAGCTTCAGCAAATTTTTGTACTGTTTGGAGAATAAACAGTAACATTTAGGTTTTACCTACCCACTTTTTCAAATACGCTTCCAACAGATTCTCTATCTCATTTAAATATTATTTCTTCATTCATTCTTTATCATCATTTATTCTTCCTATATTTATTTCCAACAATTATATTTTTTAATGAAAAGTGTTATATTTACAACATTTTTCGCAATACTTTCACAACAAAATTTATGTGGAAATTTATTACTAGTTCTAATTTGAACTTACTACTGAAATTATTTTTTTTCTCGCCAATATTAACTAATAACAATTTGTTACTTAAAATTTACTGTGAAAATATTGTGGTAGAATTTCTTAATTAGGATTTTTTATTTTTTATATTATTTTTTATTCTTTCATTTCATTCTCCTCCACACACGTGTCCTCTATCCCCCTTCTTTTATTTCTTTTTCTCCTCCAGAACCTTCCAGCAACATCATTTGCTCTTCACATCAGAGAAAAGAGACAGAGATAGAGACAGAGAGAGAGGAGAAAGGCTAGGAGATCGAGGTTCACATCAGAGAGAGAGAGAGAGAGAGAGAGCGGAGAGATCACAAACACAAATCCACCGCCGACAATAGCCCGATCCCAACCACCTACACAAACACGGCCCAATCCCAACCATAAACACAAATGCCGTCGTCGATCCGGACCACAAACAAAAAAACCTTCACCAATCCCGACCACAAACACAAACACATCCTGATATTAACCCAAACCCACGATTTGATCTCAACCCAAACCTATAATCGAAAACCCCAACGACCCACCACCACCAGTAGCAACAAAACAACCCACTCCACCACATCACCACCAAAATACCCAGTAAGGATCGGAATTGATTTTGAGGAAGGAACCGTGTGGTGGATGCGTGAGTACCATGGAGGCAGTGATGAGAGCCTCAGCCACCACCATTGAGGCACTGCCAGTGGAGGCCAGTTGAGCTTGGGCCTCCACCACCGCTCTAGCATCTCCATCGCCGCTCGTCGTCCTCCCCACCACCAGGCTGGGTCAGATCGGCTTGTTTTTTTTTTTTTTTTTTTTTTTTTTTTTTTTTTTTTTTCATATTTGCTTGTTCTGATTCAACTTTATTTTAAGAATTGGATTTTTTTTTTTTGTTTTGTGTTTGGATTATGTGAGAAACGGAGAGAATGAGAGAGAGAAAAAAAAATCCGGAGGAGAGAGAAAAAATTGATATAATAAGAAGCTGGGATAATTT
Source organism: Quercus ilex subsp. ballota (assembly GCA_032727855.1). NCBI lineage: Eukaryota > Viridiplantae > Streptophyta > Magnoliopsida > Fagales > Fagaceae > Quercus > Quercus ilex. Next base: position 26,994,307 of record CM064909.1, read on the forward strand.
TTTAATCCAGGAAATTCGATTGCTAATGTACAGTAGCCCATCAGACTTGATGGGCTACTGTTCATGAGCCAAAAAAAAATCCATGTTTGCTGAATCTGCTGGGGCATGAACAGTGCACAGATTCTCCAAATTTTAGCTAATATACCTAGATGCATGCACGGCTGGAGATGCTCTAAGGAATTGCGAGATTACTAGAGGGACTTGGGCATGCACAAAGGTGTCAATCCCTGAGGGTGTATCAGATGGATGGTCTTTCCAAGACATTCTATGGCATATGCTAATTCTAGATAAAGTGGAGGAAGCGCGTGTTGCAATGGTGATCACGGTTGCGTGGGCTTTGTGGTGCAATAGAAATGCGTTAAGGACCGGGGGAAAAAAGAAGTCAGGAAGGGAGATGTTTCACTGCGTAGCAACTTACCTGGCAGAGTACAATACAGCAACGGAGTCACAAGGCCGGTCTGCACCTACAGAGGTGTTGAGAAGCTTGTGGGAGCCACCACCGGGAAATTGGTACAAAATTAACGTTGACGGGGCACTCTTGACAGAACACAAATCAGTAGGGGTAGGCGTGATTATTAGAGACAGCGAAGGCAGGGTTGTGGCAGCTCTGAGCAAAAGATTTGAGTTCCAGTTGGGTGCATTGGAAGCAGAGGCAAAAGCCTTCGAAACCTGTCTCCTCTTTGCCAAGGATATAGGTGTCCGTGAGATCATTTTGGAAGGCGACTCCATGATCATGTATCGAGCTCTAACTGGCCTTTCCAATCCACCATTATCCGTGGAACCACTCATTGATGGCATGCTCACACTATGCAAAGAATTCTGTCATGTCGAATTCTCACATGTACGCTGGCAAGGGAATAAACCAGCCCACCTACTACCAAACATGCTCATTGCACATTGATTTCAACGCATGGATTGAAGAGAACCCTTGCTCGTTGAGCAGGCTCTTATTCATGATGTATTTTCATTCTCGTAATATTAATAAAGTTGCAGTATTTCCTATCCAAAAAAAAAAAAAAACAACAACAACATATAAGCCTCTTACCAACAAAAAATATGCTTAGTTTAGGCTGTCTCTTACAAAATATGCCTCACCTGACCGATTCATGTGTAAAGTTAAATATACACTAATATAATATTGGATTGACAAAGTTTGACTACAAAGCCGTATGAAGCTATTTTTTCCAACCCATTACGTAATGCATTATAAGACTATTCATGTATATTATTTAAACAAATCACGTGAAGATACAGGTCAACACTCTTGGAATAACCCTTTCCTCACAACTGTCAGCGATTTATTTTTAGATGGAACAAAACTTTCTATCTGTGGGAAGCCGAAAGAATAAAACAAATACATGTCAGACCATCTTGCTCTGAAGATGTGTTGATTTAGGCATCTATTCAGGATGGTAATTGCTAGGTTAAGTCTGCATACTAGATGCTTATATATACCAAACTGGATAGCTTACTTGGGACCTGTACTGCCATAAATCCAATGCTGTATGGAAAGGTTTTGGAACCTCATGGTTTCCAACAAAATTCAGCATTTTATTTGGAGATTCTGTAATGACTCCCTCCCTACCGAACTCAATCTTTGTAAAATAAGAGTTTTGGATGACCCTTTTTGTTCACAATGTGAAGTTTAGATTGCAGGAAATATACACAAAATTCTCAAATCTGTGAAATGCAAAAATAGAAAAAAAAATATGCGCAAAAAAAAAAAATCACACAAAACAATATTTACGTGGTTTGGTAATTTGCTTATGTTCATAGAGTTGCAATGATTTTACTTTTCACAAGAAAAAATACAAGATGCGGCAATACAGTTTTTCTCTCTTTAAACAACACGCCAAAGAACACTAATCTCCAAACAATAGTTTTTTCTATCCTGCTCGTGGGATTCATAATTGGCTAAAAAATTAGCCAAAAACGCTCCTGGACTAAGTCTCACAATGTAGTGTCCAATGGATCCAACCTTATGTCTTTTGGGGAAATTTGCGCAAATTTTTTAGCCTCTAAAATTGGCTGGTCCACATGGAGTCAATTCTAAAAGTTGATTTTTTCCAATCGTATACAAGTGATATCTTACCATCCAGAGATGATCTTGTGATGTCATTTCTACCAAGACTTAGAAAATCGCTTCTACTTGAAGAAACTACCTACCGTTTATCCAATTTTCATGAGCCACGGAGAATTCGCGCATAAAGAGGGCACCCAAGTTGATTCAAATGGGTTTCACATAATTTGTCCTATTTTTACGGCATTGCTTTCCGGCCTTTCCAACGTCTATTTGGCTCAAATAAGGTGTTGTGGAAAGATCACGATGTCTAATTTCTAAAGCTATCCATTTTTTGTTCCAATTGTCATATTTGGAAACCTAGATGCTTTAGAAAGTGATGTCAAAATCAATGTTTTTATTCTAAAGTTCCCATTTTAATATTTTTGTAAATTGATTTTGTTTTGATTGGATTTTTTGCTATCCAAGCATGCAAAACTGAAATTCATTGGTAGATATTTCCAATGATTCCTTAATTGGGCCAATCGGTGGTTATTTGATTATAATTCAATCAAGATTTAATCAAAATCAAGCTTGTGAACTCGTCTCAAAACTGGCCAAGTGTTATGCACTTTTTTACTTTTTTTTTTTTGCATTATATTGCTCATTTTAAGTCCGAATCAGGCCCGTAAGTAGTTACTTTAAAGGGAATTCAAACATATACAATATAGGCTCGAAATTATTGCAATCGAATGGTTGAAGTTTTGGTCAAATTAATGTCAAACCAAGGTTGATCGTGGTTAAACTTGTGGAACATGTTTGGAAATATGTATTTTGATATAGAATGATGAAATTTTGACTTTGATCATCAATCAACTTGGTCAATAAAGGGCATTTGGTCAATTTAGTTGTTGAATCATATAATTGGTCAATCCAACATTTGATCGGGACAAATTAAGTCATTTTCAACATTCCTATGATCACACTGTGAACATACAATTTTTGACATTTCTAAAGTAAATTAAAATTTTTTATGTAAAAAAAAGCGAACAAAATATGATAGCGACATATGTTACTTTACAAGAGAGAGAGAGAGAGAGATATTTGAATCCATGTTTGTGTGAGATAATAATCTTTGAATGAAGATGGAAATTTTATTTGCTATTGCTTACGAAAACTAACATCAAGTGCTTGGGGGCATGGTTGTCAAAATCAGGATTCTACGTAAGATCGTAGGAGGTAGGTGGGATCGTGGATCGTGAATTGTAAGATCCTACATTATTTGAGAAAAAAAATTGGTATGTTAAATAATAACATAAATTATACGTTCATAAAAAATAAAAAATTTGTATCAATTTGATGTAATTAACATGCATCATTACATCTATTTGTAAGCATCATTTAAGATGTCAAAAATCTCAAAACGTAACACTCTATTATAATTTTATTTTTTGTTTGTTTTCAACTAACACTCTATCTCGCTACATTAGAATAGCAAAACTTGATTTATTGGAATATTATTTTTCATTTGGGTCCAACTGAACATTTTGTTAAGTTAAAAAAGATTACAAGAAACCAAAATCATTTGAAATCGTCAGAATCGTACAATCCTGAACGATCGCTAGGATCCTTGAAAGATTTAGATCGTTTTGGGCAGGTAAGATCGTAAAATCGTAGGATCGTAGGATCTAGATCGGGATTTTGACAACCACGCTTGGGGGTTAGAGAGAAAAGGCATGGGTTCGAATTGTCGAGGCAATATATTATTTAGGGCATGTTTGGTTCAGCCATCACTATAACTCAGTTCTCATAACTCTATTCTCATAAATCAAATGTATAAACTCATCTCATATCTCTTCTCTATTTCTACCTTAACTCACTCTACAATTTGTTTGGTTACAAAATTTTCATCACAAAAACTCAATCCTAACTCCAACATGTGGAGCCCATCGGTTAGTCTTTTTCAACTATCTTCTTCCCTTACCAGTGTGACTCTACAGGAAGAACATGAAACCCACAGCCAATCCCAGCTCCATCACCACCACCAGCGGCAAACTCAAAATCCACCACCATCAACACCACTAACAGCCACACAAAAAATCCAAAATAATGCATAGGAACCCCATAATCACAACTAAAAATCCAAACCCACCAACTATCCTTAACCACAACCACAACCTATCACAAAAAAAATCCAAACGAATGCATTAGCAACCTCCACCACAACCCAAGCCTCAACAACCACAACCAAAAATTGAAACCCACCAACATACAAAAGCACAGGAAACCCAAACCACAAACATAGCAAACCCAAGCTTAAAATTCTTAGATTAGAGACCCAAGTCATGAAATTAGACACAAGGATAAACCGATCTGGCAAAGGGGAGGAGAGAGAGAGAGAAAACGATCACCCAAACTCAAGAGAGAGAAAATGATCCGGCAAAGGGAGGAGAGAGAGAGAGAGAGAGAGAGAGAGAGAGAGAGAGAGAGAGAGAGAATGAAGGCCAAATTTGGTAGCGACGATTGGCAGTCTGTGGAAAAGCAATGGAGGTCCAGTGAGGAGAGAGATCTCTGGTAAAAGAAAAAAATGAAGAAGGAGAAGAAAGAGAGCGGGCTGGAGTGGAGAGAAGGCCAAACTGATTTTTGGAGAGAGAATGTATGTGATAGGACAAGTCATACAGGTGGGTCCCATTATTAGATTAATTTTACAAAAATACCACTAAAATACAATTCTCATCACTTGAAAACATCAAAAAATTGTTTTTAATTTCCATAACTTAGTGTATGTTTGGATACCAATGAAAAATTAAAATTATTTTACCATTCAGCTTATTTTTTTTACTATTCATAGGTTCTATTGCACTTTTTGGTACTATTTATGAGTCTCGCTGTACTATTTCAACTAACTTTTACCTTTATTTACAGTACTTTCAATAATAAATTTTTAATTTTAGCAAAATAAACGATATATAAACAGATCCTCGGCCTCAATTTTTTTAGTATTGAATTATGAAAATTAAATTAAGAAACTGATTAAAAAAAAAAAAAAAGTTCGTGCGGGGCCTCAAAATTTAGAAAGTGTGTGATAAAATCCCATCAACCAAACACGCTCTTATCGAGAAAAGGACAAAAACAAAAAAATTGGAAGTTACATCATTATATGAATTTATGATGTACGAAAACGCAATATCATTATCTTGGTTTCAATCCCACCATTATTGATCTAAGATTCTTTTACAATTCAGAAGCGGTAGGTAAGTCCAAAGAAAGAAAGACAAAGTATCATCATGGACACCCCACTTCTGATAGACACCGTGGATGGCGTCGTAGACCACAAAGGCCGCCCAGTCCTCCGATCCAACACAGGCGGCTGGAGGTCCGCATATTTCATCATAGGTAACAATACCCCACTAATTATTTGCTGAGAGAATGAGAGTGTGATTTTTGTTTAAGTATATTAGTAATATATATATGAATAGGTGTGGAAGTGGCTGAGAGGTTCGCGTACTATGGGATAAGCTCGAATCTGATAACGTACTTGACTGGACCGCTGGGTCAGTCAACGGCCACTGCGGCGGAGAACGTGAACATGTGGTCCGGCACCGCCACGTTGCTTCCTCTTTTGGGAGCTCTCGTGGCTGATTCTTTTCTGGGTCGCTACCGCACCATTGTCATTGCTTCTCTTATCTACGTCCTCGTATGTGTCAATTTCCTTTTATCTACCTTGTGCTTTGCTTTGAACTCACTCTGCTACCATCCAATTAAATACACTGCTTCTGTTTTAATGTCTTGTACATCACCAACTTATTCTTTTGTGCTCAGGAATTTATTTATTCAACTAAATTAAGTAATAGCTTTTTTTTTTTTTTTTTTTGGTTCGGGTAACATCGACCTGGCTTGTGGCCAAAATTGGATAGGTGGTAATAATCTGGTGGGTTTAGTGCACTAGAACACTTGACCAAATCTTTCCTTTGGGTAACATTTATTGAAGTAATAGCATTCAGTTTTCTGACCTTAAAAAAAAAAAGCATTTGGTTAGCGTAATGTTTAATTCTTAGAATCTTAAATTTATGGAATCTTATTATAACAATATAACGTTTGCTTCAATTTACCAAAAAAAAAAAAAAAAAACGTTTGCTTCATTTAGTTACTTTCTCATCACATTTCTTTTGAATTTACCACACATTGTAACCCAGCTTGTGCCCTTGGATGCAAGCTTAAAAACAAATACCACGTGTCACAAAATCACTAGGCCACACCACAAATTACACAAACAAATTACAGAATTATTACCAAATTGTCCTTCTCCCAAAACACAATGGATTTGTATCTTCAAGAAGAAAAACTTCACACATGTAAAACTGGGAAAATTCTCAAGTAGTCTCGGAGTATAGTGAAATGGTACTCTTTACTCTTACATTCATGGTGGACTTCATCATGAATTTAATGAACGGACCTCATTATGAATGTGAGAGGAGAAAGCACTATACTCTGTGTTTCGAAAATACCTAAGAATTTCTCGTAAACTGTGTATAGGAGACTGACCCACACGTGGGATAACGACAACTCCCAACCTATAGCTATAGATTATGTTTTGGTTTGTGAAACTTGTCCCCCTTGAAAGAGCAAGTTAAAACCCTCCTCACCCCCTAATCTAATGCCTAAAATACATTTAAACATGTTTAACATCTCCAATATGGATATGAATCTTCTAAATTTCAAGTGAAATGGACAATTAGACCATGATTTAAAGTTGAATAAACTTAGGGTCTAGCTTGTAAGGATATATTTTTAATGGGATTCAGATAGGCTAAAGCTATTTTGAACTCAAATGTTACTCCAAATTGATTAATTGGGATTTTCTTTTTCTTGTCTATAGCCTATTTTACCTTGAATGAGAAACTTGCAGAAAAGTTGATAAAAACATTTTGAATATTAATTTCTTGGTCGCTCAATTTGGTCCCTCAATTATTAATTATGTTAATATAGTCCCTCAACTTTCAATATAAATTTGATCTTTAGTTCTTCTCTACCTTTTAATTTTTTACAAAATTAGTTAATGTGGCAAATTGAGCACAAATTATTATAGAAAATGAAAAAATTTCAAAAATTAAGTCAATTTCAACTACTAATTCTGTTAAAAGATAAATAGGTGGGAGACTAATTGATGACATTATCCTAGATATGAAGGTTGAGAGACTAATTTTTTTTATTCTTTTTTTTTATTTTTGTTTTGTTGATAGATATGGTAGAGTTAGTTGAGGGACTAATTGACACAATTTATGGTTGAGAGATCTAATTGAACCTTGTCAAATAATTAACTTTTCTTTGTCTTGTTAATGAGTGTCCTAAGGGCACAAGTTAAAGATTAATAAATGATCAATTATGAGCTGTAATGCACACTTTTCAAAAAATGAAATACGCATGTTAATGATTCATTGGTTTACACGCACAAATTTATGGTGGTTGTGTGTGTTTTTTCCATGTGTATAGTTTGACTTTATTTTTTGAAAAATGTATAAAAAAATTTATTTTATAAAGCATAAAGTATGTTTTAACCACAGCTCTTAGGGGCATTTGTTAGTTCCCATATATGGCATCTTATATGGTAGTATGGTACGGAAAATTCTTAGGTACTCCCGGAGTATAGAGAAATGGTGCTCTCTACTCTCACATTCATAGTGGACCCCATCATAAATTTAATGAGTAGACCCTACCATGAATGCGAGAGGAGGGAGCATCATTCTCCGTGCTCCGGGAGTACCTAAGAATTACTCGTATGATACTATGTTGACTGTCTTGTAAGCATTCATACAAGCATTAATATAAGGTATGGATGCTCTTAAGATAATCAACGTTGTATATAAGTCCATGGTAATCCACTATTGTTGAAGGCTTAATATAGATTAATAAAATTTTGGTTAGGAATTCCAATTGTCTTTCAGTGCTTGATACTGCTAATTCCAAGCAACTCTACATGGTGAAGCCTAAGGATTAGAATACTGTGGGTGGTGAAGCTTAGGGTTAATATATTTTTCTTGTTTATTTCATAAAAGTGTTCCCTTTGAAACTTTGTCCTGCGTCAATTCTGATCCTGCTAAATGTGATAAATGACAGCAATCCAGCAATTCTGCAAACTCTTCCCCTTCAATTTCCTCACAACCGAAGCAAGCTTATCATCTGAAGAACCAACTGCCCATTAAATAAACACCACCTCAAAGCTTCCATCCGTATTCCATAACCCGTTAGAGAAAATACTCAAAAATATATGGTCAGGAGTTTCAAGCTACTTCTACAGAAACACACAACATATCCCTTTTATAAATCCCAACCAGCCAGCTTATCTCTGGTAGTCTAGCTATTTAATGTGTAATCCCTGTAAATAAAAGACACATGTTGAACCTTAATTTATACTTTATCTTGACTTTGAAGAAATGCCTTATTCAGCATTGTGTTTTAAGCTTCTGTCATATTTTTCTGATAATAATCTTTGACTTGGATTGGGATGAATCACAGGGACTAGGCTTGTTGACTCTGTCGGCTATGCTTCCTTCTCTACGCAGCACTTATGATTACATAGACACCGACAATATCATGTTACACTCTACTCGTCAGCTCCAAGTAATCTTATTCTTCTTTTCTCTATATCTAGTCGCAGTTGGTCAAGGTGGACACAAGCCTTGTGTTCAGGCTTTTGGAGCTGATCAGTTTGATGGACTGGATCCTGAGGAGTGCAAAGCCAAATGCTCATTCTTCAACTGGTGGTATTTTGGTGTATGTGGGGGTGGTGCTGTAACAATTTTGGTCTTGTGCTATATACAAGAAAACCTTAGTTGGGGTCTGGGATTTGGAATCCCTTGTATTCTGATGGTTGTTGCATTGGGTGTTTTCCTGCTTGGTACCAGGACTTATCGATATAGTGTTAAAGGGGATGAGAAAAGCCCATTTCTGAGGATTGGTCAAGTGTTTGTTGCTGCAGTTAAAAATTGGCGGACTGCCCCTTTGGCAATAACTATTGAAGAGAAAGCTCGTGCAACCCTGCCACACCATAGCTCTGAACAATTCAAGTAAGATTTGCATTTTATCATATGCTGATAAATTAAGAGGAAAAGAGAAAGGCAGCAATATAGGCCCAGTAACAAATTATGCTACATTTGAAGTCTTAGATAAGCTTTTATTTTAGTATACTCAGAATGTCCTTAACAATTTCAAAACTTGGTAATAGTAAAATTAATTTTTTCTAGTTTTCATGAGGCTTCTAAAAGGACTCTTTCGTGCTTTTATAGGATTTCATTGAGAGTCAGTCATTGTCCTTGACATTCCTTCATAATAAGAGACCAAAAAAAAAAAAAAAAAAAAAGAAGAAGAAGAAAAAGAAAAAAAATTGGGGGGTGGGGGGCGGGGAGAGGGGGTGCTACAAACTCCGCAAAAGTGAGAGTTTTGTGCATTGGTACAACGTTTTTTAGTTTATATTATCATATATATCCAATTATTTGAATTTATTATTTGGGAGGTGGACAACACACTGTACCTGTAGCTTACATATAATGCATAATGACTTGATGCTCCAGATGCATTACCATGGGACTTTAGATAATTCCTTATAAAATAGTTACTCTGGAAGTTTACAACTATGCATTGATGTTATGTGGCTACTCACTAACCTAAAATTACATATACCACCTGACATTGGTTTCATATTAGAGAGTTCTTACGTCTTTGAAGGATACAACTTTTTAGCATGACACAAGGAACTCAAATATGAACAATAAGATTGCCATACTGTGATTTGCAGCTACTGGACAAGTCTTCCTCTTCTTTTCGATGAGTTAATGGAAGTTGACTTGCTAAAAAAACTTTTAATTGGTTATTTAGATTAGAAAACGAGCCCACTTATGGAGCCATTTGGATCCTCCAATTTGGCAGGTTTCTCAACAAAGCCTTGCTGTCCCCAGATGGTTTGAATGAAGAAGGCAAGGTCTGTGCTGTCAGTGAGGTTGAAGAGGCAAAGGCTGTTCTTAGGCTTGTTCCAATATGGGTTACAAGCTTGGGATATGCTGTTGTGTATGCTCAGATCTCAACCTTTTTTACCAAGCAAGGCGCAACCATGGACAGAACAATTTTTTCAGGCTTTGAGATACCGGCTGCTTCACTACAGTCCTTTGTCGGCCTGTCCATTATTCTCGTCATTCCCATATATGATCGCATCTTTGTTCCTATAGCAAGAGCTTTTACTAGAAAGCCCTCAGGCATCACGATGTTGCAGAGAATTGGAACTGGGATGCTTTTCTCTGCCTTGTGCATGATAGTTGCAGCTCTAGTTGAAATGAAAAGGCTGAAAATTGCTGAAGAGTATAAGCTGGTTGATACGCCAGGTGTGACTATTCCAATGAGTGTGTGGTGGCTGCTTCCTCAATATATCCTGTCAGGAATTGCTGATGTTTTCACCATGGTTGGTCTACAAGAATTCTTCTATGATCAGGTCCCAATTGAATTAAGGAGTGTAGGTCTTGCCCTTTACCTTAGTATTTTTGGCGTGGGGAGCTTTATAAGCAGCTTTCTTGTCTCTGTCATTGAGGAAGTTACTGGCAGGGATGGCAAAGATAGTTGGTTTGCTGATAATCTTAATCGTGCACATCTTGATTACTTTTATTGGCTACTTGCAGGACTCAGTGCTGTAATATTGGCTGCATATGTATATTTTGCAAAATCTTACATTTATAATAGGCAAAGTACAACATAGCTGTACAGTCATCTTACGTTCACTTCAATTTGTCGTAAGTTGAAAGCAAATATGGGAGGGCTAATACATAAAAGTGAAGTGTGCTCTCATAATGTTGCAGTATAATCATTATACATGGTAAGCAGCATATGGGATGTGAGGTTTGTCTAGACCAGTGGTCAACCAAGTATATCTATTTGCAATATTTTATTCTTTTTCTAAATTTATTTGTATATATACTGCATAATCATTTATATCTATATATATCTAAAAGGTGAAGCGTAGCTACGCTCCTGTTAAGCCATATTAGCGCCATGTCATTATTTATTTTCCTATTTTATTTTTTATTTTTAGATTTACCAGTTGACATTTATTAAGCACTTCTTTAAATTCAAGTGTTACTCTATCTCCAATTCTATCGTGTGTCTCTCCATTAACCCAAACTCTTCAAATGCCGCTATTATATGGAATTCTGATAGTTACCAATAGATTACAACCTCCTCTATCTGTTGTAACTTCTTCCATTTATTAGGTATGATATGACAATGTCCTTAAATTTAAGTGTTACTTTATCTCTAGTTCTATCATGTGTTTCTTCATTAACCCAAACTCTTCAAATGCCACTATTATATGGAATTCTGATAGTCACTAATAAATTACAACCTACTCACCTCCTCTATTTGTCGTAACTTCTTCCATTTATTAGGCATGATATGACAAATAATGCCATGTGGCAAACAATTATGGATACATGTCAATCTTTTAAGCATCTGTCAACAATATGCACTATAAGTTCCACCATTATAATTAATATTTACGATAAACTTAAATGCTGCATCAGTTTTTCTTTAAGTAACCCAAAAGTCATATTTTACCATAACTAAATCACCCCTAACAAAATCTACGTTTCCTAAGAAAAAACAAGACCACTCTTTCCTTCTTCTTTTTTTTGGTTTTTCTACCCTCCATCCCTCCTAAAACATAAATCTAATTATATATTATGAAATTTGGATTTAAAACAGTTTATGTTTTTTTTCCCCTTCCATAAACCTAAAAATCTATGCTATCTTTCCTCTTTTTTCATTTTCCTATTATCATAATATCTATTTTCTCTTTCCTCTTCTTTCATTTTCCTATTACCATAATGATTCTTAACGTTCCAATTAAGCATATCTCTACACCTCTATGTCTCTCCTTCTTTATCAGCATATGAACCGATATTACCTTTTATTTTTTTATTTCCATTTGAATGTTAAGCTGCCAATATTTTTCTTTACTGTTTTCATTCAACATTTATTCAAACTTCCTATTGCATTGCCATGATAGACTCCATTTACTTTTTTAAGTTTACTCTTTTTTTAACCGTTACATTTTATGGGTTTATACAACCTTTCATATGTTGATATATAATTGTTACCAAAAAAATTAATAAATCTTCTACATCCTTTCCTCTTCTTTCGATAAAACAGTCAAAAACTTCAACTCTATATATTTCTTATATTTGGATTGTCTCTTTCAATCTCTCTAATACATTTTTCTCCCAAAAAAAAAATCTCTCTAATACATGAAGTTTAGGGGTTGCAATAAGGAAATTAACTTCACCATGGCAATAGTACCTCTCTCTCTCTCTCTCTCTCTCTCTCTCTCTCTCTCCCCTTATTCTTCATGTATTCCAAAGTTCTCAATTCACATATTTCCTTCTTCGTATTTAGAATTTATGGTTGAATGGTTATTTTGTGACCAAATATTTATTTTTCCTAAAAGCTTGAAATGGTTGATATTATTTTAAGGTTAGTATTAAAGTTTTGAATCTTGGTGCTTGGATGGGTTTACTTTAGATTAATGTTTGTATAACTTTGAGCATACAATTTTACTTGTATCTTTAGTACAAAACTTATATTTGGTTGGCATTCTTCTTTGTATGACATGTAGTATTGTTTTAGGTCTTTGTTCCTATGATGCTGCATTGATCAAAAACATGTGAAATTTGGATGAGATGCAACGTTCTATAAATACCTCTACTTCTTATGCACATAAAACACATGCAAACATACTTTTATTTTGAGTTATATATCAATTTTACCATGCATTAATTTTTTTATAATGATTTGCACGTTGAGTATTCTTCTTATTTTGCGCATGTGTTATGTACTTTTTTTCATATTTACAATCCACAACCTAGTGCTTTAGTCTATCTGTTTGAATATTAAATTGAGAAAGTATATACAGTTTCAAGTGTAGCACAAATATATTTTGTTGAGTTTTGCAAAAAAATTCTTTATTTATTAATTTTTTGGGTTTTGGTATCTATTAAATAACTATTTTTTTTGTTTGTTTGTTTAATTTCTAGGTTACATCGTTGTCTAACAAATGTGTTTTTTTTAGTAGAGGTGAATCAACAATAGTTCAGATATATATGGCGAACTTTATCTTCAATACTTTCTTAAGTTTTTATTTCTCTCCTCTTTTGGATAATGATTCAAAGGATTATAATGAGTCCACAAGTTTCCATGTTTTCTTTACACATATATAATGAATTTTATTTATTTATTTTGTGTGCAGTAGTTAGAATTACATTAACAACCAGCTTTTTAATGCATTCTCAGCAAATTATATGAAAAGAAACAAACAAAAGAGAGAATAATTAACATTATAATATCCTGTGCAAAATTTCCACGAATAGGATATTTCTAATAGAAAGACAATTTCTTTGTTTTTGCCTTATTAAATTGCAAAATAAATATATAAATTACTCGAATCAAAGCATCATACATATTTTTAATTTTTATATTTAAAAGCTGAATCGTAGGTTGCTACACTTCAGTTAAGCAGCATCAGCGTCATGTTATCATTTATTTTATTACTTTTTAGATTTACTGATTGACATTTATTGATCATCTCCATAGATTCAAGTGTTAATCTATCTCCAACTCTACTGTGTGTCTCTCCATTAACCTAAACTCTTCAAATACAGCCATTATATGGAATTTTGACAATCACCAATAGATTACAACCTCCTCACCCCCTCTATCTATCTATCTATCTATAATCCATATATAATATAAGACAGAAGATTTTGACTTTTTGTTGACCTTTTAAAATTTTGATACATCATTTTTGCAAGCCTCACAGATTTACACCTCATTATAATTTATTTTATTTTATAATTGGATTGCAATATTAGAGAGACTCATGTTAGGATTCAAAAAAATATATATAAAAAAAAAAAGACTCACATTAGGATTAGAAAACAAAATAGAGAGACACGTAATAATAAAAATAAAAAAAAATAAAAAAAAGCACTGCCATTAGGATGAAGAAAAAGAGAGAGAGACTTGCGTTAGGACTCCTCTCTTCCTACCTCAAAACGGTTAAGAACATATTTTATGTAATTGGCTAATCTTTTGACAAAATGCACTTTACTTGTAATTGGGTAGATTTAGGTTGGGTTTAGTATTTCAAGAAATAAGAGTTCAAGTCAAGTATTAAAGTCATGAAAATTGGACCAAGAAACAAGTGAAGAAAAGTTATTCATTAAAACTCAACAGATACATCGACAGAAACAGTATCTATCGAGATTTAGGAACAAAACTCGATAGAAGCTTAACAGAAGTTGAATCTGTCGAGATCTATGAAACCAGAATTTCCAGATCTAATTTTCGATCTATGCTAACATATATGCGTAGGGTTTCTTTTCTTACAACCCTAGACATATATAAGGTTTATTTTAAATGCCGTTATATATGGAGAACACATGCAGAAAGTGACCTAGTGCCTTATTCTCTCTGTAAGAAGTTACTGCGTCTTTTGCGCCTTAGGGTTTTGTAACCAAATTCTTCTTGATCTTCATTGTTGATGAAGTGAAAAACTTTGCAGCCAACAACATATTCAAGTTGCTGGAGTTAGTCACGTACTAGGATCCATGCAAAAGGGTGGCGTTCATATATTGAAGAGTTCAGAAGTTCTGAAACGGTAGAAGGTTTCTGTTGTAAGTTCATCTACGGGGATTGTAGAGTTTAGGGACAAAGGTTTTGTACTAGATTTGAAACTTCTCTTTACTATAGTGAATTAATTTTTGAGAAGGTTTCCCCCCAGATTTTTTACTGTGAAACTAGTTTGTTTCATTGGTTTTCTTGGGTCATCATATTTTGTCTTATTTACTATTCTGCTGTGCATGATATTGATGTTTGTTTGTTTTAACAAGGTTTATTCATAATAAATCTAATTAACAACTTGGATTTAAAACTTGTTAATTCTATTAACCGGGGTATAAATTTTCCAACAAAAACCCTAGTAACTTATACCAACTCAAAACCCTAAACTTAACTTGTAAGGCAACGTTCTTTCTTTTTTATTTTTATACGAAAATTTCTGCTTTCATATGTACTTTAGATTTTCTTTCCTAATCTTCTTTTGTTATGTTTAGAATTGATTTTCTTTGGAGTATTTGTTTTCTTTCTTAATTAAAGCTGTGGTTTTTGGTTGATTAAAATTATCATTCAATCTCACATATAATTGTTTGTTTGGATTCAACATAAAAGATAATGGAATAAAGTGTTATAATTTTGATATTGTTCCATGTCTTGAATTGTCTATATTATTATTACCACAACTAATATTACTACTCAAATTTGAAGCTTGGTGTGTCCTCCTCATGCCATGGTCTTTGTTTATATCTTTGCAGTTTATGTTTTGAAAGGTTGTTGATGAGAAAATTAAGATTTGGTTGTACAATATATGTATGTGTTCAAACAATTGTAGTTCTAAGTGTGTGTGTGTGTGTGTCTATATATATATATATATATAAATTTTGTTAGTTTTACTTTATTAATTTAAGAGTTGTGAATTACTTTGTAGGTTTAGCAACTAATCACTTGCAGTGAGTATTGAAAACAAAAGCACATATGTTTGGTATTAACAGCTTATAAAATTATGTCCTAGCAATCCAATAACGTTCTATGTTATACAACACTTCTAAACTATGGAAAAGTATAGAAATTAAATATTTCTTCCCATTGTATTTTATTTTTGTATGACCGTTCATTTTTTTTAAAATGCTATCTTGCAAAATGCCTATAATATGCATATTATTTATAATAATTAAAATAAAATAAAAACTCTTCTTCTCCCTATTAATTCACACACCTACTGTTACACTTTTTCCAACATTTCCATTTCCTTTTTGCCTCTTTATCTTCCCACTTTTTTACCGTTATACTTCCTTCCTCTTTTTTATATTTTGACTCTTTTTCTACCCATTTTATTTTGTATAAATTTGATATCGTTTTCCCATTCAATCTATATTTTTCCCACACGAAACTGTGAGTACTCTTTTTTTTCTTTCTCTCTCTCTAGGTGAATTTTTAGTTCTTTCTTACAACTCTAATTAAGGTTGATAGTTTTAAAAAAAAAAAAATGTGTTTTAGTATTGTGTTTTTTGTTTTTTAATATCCCATTAGAAAGTCTTCTCTTTCCCTTTTATAACTTTGGTTGAATTTTAGTTTGGGTTAATACTTAGTTTTTTTGGAATCAGGAATTTGAATATGTCTACCAATTGTTTCAGTAATAAATTATTATAAGGCCTATTATTTATTCCTTTAGTTTCATTTCAATTTTGGCTAAGATAACATTGTAATTTTGTAATTAGTTTTGATTATCATGATAATTTCCTTATTCCTTAAGAGATGAGAAATTTGAATAATAAATTTGAAACTTAGAAAGTTTAGTTGTATATTAAGCAAATATAATACACTACCATAGAAGTTAGATGAATATGGTTCACCGTAAAAAAATAAAATTAATAATAATAATAATTGTAGGGGTATTGGGCCCAAGAGCTCATAATCTATATGTTTATTGGGCCTAAGGCCCAAGCCGAGGATTAGAGGTAGTCCGAGAAGGAGTAAACATTATCAAGGGAGTCCGTGTCTAGGTCGAGGACGAATGTCTTCTCGACCAGCCAAAGCTGAGGTCCGAATAGGTGCTCTGTCATCGAGGGAAACGTTCCAGGGAGTTCTATTGGTATGGATAAGTATTGCAGAAATATAGGACAATTGGGAGGGGGGGGGGGGAATCCTAAAAATGCTCTATAGCTAACTCCCTAGCCGCATTAATGTAGAGGTAATATCTGAATAGTGGTTTTCAGCCTTACAGCTACTACATGAAGACTTTAGGAAGGTGCTGATGGGACAAGTATAAATACTAACCATCTGACCAGCACGTGGAAGGTAGAGATGAAAGGGGAAGAGAGTATAAAAGAAGGAGGAAGCAATGGGAGAAGGGGATCGAGAAATCAAGAAAGAAATACTGTAGCAATCAAGAACCAAACTTGTAATCAAACTTAAGAGCAATATATAAGAACTAGTCTCCTCGAGCCGTGTCGAGAACCATTTTTTGTAGTTAAAACTTGTCCATCTTCTATTTCTTGTCATTCGAACCTATCTTATTTGTTGTCCAATTCATTCTAGCCCAGTTTTCCAATCCACTATCTACAAACTCATTGTTTTAGACTTTTTGGGCTTACGTCCATTCACCTTTTGGGCTAGGGACTCAAATCTGGTCCTTACAATAATAATAATAATAATAATAATAATAATAAATCTGTAGAGATAAAAAGATTTTTTTTTAAAAATACTTGCAGAAGTTTTTTTTTTTTTAAATAGACAATACTTGAAGTAATAGTTACTTTTTATATATTACACCTCATTACATAGTATTTATATTTTCACGCATAGCATGGGTCTGCGGCTAGTTTTATATAATAATAGAAAATCAACAATTAATTTTGCCAATCTTTTGTTGTGCCATGGCAAGCACGTTTCCAATTAATGCCTTTTCAATTCTCAACTCTTGCATTCTTACTTTACCGTTGCTCAAACTCCGACTATTTCTCTTTTCTTTTCTTTTTCTTTTTTCTCTTCATAATTTCTCACCTTATGGTTACAGTGGTTACTCTTCTCCAACCATTTCTTTTTTCTTTTTCTTTTTTTTATAACTATTCTTCTCCACATTATTCATACCTTCTGTGGGTGCCTATGGACCGAGGATGAAGCTGAAGGGTCGCGATATTGGCCTGAGGACCGAGGAGGAAGTTAAAGGGTCGTAGTAAGGATGCGAAGGTGCTGTAAGCCACAAGCCCAAGGGAAGAAGCCGCCCGAGGAGGGGAAGAAACGAATCATGGTACTCTAAGGCATTCTGAGGGGAAGTTAGGATCAAAAGAGAGTGGAAGATAGTGGGCAATAGGGAAGTTTTAGGCCTGGTGTAGCCTATTGCATCCGCATTAATTGGAAGACAACAGTTTTATCAACCGCATTAATGAGGAAGTGATCTGAACAGTGTAGGCCACAGCTAAGCAGATTCCTGCCACCACCTCCTTTAGATGTGAAAGGTAACAAGTGTCAGGAAATGAGGGGGGTAAGGTAGAAATGGATGGTGAAGATGCGATGGAAGAGAGCTATATAATGAAAGGAAAGAGCATTGGAAAAGGGATCGAGGGGAAGAGAGAGAAATAGAAATAAAGAGAAGTGCATTGGAGAAGAAAAGGGAACAATGTTATTTTCTATGTGAATCATGCCTCCTCGAGAGCCTTTGTGTAAAGCTTGATGCTCATTTATTTTTGAAAGTAAACCTATTTCTTCCCTATAATTGTCCTCGGGCAGAGCTCATTGTTGTTGTTCTTTCCAATCTCTTACAAGTTTTCATTGATTTGAGCCAAGTTTGAAGGATACAACCCATTACTCTAAGTGGGCTTGGGCTGCAAACTTTTTTGGCCCTTACACCTTCCATTTAATCCAATGATCTTTTACTATCCATTTTTTCCCCATAAATTTGCTATTAGCCCCTCTACACCTTCCTCTCCCATTCAATGTTTTTCCCACAACAAAAAAGGTGATTACTTCTTTCTTTGATTTTAGTCTTTCCTTTTGGTGTATTTTCTTTTTAATTATTAGTCGCTCTACACCTTCCTCTCCCATGAATTTCCTGTTTCCACACGTATTCTGGGAAGTTTTTTGATTCGCAACAGATCTTATCTACCATTGAAACGGGGATTCCAACATTTTTTTTTTTTTTTTGCTTGTTAGTCTTGTTCTTGTACAACTTTTTATTTCTTAAGCGAAGTGATACACAGAGTTATAGCACTATGAGATGGTGTCAGCTTAAAGTTCTATGCAACCCATGAAATAGAAACATATATAGTTGCAATATGGATAGTCTAGCTAGTTTAATGTGAAACCGGTTTGTTTGGTTAATAGAACAAATGCAGATTGCAAAGTCCAAAGGCCCGATGAGTTCTTGAATTGGGATGACATTCAGAAGATGAAATATTCTTGGAATGTGGCATGTGAAGCAATGAGATTAGCACCACCTGCTATAGGAGCATTCAGTGTTCACAATCACAACTGACTTGACTTATGCAGGTTTTACAATTCCAAAGGGATGGAAGGTATCTAAGAAACAAGCATATACAAGCTAACTTAAGGTATTACACAATGGTGATGTATAGGCATGGTAGTAACCTTTCTCAATCTATTTTCTCAACACACAAAAACCCCAAATATTTTCTTGATCCAGAAAAAATTGATCCTTCGAGATTTGAAGGGAAGGGTCCTGCCCCATGCACATTTGTACCATTTGGAGGAGGAACTCAAATGTGCCCGAGGATGGAATATGCATGTTTAGAAATTTTTACATTCATGCATAATGTGGTGACCAAATTCAAATTGGAAAAAGCGAACCCGGATGAAAAGATTGCATTCAATCCATAACCTATTCCAACCAATGCCTTCTGGTTCGACTCAACCCTCTAGAAAATATATAGTGTTAACAGTTGTTGACTCAATTATGTTTAATAAACTTTATTCCTGCAGCTCTCATTTGCAATAAAAGTACACTCTCAGCAATAATATATGATTCCCAGGAATGTTGTATTTTCTACTTCCAATTTAGTTGAAGTTCTCTTAGAAATATTGTATTTTTTTTTAATTTTATTTGACAGATAACTTAAATTTGGTTTGCAAAAGATTTTCTTTGCCAATGGAACCCCATCCTTTTCTCCTTGTTTTTTTATTTTTTATTTTTTCCCTCCTCTGAATGGGCAAGGAAATGCTCCTGCCAAGGGTATCTATTTATTCTTCTTCTTTGTTTCCTTTTTTTTTTTTTTTTTTTTTTGACAATTAAATAGTTACAGTGGGAGATGAGGGATTTGAATCCTGGACGTCTCCGTTGAAAATATCATAATATATTGGTTGACAAGGGCGGCTAACTTGCCAAAAAAAAAAAAAAAAAAAAAAAATTTATATGCATATTTCTTTTTAACTTAACCTATTTTGTCTTTACCCTAAAACAAAATATTGAACACCCTGGCTTGAGAATCCCTTAAATTTGGATTGAATAAAAATAATTTTAGCCCCACTAAACATAATTCTTAACCCCTTAAAAATAAAAAAATAAAAAAACTCAAATAACAACAATAAAAAAACAACAAATGAACAAAATATTCAACAAAAAACTCATTCAAAAAAAAAAACCCTCTAATCATTCAAAATCGTAACTTGTTCCACCCATTCCATAAATATATACTTTTATTTTATTTTACCTATAAAAAAAGGTACGAAGAGAGATACTATGGCAATTTTGCTCTCCTTAGTTTCACAATCATAGCAGCTCAACTCTCCCCGGTTTTGCAATCACAGTAACTCTACTCTCTTCGGCAACTCGGCTTGAGTTGCAATATGTATTATTCGTTACTCTCTCTCTCTCATCGTTGTGGAATCTCTCTCACTTTATTAATCTCATCTCAATATTATGTTCTTAGTTTATCTCTCATTAGTACCTATTTGCTTTCTTCTTCTTCATTTAAAAAAAAAAAAAAAAAAAATTAACTCTTTTTGCCTTTTTGCTTTTGCCCAACTCCTAAGTTTTTATCAATGCATTTTTTTTTATATAATAGACTATTACTCTATTAAAAAATAATAATACATTAGACTATTTTAATTGTCAGTGGCTTGGTAGCATTATTTGGTATATTTTAACTTGTATAAGACTATTTTTTTTTTTTTCCATCAAAAAAAAAAATACTATTTTTATTTTTTATTTTTTAGAGTAGACCATTGATTATTAAATTTTATATAATTTAAGTTTCTATAACTGCCACTATTCGTTGAGCTACAAGGCTCAATTGCCAAGGTAACTTTTGGAAGTACATCAAATTCATTAGTAAGCATTTCTTTATTTATGGACCACTCATTTAACTCTCAAATCATCATGAGATATTCTCTCTAATACTGAGTTCACAGTGAAAGCCCAAGGAACTTAAACTGCTATGTTTGTGTACTATTAGAGTCAAAATAGGGTATCATACTTTTCAGTGCTCTTTTTCTTAGTCCCTGTTGCGATGGAGCTCGAAAGCCCAAGTATAAAAAATTGGAGAGGAAAGACCCACTTAAATAGACGAACACACGATGAGTCTTAAAGCCCTATACAATCCAGGACGACACAAGCCCACCGGCTTGGCAACCCCATGTAGCCCACACATTTTGTTGAACTTGGCCCATGGTCCAACCTGAAAAACATGCCGAAAATGGTTTGGAAGCGTGGGTTGTATACGAGGTCCTCATATATGGGTTGGGTTCAAGTTACACTTAATATACATTTAAACAATATTACACTATTTAATAATTTGTTATTAAAATTATATTTTAAAAACTCCACATTTGAATTACATATTCTACATGTTTTTAACATGTATACCAATATTCACACCAATCAGTTGTTATTTATCATTCAATCCGTAAACTTATCTTTTATGCATTATTTTAAACTACATAAACTTGAATTTAAATAATTGATTGATGGCCTGATTATTGATATTTAATCATCTTGAAATTTTGCAAGCATAGAGAATTCACGAAGATAATATAATCCAATAGTTGATTTTTTAAAATTCACATTTAATTAAAAATATTGAGTGTTATAACATTGCTTAAAATTATATCAAGTGTAACTTAAGTCCAACCCTATACACACACACATTTTTTCTTTTTCTTCTTCTTTTTTTAAGAAACAAACACACATGGAAGAGGAAATATAATTTTTCTAATACAAAAGTATATCACAAACTGCACACAAAAGTCTTAATTATTTTTAAATGAGGGTAAAACAAGTTATGGCATACATAACACACCTTATGAATTCGTGAGATAACTATCCATCTTTTTATAAAAAAAACAAACACACACTACAGCTCAAAAATAACAGGTTGTGTTAGTTTTGGTGCAAGCGTTCACATGATTTCCAATGAACTTTATCTCACTTTTATGCCTAAAAAAAAAAGCACAATTACAAAAAATGAACAATTACCTTGTGAGGTTTGATGGTGTGGCCCATGAATGCCACCGTGTCTGCCAATAAAATGGTTTTCTTTGGCGATTTTGGTGTGATCTGTCTTACACTCAAATTCCGGAATATGCTCCTAATTCAATATTAAGAACCGAGAAATGATATGTCTACAACATTTTTACAACAAATTCTAAGTGGCAAGTTGTTACTGGTTGTTATTTTTGGGGCAAAAAAGTAATCTTAGTGTTGGTTTTAAATTTGAACCAATAACAACTAACCACCTGTGATTTGTTATAAAAATATTATAAAATTATTGTAGATGTAGTATCTCTCTTAAGAACCTCTCTTGATCTACGTAGAGGTCCAGCTCAACCAGACTGTAGGTCCAAAATCAAGATACTGGCCTAGGAAGACGTCATGTCAGACATTAAATCTCATATGATCTAATATATGGACCGGCCTCTACTTATTTACTTGGTTGGATTATCGTAGAATTCAAGATTAAACGGGCCAAGTTAATGATATTACGCAGTATAAACTTTTTTTTTTCAAAAAAAATACAATATATGTAAACACACAATAAAAATTTTATTTTAAAAACCATATTATAGCAAAGAAGGAAATGTTTTTGAATTTTAAATTCAAAATTAAATGGTGGGTTCCAGTTAGCTCAACTGGTAAAGTTTCTGATAGTTGTATAAGAGATCTGGGGTTCAATCCCTGTCTACACCAAAAACTGATTGATGTCTTGGTCTGATGATAAAGAACTATCATCAGAAGCGGACGTCATAGGTTAAAACTCTCTCAAAAAAAATTCAAAATTAAATGCAAATTCAAATCATATCAAATTATACCAGCAAAGAAAATTCAATTAACCAAGTCAAATCACATGTGAAAAATCACCGATTGGTTTAGATTACTTGTTTATGGGAGGCTATCTATTTAGAAAAATCTAATCAATTTAATTCAAATACTTTTTTTTTCAGTCAAAAATCAGACCGTGCATAACAGGAAACATATTTAAGTAAGCAATATCAGTCCTAATAAAGAATTATATCATTACTTAACATTAAATTGCCCTAATCAGGGGGGTTCCTAATTAATGCAACTAAATTTAATCTAAGTTAAATCACATGTGAGATTTACTTGGCTTGCATTCAATCAAGTCATTAATGTAATTCAACCAAATTCCTAAGAATCAAGCATGTGAGGAGATAACCACCGCATACCCTTAGTACGATGGTCACTCCATAAGTATAAGTACTTATAGGGTGTAAGGGGGTAAGAGCTGGAGTTTAAGCTTCTAGGAGACAACTTCACACATATATGCACTTAGATTAGGTTAGAGTGAAATTTCTATCCTGTATAAAATAAATAAATAAATAAAAAGCATGTGAGCCGATTAAAAAAAAAAAAAAAAAATCTAGAGTTTTGGTTCAAGGGCAAGTAGCAGCATACAGACTACTTTAAGATGCGTACACAATAATGAGCTATGCATAAGCACCTTGAAGGCAAAAGCCCTAATATATATATATATATATATATAGTATTTGAGATCAATTTGCAAAATAACAATTCATTCGTGTGTATATTAAGCAATATTTAAATGCAAGAAAATTCGAAATAAAATAACATATTCATTATATTATTTATCTAATAGGGGTTTATTTACATAAAAAATCATTTTGAAATTGTAATTATAAAAATGTTATATCAGGAGGGTTTTGGTTTTGGTTTGAAAAACCATTATATTTATTTATTATTTATTTATATAATTTTTAAATGCATTTATTGTATTATATAATATAATAGAAGAAATATTAATAGATTTTTTGGGTGGGACTTGCCCCCCCTCGACCCCCTTGGCTCCGCCCTTGCCTTAACCCAAGGGTTAAGGCCTCCAAATCAATTGACTGATACCCTTGGTCTTTAGGCAGAACCTCCACTAACTAACACACCAAAAGTTTAGAACTAATCCAAAAGCCAAAAGCCACTTTTGTAAATGAGAGGAGAGATAAAGAGCCCGTTTGGTAAGAGATTTCTAATAACGTTGTTTAAGTGTTGTGAAAATACGTGTGAGTAAAAAAGTGTTGTGAAAATATGTGTGAGTGAAAAAGTGTTGTAAAAATACTTGTACTATTGTTTAAATTTCTCACATCAATCACATGAGGCATGCTTCTTTCAATTTCTCAGGACCTCTCTTTGTAGGAGAAATATAGAAAATTATTAGGTACTTCTGGAGTAAAGTAATGTGGCGCTCCTTCCTCTCATAGTTATGGTGAGCCTCACTGCAACATACATACATATGAGCAAACCCTACGTATGCAAACTTGGTGTCTTGGTTGTCTGTGTGAGAAACCATGACCCAAGGAGGGAGTTGAGACAGGTTTCATCATACCCCCCCTAGATTAAGAGTTCTACATTTGAAGTCTCCACATGTCTTATTAAGACAAAAAAACAAGAAAACCAAAAATGATAAATACATCTTTATTCCATTAAAAAAAATATTCAAATTACATGATTCTAGAATGAGAAATAGAAATTACTAAACTTTGTTTCCTAGTCAAAATTAAGAAATAATATATGACGTCGATTACTAGTTACATTCTGAAAATGTAAAAATTATATTGAAAAAACTTAGTCAAGAATCGTTTGTCCAAGATTGGAGACTAGGTTACTTAATGGGAAAAATTATTTGATTTTACATGTTTGGCATGCTATGATATGCGTGAATGTTGTGTGACGTGAATAATGGTAATAATTCAAATTAAAAGATAAAATCATTCATGTGATCGTGGGAAACTTAGGTCTTGCTCAAAAACATAGTAGGTGGAAAAGAATCTTTCCGGGTCAATGTAGCAATAGTCTAGTGCCTTCAGCCTTGACCATTTTTATGACAAACGAAATTGAATGGTATGCGTCAAATGAATCTGCTTTTTTCTCTCGTCTTTTCTCTATATCTTCATACTATCTTTATATTCTAACCGTATACAAGCGTCTGTCTCAAATTTATGGAGTCAATATATTCACCCAACCAAAAGCCAAGACTTTTCCTTTGGACAAAATCAAGCTTTCCATCCATCAGTTTTGGACCTACTAATATTATTTCGTTTCCCTAAAGGTTAACAAAAAAAGTCTTTCTTTCTTTTGGTGCAAAAAGGGAGAAAATCCATTCTTGAGCTATAAGGTTCCTGCAATCAAAAATCAAATGAGCAATAATATCCGGTGGATAATCACCTTAATTCTTTTGGTGTCCATCATAAAGCAATAGTAAAATCAATTTCTATATTAATATTTTTAAAGCCTGGACAACAAGGTAAGTTGCCAGAATATTGTAATTATCTCCAGGTTTGGCCCTAGAGATAATCGGTCCCTGTTTGTTCTTCCTAGATTTGGCCTTCTATGCACTTAGTAATTAATGTGATGAACAAGGACAAGATTTAAAAGATAAACCAAAATTTATTTATTCGTAAAAATCTATTATTGCTAAATAGGTATACAATCTTGTTACGTGACAAGAATTATTGATCAATCTACAAGCATAAATATAAAGATGGTTGTGTCACCAAAGGTTGGTGCAATCTAGAACTTACGAATCTCAAGGTTCACAGGAAGACCGTTAACAGGAATGGGTGATGGATTGTACGTAATCTTTTCATTTGGATTTGCTTTCTCCCATTTAAATTTTGTCACCACATTATGCATAAACACTAGTATCTCTAATCGAGCATATTCCTTCCCAGGGCACATCCGAGGTCCGCCTCCAAATGGTACAAAAGTGTAAGGTGTTGGCCCATTCCCATCAAATCTTGAAGGATCAAATTTCTCAGGATCTGGGAAATATTTGGGATTTTTATGTGTGGAATGTGCAGTCCAATATGTCTACAAAAAAAAAATCAATTTTGAACACTTAGTATCACGATTTAAATACATAGAAGTGCTGGTAGGTTCTAGTTAGTTCAACTGGTAAAGTCTCTAATGGTTGAATAAGAGATCCGGAGTTCAATCCCCGTCTACACTCAAAACTGATTAGTGTAATGGCCTGATAATAAAAAGCTATTATCAAGAGTAAACGTTATAGGTTGAAACTCTCTAAAAAAATACATGGAAGTGCTGTATAATTTAGGTTATGTATGAGTAAGTGTGATATACCTTCCATCCTTTGGGAATTTTAAAACCTGCGTAAGTGAAGTCAACTATAGCCTCTCTAAATGCCCCTTGAGCAGGTGGTGACAATCTCATGGCCTCACATGCCACATTCCAAGAGTACTTCATCTTTTGAATGTCATCCCAATTTAGCAAATCTTTGGGACCTTTGGATTTTGCAATTTCCTTTTGCTCTGTTTAACAAAATTATCAACAAAAAAAATTGCCCTCCTTTCATTAGATTAATATTACCAAATTGAGTTTATGAGTTATATTTTATTTAGTCAAAAGCTTGTAACTCAACTAATTGACATCTTCTCATATTTTTAAGAGAGACATTTAAGGTTCAAATCCTCATTCCTCGTTGTTGTCATTGAATTATCAAAACACAGTTATATTGTACTTCCATTTTGAAAGAAAAACAAAACGAAATAAAAACAAAAAGTCTAAAGACACACAATCTTGTACACACTTCACAACAATTAGTGTATATGTCAAATGAAGATTTGATTAATTTTCACAAATACCAACAGTGGTCCCAAATGTAAATAATTCAAGAATACGTGGCTTTTGATTTTTTGAAATCTAAAGTGGCCTCATGCTCAATGACACAGACTTCACTGTACAGGACACGGCAAATGTGTACCATCGCTACCAATTTATACTTGTTTCAAGTCAGTCAAGTCACCCTCTTTGAATATCATATTTTCTTGAAATAATAGAATATATAATTCCATGTTATCAACAAAAAATATATATATATATATATAAATAAAATTCCAGGACAATCATAATAAATACTTAATATATATAATATATAATTTCATATACCAACACAATCATACTAAATATCCGTTAATAACTACTATTATTATCAAACTTTATACTTAGATAAAATAAATAAATAAAAGAGAGAAAAAAATTGTAATACATTAAATTGTTTCGTGCATTGCACAAGTTACTAACTATTATTCTATATTATAGAAGTAAGAAATAAAATCTTAGGTTAAAATATTGTTTTCGTTCTTTAATTTTGCATTAGTTTTAATTTTTGTCCTTAACAAAAATTTGTTTTCAATCCCTAAACTTTTTTTTTTTCAACAAGCATTTTTAGAAAATAACAATTCTATTCAGTTTGGTTTCAAAAAACTTGCAAAGATTTAAGAAATAAAAAGAATTGAAAAAATAAAAATAAAAACCTTTTGCAATAGTTTAAAGATGAAAAAAAAATGAAAATTTTAAATTTAAAAATAGTGAGTGTAACATTTTTAAGAGTTTAGGACGAAAAAAAAGGTGCAGCATTTTCAATAGTTTAGGACCAAAAAATAAATAAACTTTTTAAGGCTTAGGTAAAAAAACGAAATTCATACTGTAAAACAGAGATATGCTATAAACATAACCAAATAAAAGTACCTTTTAATACATCATGGTAAACCTGAGGAAACTCTGCCAGATAATTCACTACAAAAGTGATAGCTGTACTAGTAGTATCATGGCTAGCAATAAGTAAACCTATAATCTTGTTAGCAATCTCCTTCTCATTCATAACTCTGCCATTTTCATCTGATGCAAGGAGCATACGAGTCAACAAGTCATGAGCAGCTGACGACCTTTTGTTCTCGGATAGCTCCTTCTTCCTCTGTTTGATGATTGATAAAAGCTCATGGCGTATAACTTTTCCTCCTTTGATGGCACTGTTGAAGGCTGTGCCTGGAAAATTTATAGGCACAGACATTAAACCAGCAGTGACAAGAGCAAAGGGATCAGCAAATCTTGTCACATGGTTAGGATCTTTGATACTCATGAACAACCTACAAGCCAATGCAAAGGTATACTTCTTGGAGAGTGGAAAAACCTTGACTTTATTGTAAGGAGACCAATCTAGTTCCAAGTGTTCCTTTGCCATGGAGTCCATGATAGGTATGTAATGTTGAAGAGCTTCTGGCTTGAGAAATTCAGGTAGGAAGCTCCTCATTATAGTTGATTCTTCTTTGGAAGAGTTTCCAAGAGCTTCAGGAAAAAGCAAAGCTTTTTTCATGGAACGTGGCCACCAAGAAGTGACGTACTTGTTCTCTTTAGAGAACAGAAACTTGTTCCCTGAAGCACCACAAAATACAGCCAAGTTCTCTCCAAGTAAGGAAGTTTGGAAGACCTCATGTGAGTATTTGGTCATTCTATCATTGATGAATTTCTCTGGGGTTCCCTTTCTTCCAACCATTACAAATTCCAAAGTTTCCCCAATGATCGGCCATCCCTTTTTACCAGGTGGGAACTTGGCACGAGTGGACTTTTGTTTGTAAATAAGGAAGATGAGAGAAAAGGAAATCGAGAGAAGTGCAAGGTGAAGCAAGTTTGGGAAGAAATCCATGGCTATTTCCACAGTAACGCCAGTAAACAAGAGCAAGAAAGGCGATGGAAAAGCTCTAGCAAATTTGATTGAAATGTCTTAATTTAGTTGAGATATATATGGGCTAAGAAGAGGGTCAGTTTTTCTGTTCACGGCAAAAAAGCAATTTATTTTGTGGTCAATTCAGAGTCAATAATCAATACGTACGCCTAAGATATAATTTAAAGCTGTACATATAATTTTTCTTTACTTTTATTATTATTAATTTATAAACGATAGTATGAGGAGGATTTAATCAGTAGATGTCTTCATAAAAACACACAAAAAAAAAAAAAAAAAATTAATTGACTTATCTCTTTAAAAACATCAAAATATATTGACTAACTACATGCACCCTAGCATGCCCAAATAACTTCTTTGGGCATACTGGTGTGCCTGTGGTAGCCCCCCCACCCCCCAAAGAAAAACCATTTCTTTGAAAAATTTAAGTTGTATATTGGATGAATCATATTTTAGAGTTTATAGTTGCCCCTTTCAAATTTTTGGATTGGTCCAAATAGCCCAAAAAACACTAATCACCTAACCATTTCTTTGGGCCTGTGGCCCTTCTATAGTCCAAATACAACATAACAAAAAATCCACAAATCACCAATATCATAATTCAATAATTCATAACCAAAAAAGTCTCATAGAAAAAAAAATTCCCTTGTGGGGGTGACAATAATTTATATGACTTTTTAATTGATTTATAAATTATGGGAAAGTCAATTACAATATTTAAATTTTTTTCAAAAGATAAAATGCAAAATTATTTTAGAAGCCAATATTGATGATGTAGCACTGTCAACTCTTAATATTCTAATTTTTTAAAATCCTCAAACAAAGTTTTGAAAACTTCATTAGTGTGATTTTTAGTTGCATCCAAAAGTATGGATTTATTATATCGGTGAGTTGGTCAACGTGATAAAATCAACATTTAATTCCAATTACCCAAAATCTGGAAATCCGAAGTCCTCTTCTTTTTTTATTCTTCTTCTTTGAAAAGGTTAGAATATCATATTGTAACTTTCAACTTTTTTGGTTCATATTATTTCCTTCTTGACTTAAATATTTATGGTAATAAAGTGCAATTGTTTTGTCTACCATGATTTTTTTTTTAATAAACTATGTCACTTAAAATTTTTTTGGTTCATGCTTTGGCCCCCCCAAATTCAAATCCTGGTTCTATCCCTGTGTGTGCACGCTGGCATGCCCATGGCAGCCCACGTGACATGCCTGTGTGCATGTGTGCATACAAGTATGCCCAAATAAGTGGTGGAGCCAAGTTAGGACCAAATGGCCCCCCAAAATTTTTGGAAAAAATTATATATATTGGAGTTACTTTAATAAAAAAGCTAATATGGAAAGCGTAAAACCGACTAATACACTTTTATCAGGTAAACAGTCTACCCCTGTACCCGATACACATATCCCTGATTGTACTCAGTCCCCTAAGAGCATTAGCATTGGGGAATGCTAATGTTATTTTATTTTACAATTTTAAAAACCCACAATTCTATTATAGCATACCATTTTACAATACCTTCACATCCCAAAACTCTATTTTTATTAAAATATTATTTTTTAATATTTCTTTATTATTTCTTTATAACTGTCATTTTTTTTTTCAGACACCTATTTCCTGGGCTTTCCAACAGTCTTTTTTTTTTCCCCCTCTGCTTCTCCCTCAACCTCTAGCAACACACAAGCCATCAACAACCACAGCCACGACACCAAAAAACCAAGCCACCGATCAAAAACCCACGCCGCCGACCTCAACCCATCAACAACCACAGCCACGGCACCAAAAACCCATCAGCCCATGCCGCCGATTTGAAACCCACCGGAGCAAACCCATTCAAAAAAAATCATCATCGGAGCCACCATCGGAGCTACCGATGATCAACCCAACCGATCCACCCACCGATCAACAGATCCACTTCTTCAAACCCACCATCAACCAATCCCAGCCCACTGATCCAACCATGACCCAAACACCGGACCCAACCCACTTCAGCCACAACCCAACCACGACCCACAACCCCTTTAGGCACCGGTCACAGCAAAAAAAAAAAAAAAAAAAAAAAACCCACAACCACCAAAGTGACCCACACCGTCACCCACGCCAAAAGAGAAAAAAAAAAAAAAAGCAACCACAGAACTGCCGGATCGCAACCCACCAAAAAAAACTGAGCCACTGTGATGCGTGATGTATGTTGGGAGGAGAATGGTGTTTGGGTTTGAAGAGAGGAGAGAGCAGATGAGAAACAGAGAAGGAAGAGAGAAAAGAAAACTGAAATAATGAGAGAGAGGAGAGAGAAATTTTGGGGGAAAAAGGAATAAATTTTTTTTTTTTTTAGAATACTGCTACAGTACAATTCTAACTTTAGAATTGTACTGTAGCACTATTGCAAAAAAATTTGCAATAGTTGGGTTTAGCATTGTCTGATGCAATGGATTTTAAGGCTTAAAATGCCAAATTGACCTTAGATATGACATTAGCATTCTCCAATGCTAATGCTCTAACTCCCCTCAACTTCCTAACCCGATCCTATCACCTCCCATAATTCCCTCAGCTACTCCTAACCCGTACATAACTCCATCAAACATAAACCCTAAACCTACTTGGAAACATATCCTTAGGGCTGACGTGGAACATACTCCAAAGCAGGTTGTCTCGGGTGGGAAAAAATGAGCAAGCCCTGATGCTCAACAACAAACTGCATTACCAAACAAACGATATGTGGTTTCTCAGGTTGATAAAGAAAACATACAGATATTGGTAGAGGTTGGTTTCCAGCCCTGCTAGAAGCTATGAGTTTGTTAGTTTGGAACTATTGTGGGTTTGGGAATCTACATACAGAAAATCAACTTACAGATTTGGTGTGGGCAAAAGATCCCTCTGTCATGTTTATAGCCGAGGCATGGACAAATAAAACTAGGCTAGAACGGGTACAAAGAAGAATTCAATTCAAGAATTTGTTTGAAGTTCCAAGGAAAAATAAAGGAGGTGGATTGGTGATTTTTTGGAAGGAAGATTTTGACTTGGATATTGAAGCTTGCTCACAAAACCATATTGATATAACGATCAACAAGAACAAAGAGAATGAATGGATGTTTACAGGCTTCTATGGGGAATCGGATACACACAAGAGACATGAATCTTGGGCAAAGCTACAGCCTAAAAACCGTGGGACATCTCCATTGTTATGTGCCAGCGACTTCAATGAGATCACGTGTCAGTCTAAAAAGCAAGAAGGAAGACTGAGACCATGCAGTCTTTCCGAGATGTATTGGATGAATGTGGTTTCATGGACTTGGGATTTGTGGGCTTTCCTTTTACCTGACACAAGCACTTTGCCGATTTCACAGTGTGGGAAAGACTAGACCGATCTATGGCCACTAATGGTTGGTTCTCGATATTTTCAGGTATGAGTGTGCACCACCTCGATGTAACAACATTTGACCATAAGCCCTTATGGATTGCTCCGGATGGTATGGATTGTAGCTACCAAAAACCTTTTCACTTTGAGCAAATGTGGATGACTGACAAGGGATGTAGTGAAACAATTGAGGCAGTTTGGAGTGAAGGTCTACTGATCTATGGGATACAAGGATGATAAAAAAAATTGACAAGTGTGGTAAGGAGCTATCTCAGTGGAGCAAGAAGTGTTTTGGTAGTGTTCATAAGGAACTAGGGAAAAAAAAAATGTGGCAGAACAGGTAGCTCTTCGTATCGGAGATTCAAGCCGTATGAGATTCTTGGAAAGTGAGGTAAATATGTTGCTAGACAAAGAGACCAAAATGTGGGGCCAGCGGTAAGGTCCTATGGCTTAAGGATGGTGATTGAAACACTAAGTTTTTCCATAGCAAAGCTTCACAGCGTCGACGACGAAACTACATAACCAAGCTACACGATGCAACTGGCAGGTGGTGTTCTTGACAATACCAAATAAATGCCACTATTGTTAATTTCTATCAAGCACTATTTACCACAAGAAACCCTAGCAATTTTGAGGATGTGGTTGATTCAATTCCTCAAGTTGTGACTGTTAAGATGAATAAGAAGCTTGTGGCAAATTTCACTATCGAAGAGGTAGAGGTAGCCTTAAAGTAGATGGCTCCTTTGAAAGCACCTAGCTCGAATGGTATGCCCCCTCTATATTATCAAAACTATTGGGCTTTACTTGGTTCTGATGTCTCAAACTCTATTTTTCATTATCTCAATTTCGGTTTTTTACCTTAATCTCTATTTCATTCTTTTATCACACTGATTCCTAAGCTTAAAGATCCAAAATATGTGACAGGGTTTAGACCTATAAGTTTAAGCAATGTATTGTACATAATTTTTGCTAAAGTTTTAACCAATCGTTTGCAAGTTATTATGCCTCAACTTATTTCAAAACATCAAAGTGCCATCATGTTTGACCCGTTGATCTCTGATAATATCTTGGTGGCCTTTGAAACTTTACATTACCTTCGGAACCACAATAAGGGTAAGACTGGTTTTATGACTTTAAAGCTCGACATGAGCAAGACCTATGATAAGGTGGAGTTATCGTACATGGAGAAAGTTTTGATCAAGATGGGTTTTCATGATAGACGGGTGAAACTCATGATGGTGTGCATCACCACAGCCTCTTACTCCATTTTGATTAATGGAGAACCTCATAGGCACATCACTCCAACAAGAAGATTGCGTCAAGGAGACCCACTATCTCCTTACCTCTTTCTCATGTGCACCAATTACATGGTTTGATAAACAAGGCAGCCACTAATGGAGTTATTCGGGGTGTTTCATTTTGTCAAAATGGGCCTAAATTAACACGTCTCCTTTTTGTAGATAATAGCTCAATCTTGTGCAGGGCCAAAGAAGGTGAATGTCAAAGTTTGCTGGATATTTTGGCTAAGTATGAGAGAGATTCTGGGCAGCAAATCAATAGATCAAAGACCACTCTCTTTTTCAGTAAATCTACTTCTTAGGATACACAATCAGTGATCAAGGTTATGCTGGGAGTAACTGTAGTTTAGCAATATGAAAAATACCTTAGTCTCCCTTTTCTTGTTGGTCGTAACAAGAAAGAAAGCTTCACACATATTAAGCAGCAAGTTTGGAAAAAACTACAAGGCTAGGAAGCAAAACTACTCAGTCAAGCTGGGAGAGAGATTCTGATAAAGGCCGTGGCACAGGCTCTCCCAACCTATACCATGGGTTGCTTTAAATTACCTTCTACACTTTGTCATGAGATTAAAACCTTGATTTGTAGGTTTTCCTAGGGACAACGGGGCGACAATAGAAAGATTCATTGGGTAAAGTGGCTAGATTTGTGTAAACCAAAAACTCAGGGAGGCATAGGTTTTAAAGATCTTTCTATATTCAATAATGCACTTTTGGCTAAGCAAACATGGAGAATCCTACATGATACAAATTCTCTGTTTTACCGAGTCTTCAAAGCAAAATTCTTTCCTAATACCACAGTGATAAAGGCTAAAAATCCAGCCAATGCTTCTTTTGCAAAGAAGAGTATAACGAAGGGGTGAGAAGTTATTAAAAAAGGTGCAAAGTGGAGATTAGGCTCGGGAACCTCAGTCCACATATGGAGGGATAATTGGTTGCCATCAAAAACTAAACCCAAAGTTGTTTCACCAAGGTTTAAGGGGGGTGAAACTGCCATGGTTAGTGAATTAATTGATCAGGTTTACGGAGTATGAAGAGAGGATGTAATTGATCAAGTTTTCTTTGAGTTTGAAGCCTTCATTATCAAGAATATACCACTATGTAGATCTATTCAAGATGATGTCTTGATTTGGCCCTTCAATCTGGATGGAGAATACACAATTAAATATGGGTATAAGTTTCTACAGGAAGAGAGCAATCGCCAACAACTAGGTCCGTTTGATGTTGACTCGTTGAGGCTGCTGTGGAGTAAAATTTGGGGTTTTCATGTTCCAAATAAAATTAAGCACTTGGTATCACTACAACAAAAGTGGGCTATGGTGACGAAACCTTTCGTCACAATATGTCTGTATTTCGTCACTGAATACATATGGTGACGAAACAGCATTCGTTTTCGTCACAATATGTCCTTTCGTCACTGAATACTTTCGTCACCTAAGCTCCGTTATAGAATGTATTGGTGACAAAAATGTTTTGTCACCAATAAAAAAATGATAGGTGACAAAATTTTTTCGTCACCAATAAAAAATGATAGGTGACGAAAGTTTTTCGTCACCTAATATTTTCGTCACTAAACCTTATTTTCGGTGACGGAATATTTCGTCACCAAATGTTTTTTTTTTTTTTTCCAATTTCAATATATTAGGTGACGAAGTTTCGCGTCACCGATTTTTTTTTTTTTTTTTTTTTTTAATTTCAATAGATCACA
Source organism: Quercus ilex subsp. ballota (assembly GCA_032727855.1). Taxonomy (NCBI): domain Eukaryota; kingdom Viridiplantae; phylum Streptophyta; class Magnoliopsida; order Fagales; family Fagaceae; genus Quercus; species Quercus ilex. The sequence goes on from CM064909.1 coordinate 27,029,283, forward strand.
TGACAAAATATTTTGTCACCAATTTCTGCTTATAGTCAAATATGGCGATGAAAATTATCGTCACCAATTTTATTTATTTTTTATTAATATTCTTTACATTTACTTGCCATTACATTAACGTGTTAATTTCTAACCAAATCCATAAAAATAAATAAATAATAATAAATAAATAAATAAAACATCCATTCATTTCTAACCAAATCCATAAAAATAACATCCACACAATCCAAAAATGCAATAAAGATGTTCACAAAGTAATTACAACCATTTATATACAAATGATGTCTTAGCTTCCAAACTTTACAGAAAATTATTTGAGTTCAAGTAGTCCCACAAAAGCTATCTTTTTGCCACCAATCCCATATCTGTATAAGTATAAAGGAAAATGCATCAATAACAAATTAGACTACAAACCTATATCCCTGATAAGATGTACTACAACCAAAAAAAAAGTCATTATTATTAGTAAGACAATGCAGAAAATGTCCACATAAAACCCAATAGCAAACTAGACAAAATAATCATAATGCAACATCATATGAGGCCAAACTATTAAAGAAAGAAGACCCACAACATTCTCATCAAAATAAAAACCAAACTCACATTATAAATCATGGAGAAATCATAAAGAATGCAGAAAAATCACAATTTAAAACAAAAATAAATAAAGTGAAATCCAAAACAAAAACCCAGCCACCATCATAAACACAAACCCAACCACCACAATGAATAAAAAATCCAGCCAACTCTATTAAAAAAAAAAAAAAAAAAAACCACCACTTACACAAAACCCAGCCACCACCATAAACAAAAAACCCACACCATTAAACAAAAACAACAGCCACCACCATTAACACAAAAACCCAGTCACTACCATAAACAAAAAGCCCATCCATCACAATAAACAAAAAACTCAACCACCGCCATAAACAAAAAACCCACCACCACCATTAAACAAAAAACATAGCCACCACCATTAATACAAAAATTCAACCACTACCATAAACAAAAAACCCAACCACCACCGTTAAACAAAAAGCATAGCCACCACCATTAACACAAAAACTCAACCACTACCATAAACAAAAAAACCCACCACCACCATTAAACAAAAAACACAGTCACTGCCATTAACACAAAAACCCAGCCACTACATAAACAAAAAACCCAGCCATCACAATAAACAAAAAACCCACCACCAACATTAAACGAAAAACCCACCACCACCATTAAGCAAAAAACACAATCACCACCATTAACACAAAAACACAGCCATTACCATAAACAAAAAATCTAGCCATCATAATAAACAAATAACCCACCACCAATATTAAACAAAAAACCCAGCCCCCACCATAAACACAAAAACATAACCACACAATAAATAAAAAATCCAGCCACCATCATTAATACAAAACTCATCACCACCATTAAACAAAAAACACAATTGTAGCACAATTGTGCTACAATACCCTCACACATATAAGAGGTTACTATAGCACAATTGTAAAAAATTTTACAATTGAGAGATCGGGTAATGCTTGTTTTTGTGTTTTTATGCTAAAATATAGCAACATATACCATATACAAGCCCCAATACTAATGCTCTTAGGCAGGAAAATAAAACACTAACTAAGGTGTGTTCTAATTAGTAGATGAGCTCCCCCCCCCCCCCCCTGCCACAAATGTCACTGTCACCCTTGCTCCTCAAATATTGTATGATGCAATCCATCTCTCCTCCAGCCTAAAGTTTGCATCCTGGAGCTCTTCTACTCAACCCTCGAGTCGTTGAATATACTGAGTTGAGGAAGATGAGGCAGGAGTCCTAAGAGATGAGGAAGGCCTTATGCCAAGTCCCTTCACATAGCCAGATCTCGACTAAAGAACCATCATAGATATCTCCTCTTCGGTCAAAGGATGTGCTTCAGGAGTGCTACAATGCTCATCTTGTACTCTCAACATTTCTTGCTATCATTCCAAATAATAGAAACCATAAAAAATACATATGTTCTAATTTTGCAAACATATATAAAATAGAAATACATATATTCTAGTTTTGCAAACTCAAGGCATGTACTGATATACATACATATGTATGTTCACAATCAGAGTGTACCCACTGTTTTGTCTTTGAATTGAAGCAGGTATCATAGTAGAGTTGTGCCAGCTTAGGAATATGACCTCCATTTTTCCATTTTTGATTAGTTTGCTTTCCAATGTTAGAAGACAAGTTAATTAATTACAAGTAATATACTAAGATTTTGAAAAATTGAAATAACACACCGCCTCATCCAACCTAACTGCAAGCGACTTCTTTCCACATCTGTGAATGTGTTTGTCAACCGTTCCCTCTTTATTTCTGTTTCTAGCTTTTCTTTCTAAGACTTTCTATAAAGAATAAAAACCAAGAAAATATTAGAGTTTTGACTTAAGTTATATATATCTACTCCACCTTCCAAATAAGTATGAATCTAAAAAATTTGATAGAACAAATAATCTAGTAAACATGACACCACAATAAGATCTACATAAAACATTAATCCAATGCATATATAGGTAGGCATTATCTAGGTGAAAGGTGAGAACATACTTTACTTATAATTAAAATTTTTCAAAGTATTAATTACCAGCAAATCTTCGTCACTCCAATTTTCCATCAATTAGTTTAATCCATTTTTCTCTTGTGATATTTTTTCGTGGGTGGTTTCTTGCATACGTGCTTCCTTCATCCTTTACAAGTTTTTTATATTCTGCAAACAACCTGTCGTAGTGGCTACTCAATAATCTACCACACTTTGTATTTAGAGATTTGTTCACATGTACAGATTCTCTTTGTATATCAAATTGATCCTGCAAAGTGAAGTATGTATAAAGAAAATATTATTCCTTGAATTCAATATGCTTAGTAACAACATCAACAATACACTATAAAATACAGCATAAAGTATAAAGCAATGAAATGAAAACAACAAAATCAAGCTCATGGACAACTATAAACATTTAAAGTACTGCCACATTTTGAATGATCGTCTCTTTTTTACCACTATCAACATTCTTCCAACTATAAGAATTCATAGTGGACAAGTTCGTACGCACTTGTACACCAATTTGGCTAGTAAACTTCCCTATATGTTCACCAACAAAAGCAAAAAACCCTGAGGCAATGCGGACCGGTAGCTTCAACAAGTCCTTGTACCCCTAATCCACATATCATGCCACGGGCACGTCTACTAGTCGATGCTATCAAGACAAATATAAATTAAATCAACAAGTGAATCAAATATAGTGTGATTACGAAATCAAGTAATGGAACTTAAATATCTTGCCATCCGTGGTAAACGGTGTGCCCACAAGCTGTGCCTCTACATTAGTAGAAATTTGGGCAAGAGAATCTCCACCAAGATATGTGCTCGATGATGGGCCGGTATGCTGGACTGCTGGGGTTGATTCCTCACGCCTATAATGAGCCATCTGTATCATGCAAAAGTATATAAAGATATCTAAATTCATTACAAGTTAAGATATAAAAAAGTTATTTCATCATTTAAAATATCTTCAATCGATGATTTTCATTGATCATTCCAAGCACAATATTACAAAGTATCTCAGGCACCAAATCATGTATATAGTACTTCAGAATCTCCAGCAAGAAGTAGGCTCGATAATGGGCCCTTCTGCTGGACTGTTGGGGTAAATTCCTCATGTCATGAACGAGTGCTACGTCCTGGTGCCATCCATATCATACAAAAATATGTATAGATTTTTAAATTAATAAAAAAAAAGTTATTTAATCATAATATTACAAAGTACGAAGTTTTGCATGCACCAAATCATATATATAGTACCTTATTATTTAAAGAACTAGATAACTCATCATCACCAACAGCTGTTACATAGTCGTCGTCATCTACTTGAACATTTACTCTCTTTCTTCCCACATTTACACATTTAGGCAGAAAAGTTGACAGATGCTTCATTCCCAAAGCATTTATTCTCTCTTGGTTTTGCTTGATTCTTTGTGCTCTTTCCATCTCATATTTTGTTATTTTATTATGAGTGTCTTTGCCCTTTTTGGTCATTTCTACAATTATAGATTTACATAAAAAATATAATATAATATCTATTCATTACAAATTCTTCCCAGGTACAAAACATAAATTGGAACATCAAATAGAAATATACATGAACAAATAATAAAGAATCAAAAATTATTAAACACACGTTTCCATATACAAATGAAAAAAGTGAAATTTACATATCATAATCCATATCAAGATCCATATCAAAATCAGGTATGCTATGCACTTCATCTTCATTGTTATCCCCTTGCTCTCCCAAACCTTCTAGAATATTCTCAACTTCAATACCACCCTTACAATATTGAACATTATCTTCAACATCAATAGGGACAACATCGCTAATGGCTTCTTGTTGGAATGCTTCATTAGCTTCTGTTTGATCATTGGATTCTCCATCACTCACCTTTGGCACATCAAACACTCCCCTATATTGTACGCATTGCACAACATGCCAAGGTTCACCCCATTTGGTATCATGAAGGTAGAAAACTTGTTTCGCCTAACTAGGTAATATGAAAGGGTCATTTTAATACCATCGACTTTGCACATTGATACTTATGCAATGTGTCTCAGTTTGTATCATTCTCCTTCGGTCGGTCTTATTACTAGTATTGTATTATTCACACTGAAACAAAACATACATATACTCCAATTCCCAAATTTTGCACACATGACCATAGAAGTCGCGTATTTGTACATCATGGTCCCCTTCTGTAGATACACCACTATTCTGGGTTACACGATGATTATCCAAGTCTTTTGTATGGAACCTTACACCATTGACCATGCAAACCGAGTACTCTTTCACTAGCAACTTAGGACTATTTGCTAATGACCACATTTGTTTTGTAACTTTTGATGAATCATTCTCTTACAATCTATTCATCTATAATGACATGCAAAATTTGACATCAATAGTGAGAAAACTATATAATTGCTTGATACTGTTTAATGTGTCACAAGATTCAAAATTTCTTACACATTCTTTAAACCACTTAGGAAACTCTCGTCGTTGTATTTGAGTTATGTCTTCTCCAGTTGGATTATGTAATGTGTTTTTGCGTTCATTATTCAAAACAAGTGCTTTATATTTAGCTAAGAAATGCAAATAATATTAAGGACAATTCAAGAATAATCAAAATACGACATCACATACTCTAAATACGGCTCCAACTCGGGACAATTGTATAACAAATACCCTTGAGCAATATCACGCAATTCACGTGACATCCCCATATCATTCCGCCTAGACCCAGTGGGTCGAGCTGTTTGTGAGAAAACTGACAACCCTTAGCCATATTCACCACAGTCTGCATTTCTTTCCCTTCTATGCACGATTTCAACTACATCAGGATATAATGACGAGAATGTAATACACTCCTTAAGAATGTAAGCCTCTGCAATTGAACCTTCTGGTCGAGCTCGGTTGGAAACATATATTTTCAACGTTCCAAGAAACCTTCAAGGAAAAATGAATTGGAAGTATGACTACATACGCAATATAATTTGCTTAAAAAAAACATTCGGCAAATCCATAATTAATGGATGGAGGGAGTTACCTTTCAATTGGATACATCCATCTATATTGCACTGGTCCTCCAAGAATGGCTTCAAGAGGTAGGTGAACAGCAAGATGAACCATTACATCAAAGAAGGCTGGAGGAAAGTACCTCTCAAGTTTGCATAGTATGAGAAGTATATGTCCTTCTAATTTCTCCAAGTCACTCTTCCTTAGGGTCCTAGAGCATAAATCTTGAAAGAAGCTACCCAAATCAAACAATACTGTACAAATATCCTTATCATCAAAACTCTGCATCCCAATTGGAAGAATCTGCTGTAATAGCACATGACAGTCATGGCTTTTCAAATTTAATAGTCTACCATTTCTTGTGTTCACCAACCTCGATATGTTTGCTGCATAGCCATTTAGACACTTAACTAATTTCAAAAATTCATAAAAACCATCCTTTTCTTCAAGATACAATGAAAAGAAGGCACGATGCTTGTCAAATGATCCATTAGGAGGTTCTTTGAGGTGCAAAACACTCCTTATGCCCATATTTTTCAAGTCCTTGCGTGCCTTTTCTGTGTCCTTGTTTTTCCCCTCAATTCCCAACAAAGTTCCGAATGTACTCTCACTAATATTTTTCTCAACATGCATGACATCAATGTTGTGTTTAAGCTTCTTATACCTCCAGTATGGTAGCTTGTATAAGATACTTTCCTTTGATCAATTTGGTTCCCCAATAATTGGACGCTTTTTCTTATTGTTTGGATCCTTTCCTAAAATTATATTTGGCATTCGGTCTAATTGCTCATTTATCTTTTCCACTGGTAACTCCAAGGATCTCATCCGTTTCTCAACTTTACCATTGAATAACCAACTCCTTCGCTAAGGGTGGTCATAGGCAAGTAGGCTCGATCGTTAGTGTATCCAATTTTACTTTCCAATGTCTCCAAATATGGTTCATCATTGCAAGTGTAACAAGCATGATAACCCTTTGTCCTCCACCCAGACACATTACCAAATCTAGGATAGTCATGTATTGTCCACAACAAAGCGGCATGCATCTGAAAATGCATACCACAAGATGCATCGTAAGTGCATGCACCATCTTCCAACAACTCCTTCAACTCATCAACCAATGGCCTCAAGAAAACATCAAGCTCATTTCCTAGTTAATCGGGTCTAGGAATAAGTAAGGACATCAAAAAATAAGGTTTTTTCATAACTAACCAAGGCAGTAGGTTATAGGGAATGAGTATGACAGGCCACATACTATAGTTGTTGTTCATATTTCCAAAAGGATTAAAACCATCTGTAGCCAACCGTAACCTCACATTGCGAGGTTCTTCGGCAAACTCACAATGTTTCAAATCAAACTCCTTCCACACCTGACTACCGGCTGAATGCCTTAATATCCCATCATTCACACGTTTTTCCATGTACCATCTCATGTCTTCAGCTCTTTTTCTAGACATATATAATCTTCGCAACCTCGGTGTCAATGGGAAGTAGCGCAATACTTTTTGAGCAATCTTCTTACCACCTATTTTATTATCCTCGTATCTAGGCGCCTAACACACCAGATCGAAGAAGCAAACATTTTAAACATTTAAAGGTAATAGTTTGAGGCAAATATAGTTTTTGCCTCAATCTGCGTATATACTTTGAGGCAAACTACGTATTTGCCTCAAACACATACGCAGATTGAGGCAAAAACTATACTTTGAGGCAAAAACATTTTAAATAATACTTTGAGGCAAACATTTTTACCTCAGTCATACAAAATTTGAAGAAGCAAACATTTTAAACATTTAATACGCAGATCGAGACAAATATAGTTTTTGCAATAATCTATAAATAATTAAAGGGCATAATGAAACGGTAATACTTTCTTTTTCTTTTCTTTTTTTTAATGCTCCATTTGTTTCGTTGGAAAACTTTATGTAAAAATAGTTTTCCAATTTTTCAGTATTAAACAGTGTAAAAACAAAATAGGTCAAATGAAAATTTTATTTAGTTAATGGAAAACTTGGTTAAAATATGATTTCTTATTTTTAAGAGATTGTTTTCCAATAAAATTTGTTGGAAAACAATCTATCTCACTCTCATGCCCATGAAACAAAGGGTTTGAAGCTACTGATGTCTACTGAGAACTAAGTACAGTCTAGGATCATGAATATGAACTAAATTGTATTACTTCTTTTCATATAGTCCGTTTCTTTATTAGGATAGACAAGGTATATCCTTGAAGTGTTATTTGGCTTCTACATTAGATTTTCAGTTCGTCACCAAGTTTGGTGTTCTTGAGCTTGCACTACAAAAAAATTGGTCTACAGTTGCATTTTTAAAACACAACTATAGGTCCTAAAAATGCAGGTATAGATCCATTTTTCCTATAGCTGCATTTTTAATTATGGCCTATACACCGTGGCAATAGACCAATTGGTCTATAGTCGCATTTTTAAAAACGTTGGTATAAGTCTTTAAACAAGAGGACCCGGCTCCCTTGGACCCCACCTAGGTCCATCCCTGACATCATCACACTTATAATATATGAATTTTACGAGTTAGTCATATACATACATTATGAGAGTGATTTTGTACGTAAACACATGAATTTTTTTTTTTTTTTAAAGGTAGGAAAGACTCACGAGGACGGACTTAATAATTTCCACATGCGAAAACAACAAGAAAAGAATGCATTTTGCGACAGCTTTATAGTCTCTGCCTAATGTCTTCTTTAATCAGCTTGAAATATGATGGTCAGAAAGAATGTACGTGAAGTGGCACAAATTTGTTTACCACTGCTCTTATTTGTCTTAGACATTCCATTCATCGCGTGTTGCACGGTAGCCTATTGAAAGCAATTGTTGAGACCATTCTAGAAGATTAGACATTGTATTATTATTATTATTTTCTTTATTAACATAGTAAGCAAGAGAAATTTGTTCCGCATTTTGGATCTTCCAGAACCATAGATGATTTGTCAATGACCTTAATGGACGGAGCCACTCTTGGACAATGGGGGCAATCCTCTCTCTCTCTCTCTCTCTCTCTCTCTCTCTCCCCCCCCCCCCCCCCAAAACAACAAATTTTTTATAAATAAATTTATTAGTATATTATAGGTATTTATTTTAGCAATTTTATTCTACAAAATTACACTTTGCTCTCTTAACAATTTTTTTAATTCTTTTGAGAGTAATGTTATAGTCACAAAATTTTCTACAATATTTTTACGAACGGTTGAGATAACAAATTTTTATTGGTTCGTATCTAAACTCACAACTTACATTACTTTTTTACATAAAAATAACCACTAACCACATCAGCAATTTATAAAAATGTTTGTAGCACTAGCATTTTTCTCATTTTAAAGACTATAAAAAAAAAGTTTATAAATCTAAAATCTAAAACAAAATATACAAGCTCAAAAAAATATTAGCACAGTAACAAAAATTACCAATAGCAAAAATATAATATATATATATATATATATATATCACCCAAAACAAACATCCTAACCCTTTAAAAAAATTTAACAAAATAATTTTGTCCTAACCTAGCAATACGCATCAAAGACACTAAAAAAAATAATAAATAAATAAATAAAACCTCAATGGCTAACACAGTAGAGCTAGATGCCGAAGCCATCGCATGTAGCTAGCATCAAAGTCACCCCCCTAATTCCAAATCCTGGTTCCATCCCTAGCACCTCCTTAGAGGTACCAAGTACGGGTGAGCATGGTCTCTGAGACATAAGATGGCAGGAGTGTGGGATAGATTTAGGAATTTCTAACCATGATTAAAAAAACAAACCTCATTAGATGATTTTAATTATATCTGTATATTCTTGATTAAGGAACAATAAGTCTAGATGCAAACTATTTTTTTTCATAACTATTAACATGACTTTATACGCTAGTGTATGATAAATATATATTTGACATTTTTTTTTAAATAGTTACAATATGCTGCTAATTCCGAAACTCGAAACCTTTCTCCTCTAGACCCCTAAGCATTTTATGCATGAAGATGTGTCAATTCAGTTATATGACCATTAACAAATACCTTTTTGACATAAATGTTAGAAACAGATTTTTAACTCCTAAAAAGGGGAGGGGGAAAAAGAAGTATATTTTTAACTATAGAGTTTTAAAAGTAAAGTTTTAAACTAAAGATATCTTTCATTAGTGCTTTCAGTTTTTAGCAAATTATCTTCTCAAAAAAAAAAAGTTTTTGGCAAATTAAAGTGAATAAAACTATAAAATTATGAATCTATAAAACATGAATATAGTGAATTCTTAAACTTTTTCCTCAAGGACTTTTGTAGAGGGTTGTTGAACACCTCAAATGTTGGCTTAAAGGTCTGTCTAGAACAAAAGGCACTTTATGGCTCTACTAAATTTAGAGCAAAAGACCTTAAAAGTGGTGTCATTGTGTGAGAGACCGCAATATTGGGATACACCTAGGCGGACAAGTTAGAGCATCCATATCTTGCATGCTAAAACTCCAAATATGCTAAAATTTGAATCAGATTCCATAAATCTTGCATTACCCGCACTTCTAATTCTAAAAATTTTTACCATTGGGCTACAATACCATCCTAATTTTATGATGATACTGTAGCAAGATGGTATTTTTTTTAAATGTTATTTTATTGGGTTCGGGTTTTTTATTTGAGTATTGGGTTATATTATTTTATTGTGTAGATATGATATTTTAATGTATTGTATGGTAAAATAAAAGCTAGGATGTTAGATGTATTGTAAAATGGTATGGTATAATAGATAAAGTAACTTTTGAGATGATAAAATAAGATTTTTTTAGAAACCAAATACTAATGCTCTTAGGCTATGTTAATTGTCTCTGAAAAATAACAGTTCAAACTTTGTCTTGTCTAAGACCACTAGTATTAGATGTGTTGAATGCTAAAAAATTTTAGCATTTAGTGCACCAAAGATTTTAAATTTTTTATTAAAAAAAAAAAGAAGAAAAAAAAAAACTCCATTAAATGTGTCAAATGCCAAAAAAAAGTTTAGCATATTAGCTACAATGCATCAATTGCTACTAGTAGCAATGCTACTTGTTTTTTTTTTTTTACTCTCTCTCTCTCTCTCTCTCTCTCTCTCACAACAGCAACAACGACAACGACAACAATGATATAAATATTTGATTAACTTATTCTTTTCCTATATATTGTAAAACCATGACTAAAATATTTTACCTTTTTCACAATTTTATGAATTTTTGTTATGAATAGACTATTTATATTTTAGTAATGGATTTGTGAAAAGATAAAATATTTTAGTCATAGTTTCACAATATATAAAAAAAGAATAAATTAATCAAATAGATCGTGGACAAGCTTGAACTTGCTCGACAAGAAAATGAATCAAATTTAAATACAAAAACTTATTTAGTAATGAGTTCAATCTCGGTTCGTGTTAAAAAAAAATAAAAATTAAATAAACAAGTTTGAGGTCTATAATACTCGGCTCATATAGCCGCCTCAGTAGCAGGCCAATGCAAGTTCTCCAAACATAAAAGATAGACCAAAGAATACTTTGGTAACTGTTTTTTTTGGAAACCGGTAACTGTTTTTTCAGTATAGGAAAAGTAGCTCTATTAGAATTTTAATAGTAAAAGATTGTTTAGTTAGCAAACGCGGCATGGTTCCATTGGTATTAAAGTAATAAGGGGGAAATTTTTGGACAAGCTTAGTTGCCACTGTTCGAAGAAACGAGAATAGGCCCACAAAAACAAAGCCTAGAGTATTCGATATACAAATTTGTTATGGGCTCATGATGACCCAATATCACAAATTAGTTGGGGAGAAAACACAGTTTTGTTTTTGGTATACATACTACTTTTTTTAATGAGACATTTTAACCCTTAAACTTTCATAAATGAATATTTTATGTGTGAAGTTGAGATTCATTTAAGGTTTTTTTTTAGGATAAAATACTATTTTGGTCTCTAAATTTTATCAAAAGTTTATTTTTCATCCCTAAACTTTAAAAAATTCTTTTTTCATTCTTAAACTTTGTAAAGATATTTTTTTAATAGTTTAGAGACAAAAAGTAAGGAAGAAAAAAGAATATTTTTTTTCAATAGTTTAGAGACGAAAAATAAGCTTTTGGTAAAATTTAAAGACAAAAAAAAAATCAATAATTTAGGGTCAAAAAATGAATTTTTCAATAGTTTAGGAACGAAAAACGATTTTTTTTTTTAAGTTCAAGAATAAAAAAACAAATTTTTAATAAAATTTATGGACCAAAATAGTACTTTACCTATTTTTTAAATACATGAAATTTTGGAGTTTAAAGTATCCCATTTAAAAGTCTAATGGTGAATCCTGCGTGTGTTTGGTAGGAGGTGAAATAGGAGGGATAGAAAAAGAAATGAGAAAAAATGGATAACAACAAATAGGGTGGGCAACTGCCTGAGTTGAAGGACCCAACAAAATTACACATAAGAGACCATTTGGCCAAATAAGGACGTTGAAGTTGTGTGCCTATCAAGGATGTTGCAGTTCCTTAATTAGATATATACCAGGTTTTGATGAAACTGTGTAATCTCTAAGTGTAGGCGTTTTTTTTTTTTTTTTGGGTCACACTGCATTCCAAAAACTTTCTGTGCTTGTAAGTTAGTACATAAAGAAAGGAGTCCGAATTTAAAATTTAGAGTGCTTTATCTTCTAGAAAGTCACACTACGTAGTGACCACTATGTGAGCCCAGTTGCACAAGCACTATTGTTATATAAACCTAGTAGATGTAATCTGTCAGATTTTAGTGCTCACCAACCATCACTATACAGAGAAATCTCTATCTCCATATCGCATTATGCGCAAAAGATTACGGCATGATAGTCCACCATCTTTTGACAATCTTCTGAGATTAGGTCTGTAAGATTCACTTTTTTGTGAGAAAAAGGGAGCCCTTTTGAGAGCAAATTGGTTCATGATCGTGTCATGTTTTCATGGATATATTCTAGGTAGATCCATAGTCTGCACTCAAATTTCTTGAAAATTATCTTTCACAATTTAAAACACAAAAATATATTATTAAAGAAGCTGACTCTTTTGTGAGAAAGCATTCTTTAGGACTGTTATTACCCAATTGCAAGTTTTTTGATTGATTGGCACAAAAAACCTACACAATGAGTCAGGCCCCCCTTCCCCACTCAAAACTCCACTACATTTAAACATTTTGAGTCTTTATTATATGAATTTAATACATAAAAGAGATGCTCAAAGCATGCGCTTGCGATAGCCACAATCCACATATAGTGCAATACACCCTCACAGAAACTGAATGGTTTACATATTGCCACCCTTTACTACTTTAATATACCATATATTCACACTACGCTAATTAAGCAGAGTAAAAAAGAAAACATAAAAATGCTTCGGGTGCCAAAGTATCAATAAAGGTAAAAACTTAATATTTGTATAATTGATATAATATAAGATTAAAGTCAAAAATTAAATTGTTTTTTCTAGTGTCCTTGTACCAAGTCCATATCCTTTTGTTTTTAGTAAAGAAAGTATTCATAAAAAATAATATAAATTAAATTAATATGTAGATATATTTTTTGATTGGAAATGAAGTTGATATGTACATATAATGACACTTGGGACTCGGGAGATGTAGCTTGAGAGGGCCATACTTACTCATATTAAGATATAATAACACTTGGTGTAACTTGAGAGGGTCAAATTGATATCCACAATAATGGTAAGTAGTAATTTATTTATGGGTGATGTCTATTACCCACACACCCATACACACACCACTTTTGCACAAAAATCATGAATTTAAATCACGATTTCCAAGTTTAAAATCGTAACTCCCTTAAGTAATAATCTTAGTTGAAAAAGTGTGTAAGTGTTCGTAAAAGACATTAGCTTTTATTTTATAAGGGTTTAAGTCATAATGAGATCAATTATTAAAAAAGTGTCAAATCTTGGGTCTGGTCCGATGCATGTACCCAGCTCTGCCCTTGAGAATGCTATATATATCTTCTGTCTCTGTTGTGACTATGCATGTGTGTGCTTTTTTTTAGATAGATATCCTTATCCTGTCTCAGCCACCAAACGTTTAGAGTTGATCATTTTGTGAGTTCTCTGATACTAATAATGATCAGAGTTGTCCCATACCATCTGGTCCTCATAGAGGTTTGGAGCATACATATGCCTCCATGGTAGTGCATGCAGAGCTTTGCATTCAATTTGGTCGGCTAGGATGGCAAACAGTGCTCACCTCTCGTAACTCTGTCAACAGGGTTGAGCCCCAAGGTTCAATCAATACTGTTCTCTCTACCATAACTGTGAGACAATATTCCCGTCGCCTTTGTAAGTTCACCCTTGTAAAGATTAATTTAAAGATCCCCATCAAGGAATTGCTGTGTCGTTGGCTTGTTGTCCAAGCATGACCATATTATGTGAGCTTTCAGAGGTTTGGTACTTCATTCAGTTCTTAAAGTTTGTTGTAACGTGTAGATGATGAATCCAAAGTCCTTTTATGTTCTCTCAAAAGTTCTTTGACCATCTTCTTTATGACTATAATTTTATTCAACCCCCCCCAACCACCCCTTTTTTCTTTCTTGCTTAAATGCAGAATTTTTTTTCTCTTCATTGAAAATATTAAGAAGTGTCAACCAATTGAACTATAAGACTTCTAGTTGAATAAAAATTAGCAAAACTTTATTTATAAGTTCTTTATGACTATAATTTTATTCACACCCACCGCCCCCCACCCCTTTTTTTCTTTCTTGTTTGAATGCAGAATTTTTTTTCTCTCCGTTGAAAATACTAAAAAGTATCAACTAATTAAACTATAAGACTTTTGGCTAAATAAAAATTAGCAAAAACTTTATTTATAAGAAAATATTTACCAACCAAAAATAAATATTAAGAAAAGCCTACCTAAGGGTAGAAACTATTTCTACTATTCCATATTGTATTATAGCTTCAAGAACATTCCAAAGAACAGGAAGTAGATTTCTTCCAATGCAAAGGAAGCTAATAGCATCAAGAATATTTCAAAGAAAAAAGATCGAGTGACAAACTCAAAAGGGCATCCTATCATAAAAAAATATAAGGTGTTTCAATCATTTTGCTTTGTTTGGATATATTCTCTATCAAAGTAATAAGTTCAAAAAGAAACAAAAAAAATTTAATCTTTTTCAAAATAAGGTGTCATTTTATGATTGAAGTTAATAAAAATTGTGTAAGTAACTAGTCTATGTGAAAGTCATGTTTTAATCACAACTTATCATTTCAACAATTGTGAAAAATTATATACCTCTAACATAATCCTTTTTTCCCCTTTTGCAAAAATCTGTCATTTTCAAGCAGAAAATGAAGAAATTATATTCTCTCCTCCTAATCATGGAAAGAGAGAACATACATATATCTTAGGATATTTTAATCAGGTATAAACCTTAAAGTCTTAGTATTCTATTAGATAGAAAAAGGATCATAGGACAACTTCATGGTTATCTAACAAAGGAAAATAATCTATGAGCATCTTTAAACTTTAAAGTTCATAACCCCCACCCCCCCTCCCACCTCCTACCCTCATACCGTCATACCTGGTTTCTACTTTGTACCAAGGTTTACTATACTTAGGTCATTGCCCAATCCTATCCATTAGAAAAATACCATAAAATTGCAAGCATTAATTGGTTTTATTGGAGAAATAAATATTAAACTTAGTAGGTAGTGCACACTCTCCCCTATTTCTAATAAGGCTCTCAAAAATGTTAGTCATTAGAAATCCAACCTAATTGAAACTCAAAGTTGTTTAAGGGAAAAAAAAAAAATTTGTTAGTAATTGAATTACCATTCACAATTAATTTTTCCTAATGGCTTGAGGCTTCAATTTTTCATAAACTATTTTCCCACACAATATATTGTCAACATTACACCCAATTACACAACAATACACCAAACAACATCTCTCTCTCTCTCTCTCTCTCTCTCTCTCTCTCTCAATACCAAAATCAAAATTGAAAATTAGATTTCAGCTTTCCTTAATTAACCATGTATTGCCTTAATCAAAGTAAAGTAAAACTTTTTTAAAAAATATATTTGTCTCTTTTGATCAATTTTATACATGAACCATAATATTTGATTTTTTTTTTTTTATTATTGGAATTTGATTCTTTTACGAAAAGTAATAAAACCACAATACTTTATTCTCTATATGAAATTAATGGTTTAGCTAGTAATAATTCCTCAAGTTATGTATTGAATCAATCTAAATTAGTTAAGCATGTTAAGGCTATTGGGAAATTGTTAAGTAAAGTTATGATAGAGACTTTGATATGATAATTAATTAAATTTCACTTATTTTACACTTTAAAATTTATTTTATTATTATCATATTATAACTTCATATTCTAGATAGATGTAAATATTTTTATTTATAAATGTGTACTAAAAAATATCGATTTAATAAAAGTATTAACATAAAATTTTAATGAGATTCTTACAAATGAATTAGGAAGTTATCAAAATGAGTAAGGATTTAATGAAATAATATAATAGAAATGTTTCTAAGAAAATAATTAAAATGATATTTGAAAATTTCATAACAACTCAGTATTATTGTTTGTATAAAACATTATTTCTAGTTCGAGGTTCAAGTGAAATTTAATCGGTTCGGAGATGCATCAATACAACATGATATTGTTTGTATTTTGGTCATGTTTTCAAATTGGTCCTCAAAAGTTTGACTTTGAACCAGTTTGAAGTCATATTGTTGTAACCTAATCATGTAACTTATTTAAATAATACGCATAAATAGTCTTGTAATTCGTCATGTAATGAGTTGAAAAGGATAGCTCAACCAAGTTGGAATCATACTTTGTCAAAAAAAAAAAAAAAAAAAAAGAGTTTCAAGGAAAATGAGCCATCAAGAGAAAACACATTAAAGAGCCCAGAGTAGCACTTAGGAATTTTCGACTCTAAATAGGGCCGGCAACACCTTCAACGAGTAGGGGCCCAAGAGAACATTGACCATGTACCGTCTAGTTGGTATTTGGCGCATTGCTGACCACTGAATAATTTTCTTTGATAGAATTTATGGAACTTCACCTAAACAGATTAAGACAAATGAAACTTTTGTGAAGCATAACATTGGTACCGTACCTACGAAACAAACAACTTTCAATAGCAAATTGTTAATATAAGCGTAAGTTTTTAACAACAAAGACAGATAATGGAATCATACAAAGCAAAGAAAAAAGATAACAGGTGGGAATGTTGCGTGTATTGCTAGTAGGGCATTGAGGATTACAATGACTTCATACAACCACCCCATCCTATAAAACCCTACAAAAGAAATATAAAATAAAATAAGACATTACTAACTAAATTTTCTATTTCTCACCATTATGTCTGTCGTCTTCTATTCACATGCCAATTTGGTGTCAAAGCTGCTCAAGCAAATGGCAAAAGCCTGAAATGCTGACAGAGGATATCTGTAATCCATGGTAAACATATCCTTCCCAACCTTACCAAACTGCAGAATAATCTTGTCATGGTCAGACTGGGTTGGCTGTGATGGCGTCGGTGTGCCAGCAGCAGCAGCAGCAGCGGCGGCAGCAGGCGCAGGCTGTGTTGCAGCAATTAGCTGAAAGTTCTTGACAGATGCAACAGTCACCCTCCCACGGAAGTTCAGGCACCAACACTGCAACTGTTCGTGCCATCTCGGTGCCTTGTTTCGGAGAACCAATGGTCTCTCCTTTCCCTCCTCATCTTCATCACGAGGCCCAATAATATCAGAGAACCTGGAGCTGCTAAACTCAGTCGAGTTATCAATTGACTTCGAAAAGGAAATACTACGAAATGAGTCTTCAAGGGAACGAGGGAGGAGCTCAGGTTGACCAGGAACACATCCACCTGGCTCAACTGATGAGGCAGGTATTGAATGCATTGTGCAGTGCATCCTGCGTGGTCCCCTAGTGCCTAGCACATTGAGCTCATACGAGACCTGGGCAATGTTGTAGCTGCCAGTGGGGACCTTCGGAGAAACTTTTTTCGAGTAGAACCTACGGCTTCGGCCAGGCGGAGACAGCTGAGCATTGTTATAGGGTGGCTGTGTATCATATATAATGAATTTGGTGCCCAGAAAATTTGACCTGAAGTAAAATGTAGATATGCATTTTAATTATAGATGTAGTTGCAAAAATACTTCATTTGATAAACTGATTACAAGCTTGAAATCATTTATTTAAAATGAAGGCTACTCAAAACAAATTAATATTCCTAGGTTGACACAGTGGCTCTGGTGATAAAAACAACTGAATTATCCTTTGTTGATTAAATAATAGTACTACTAAGTAAATCCTCCAGGAGCATTAATTATTTCATAAAATATCTCTTCAATGGCATAATGCAAAAGGTCAAGAAACATGCCAGTAAAGGGACATAGCCAAAATGAAGTGCCATTTAAATTAATAAGCAATACAAGTAGTTACAAATTGATAGTTATATTAAATGAGAAATTTTTAGGTTGCAGCAATTGTTTACGCACTAAAGAAGCTCATTTGATATGTTACACGTGCAACAAATACTACTTAGCTGCGGCAGTGGAGTTTAAAATTAGTTCAAGAATGGGGCATTAGAGTTGAAACTGAAAATAGGTAGGCCAATTACAATAGTAGTCCAGCTTGACTATTATTTTACAGAAGATATGGAGCTAGATGGCAATGAATGGTGAAAAAGGTGGTGACTAGATTATCACATGTAGACAAAATTCAGGTATTGAGTTGACTTGTCATTGTCTGAATTTATCATGTTGCTGAACTTGCCATCATAATCTCAAATGGTCCATAAGCTACATAGTCAATCTATGTTACAGCTTAGACCCCAGCAGATTAAGCTACAAATGTTGTAGTTTATATCAACATGATCCAGTACAAACTATCTAGAAGAAAATAAGTTTATTGACTTCTTCAGAATCCTTAACTAAGGCACAACTTTAACCATACCATCTCATTAATCAAATCCATGGTTGTAACAAATAACCTCTATCCATGTTGAAAAGCGCATTAAAACATAATTTTTTAGGCTAGCTTTATCTACTAAAAACTAGACAACTTTAAACCCACCAGAAATTGATAATCTGATATAAATCATTCATTTGTATGCAACACAAACTTAATCACTATGATGTACCCCCAACATCCTTAGTATATGATCACAAAAAAATAATAATAATAAAATTAAAAAAATCAAGACTATAAGTCATACGACATGGAAACAAGGCGTTCTAACAATTTATTTGACAACGGGTTTTTTCTGCTAACGAAGTGCTACTTATGTGCTGGCAACTATATTAGATTGGCTACTTAACCAGACCCTTTTTTTGTGTTTTGGGAGGGGCGGGGGGGTTATTATGGAATTTGCCATACGTTAACATATTTTAGTGAGAGAAAATGAAGAACAGGAAGGGAGGTGGACCAGTCCTACCTGAGTTTTCCAATGTAAGTGCAGCTTGATCTTGAAATGTTATCAGCATCCATGGAAATCACATACTCCGTGCAAGTTGTTCTCCGGGTCCGTTTTGCAGAGAGAAGAAATTTCCCATTTTCAACAAGCAAAGCTGTGTGACCATAAATTGGTCAGTAGCACACCAGATAGAATGACAACAGGCTTTGCAAAAGGGAAAATTTTGCAACAAAATATATGTATAATATTTAAGATGTTAAAATATAACCATTAAATAAAATTTGCACACTAATGGAATAGTACCGGAATGCTAGAAGCAAATTACCATGAATCCACAATATCCAAAAAGAAAATGCCCTTCAATAGAATGATAAAAAAAAAGTTTGCCAACATACCCAAACACAGGCCTATTTCACAGGGCAAATAAGATCGATAGATGCATTAAAAGTAAATCAATCACATATATAACCAGAAGCACAAGCTAGAGGTATCACTGGTTGGGAACAACATGCCACCCAAACCAATCATATTGGATTTCAAAATTTGCAACCAATACTCTGCAAGACTGCAACAGAACTTCCTCTACAAGTGGTTGGTTGAAATCAAACAGTTCCATTGGGCTGGCCAATCAACGACAATGGCTATGAGAAAAACAACAGTAAGCAAAACAATGTCAAGCATAAGTGGATCGAAACGACTAGGGAAGAGGTGGCAGGTGAGGCATGGCAAGAGGCAATGGTAGGTGGTTGAGGAATGACAAAGGGCAATGGGAGGTGGTTTAGCAACGAGGGGCAATGGGGGGTGGGTCAGGCAGAGCAAGGCTTGAGGGGTGTGAGCCAAAATAGGCCATAAAATAGGCTGCCAGGTACTAGAATTGACCCCCAAAGGCCTATTTGGTAACCAGTAGTAGAATAAATCAATATATTAGGAAGCTATTCTCAACGACATTTGGACCACTGTGTATTAAAAAAAAACACATATCATTAAGAAATAGATTTAAGATTTATCCCATATATCACAGACCAAATCCATCACTCGCTCAAAATATTATGCAGACTCTACTCAAAACACGAGTCACAATGTGTTTGCCAAATAGATATTTTAAGGAATCAGACTGAGTTTAAATAGTGAGCCAAAATTGTCATTCGAGATTCACCAAACAGCCCCCAACATTTACATCATTGACACAGATCCTAACGATCTTCCATATAGTGTCCCGTATCATTTCATGTCCAGACTTAGCTCAATATCCTCATTGCATACAAAATTCATCACACTGCTTCAGCAAGAACCATGTCTCCTAGCAATGCCACACAAATAATGTGAAGCCCCTAATTGTGACATGAACAAGGAGGCAAATACTTGTGGCAGAAATAGATTGACCGAGGTTGTCACAATAACCAAACATTATCAGTAGGCATCGCAATAATCAATCATTAAAACGATGTTAAAAAATAAATTTAATTGTAATCAAAGACAAACTTTGTAAATGTCCTAAGCAAATCAGGAAGCCATATAATTTTGAGATGCAGAACTCCTTTAGTACCATTGTAAAAATCTGTCTATTATGCAAGGAAATTAGAGATCCATGATGAGCAAACTGCAGACAGAACTTGAAGATCCCAATTGATCATAAACCAAGGAAATTCACATTAAACTAAAAAAAAAACATTAGCTGCAATCAAAATGTTGAAGGAAGTGCTTACCAGGGCTAAGACAAAGAAAAAGGTGGTAAGTTAAATTTGATTTGTCCCTCTTAATGAAGCATTGAATGGGTCCATCCCTATGGCCAGGCTGTAAACAAAAAATAACGAAAACCATGTCAGTTGTGATCCCACCATCAATATTTCTCCAAAATGAAGTATACACATGAGGTAACCAAAACCAAGCAATTACATTGAGAAGGAGATAATAATTAAGCAATAAAATTGTACAAAACTATTTGATTAGCAAGATTAATGATCATATATATATCTCACCTGCTTCAGGGAGACGGGGAAAGTAATCTTCCCAGAGAATTCAGGATTTCTAACAATTTCTTTGCACATTTCCCTCCATGACCTGCAGACAGCAGCACACGCAACAACATGCTTACGAGCAGGCCATGTACTCTCACTTGCCTCCAATCTTTTGATCACATCACGCAAAAGTTCAGGTGGAAGGCTAGCCCAACGGCTGTTCTGGACAACCAAAGGCTGATCATGCAACTCATGGACTGATCCATGTGATTTCCCCCTGTGATGCCCTGGCAGCCTCACTTCAAAACTCCGCCTCGATAAGCTACCTAATCCATCCCTTACATCACGAACTATGCTACGGAACGACATTTACTCCAAGGAAGCCAATAGCCCCAGTCTCAGATGTAAATGTAATGTGAATATCTCTTCAATGAAATTATATATTCCACTTAACTTAAAGGATGACCAGTGACCATAAACCCATTGCTTGTGCAATTAAAATTCCAAGTACAACTGCAAATTGAATTCGCTCACTCAAATCAAATTCACTAATCTTTATAGCAAAGAACACAGACAGGGAAAAGCATAAAGCAAGAAAAGGAGATTCTCAAAAAAGACAGACTCACATGGTCCTAAAGGTTAAAGCGGCCTAAAATACCAGACTTTTTTCGGATTTTAAATCTGATTTATAGAATCATAAACCACCATCAATTCAAAACCAAACTCCCTATTTGGCTACGATCTAATTCAAATGAACAACCTAGCCAAAAAAAAAAATCATACTCGCACGGTTATCCCACATTAAAATTTCCCCTAACCAAAAAGCATTCACAAAAACAAGAAAACTCACTTATATAGAAAAGAACCAAATAATGCAGGCTAAATTATCTACAAGTAAATAACAAGTGAGAAACCTACACAGTTCTGCACTAGTAAAAATTACTAAGCCAAAGGAATAGAAGAGCCTGCCTTGACTCTGATCAAAGATCCATTCCTTCACTCCTAAAGCTACCAGAGATCCATCAAAAACATGCAAAGATTAAATCTTTTAAGTATAATTCTGCTAAAATGCAAACCCCAAAATTAGTTTCGAAAAAAAAAAAAAAAATTACCCTTTTTTCATGATTAAAAACAAAATCAGAAAATTAAAAAGCATGCGTTATATCTCAAAAGTTTCAAAAAATAAAAATTTGAAATTTGTTGAGTGTCAGTGAAAAGATTCGCCCTTATCATAGACTCAAGAAAAACCCAAAATGAGGTTTCAAAGACCAAGACTTTTTTCTTCTTTTTTTATGACAGTATTGTGCAAAACTACAAGTTTCCCAAGAACCCAACTGCAACTCACAAGAACCCACTTGGAATTTGGGAAAACAAAGGTAAAGTGACGTACCAAGAAAGATGAAGAACACACGTAGCTCACCATCTTGTTCTCTTCTGTAGATGCTTCGCTTTTTACCACACGCGCTCTCTCTCTCTCTCTTCTCTTAGACTTTTGGACATGAAGCGCTTATTAAATCCAACTCAGGAACACAAACATAAACATGGTTAAAAAATTACTACTTCTACTACGTTTCCTTAAATAAATAATAAATACGTAAATAAAAATACATAAAAATTTAGTACTTGTAACATTATTGTCTTATTTAATTTCCCACTCACTTTTAGTATGAGGAATGAAATGACTGCTTTAGCCTTGACGGTTGACCTTTCCGTTTCTTTCTTTTTTAACTTCCGTTAACTGACTGACCAACGGTCCGTGCATTCGAGAATTTCGCAGCATTGCCTTTGACGCGGCCCGCATTGGAATTGGATGAACCGCGTGCACGAAAGGACACGAGAGGCGTCATTTTTTTTTTTTTTTTTTTTAAAGAACATGTTAGAAACTGTGGCTGATTTAAGACCATATTTTCTTAAATGTAATGTAAAATAATAATATTACTAATGGTTAACCAGAGTGGCAAGGATCCAACAACATCCAACAATGAAATTGAAAGTTAATAAATATCTTATGAATGAAGCATCCAACAATAGATTTGGGGAAAAAATAAATCTTATAAAACCAGCTATTACGGGGGTCTCACAAATGTGTAAAATCTACTATATATGAGAGAATGCTCTTTGTATTAGTACTCATGATAAAGTTAGACCCAAACTCGTTAATATGCCTAAATTTGTATGGATAAAATACTATAGCAAGTTAGCAACTTGTTTTTTTACTTGTACAGAATTTTGACCTATTTCTCAAAAAAAACAAAAAAACAAAAAAAAAAAAAAACTCAATTTTGACACAATCAATCCAAATCCAATCTGACTCATTCACCAAGCTTATGTTATAATATATATATATATATATATATAGTTATATATTATCAATTCATTTTTAATATATGTTTGCATATAAAGAATATTAGATTTTCTATATCGTAGATGAAAATATTAAAATCATTACTTTTCATTTCTAAGTTCATTGTAAATTTTCTTCCTAATTTTTTACTTATTTTCCTAGAACTAAGATGTTATATTTTATTGGAAAAAAATACATTGTAAACCCTATAATTTAGAAGTCTAACAATCAAATCTTATAAGATCGAAAGTACCAACTTAAAACCTAAACTTTTAAAAGTAACAAAATAAAGCTTAGCCCATTTAAGTGGAACAAAATTGTGTTTGAACTTTGAAGTTTAATGTAAAGTAAGCATTTACATTTTTTGTTGGGTTAAAAAGAATTGACCTCTTGCAAATTAATTAATTACCCAAGTTAATTAATTAGATTCAATTACATGCAATGGCGTGGTAGCACAAACAAATCATCAACTAAACTAAATGCAGTGGAAAATAAATTTTGACACAGGTGATTTGTTTACGAATAGGGAAAACCACCAAAGCAAAACCCCACCAGGTGAATTTAAGGTCACCACTCCTGAGAATTCACTATTATTAATCACAAGCGGTTATAAGTATAAGGAATCTTACCAAACCCTTTGGCTTATCTCGAAATACCAACCTACAGTTAAACCCTTACCCCAATACTCAATTGAACTTATATTGTAGTGGCAATCTCTTCATTCAATGCACGAATCCCAATACGTGACTAACCAATGATGCACGGATCCCAGTACGTTACTAACTCACCAACTTGAAGAAGATTGTTGGTTGTAAAGTTTTTCAGTTCATCAACAATAAAGATCAGGAAGCTCATTGGTCACAAAATCCTTACGTAAAGACGCAATAGTTTCTTCAAAGAGAATGATGAACTAGAGCAATTTCTTCCTCCGATCACACAATGCATGCATGACGGCCTTTAAAATAATCCTTATATATGTCTAGGGTTGTAAGAAAAGAAACCCTACAAAAATACATAAGCATATGCGTGTAATCAGATCTAAAAAGTCTAATTTCGTAATACAAATACAGCTTGTGTCAAGCTTTTGTCAAGCTTCAACATTAAATCTCGATAGAAGTTTTACTGTCAAGTTTTAATGAACAGCTCTTCTTCACTTATTTTTTAGTCAGATCTTCATGACTTTAACACTTGACTTGAACAACATGTTTTTTGAAGTCTTAAACTTATCTTAGATCTACCAATTACAAGTAAAGTGCATTTTGTCAAAGAATTAGTCAATTACATAAAATATGTCCCTAAAATTTTTATTTTTTGAAACCTCAAGGTTTAATTTGTTATTTTTGAAGCTATAAAAATTAACTTGTTACTTTATAAATTACAGGTTTAATTTGTTATGCCATATAATTTATAAGGTTTAAAATGTAATTTTCCTCATTTTTATTCTTAAATCTCTATATAATGTGAGTTTGTATTACTTTTTTTATTTTAACTAATTATTTGTTACTATAAATTTTTTTTTTTAACTCAACTTTTAAAAATAAAACTACCGATTCTCCCAAAGTTTAAATTGCTTGGAAATTGTGAATTTAATTAATTAATCATAATTCTAACACCTTCTCTCACGTGTGGACCTAAACTTCTCCATAATAAGTACGACCTAACAAGTGAAATTTTTAACAATTAAAATGGGATGTGGATTGGAGATAAGGATCAAAATTAGAACCTCCTACTCTGATATCATGTTAAACTACCAATTGCTTCAGAAACTATTAAACTACCAATTCTCCCAAAAATTTAAGTTGTTGAGAGAATTGGTAATTTAACATGGTATCAGAGTAAAAGATTTTAAGTTCGATCTCTATCTCCTCCACTCTACTTCCCATTTAAAAATCTCACATGTTGAACCTTACCTATTAAAAAGGAGTTTGAGCTCACATGTGAATGGAGGAGTATTAGAAGTATGTAATTAAATAATTAAATTTATTATTTTATAATAACTTAAGTTTTTGGGATGATTGGTAATTTAACAAAATGTACTTTTACCAACTTTCAACAAATAAATAGATAAACTTTTAGCAAAAAAAAAAAACCTAATCCAAATGTACACTTGTTATTTTTATAGGTGATTTAACTTTATTTCATGTCTCTTGTATAATATGTATACAACATTTCTTTTATTTTATGGAATTATTGCAATACTAGGCTATACGAATTAATTATTGAACTATAAACTTAAGGATTTATGTATCATTCAACATTAATCTTTATGTTTTTTTTTTAATTTCTATTAAAATAAAAACAAAAAAGGATTTATCACTCCGTTCACTCTGAGTGAACTGGTCAGCATGAAGCCAGTCATAATTCGAGCGACGAGGAAGTGTATAACCTAGAGAAGAAGGTGGAACAGTTACGTCGGCGTCTTCATCATAGAACTCAAATAAGGGAGGATACCACTCCTTCCCCAAATCAAGATTTAAGTACTGGAAGCGACAGAAGTTACCAACCTCGAAGTAGAACTCTGCCCAGTGAATCGTTCGCATCGCATCTTATCGTACTTCTGGGCGAATACACTACTATAGAAAGTCTATAACTCCACCAAAGAGAGGACAGGGGCATGATGCCATGGGAAAGGCACTCCTCTAGATATCTCGCTCCCCTTTTTCTCAGCGTATCAAACAGGCCGAGCTCCCTCGTAACTTCAACCAACCCACTTTTACCATTTATAATGGTAAGACCGATCCTGTTGAACATGTGAGTCATTTTAATCAAAGAATAGCTATCCATTCCAAGAATAAAGCCCTTATATGTAAAGTCTTTCCCTCAAGCCTTGGTCTAATGGCCATAAGGTGGTTTGATAGTCTTGAGGAAGGATCTATACATTCTTTTAAGGAGCTAACGAGGGCCTTCAGAGCAAGATTTGTGACATGTAGTCGGGTCCCTAGACCCCTAAACTCTTTACTTTTGATGTTCGTGAAAGAGTGAGAGACCTTGAAGAATTATTCTGATAGAAATTGGGAAATTTATAATGAGATTGATGGAGACTTTGAAGATGTTGTTGTACGAACCTTCAAGGTAGGCCTTCCTACACACTCCGACTTGTGGAAATCGATTACTATGAAACTGCCTCAGAGTATGCATCAATTGATGGATCGGATTGAGGAGCATAAAAGGGTCAAGGACAACCAGAACTCTAACAAGGGAAAAACCAAGGTTTTCACCCCTGCCCGAAGGGACAGCTCGTCGAGTCGGTTCACACCTTCCCGACCGAGGAGGGAGTTTTTTTTAGAAAAAAGAGAGATTATCCACTTGTAACCTCTTCCTCGGATTGAACGCAAGGACGAACACTCAGTCATTTCAAGGCTTTTTTCTAATTGAATACATTCATATCACACCAGAGACTGATCTAACCATCATTATTTATCTTATAATGGGTATTTAATGGTTGACCTTGCATCCTACCTCTAAAAATTAATTGTGTAAGCAGAAAGTAGCACGTTAAAAATCCGTTTAATCTGTTAGTTATACTTTTTGCCCGCCACATAGGTAATTTGAATATCTTATCAAATTAATATTTAAAAAGGAATTCAATTTAATGTTAAGACTTTTGTAATTCAATAACATTTCTCAATTTTCACATGGAGGATAACTTAGGTTCAATGTCCCTCCTAAGTTTTTTTTTTTTTAAAAAAAATAAAAAAAAATATTATTTCTCTCTCTCTCTTTTTTTATACAAGATAAAATTATACTCTACCTAATCTAAGTGTATATGTGTGTGAAACTCCCTCTTGGAGACTTGAACCCCGGCCTTTGCCCCCCACACCCCACAAATACTTATACTTGTGGAGTGACCATTGCACCAAGGGTGTGCAGTGGTTATTATTTCTCGATCATCTTTTCTATTATTCCAACCGAACACTTATAACAAAAAAACTATTAAGATGTTCTTTCCTTTTCTTTTCCCCTATCCTCTCCTAGCATATATATATATATATATATATATATTATAAACAAAATTTAGCATTACATATATTGATATATAGCCAAACAAAATAGATAATAAAATTAATAATTACTAGAGGGAGGTTTTGGAGGGCTATTAAAAATCATACTTTTCTAAAGTACATTAAATAAAAAGAGAAATGATATGTCATAACATTTTTACAACAAATCCTAAGTGGCAGGTTGTTACTGGTTGTTATTGTTGGGGCAAAAAAGTAATCTTAGTATTAGTTTCAAATTTGAATCAATAACAACTAATCACCTGTGATTTGTTGTAAAAATATTGTGAACGTAGCATATCTCAAATAAAAAAGAAGCAATTGTTTAGAAACATTTTTGTCAAATACTCTATTAAAAAAAAAAAAAAGAGCTGAAAAAAATAAACGGTAACAATCAAATTCTTAAATTTTGAAAAAAGCTCATCCTTAAACATTGGAAAATTCTTTTTTTATTCTAAACTATTAAAAAGTTACACTTTCTTTTAAAAAGTTTGTTCACTAATTCAGGAGCAAAAAATGAAAATTTGTTTTTAATATTTTAAGGATGAAAAATAAAATTTTAAAGTTTAAGGATAGAGATGTAATGTTTTCAATAGTTTAGGGATCGAAAAATAATTTTTTTAAAGTTTGGGAGTAAAAATCAAACTTCATGCAAGTTTTATGGACAAAAATAATATTATAGTAGTTGGTGATGCACGAAAATCAGTAGGTTGGAATGCTTCGAACTATGATGATAGCTGTAAATCCTGAAAAGAAAGAAAGAACTATCAAAGGTGACCAGCGTGACCCGGCTAAGAACCCTCCGATGGTTAAATCAGTTTTTCTCTAGAACACAAAGATGAGAAATAGTAAATGGTCAGAACTTACCTTTGGTAGATGGGGCATGTTTGCTTTTATAGAGATTTTTACGTGGGTCTACTTGTTTGAGACCTATCATCATCGTGGGTGATGTTGGTGGTTAGTGAAGAAAATGGGGTATGTGGAACGGAGTGTATGGAATTCCTTCCACGTGTTAAGCAACGTGTCGTGTCTTACAAATGTAGAACATTTGGAGAATTTCTTGTAGAATTTATCAAGTACAATTTTATCGTCCATGCATATGTCCGTCTAAATAAACTCATCTACGAAAAACTCCTTTCATCGTATCACTTGGTTATCAACGTATGTGTGTGTTCTCGTTCTCAAATGACTTGGTACAGGCATGGTTGAACTCTAGACGACAACACAAAGACGAGTAATATTTGTGTTGATTCCCAGCAGTAGTCAAATTTGAAATACGTATTAACTTATTTTGAAACATGTATTAATTTTTTTATTAAAAA
Organism: Quercus ilex subsp. ballota; assembly: GCA_032727855.1. NCBI lineage: Eukaryota > Viridiplantae > Streptophyta > Magnoliopsida > Fagales > Fagaceae > Quercus > Quercus ilex. Next base: position 27,057,951 of record CM064909.1, read on the forward strand.
AAAATCAGCTAGTTTTATATATCATCACTCTATTTAAGCATGTTAATTTGTTAGTTATTAGAATTTCATGTTTAAGAAGGATGATTTTTTTCTTTTTCTTTTTTGCCTTTTTAATATTTATGCAAATATTACTTTTGAACAAATGTCAAGAATATTAACTTATCAATTATACAATTATTTAATTTATACATATATAATTGAATGTTAATTGAAATCCACAAAAAGTAAAATATAATTTTATAAGTATTTATTAGAAAGTTTTTTTTTTTTGGGATAAATTTCTATTAGAAAGCTTGATTAATATGATTTCATTCTTTTGTCATATCATAGTGTACCAAGCAAGAAAAATAAATTAAGGGCTCTATTATTAATCATGTTAATGTTATCACCAAATAAATGTACATGGATAGTTTTAATATATATTATTTTTATTTTAAAAGGTATCTCTAGATCATTTCATTCTTATTTCCAAGCAATTATAATTGCAATATGCTAAACATACCCATTCATAATTTATTAAAGGAAAAAGAAAAAGAGAGGATATGATAGGCATCATGCCCTTTCTTAGCCTGGGGGGTTGATTCAGATGCGTGATGGTGTATAATATTATGTTATGGAGGCGTGTATATTGTTTTATGTGGGGATGAGGGAGGGAACGTGAAGGGCTATGATTTGTTTCTTTTTTTTTGAGAAGAACTATGATTTGTTTCTTTAATGTAGAACGTGCGGCTGATTCATGTGAGAAATAAAATGATGACATGGGGCACGCTATCATGATAGAAGCTACACAGGCCACTTGAAATGACAGTATTGTCCCTAATTTATTAAGAAACCTAAAGAATTTTTATGGCCTGTGATGAGTGAAGTAGAAGAATTCATGTATACACATAAAAAATTCCAACTGAAAACAAAGCTTGAAGATCTTTTGGTTTAGCAGAATTAATGTTAAATTACGAAGTAGTATTATTCATCAAAAAAATTGAGGAGATCTTGACGATCATTTGAAAAAGTGTTCATGAACATGAAAATTTAAGATGCATTTAAAAGAACAGATAAATATTTCTAAAATAAAAAAAAAAAGAAAAAAAATTCAATTATGTCATTTTTGGAACTACCACACAATTTTATACACTTCATTATACCTTTCAATGTAATACGAATACTAAAGCATTAGTATTGGAGAGTGTGAAAATCCTCTAATTGCTATTTTACCAACTAACAAGCCTAAAATCAAGTTTATCCGGGTATGTAATGCTATATTTTTTTAGCTCCAATGAATAGTGTGTTTGCATATATAGAACCTACTGTTCATAGGTTGTAAATATAAAAGGGAGACAAAAAGGAAGAGAGGAAAGAGAGATGGAAGAGAAAAGAAAGAAACATATATTTTTATATTATTTAATTGTGTAGTTTATATTATTTGATTGAGTTAAACGTAAAAATAAGAATTGAGATGTTAGGTGTATTGTTAAATGAGTTGATAAAATAGATAAAATAGCATTTAATGATGTAAAATTTCTTTTTTTATATCTTCGGATGTAAATGCTCATACAGATCAACTCGTTGACACATTTTAATATTTTTAACATCTAAAATTCAAATTTTCTCTATCTATTTGTAAGTATCGCATTATAAAAATAAAAATAAAAATAAAAATAAAAATGATAATTTAGCCAAGTCTGATATATTTTTGGCAAAATCATGGCACCAAAGTGATGGGTATTTTTGAGTAAACCAACGTCACATTCCTAAGGAGTCAAATTGATCAGATGTAGACCTCAACCAAAGCACGTGGAAGTAATTACTGGCGCATGGTGGTTACAGTGTTACACAGTGAGTTCATTGCTAATTGTCAAAGATATGTACTTTGCGTTTACACACTGATCGAGTTCATGCTTCTTCCTCTTCTTCTTTTTTATAATTTGATTAAATGAGTTCATATTATTTGTCAAGATATGCACGTGTAAATATACAAGTAAACGTATGCTATTATTATAAGAAGTGGGTTTATTTTTTATTTTTCTTTCAACACAGCTTTGCTTGGCCATGACATCCACATGCATCATAGTTTTATCAAGTGGGTCATTGTATGTATATATGTTCTTCCCTTATCTTTTGTTTTAGTGAATTAATATTAAAAAAGTGATATATGAAAATCTTTATTTCTACCTAACGTTGTTGTAATCATAATCATCATCAACAACTACTCCCATCTACCATCAAATTAAAGGCCACGAAGTGAACACATCTCCTTTTAAGTCAAGAATAAGATACTTCAGCTAAAAGTGCATTTCAATATATCAGGAATTTGTGTGCAATTAATTAAGCAGTACTGTCTCAACTTTTTTGAGTCTCTTATAAGTTATATGCAATAATGCATGCCAACAGAAAGACAGTCCTTTGAATAAATTTTTTGAAAAAGTTTAGGATGACAAAAATTTTCACAATTTCTTATTATAATTGTGATGCGGTAGAGTTTGATCAGTGGAAAAAAAAAAAAAAAAGGAGGTTGATGGTTAACCGCTTACAGTCTACCATGACAAAGTTTTAACAAAAAAGTTATGAAATAATTTGTGGTTCTAAAATTATTCATATTTCTTAATCAAGCTCGTTTGATGCAGTATTCAATTTTAACCTGTTATTAAAAATTCTATTTTTTTTTTCAAACATCAATTACCCATGTTTATTCCGTGCATATTTTTGGTTACAACAGTCTTATTATCAATCAGATTGACTTCAAATATAATTGACAAAGGATTCATAAAAAAAAAAAAAAAAAATTGACAATTTACTTCAATTATTAGTCTAAATATTGTGATTTCTCTCTTAGATCTTATTGTGAAATTAATTGTGCTTATATAAATATGAAATTGTCTCTTCAAACTATGTTTTATTTTTATATTTTCTGTCTTATAATATCAAACATGCAAGTTGTTCGAAACTTTGTTACGAAGTGTACCCACTTTACCTCTATCTTAAGTAACATACATATGAATTTGTTGGTAATTACTATGTGGTTCAATAGCTCCTTTAATTTGTTGACCTCCTCATCAATTACCAGTAGATTCAAAGAAAGCTTAACGTAATTGATAATCAGAAGGGCTTATATATCTACATGATCTTAATTAAATGTTAAGCATATTTGGATAAAATATGGAGGGTGAGATCCTTTAGCCCTCCGTTGACTTTGCCTAACAATATCCATTTGATTCCATTTCCATGATCTACAGAGTACAGACAACATAAGCCCGACAAAGCCACCGTGAAGCAATCTATGGGTAATATAATAATTTATATTTTTATTTGATTCTTATGGGTTTTGGTTCATTAATGGGCCGAGAGACTTAACTAAGAATTGGGCTAAGTTTTGGATAAAGTCCAATATAAGAGAAGGTCTATATATGGGATTTTTAGGCTTTTGTTTTTTCTCCAATAATGGACATTTGTGGACTGTCCACCCAGCTCAAGGCTCTCCTTGCATGAGGATCTACACGATTTAACCCATTTTGCTTAGGCCCAAAGTTAACCCGATCCAACTCCTCTAAATTCCTTCTATTTTCCTCTACTCTAGCAAGCGGACCTCCCTTGGCATTGGTGTTAGGAGTAGTGCCCTAAAATTCAATTTGTATGACATTCATTGATTAATAAAAATGTTTTTTTTTTTTGAGACTATTTGTGCATGAACTCTTTAGATCGTTCATGAGATGCATTGTATGTGATTTAAGTATGAGAATGATATTCACATACGTAAGATCTAAATCACAAGTTTATTGTAAACTCATAAACTCTAGTTTATAATCAGTGAAAAAAATTAGTGTTTCATCTGTGAAAACTATAACATATCAATGAGAATGATTTATCTTCATTATGAAAGTGGAGACTTCTTATTGATAGGTTATAAATGAAATTTCATGTCATTATAAAATAAAAGTCAAATGATGGATTACCTTTTTCTTTTCAAGAAAATGAGAGAATTGTGACAAATTTTAGCATCGAAGATCTTGTGGCTGACACAACGCTGATATCTTTCTATTACTTTTTTGGAGGTGTACCTTGTATATGTATATCGTACCATCAATAGATTCTTAAATGAAAAAAGAAAAGCCTATTGGGGGCGTGGTGTGTTGGTAGGATTTTTGGACTGGGTCACACTTGCAAGTCCAGGAGTTGCCTGGTTTAAGTCACGTGCTTCGCAAAAATGCTGTGCCACGACAGGGACGCCCCACACCATGAGTTCTCTGAGTTCAAGTGGGTCAGGTCAATGATCACACATGTGAGAACTTTTTTTTTTTGTTCATAAAATATATATATATATATATATATATTCTTAACTAATACGACCTATTAAAAATAGTACCAAGGGATGGCAATTATGAATTATGATTCAAAAATGTCCTACAAGATCAATTCTATGTTTTAGCTTTTAACTAATATATAAATTTGCACAAATCGATCAAAGTTTGAAAGTAAAAATGTAGCGGAATTATTGGCTTTCAAGTTTAAACGGATTGGCTACCACTGGCCACTTCCTTAGGAATGTCAGTCATTGAGTTGTATGCTCTTCTTTTTATTTCTTTCGTTTTTAATCCAGACATAACTCGATCTTACATTAAAATGTCCTTGTTGTTCATTGCTACCGGGCAAAATACGACATCAATTCATAACTTAGAAGAATAGGTAAAAACTTTCATAATTGTCAAACTATATCCTACTTCGTTCCCAGTAAAAAATATTGCGATTTGTATCCAAATAGAAATGGGCAAAGCAAAGACATATCTAATTATATTAGAGATTAGGAACCAAGGTTACAGCATAGTCAAATTTTGATACATGAAAGTCTTATTAAGGATTTGTACATGTTGAGATTTTCGTTATGGGTGTCCTGTCATAATTACAATGTTTGCATGCTGATAACTTTTATAGTACAAACTTTTCTTTTCTTTTTGAGAGTTTCAACTTATAGTATCTGTTTTTAATGATAGCTATTTATCATCAGATCAAGACATTAATCGGTTTTTTATGTAGGTAGAGATTGTACTCCAAATCTCTTATTCAACCATCAAATTTTACTAGTTGAACTAACTCTAACCCACAATATAGTACAAACTTAAAAAAAAACAAAATGGACAAAGGGAAAGAAGTAGTACGAACTTAAAAGAAACAAAATGGAAAAGCGAAAGAAAGAAAAGAAAAAAAAAAGGTTCAAAGCTTGAAAAAATACAAGGACACTCCCAAAGGTAGTGACTTCTTTCCATCACTGCTCAGTGATGTGTAATGCACTCCAGTACGAGTTCCTCTTTGGTTTCTTGTCTTTGTTTGTCTGTTTCACTTTTCCTATCCTCTTTGTTCTTCCCCCACAAGACACTGTAGAGCCCCCCCACCAGCAAAATAGCCCCACCAATACTGCCACAAAGATTAAAGATTGATCTTTTAATTTTTCCATATGGTAATAATAATTAGTTGATACTAAACAAAAGAGAGGCCTATGATAATTTGATCATATATGAATCATTATACCTAATTTTTTTGGAAAGAAATATTCAGTGACAAATAACTATTAAGCTTTATGGAAATGGAATATGGAGTATGGAGTATGGAGTATGGACCTTCCCCAGTAAAAGTTCTCTTTCCACAAGAATGCTGACATGATGGCTGTAATAATAAGCGCTAGTGGAGTGAACATTGCCGTGAAAACTGGGCCTCTCTTTTCTATCACCCATACTTGTAGCCAATAGGTAATTCCAGTTACAATTACACCCTGCCATGTTCAAAGAAACTGTTAGGGATAAAGAGGATGAAATATCTTTGTGAGTGCCTGAGCTGATGTACCTGCTGTCTCTTCACTCATGTATGTATATATATATATATATATATGCACTTAAAAAGGGATATGCCTGAGTAGCAATGAACTGCTGTCAATTATGATGTAAAAGGGAGCAATTTGTTCAACTAATAATCACTAGATGATGTGAGTCACGTGACCAAACCAACGGGGAACAAGATCCACTCCTGTTGGAATACGTTTAGATTTTTAATATTTAATAATACGAATTATTAAATGCATCCATTTCAAATAGAGAATATCTTTTTTTCCTACCAAACGCGAGTTGGGAATTAATACATTGTTTTATCGCTTGGAAAGAAATGCAACTCATGATCACTATTGATCCACAAAATAGTTTTGATGAACAGATAAATCATGGTTTTAGATTGTCATACGGGACAAGATCTTCCCAATTCGATAATGATGATATCTTCTTGGACATTCAAACAAAGGTGAAAAGGAAACAGAAAAAACAAAACAAAACAAAGTCTAGACAAAACATGCTGATGCTGGTTGGGAAAGCAGTGATGTTTCCTTTTTTTTTTTAAATTGCTTTACCTAATCATTGTTTGTATATATTAGCATGTTGAATTGTTGACTAGCTTTGCGCATAGGTTATGAATGAGTTTGTGGATGGAGATTAAAGTAACTTACACAATATGCCACTGAAACAAGATGGACATCCCATCCAAGTTTCCATGCTGATGGTTGCCTCTCCACTGCAATGGCCACAAAGCATGATTGAATGCAGCTAAAGAAGCATTGTAGAGTAGTAAGCCTTAGTTTTGCCTGATATTGCTTAATAATTGGACCCTAAGAAAGAAAAATGCAGAGCAAAACAAAAAATTAACAAAGCAATATAAAAGGATAACAATAAAACCATCATTTGTGCTCAAGGAAAAACCTGCAGAATAAGCCATAAAGACCAGAAAGTGTTGGCTGAGAGCATAATAAGGGAGCCTTTTATCCATTCCCTTGTGGAGCAACCCTGTATTGATGAGTCTGTATTCGGCTTTTCAGTTGCTGTATACCAGTGCATAAAATTTATAGGAGGTCCCTTCACAAAAGCAAACACTAGTGCACCAGAAACACCGACTACAGAACCCAACACTTTGGCCAATCCGTGCAACTGTTTTATGTTAACGCTTTCCATTCTAGATAAACAAAACCAATTTATTTTATTAATAAATTGAAAATGAATCAATCTTATTATTAATCAATAATTATTGAAGATTCCTAGTTAATTAGTTGCCTCAAGAAAGCGGCCATTATGAAAGTAATGGCAGGAATTGTGTTAGTCGTGGCCGCCGCAAATGTTGCAGATGTGTAGTTGATAGCGACGTAGTAGAGATTTAAACTGAGTGTGATCCTAAAAATTTGTACATACAAAGGCGTGTTACAAATATATTTTTTATGGTTTGAAAATAGAAATTAGAAATGTTACATACCCACAAAGTGAAACCAAGAAGATTCTGCAAAGTAAGTAATATGATAAGGGAGCAGCCTTGTTTCTGTAGAATATTGGAGGACATATATTCATCAAAAGTGAAAAAAAAAAAAAATCAGTAAGATTTATATATAGGCAGGAAAAAGAGTGGATAGACTGAGATATGAAAGTAGCTACTGTTTTTAAATAACCTTTCAAGGAAGAATGCGAATGGAGCCAAGGCAAGTGAGGCAAAAGCTTGTCTATAAACAACAAACACATAAGGGTTCATCCCTTTAGCAACTGCTGCCTTAGAGAACAAGGCCATGCCTGCATACACTGACTGAGTGAAAAGCATTGCAATATAAGGCTTACGGCTTTCCATAACTCTTTTATCTTTGGACTATATGATAGGCCTTCTTTAGGGGTTAGTCACACTTGTGCTGTTATCTCTCAATTGGGAAACTCTATTTATATAGAGAAGCAATGCACTTCACAATGCCCTTCCATGATCACTTTACAGCCAGCCTGGGGCAGAGCCACGTAGTGGCTTGGGGGGGCCCCGGCCCTGCAAATTTTTTTATTTTTTTTTCCCATTAGAGTAGGTAGAAAAAAAAAATTGGGCCACCCCTATATTGGACAGCCGGCCCCTCCAATGCCCAATTCTCAACTATTCTCCCAAGCCCAGCTCAAATATTCTCCCAAGCCCAGTTTTAGTTTTAGGCTTTATCACTTTATGTACTCCAAATAAAACAAGCTGGCCCGCACAAGTCCAAACACTAAAAACAAAACTTCACTTTCTCTTCATCTCAAAAAATTCACCCACTGACCCACGGAATCCCTTTCTTTACTTCTTATTCTTTTGTTTGGTCTTCTTTGATACACTTTCATTTGCACTATACCATTGCCTACCTACTAGCCCCAAAAACTCCAGTCTTCTGTACTCACAGTCCAAAAAAAAAAAAAAAAATTCTGACCAATTTTTTATTTCTTTATCAGCTTTAGTTTTGGAACTTGGTGACTGGTGAGTTTTCTTCTCTTTCTTAAGTATTAGACATTCATCTCTTTTTAGTGTCTTTTTTTGATTTTCTCAATTATCTACACCTAAATATTCACATGCTCTTTATATTTTCATAAATTTTAAGAGAAATACATGATTGAAGGCATAAGAAGATTGTTTGGAGGCAGTCAGGTAGATGCAGTAGGCATTGCCACACAGGTGACCAATCTTTGCACTTTGTGAAGACCAAGTTTCTAAGGTAAAATTATTTTGATTTATTACCTATTTTTGATTAGTTAGATATCATGTGACTGTAGATGTGGCTATGGGTGTTGTTAAATTGTTTGGTTTATGTTGTGTACCAATACTTGTGTGTTTAATTTTTGTTTTTGTTTGAGGGGTTATTATTAATTAAAGTCATATTAAAAATGGGTTGTATGTTTAAATTATAGTGGAAATTTTGTTTTTTCTTGAGTATGAATAACATCCATATAACTAAGTAAAAATTACTAATTAAAATTATATTTTTTAAACTTCTTTTCAGGTTAATTTTTGAGTCATATTCTTAAAGCTAAAAGAATTATGAGCAAACGAAAAAACAATTGATGCATTTTTTAAGAAAAAAGATGTTAACAATTCAGAAATTAGGACACCTATGGCTGTAGAAACAAATGTTGATACTTCAATGCCTGATGAACACCCTGACCCCTCCAAATGTTCAAGAATTCAATCTAAATAGATAGATCGTGATCCAGGATCACGTAAACAAATATGTGAATTTTTTTATCAACAAACAAGATGAAATCTGAATAGCTTATATCAAAGAACGTCCATATCAACCTAAAAATATAGACTATCCATACAACGATAATACTCATCGTCATCGATTTCAACCTTCATGGTTCGAATCGGCCCCCCATGTAAAAATTCCTGACTACGCCCCTGCAGCCAGGAAAAGAGGCACTAGTTTTTTTTTTTTTTTTTAATATTAGTGTGTATATATATATATATATATATGCATTAATTTTAGTAATTTTGTTCTATAAAATTATATTTTGCCCCCTTAACAATAATATTGATTTTTTTTAGAGTAACGTTATAGTTACAAACTTATCTACAATATTTTTATAAACTGTTAAGATATAAATTTTTATTGGTTTGCATCTGGGCCTATCATTTGCATCACTTTTTTACTTACTAATAATCACTCACTATATCAACAATATATCTCTAGCACTTTCCTCATTTTAAAGGCTATTAAAAAAATTTATAGATCTAAAATCTAAAACAACATATACTAGCCCAAAAACATTTGTGCAACAACAAAAGTCACCAATAGCAAAGTTAAAAAAAATTAAGTCCAGTTAACCAATTTTACTTCAACAAACAACTGGTCCTTTAAAAAGTTTTAAACAAAATAATTTTGTTTTTGCCCAACAAACGCACACATCAAAAATTCAAAAATTCAAAAAGAAAAAAAAAAAAAACCTTCGCTGCTAAGAAATTGCCAAACTAGAGGTCAGAGTCACCCCCCTTTACTCAACGTCCTAGCTCTGTCCTTGTTTCTAGCCCACATGTATTTTTTTTTTTTTTTTGAACTATGACTAAGATATTAAGAGGGTAGTTTTTATTACACCTACTTTGTTATACACAAACTTCTGTATACAATTTTTTAAAACTAAAATCATGACTTGAAGTTACGATTTTAATTTTTAAAAAAATTACACACAAGTTCATTTGTAATAGGGTGTGTGTAAGAGTATTTATCAATATTAAAATAGAGTGTCTTTCTTTTATTTCTTTCTCTCTCTTTTCATTTGGCTAAATGAGCGGGGTGTCAAGCAACTTCACCCAACAATTGTGAATCCAACAATCATTAAGGAAGCAAGCTTGGTATGTGTAGTAAAAATTTATCACCATGGGCAAGTTTAAGATTTTTTTTTATCTTATATTTTAAAAAAATATTTTAATTTGATGATAAAAAACCATTATCACGTAACTATGTATTCAAATTCTATCATTTTCATTATAAAAAAGGGCAAATAGGATTCCTCCCACGCACTCAAGTTTGCCAAGTAATAAATGGCATTTTCTTTTTCTTATCAATCTGTAGTTATTAAAATCTGCTCAGCTTTTCAAAATAAGATCCAATAGGCATGGGTCTATATGTTACAAGCACTAACAAGAGCGACATTATTAGGAGCAACATCAATTGAAGTTAGAATTAAGAGGAGCAGAATTACCGATTGTATTTAGATATTTAAATGAAACCCAAAATATCTCACGATAAGAATAATATCCTCTCATACTTTGAATGTTTTACTTTATTTTCTGCCAATTGCAACTAACTAAACTACTATTTTTCTCCCTTATAAAGTTATCAAAGTTTAAAATTTAAAAAAAAAAAAAAAAAATACCATTTTGCAGTTGGTGAAATAAATGAAAAATTAAAAGTGGAATAGAAGATTTTTATTTCTCATGATAAGGTTTAGGTAGTTGACTAGTAGCCTTATGATGGTTCAATGATATTACCTAATTCTTGCAATGGTGAACTTTGACTCGAATACCCATCTCCCACTTGCTGTAAGGAAAAAAAGGAGTTAAATTACAACAACCATCCTCGTGGTTTGGAGAAATTTTTACAAACCCTCTCATATTTTTATATATTACACTACAACCCTTTAGATTTTTATTTACATAAACAAATATTCTCTATAACCATTTGTGTTCATTACAAACTGAGTCAAAATTCATTCTTTTCAAATTAAATTTTCATCTAAAATAACTTCCAAATAATGTTTACTGGCCAGAAGCAAATAAATGAATAAAAAATTAGGGAATTAAGTATTGATTTTAAAAATGGAAGGGATTTTCATACATATCCTAAAATCTCAAGAGAGGTTAGTATAATTTGCCCCCAAAAAAAAAAAATCTTGGTAATTGGCTTAAAGAAATTTCTATCGTATTTAGGAGCGGTAAGATTGATATTTGTACAAAGAGAATACCCATATACACATTAAGACATACACTTCTGAGATAAAGAGAATTTCACTGTAGCATGTGACCATACTACATGTGCAGATGTGCTTATTGCAATCATCAGATATTGGTTGATCCATGTTTATTCCACGTGTGAGTCCGATTACATTTTCTTTGTAACATTTATGACCTCTGTTGTGTCTGATATTTTAGCATTTATCCTTTGATCATTGGTGAAGCTGAGTTCTCTCTCATTAAAAGAAAACACTTGGACTTTTTTTTTTTTGAACACTTATACGTGCTCATAAACAATTTCGCGTTGGGGCCGCTGCAACTCTTTTTAAAAAAGTTATGAATCCCACCTTATAATAATATTATAATAAAATAAAACCATTTGTACAGCCTACTTCTCCACCACTATTTTGTTGAACAGAATTATGAAAAAAAAAAAAAAAAACTACTCTCACTCACTAGTCATTATAGCACCTCAAAAAAATTGACCACAAAATTTTTCACAACTTTTTATCACAATTGTTGCGTGGCAAGATGTGATTGTTGAAAAAAAAATTGTGAGTTTATGTGTTAATATTTGTTAATCACTCACAGTCTGCCATATCAAAGTTTTGGCAAAAACATTGTGAAATAATTTATGGTCCAAAACTACTCATAGCACCTCTGTTTCGTATAGCAATTTTTTCTTTCCTCACCAACATTTTTCAGTCTCAAACCCAAGTTTTTTTTACAAATTCAAATTTTAAGTGTATATGACAATTCCATTTGCATATAGTTGTTTATTTATTTATTTTATTAATATCAATTAATATTTTTTTGAATTAATTTTACTCTTCTTTTGATCTTGCCCCCTTAACCTAAAATCCTGGCTCCGCCACTAGAGCCATGTGATGGGGGGAATTGCCCTCCCAACCTCACCAAAACTCCATCTCCAAGGTTGTGTGTGTATACATAAATACGTAAAATCTAATGAGGTAAAGAAAAAATCTGTTCATGGCTAAGGATGAAAAAAAAATCTTGCAATTGAGTTCTTTCCCATGAATTATGATGTACTATTTTCATATACAAAGCAAGATAATTGGTCAAAGGGTTTATTCTCAAGAAATTATATCAATGAATTGATGCAGAACAGATAGCATATGCCTTCTTGGAGTAGCAGGGGTGCTGGAAGTCACAACGCAAGATCAAAGAGGGGTGTCAGTAGAAGGCATCGGGGCGACAGTATCGAAATTGCATGAAATTTGGCAGGTTGAAGGGAAACAACATTTTGATCCAGACTCAAATGCCATGAGCGTCGCCTAATTTTAGGTGAATTCTTTTGTTAAGGCCCCGAAAATAGTGTTTTTGCTATTTATAGTAATATTTGTTTTTCCTTAATAACTTTTAGTTTAAAAGTCAGAATAAGGTACTGTCTGTTTTGGGACGACCCTTAAGGTTAGTAGTTTATGATTTTGCATTTAACTCAATTTTGTCATTTTTGATAAATTTCAGTATTTTGTCACCTAATTGCGTAATTAGTGCGAATTAGGGTTTTGGATGTTTTTCTCAGTATTTATATGTTTTGTAGCTGTTAGAGGCAAATAGATTGTTATCAATAAACACAGACTTTTGTCAAATTATTTCTTTGGTGGATTTCAGTTTTCTTCTCCTTGTGGATTTAGGAAAATTTCTCGTGGATTTGAAGTTTACTACAAGAAACTAACAGTTTAATTTCTATTCTATAAAGAGAGCACTGTGTGTACTTTCTTTAGGCTTCCACGACATCAGTTGGTATCAGAGCTTGGACTTACCCTGGTCTGATGGCTAACTGGCGAGACGGTGACCGTTACAACAATGACGACAGTGATGAAATCAACAACCCAGTCCTCACTAGGGCTGAGTTCCTTAATTTTCGTGATGAAAATCAACAGTTTCATGATTCAACCCAATAGACTCTGGACCAGATTCAAGAAGCGCTTGCCACCCTGCCTAACCGAAACCCTGATAGTGATGACGAAGAGCGACGTGATAACCGCGTGGCCCTCCCCATCACGGTCCAAATCGGAATAGGCAGTAAGACTACAACGAAGAGAACATTGAGGACAAGGAGTACACACAGAGAGTTTTTGGGAATCATCGTGGTCCTGCGAGGGATAATGGCCGAGATTATTAGGAGCAGAAGGACTATTGGATGAAAGTAGAGTTACCATCCTTTAATGGTAATGTCTCCATTGAAGAGTATCTGGATTGGGTCAATGAGGTGGAGAAGTTTTTCGATTATATGGGTACTGCAGATGACAAACAGGTGTGTTTGGTGGCTTACAAATTGAAGGGAGGAGCATCTACCTAATGGGATTGTGTTTAATTAAATCATACCCGTGAATGAAAGCTTCTGATACGACTAGGGAGAAGGATGAAGAGATTAATGGCAGGTCGGTTCTTACCACCAGATTACCAGCTGGATTTGTTCAGATAGTACCAGGATTGCAGGCAGAGTACTCTGACAATTAATGAGTACATGGAGGAGTTTGACAGGTTGGCTAATCGCAATGATTTGGAGGAAACTGAAGATCAACGAATATCCAAATATGTACATAGGTTGTGAGTTTCCATCTGAGATCAAGTATCCTTACAAACCCTATATACTTTAAATGAAGCTTTAACCCTATCCACGAAAATAGAATATCAGCATCTCAGGGCAGGTTCGAAGTTTTCAAACCGCAATACGGAGTCATCCAGTTCCACTGCCAACAAAGGTAAACAACCCATGTCTACACTACGATCACAACCCATGATTAAGGAGAATAATGGTGTCAACTAGTCCACAGTGGCAGTAGCACATTCTGCAACCCAACCGATAACAAATGCCAACCTTTATGCTAGGCCAACTGGGAATAAGTGCTACAGGTGCGAAAAACCAGGACATCGATCTAATACTTGCCTCAAGCGAGCCGCAGTGAATTTGAAGATGACAGAAGAGGGCGAGGCAAAAGGTGAACAGGAGGGTGAAGAGGTGTATAATGATGTTGATCCATATGCCTATAATCCCAATAAGGTCTAAGAAGATGAGGAAGGCGTGCCATTAGGGAGGTCTTTGGTGATTCAGAGGTTGTTGCTTACACCGAGGGTGGAATATAGTGATCAACCAAATGAAATCTTCTGAGCACGATGCACCATCAATAAAAGGGTTTGTGATTTGATTATTGACAATGGCAGTGTAGAGAACATCGCGTTGAAGAGTTTGGTCACCAAGTTGGGGTTGAAGATAGAAAAGCATCCCTTTCCATACAAGATAGGTTGGATCAAGAAAGGTACGGAAACTCTTGTTACTCAATAATGTCGTGTTACTTTTTCTATGGGTAAGTGTTATGTAGATGAACTCGTTTGTGATGTTGTTAAAATGGATGCATGTCATTTAATATTGGGTGGACCTTTGTAGTATGATGTAGATGTTACTCATAAGTGCAAGGATAATGTGTATGTATTCTTAAAGAATGGTAGAAAAATTGTCCTTGGTTCTATTAAGGAAGGCAATGTACCTAAAACTTCTAAAGTGGAGGGGAAGCCGTCACTTTTCATAGTCAACAATGAGGATGAGTTTGATAGGGAGTGTAAGGAGTTGAAACATGTATGTGCTGTAGTGGTGATAGATGGAGAGTCGAAGAAGGTTGTTGAGATACCTGATGCAATTTAACCATTGATTAATGAGTTTGAAGAGCTTTTTCCAAAAAAGCTGCCACCAGGTTTACCACTAATGCGCGACATCTAGCATTGCATTGATTTAGCTCCTGGAGTTAGTCTACCAAATCTACCACATTACAGGATGAATCCTTAAGAGAGTCATATTCTACAGGAGCAAGTGGATGAGCTTTTGAGTAAGGGGTAGATCAGGACGAGTATGAGTCCATGTATAGTACCGACATTATTAACACTGAAGAAGGATGGGAGTTGGTGTATGTGTGTGGATAGTCGAGCCATCAACAAGATCATAGTCAGGTATCGATTTCTTATTCCCCGACTAGATGATATGTTTGATATGCTGAGTGGGTCTAAGTGTTACACCAAGCTGGATCTCAATAGTAGGTATCACCAGATTTGGATCCGACCTGGAGATGAGTGAAGACAGCTTTCAAGACAAAGAAGGGGTTATATGAGTGGATGGTGATGCCTTTTGGATTATCTAATGCTGCCAACCCTTTCATGAGGCTTATGAATCAAGTATTGAAACCATTTATTGGGAAGTTTGTGGTAGGTTTATTTTGACGATATCCTGATTTACAGTAAGATAGAAGCAGCCTACTATAATCATATGCGAGAAGTATTAGCGGTGTTGCAGGTCAATGAGTTGTATAGCAACTTAAAAAAGTGCAGCTTCTTGATTGATAAGTTGTTGTTCTTAGGATATGTGATCAGTGTGGATGAGATTCATGTTGATGAGAACAAGGTCCGTGCAATTAGAGAATGACCAACCCCAAAGATAGTGAGTGATGTGCGAAGCTTCCATGGACTGGCAACCTTCTATCAAAGGTTTGTTCGAGATTTCAGTAGCATAGGTGAGCATCTTTGTTAACTACCCTATGTACTGAAGTTGTAAGGTTTGATTGCCTCAAGAAGCTGTACGAGAATGATGAGGATTTTGGTGATATTTGAGGTAAGTGTCAACAAACTCATATTGCTATCAATAATATGTACATCCAGGATGGTTTTCTCTTTCGGGGTAATCAATTATGCATCCCTAAAAGTTCATTGAGGGAGCAGATTTTTAGGAAGTTGCATGGTGGAGGTTTGGGTGGGCATATGGATAGAGATAAGACTACAGCATTGATGGAGGAAAGGTATTATTGGCCACAACTCAAGAGGGATGTTGTCAATCATGTGAGGAAGTGTCCAATCTGCTAAACTGCCAAAGGTCAATCTCAGAATACTGGTTTATACATGCCTTTGCCAATTCCATAAGCACCATGTGTGGATCTGTCTATGAACTTTATACTGGGTCTTCCTCAAACCCAGCGAGGTATGGATTCTATTTTTGTTATGGTTGACAAAAACTCAAAGATGTCCCATTTCATAGCATGTAAGAAGACTTCAAATGCTACTCGAGTGGCTAATCTGTTCTTTAAAGAAGTTGTCCATTTGCATGGAGTGCCAAAGTCCATCACCTCTGGCCAGGATTCCAAGTTCATCAGTCACTTCTGGCAGACCTTATGGAAGTGTTTTGACACTTCCTTGAATTACAGCAGCACCAGTCATCCTTAGAATGATAGACAAACAGAAGTAGTTAATCACACTTTGGGAAATCTGATCCGTTGTATCTCAGGAGAGAAGCCTAAGCAGTGGGATCTTGCATTGTCCCAGGCAGAGTTTGCTTACAATAGCTCGGTTAGCAGAAGCATTAGTAAGTCTCAATTTGCTATTGTCTACTGCGTGCCCCCCTAAACACGCTTTGGACTTGGTACCCTTACCTGAGCTTCTAGGGGTGAGTCAAGCTGCAGAGAATATGGCTAGCCGTATTAAGGCAATGCAAGAGGAAGTGAGATAGAAACTGGAAGCTACTAATGCCAAGTACAAGGAAGCAGCTGATAAAAAGAGACGCGAGAAGATTTTCAGTGTTGGGGATTTAGTGCTAGTCTACCTTAGAAAGGAAAGGTTTCTTGTTGGTACGTACAACAAGTTGAAGGACAAGAAATATGGGGCATTCCAAATTACAAAGAAGATTAACAACAATGCTTTTGTAGTTGCTCTTCCACCAGACATGAATATTTCTTCCACCTTCAATGTTGTTGATTTGTATGAGTAAGATCCTTCTGATGCGCCAGATAGTGGGAACTCGGGGTCGAGTTCTTTTCAAGCGAGGGAGGCTGATATAGAACAGACAACACATGCCTTCTTGGAGTAGCAAAAGTGCCAGAAGTCACAACGCAAAATCAAAGGAGGGTGCCAATAGAGTGCATCGAGGCGACAGTGTCAGAATTGCATGAAATTTGGCAGGTTGAAAGGAAACAGTATTTTGATCCAAACTCATAACGAATACCATAAACGGCGCCTAAATTTAGGCAAATTCCTTCGTTAAGACCTTGAAAACAGTGTTTTTGCTATTTATAGTAATATTTGTTTTTCCTTTATAACTTTCAATTTAAAAGTTAGAATAAGGTCCCGTCTATTTTGGGACAATCCTTAAGGTCAGCAGTTTAAGATTCTGCATTTAACTCAATTATGCCATTTTTGGTTAATTTCGTTATTTTGTCACATAATCGCTTAATTAGTGTGAATTAGGGTTTTAAATGTTTTTCTCAGTATTTATATGTTTTATAGTCGTTAGAGGCAAATAGACTATTATAAAAAAAACACAGACTTTTGTTAAATTATTTCTTTAGTGGATTTCTAGTTTTCTTCTCCTTGTGGATTCAAGGATACCCCTCATGAATTCGAGATTTACTACTAGGAACTAACAGTTTAGTTTCTGTTCCATCAATAGAGCATCGTGTGTGCTTTTTTTAGACTTCCACGACATCATGAACTCTACATTCAACCATCAATAGAAATTATAAGATTGGGGATCAACAATATAGAGCCAAGTTTTGAAGAGAATATTGAAATGATTAAAAAGGATGAAGTTTTACAACATATTAAGGAATTGAAGCTTAAAGATGATACTTTTCAAGAGATTGATGAAGATATCAAATAAAAGACAAATGAGTTATTGAGGGGAATGGCAAAAATCATGAGATTGGAGTTGTTGGGAATATTGTGAAAGATTTAATTGAAATTAAATATTATGGTGAGTCCATAACTCGCAATACCCACGATCTAGTTGATTTGCTAAAGACCCCTAGCTACAACACAATCTATCAATTTCCTTAGATTTAACAAGTTTAATGTTTCCTTTAATCGTTTATTGGTTAAGATTGCTAACCAATTTAGAGTGCACACAACCAAAGCTTTCCGTGAATCTTGAGGGGTGATCTTCGGAGCCAGTTTTGCACCAAGGATAAATTATATCTAGTAGGGTGAAATCATTTCTTAGGATAGTGGGTTAAGTTCCATGCCTTAGCTCTCAATCTATCGATAAGTTCTTATTTCTTCTCAATTTTACTCTTGGTCTACTTGATTTAATTCATCTTATTTATTTTTTCTAACATTGCGCTCGTCATATTTTACTCTTGGTCTACTTGATTTAATTCATCTTATTTATTTTTTCTAACATTGCGCTCGTCATAATATGTATAAACTTACTTATGCCCATGGGTATATGGAGATATCTATATGTTTTATTTTTTTGAGAAACAGATATCTATATGTTAGTTAAAAATTTTACCGCTAAAACCAAATCCTATATCCACCATTGCCGGCAAGCCAATGGAGCATGTGAAGTTGGTGAAATGAAAGCTAATGTTTATGTTATTCTGCTGCTTGCATGGGTCAGCCTGAGATTTTTAGCTAAACAACTATGTAAGAGCACTCACAGCAGTGGTGCTATATAGGTATATAGGTATAATGGTATTTTTTTAGCTCTCAATCACAAAAAACCATCATGCAACAGTGGAGCTAAATCTAAAAGATTTAGCTCCTCAGCTATAGTGCACATCTAAAGATTTCCTATTCTCTCTCTCTCTCCGGCTTCTCTTCTTTATTCTTTCTTCTTCAATTTTTTTTTCTCTCTAACTCGCTGGCCAGCTCCCTCATCCCTTAGCTCGTCGGTCAACTCCCTCATCGCTGATCTGTTCCGCCGACCCGCCCCAAGCCCCATCACCCAATCCGTGCCTCTCTCTCTCTCAGTCACTCTCACCTCTCTCTCTCTCAACGTCTCCGACCCAAGCCTCCGCCGGCCTCAACGTCTCCAACCCAAGTCTCTTCTCACCTCTCTCTCTCCCTGCTCTGTGATTGAATTTTTTTTTTTTTTTTGGTATTTTCATATGGGTTTGGTGGCTATGGTGGTGGTGGTTGATTTTAGCTATAGTAGTGGTGGTGGGTGATTTTGACAGTGGGTTTGTGGATTTTGGTTGTGGTGGTGGTGGATGATTTTGGCTTTGGCAGTGAGTTTTGTGTATTTTGGCTTTGGCAGTAGCTTGTTCCTTGGTTTTGTTTTTGTTTTTTGTTTTCTATGTTGTGTTGTGGTTGCCAAAGTAGAGTGGTGGTTGTGGCTGGTGGTGGTGGTTGTAGGTGTGGTTGTGGTTCTGGCTATGGCTGATGCTAGAGGTGGTTGTGGTTGGTGCTGTAGATTATTTTGGTGGGTAGTGTGATATATTATTTTATTGTAAGAGATATATTATTTTATTGTGATGTTTATATTATTTTATTGTATTGAAAGCTAAAATAGATCCACTGATGTAGCATATATGTAAGTAAAATAGATAAAATGACTTTTTGTGTAGCTAAATTGCTAAAATTTTAAATTCACTGCTGTGAATGCTCTAAGATTCTAACAGTTACTTTTTAATGCTAAACTAGTGTATGCATGCTAACTCAATTGATAAAAAATTTGATATTCAAACTCTGCTTAAATAAAAAAAAAAAAAAAATTAATATTTTGATTTGATATCACTGTAAAAATGGTATCATAAATTAAAATACTATCACATTTATTTAAAAAAACAAAAAGAAAAGTTACCGTCGGCAAGATCTGAACCATATCGTTTTGATCTGATATATCATCGTAAAAGGTTAGTCTGACAAAGTTCCCAGAGGCCACTAAGTTGGACAAGGGAATCCTCGTAGGAGAGGACTTGCCTGCGATGATCCCTAGACCCTATAGCTAGTGCCCCTCTTTTTAGCGTTACCGGTCGCTGGAGGTGTTCCTTCTCCTCACTTGTGCGTTCTCATGTTTCCTCCATTCACCAATCCTCGCAATGTCAAAAATGCCCTTCATTATAATTTTCGTGGATACTCAAACATTATATATATATATATATATATATATATAAAATTCTAATAGACAGTTCAAATGAATATGTCGTTCATATGTATGATTTTTATGATGATATGGAGAGAAAAAAAAAAAAAAAAAAAGGCAAGGAAAAAAAAGAGTCAGGAGCTGAGATTTTAGTTTTGGGGACAAAATATGAACCAATTTTATTTCCCTTCTAAATTTACGAATAAAAAATATACTAAAATGCAAGAATAAATATAATATGAAAAATAAAACTAGAATCCTTTCAGTATTAACAATATATAAGAAAAAAAAAAGACACAAAATAGTTATACATTTTAAATAAGTCATAATTTATCAAAATTGAATTAAGATTTTTCTAAATCCCAAAAATAATCTATGTTTGATTATTTACAAAATTCACTATAATTTCTCTACAAAATTAAATAATCCTTTAAAAAGTTATCAGTCTATAAAGAAGTTGGTAGGTTGTTAATATTTTAATTTTTACCAAACCATTTGTCATCATTCAAAAAGAAATTATGAAGAATAAAATGAAAAAAATAAAAACATGTGTACTTTAGATCTACTACCATCACATAGAAATTTTAAATAAAATAAAAAATGAAAACATGCGTGGACACCCATATATGCACATATAAGACTAAGGAACTAACTTATAATAAAAATCTAAGAGTAATTAAGTTTGCTTGAAGTCTCTTATTTCTCAGTTTGCCCTTAATTTTCTACTGATTAAGAAAACATCTTTACTAAAGAATTTTAGTTGCATAAAACAAAAACAAAAAAAACATAGAATACTGTGGGGCCAAATAATCCCACGGCCCAGCCCACTTCATTCCTGGGCCGAAGGCCCGAGCCGAGGAGACATCCAAGCCCTAGGATGACTTCATCATCGGACGTCCGAGAGTTAGAAGAACATGCTCGTAACGAGCAGTCACCTCCACATTAAATGTGCCTGACAATCGCCCTGGCCGCGTTAATGAGGAAAAGACCCTGCGCCAGCGTTGCCTCGATCGCCGCAACTCTCAAAGAGACTGAGAAGTCGGCTGATGAGACAAGCACCTGAGCGAAGGTCATGATCACTCAACAAGTGTAGGGCTATGATTGATTGGGCAAGGGATATATAATGTAAGGGAATCCCTCCTGCGTGGGGGACGAAAAAAAGGACGGAAGGAGGACAGAAAAAAGACGAAGAAAGACGAAGAAAAAAGGAAGAAAATAAGAAATAAAGGAATAGAGAGAAAAGAGGGCAAGAGCCTCCTCGGCCCATGGCCGAGGAGCCCGTCCCCATTGTAAACCGTGTTTAGTCTATTTACTTAAGTAAAAGAGACCGGAGTTCACGCCGCCAGAGCGCCGACCGGCGCCTAGACCTTCGACCCACTCTCTATAAATTCATTGCGGGGTGCGTTGGGCTTTTGACCCGTGTCCATTGGGCTTGGGCAGCCAAAAACCCAGTCCCCACAATTGGCGCCGTCTGTGGGAAGGATTAGTGCACCGGTTGGCGCAACAGGCGACTGTTCTGAACAACCATTCTATAGAAGATCGGCGGTGATGCAAAAAAAAAAAGAGAAGAACTATAAAAAAGAAGAGCGTTGCAGAAAGATAAAAGCTCAAGACAGAAAATTCAAAAAAAAAGAGACTTTATATTATTTCATAAAAAAAAGATTACAGATTACAATCAGAGGCTCAGGCAGGCATGTTTTACAACTATTCCTACCAGCTAGTCCTACAATCAGAGGCCCAGGCGGACCCGTCCTAAAACTAGCTAGAGGGAAGTGTCAACCCGTGCTCTTATTGGCATCAAGAGAATGGGAGAACTTGACAATAAGCGGGCTGAAAGGGGCTGGGGCTAGCTCGTTCCAAGGCCCTCAACGACTCCTTTCTCGGAGCGGCGGAGCTTGAACAAAGCGAGGAGCAGATACAGGGGCTCCGGGACGCCCTCCCCATGATGTTCCCTTGATTCTCTCCAACCCCCACGAGCGCTGGCCGTTGGTGACGGCAACACTCGGGCACCGCCCATGATGTGAGTTCGCATGTCTCCTCCGTCGGGGGTGCGCTCGGAGGAGAGATGTTAGGTACTTCAACGACATCCCTCCGGGCCAGCGTGCATGGCGCCATCGGGGTTATGCCTAGACTCTGCCGCACAGGAAGCCTAGTGGGGGCTGCGGCCACCACGGCCCTTGGCACGGATGTCCTCACACCCACCCAAAGCCGCCTCATACCAACTAACTCCGGTCACAATTCCGGCAGGGTTATTAAAGGGGCTTGGGAAGCTAGAAGGGTGTGTTCTTTCTGTTTGTGTTGGGAAGCTCATGGAGTATGAGGAAATCATCCCCCCAGAAGGCCTTATATAGAGGGATAGGGTTGGTGAGAATTAATTCACGCAGAGCCCAAAAAGAGGGTTACCGAAGCGTTGGATAATAATGAAGCCATCAATTCACGAGGCCATTAATGAAGGCGCGTCTCGCGCACCGAAGCGTCAGGCGCGGAATACGAACGGCCAAGGGACGCTTCACAAATGACAGAGATGAGGGCTTGAGATGGAGATGAGATCAATGCCACGTGCAAGATCATGAGCCTTCTGAAGGAGGAATCGTCCCCAGTAAAGCAAACCGAGGACGAACCCCTATTTCCAGATGCCAAGTGTTAGACAGAACCAAGGCACTGCATAACCACTTAGCAACTGTACCTAGGTCTTGCATGGTCCTCGGACTCAAGCCTACGGGGAGCTAACCATTTAGCAACTGTACCTAGGTCTTGCATGGTCCTCGGACTCAAGCCTACGGGGAGCTAACCATTTAGCAAATGTACCTAGGTCTTGTATGGTCCTCGGACTCAAGCCTACGGGGAGCTAACCACTTAGCAACTGTACCTAGGTCTTGCATGGTCCTCGGACTCAAGCCTACGGGGAGCTAACCAGGACTCAAGCCTACGGGGAGCTAACCATTTAGCAAATGTACCTAGGTCTTGCATGGTCCTCGGACTCAAGCCTACGGGGAGCTAACCACTTAGCAACTGTACCTAGGTCTTGCATGGTCCTCGGACTCAAGCCTACGGGGAGCTAACCAGGACTCAAGCCTACGGGGAGCTAACCATTTAGCAAATGTACCTAGGTCTTGCATGGTCCTCGGACTCAAGCCTACGGGGAACTAACCACTTAGCAACTGTACCTAGGTCTTGCATGGTCCTCGGACTCAAGCCTACGGGGAAGCTAAACACTTCGGATGAACCTAAGTGTTAGGTAGAACCAAGGCTCTGCATGGTCCTCGGACTCAGGCTCACGGGGAAACCAACCACCTTAGATGATCCTAAGGGTTAGACAGAACCAAGGCACTGCATGGTCCCAGGACTCAGGCCTATGGAGAAACTAACCCCTTCAGAGGATTCCAGGTGTTGGACAGAACCAAAAGCGCTGCATGATCCCAGGACTCAGACCTATGGGAAAACTCACTACTTCAGGGGATTCCAGGTGTTAGACGGAACCCAAAGCGCTGTACGGTCCTCGGACTCAAGCTTATGGGGAAGTCAACAACATCAAGGGGAACCTAAGTGTCAACCTAAAGAATTTTCTACCCGGCCCTTAGGGAAAGATGGGCCCACTCAAGCATACATGCCCTCGCTGCAACAATTGGTGCCGCGACTGGCCGAGGTGCAATTAAAGATAAAATTACACAAGTAAAGAAAGAACGAATAACGTGCGAGTAAGCAAACAACCACAACAAACAGAAAAAGGAATAAAACTCACATTCCATTAAGTTCATAAATATTACATGATGAGTACCACATTACAGTCACAAGGCCAAAAGAAAAAAGAAGAAAATACAAAGGACCAGGAGGACAACAGGGTCGGAGGGCCTGCCCCACTCATTTATACTCCTCCCTCAACCGGGGGCTGGACCATGGCAGCGTCAAGGCTTTCTGAGCTTTGACCAGAGGGGACGGCCTGCGAAGGCGAAGCAGGAATAGCTGCCTCCTCAGCAGCAGGAGCCCCAGCTTCAACGCTAGACTTCACAGCCTCCTGGGGCGCCTCCCCAACGGGGCCTTCACCCGATTCTGCCACCTTGGAAGGGTCACTTCCTTGAGCGGGCTCGGCCGTGGGCTCAGCAGCTGATGTGTCCTCACCCGTAGCAGGGATGGTTTCCTCCGCAGCCTCCTCGGCCTCAGCGCCACTTGGAGCAGCCTCGCGGATGGCAGGAGGATAGTACACATTCTCCTCCTTCCACAAATCGGATGAGGCCTCGATCCCAGCCTGCCTGAGAGCCTCCCTCCAAACCTCGGCAGAATAGCGCCTGCACAACCCGGGGACCTCAGATCTAAAGGTTGCTGCTGTCTCTTCCATTCCCGCGGCATAAGCCTCCTCCTCGGCTTCCTTCACAGTGGCCAGGGCTTTCTCCCTGCCCTGGACAGCCTCAAACTTGGCCCTCACGGCCTCGTCCCTCGCCCGCTCGGCTGCCTTCTTGTCCGATTCGACGGCAGCCACCTTCTTGGGCAAATTCGCAAGCAACCCCTTTGCAGTCTTCAGCTGCTCCTCTGCCTCAGCCAGGCGCTTCGAGTAATCCTCGGCCTGCTTCTGAAAACCGGCAAAACCGGACAGGGCAGCGTCCCGGGCACTGGTCATCGCACTCAGCTCCTCCCGGGCCTTGGATAGATCAGCCTCAGAGCGCTTAAGAACCTGGATGGCCTCCAGGTGTTTCTCGCGCTCCACCCCCATGGCTTTCCCCTGGTCGTGGGCCACGTCCTCCAACCTATAAGTAGCCTGAACGGCCTGTTCAACAAAACAAATGCGCCATCAGCTGAGATCAAGAAGCGGAATGGAAGAGCTACAGCTAGGAAAAGTCACTAGTATTGAGGGGCTTACCATCCCCAAGTACCGCTTGAGGCAGAGGAAGACTTCCCTGCTCCTCATAGTTGCCAGCTCTGCCATGTCGGCTGGGAGTAACAGGCACCTTTCCACAGCGTCGGCCACGTATGTGCCCTCGCCCTCGTTGAAATCTCTGAGGGAGGAGTCTTCCCTCAGCGGCGCCCCGCGGAGCATGGGGGTAGGAAGCCAGGCCTGAGGCTCGGGCAGGTCTTCGACCTGTTTGTCCTAGCCTCGGGAGCCTATTTTCAACTGTTTGGACGGCCGCCGATCATCACCCTCCTCCCGTGGGGACTCGGACCTCTCCTCAGCTGGCCTTTTGCCCTTATCCTTCTTCTGCTTGGGATCAGAAGGCTCACGTCTGGGAGGCAGACTCGCCTTGGGCAGAGAGGGAGGAAGCCCCGATTGGGTAGAAGCCGACTTGCCCTGGGCAGAACGAGTTCTTGGAGGAGGAGGAGGGAGCTCCGACTTAGATTTCCCCGGCTGGCCTTCGATCAGTTCCGCCAAGCTAACTTGCGGCTTCTTCTTGTAGCCCATTATCTGCCGAGAAGAGGACTTGGACGCTGAGAAATCCGCTTCGGTCAGACGAGGGTCGCCCAAATCTCCTGGAGGGTCCTCGGACTGGTGAGATTGATCAAGCACGTCAAATTCGTCCTCGGCAGGGCCAAAATCAGCAACCTCCACTTTCCTCTCAGGGCCTACTTCGGCGGGTTCCGAGATTCTAAGGGAGGAGGAGGGACCTGCAGGTATTGCGCCTTCTGATGTGGAGGGCACCTCAGGGAACCGAAACCCGTCCTCGGTCACAGTTATCTTCCGAAGCCGAGGATCCTTTGCTCTGATCACGTGCTTCGGCGCCGCAAATGACTTGTGAGCCGGGTCGTATTTCAAAATTTCGTGAGCGGCCCTAACCTGATTATCGTCGTCATTCACAAAAACCTCTGCCCTCAGCACCTTTTGCAAGTCTTCCCGGTTTATTAGGCTGAAGTGGCGCGTAAAGGCGTGCGGATCTGCAAGAAGAAACACATCCACATTAGAAACCAAACAGTGCGAGAGAAAGAGACGAGAGAAAGGATGGAACTGATCTGAGTCCTAGAACTCTCTCTCTATTTTCCCACTGCCCACCTGGGGTCCCCTCCGTCGTCGGGCAGTGAAGGCCATCATGCCACTCTCCAGACACGATGAGGAAGTCTTTGTTCAAACCCTTGCTGGACTCAGGGAGACACTGAATGAGCCGGACTCTGTCATCCCTGGTCTTCAGATAGTAAGTTTCGCCCTTCAGGCACTGGAGATTATAGCACCAGTTGACGTCATGGTGGGTCAATCTCAGGCCCATCTTCTCATTTAGGGCATCCACACAGCCCAGAACCCTAAAGACGTTGATGGCACATTGAGTGGGGGCTAGCCGGAAGTGCATCAGATAGTCCCTCATCACCGGACCCATGGGTATCCTCATGCCACCTTCAACGAAGGCAACAATGGGAATCACCACCTCACCCTCCTGCCTCCGAAAGCGCCACTCACCCTCCGCACAATACCTCAAGCCCACATTGGCCGGTATCTTGTAGTCGGCGATGAATTTCTCCATCGCCTCCTCAGTGAAGACATACTTCTTAAAAATACCCATCCCAAATGAAGCCTAAACGAGCTAAGAGGGAGATAACGGAAAAGAGGCAAAGATGGAAAAGGAGAAAGTTCAAAGGGAGATAGAGTGACTTACAGAAAGATGTAGAAGCTCCTCGGACAGGCCTTTTATGCTGGAGATGTGGACTCTTGAGTGCAAAGAAGCAGAGGAACCGGGCTTTCAAATGGGTATTTATACCCTAAAATTAAGGAACAGAGCGGGTTTTCCCACTCCCAACCGTTAGGCGAATCCCCACCGTTGGATTAACATCCTCCCGTTGCACGTGGGGAGCACAAAGCCGTCTGGATTTAATGAAGGACACGTCGCGCCCTTCAAGGCATCAGTAACGCTTCTGAAGCAGGCGAAAAGACTCCAGTACCCCCAGAGGGCCAAACTCAAACGGTACATGACGCATGCCCCAGGACATCAAAATCCTCCTCTCCGCCCGAGGACGCGGACAGCAAAATTTTGAGGGGCTATTGTGGGGCCAAATAATCCCACGGCCCAGCCCACTTCATTCCTGGGCCGAAGGCCCGAGCCGAGGAGACATCCAAGCCCGAGGATGACTTCATCATCGGACGTCCGAGAGTTAGAAGAACATGCTCGTAATGAGCAGTCACCTCCACATTAAATGTGCTTGACAATCGCCCTGGCCGCGTTAATGAGGAAAAGACCCTGCGCCAGCGTTGCCTCGATCGCCGCAACTCCCAAAGAGACTGAGAAGTCGGCTGATGGGACAAGCACCTGAGCGAAGGTCATGATCACTCAACAAGTGTAGGGCTAGGATTGATTGGGCAAGGGGTATATAATGTAAGGGAATCCCTCTTGCGTGGGGGACGAAAAAAAGGACGGAAGGAGGACGGAAAAAAGACGAAGAAAGACGAAGAAAAAAGGAAGAAAATAAGAAATAAAGGAATAGAGAGAAAAGAGGGCAAGAGCCTCCTCGGCCCATGGCCGAGGAGCCCGTCCCCATTGTAAACCGTGTTTAGTCTATTTACTTAAGTAAAAGAGACCGGAGTTCACGCCGCCAGAGCGCCGGCCGGCGCCTAGACCTTCGACCCACTCTCTATAAATTCATTGCGGGGTGCGTTGGGCTTTTGACCCGTGTCCATTGGGCTTGGGCAGCCAAAAACCCAGTCCCCACAAATACCATTTAAAAAATATATATTTTATGTGGAGAAAGACTACAAGTTTTAAGCTAGTTAACATTTTTAAAAGTTTCTTTGGACTAATTTTACCAAATATTTATACATTACTATTTAAAAAAAAAATTCATACAAACTATTTGATAATAGAATCTAAGAATATCACTTTTTAACCTTCCATCTAAGTAAAGCTTTAAATTAATGTATTTATTTGACCTCCACCTAAGCAAAGATTGTAATATGTTATTTTAATTATTTATTTATTTGTATTCAACAATAAATAATTTTATTTCCTTACAATTTATTTTATTTATTATTTATTTATTTTTAAATAAAGTATGGAAACCACTTAGCATAAAATATATACAAAGTGAAAATGCCAAGCCAAATAGAAAATAGAGTAGAATAATAATTAGAAAATGGAGGCCGCAAGACTTGCACACCAAAGGAGGTGTATGGTTACACACATGCGCGGGCACACGTACACACAAACACAAATGGTTAAGAAGATGTGTTCTTTATATATAAAATCCTCAATGAAATTTAATAATGGAAGTAGTAGGAATAAAAAGTCTAATGACACAGTAATCATCCATAATATGGAGAGTAATGATGGAGTTAGGATTTGACTTCAAGAGGGCAAAGTTTATAACTAATCCACAAACATACATATATTTATACACATTATAGACGAGCATAACACCAATTAGTTTCTAGATAAAAATAGATGAGCACAACATATACATTATCATACTTAAAAACTAATTTGTAGAATAAAATATCACTCATGTGAATATTAAGCATTATTTTAAAGTTAGAAAACCAAAAAAAAATCAATTATATTGTAAGCCTTTTTCAATACACTAGAACACGCCAACTCACAAAACTGCTAGCAGCAGTTGGAGTCGCGAAGCTCTAGATTTAGAGGAAACACACAACACACGCACCCAGTGTGGGACACAGCCCACACAGCCCATTGGTTTTTTCAATACACTAGAACACGCCAACTCACAAAACTGCTAGCGGCAGTTGGAGTCGTGGAGCTCTAGATATAGAGGAAACACACAACACACGCACCCGATGTGGGACACGGCCCACACAGCCCATTGGTTTTTTCAATACACTAGAACACGCCAACTCACAAAACTGCTAGCGGCAGTTGGAGTCGCGGAGCTCTAGATATAGAGGAAACACACAACACACGCACCCGATGTGGGACACAGCCCACACAGCCCATTGGTTTTTTCAATACACTAGAACACGCCAACTCACAAAACTGCTAGCGGCAGTTGGAGTCACGGAGCTCTAGATATAGAGGAAACACACAACACACGCACAATTATATTGTAAGCCTAAAACTTTAGAGAATAAGTTCAAAGCAATATATATCAATTTATGGATTTTATTATATAATTGTTTTCAATTTTTACGAAAACAATAAGTTACTATATATAAAGCGGTGAGTTTTGGTGGGGCCAGCAATTGCTCCCGTCAACACCCTACCTCCGCCTTTGTGTAAGGGTCAAGATTCCTCCCTTTCTTCTTCTTCTTCTTCTTCTTCCCTTTTTTTTATTTTTTATTTTTATTTATGTTATTGAATTATTGTAAGGGAATGTAACAGCGCATAGTGCATGATATCGGTTAGTATTTCATTATTGTCAAAGTGATATATTGTTAATGGTAGACAGGGATGGAAAAAATAATTATTATATATAAATTTTAAAAAATTTATAATTTTTTTACCTTGAAAAAAATTTTGTGACTATCCTAAATTTTTTTAGACCTAATATAATTACACTTTGGACAAAGTTTGACAACAAATTTAGTTATAAACTGAGGGTTAGTTTAGAATTCACTTATTTTGCTGAAATTGAAAACTTTTTGCTAAAAGTACTGTAAATAAAGGTAAAAGTTAGCTGAAATAGTACAGTAAGATTCATGAATAGTACCAAAAAGTGCAATGAGACCCATGAATAGTAGCAAAAATAAGCTGAATAGTAAAATAAGTAAGCAAAAATAATCTTTGCCGAACGGACACTGAATGTGAATTTTGATAAATTCACTGTTGGATTACATTTTCTTCTTCTATCCTCTGTACTTGCAAAATATCAATAAAATCAAAGATCAATTATTATTTTATCAATTAAATGTTTAAATTTTGAATTTTTGTAGTCTAAGTGTGTGTTTGGCTCCAAATTAAAAAGATTAACTTATTTTATTATTTAGTTTATTTTTATTACTATTCATGGGTCCCACGCACTTTTTGGTACTATTCATGAGTCCCATTGTACTATTTCAGGAAAAAAAATTCAGTTTCAACAAAATAAGCAGATCACAAACAAACCCTAAAATTATACATAAAAAAAAATTTATGAATTAAATAGTAAATAACATCCGATTGACATGAAATTTGATATGTGTTTTAAAAACTTAAAGAAAACGCAATTCAACTGTTAAAATTTTAAAATATTTAACAATATTAATTTGTTTAGTTAAAGTTGTAGCCTTAAACTACAACTAACTTTGTAGTCAAATTTTGTTTTTAAATTTTGGTCCCCTTAACAATATGTTAGGTCCTTACCAACAGAAAGGAAAAATTCAAGAAATTTTTGAAAGAGATGTAGCTTATAGCATTGATAATGTAACAATTTCAAAATAATAAAACTTGTAAAAGGAAATTGTAATATTTTATATATTTGCATGTTTTTCTTTTTTTTTTTGTCAATATATGAAAAAAAAAATTTATTAGATTTTGTATAATAAAAATTTCATCAATTTAAAAAAAAAAAAAAAAAAAAAATCCTGAAGTTGCCACTGATAGCAGATGATATATAATGATGTCAATAGTGTGGTTAAATGAAAACCAATAAAAAAAATCTCAGAAAATGTTGTAATTTATTTATTTATTTTTTGTGTTTGTATTTATAACATTACTCTCTTAAATCTGTGCACCACTGCTGTATAGTCTTGGAATTGAATTTCATTCGCAGTCCCCAAGACTTTTCACAACCTGCTCTAAATCACTGCAGTGTTGATGAGTATGATGCATGGTAACGTGACATATATAGATTAATAACCACACAAGCTTTTCAATGTATCGCAAAATATTCTCACGTGGATAATCTTGCTAGTATTTTTCAGCTATACTATGAGTGAGTAGAGTTGCTATATAGCCTTTTTCTACTGTTGCAGCATTTCATCATAAGTCAAAGACTAAATCATGAGTAACATTGAGGCTTTTGCTGCATGCGACAAGGCCAGTATTGTGACTGGCAACTTAATCCTTCACATTGGAAATGAACACGTGCTCCTAAAATCGAACAGTAATTTGGCATAAATATACTGTTCCAGAACCACTGAACCAGTATCAAGTCCTACCAATAGAAGCAAGCAGTGACAAATTGACAATGTCCTCGTCTTATGCTATGCCAACACTGGTCCACTCACTGCAATGTTGCGAAACTTATACATGACATGGAAATCATAATATTACAGACAGAATAAATTTTATAATTTGTTAAAGCTAGAGATTGTGTGTTTAGTGCAACATCATTCTTGTTGAGGTTATTACATCAATCATAATCTAACTTCTTAATTATTGTGAAAAATATTGTAAAATTTGTTGTGTTGTTAGAGTACTTATTGCATGGTAAAGATTGTCTGCCTTAATTTTTTTTTTCCCATTTTTTACTTTTTAAAGATGACATAGAATTCAGCTGTGTATAGGTTGCCATGTCCCCAATCCAACTGCCATCTATATTTAATGTAAATTAAGTTGAGAAAAGAAAGAAAACTCGTGTTATTAAGCAGAGATGTTCTAGAATCTTCAAATTACGTCTTGTTCATCTTCGTCTTCTTATCTTCTACATCTTTAGTTTTTATTTTTTAAAATATATTAATCTCCCATGAGTAATGAGTTAGACATATGGGAAAAACAGTGACCATCAAAGTACTTGCTAGCCAGTGAAAACTAAGTTTAGGATTTTTCTCATTATAGTGCACAACAATAACTTTCCTAAACAAAAAAATATATCATGTTTTCATAATATGAGTCCTCTCCCTCACATGAGAGTAGATCCTATGGAACCACGATATATCACTCCTCCTAAACCGATACCCTTGCTAACATTCTATAAATAAATATGACCTTTTACATGTTTGCATGTACGATACCAAAGCCAAGGCAGCATATCTTGCAGATTTTAGTTATTTAGGGAGGTAAATTTTCCTACAACCACTACTATTTTTGTTTTGTTTTTTTTTAATTTATTTATTATAAATTTGCTTATAATGGATGCACTATTACTCAAATATTTTCCTTTGACAACCTCCTGAATCTTCATATGGATTTTGACATAATAAAGATGCGTTAGTTGATAGTTACCCTACATTTATTGGGAACCCATCCTTCAGTCAATATCGGCACCGCTGATATCTCTTAAAAGTATGCCTTTTGCGCTGAGGGACATAGGCATAATTAATTAATATATCTTGTCTGGGATAGTATAGACATGTAAACAGGAAGGTTCACATTCGCTTTAAACTTACAGCTGCATGGAGATATATACGCAAGATTCAACCCATGAATCCATGATGTCCCTGTGCAATCATTCATTTTTATTTTTACTTGTTGAATTATTAATTATTAATGATTCTTGTTGGGAAGCCTAATCCTGCATTATTTTTTATGTTTATCATAGATTACATGACTTCGATCCTTCGGTCATCGTTAGACATGGCCTTCATTCAGTTTATACTTTATATTCCTCGCTAATTAAGTTGTGGATCAAGACTCAAGTGGGTCTAACCACCAAATTGCAATTTTCATTTCTTCAGTACTGTTTGAGCCATTGGAGTCAGAGCCAATGGCAGCTCTAAGAATTTTTTCTAAGAAGGTTATTAAGAAACTTAAATTAAACAAAAATTTAATTTAATTTTTTTTTAATATACTGAGTTATCGAAAACAAAAACAAACAAATACATAAAATTTTACAATTTTCTTCTATGAGTTTTCATATTTTGAAATCGCCTCATAATAGTTTATTATCAGTTTTTATTATCTATTGTCAATATAAGTATGAACATTTTATTTTGTTAAGTTTGTATAATATTTTTGTTTTTATGCAATTGTGGTTATATATTTGTCATTTTTTTATAAAAATATTTTAAACTAAATGAAAAAACTCAACTCCATTTGCACTGTATAACTCTTAACTCACACAACCACGCAGGGCCGGCCCTAGGCCTAGGCCAATTAGGCCATTGCCTAGGGCCCCCTACTAGAGAAAGGCCCCAAATTTGGGGGCAAATTATATATATATATATATATATATATATATATTTATAAATATTTTTGGGAAATATTAAAAGAATTTTAGTTTACATTTTTTTTTCACTGTTAAAAAAGCCCAAAGAATTAAGTAATACTAGAGATAAAAATAAGACAAATTTAAATAAATAAGTCTTACAAATAGACATGTTATTAATCACAAGTAATTCAAATAGAAAAATGTTAAAAATACTATAAATTTTACTACATAACTTTTATTTATTTATTTATTTTTATACAAAATAAAAATTCTACTCTAACCTATCTAAGTGTATATGTGTATGAAACTTTCTCCTAGAGACTTGAATATTAGCTCTTGCCCCCTACATCCCACATCCCACAAGCACTTATATATGTGGAGTGACCACTGTGCCAAGGGTGTGTGATAGTCTACATAACTTTTATAATTTGATGTAACAATGAATATGATAGGTGGACTTCAACAAACTATTGAATACATTTTTGAATTAATTTTTGTGATTGGTGATATATCTTTGTAATTCTCATTTATAAATTTTATAATATCTATAGCATTTTTGTAAGCCTCATGTCACTAATCACATATGTTATAGTATTTTTGTAGTAAAATTTGTTATAACTTTAGCATTTTTTCAAAAAAAAAAATCATATTAAAAAGTAAAAAGAATTGATTTTTTTTTTTATAAAAAAATTATTATATAAAGTGCTAGTTAAATACTATTTAAATGTTAACATAAAGGCCCTATTTGAAGATTTCGCCTTAGGCCTCTGAAACGTTTTGGCAGGCCCTGCAACCACACTCGTCCATCCATAAATAATACAATAAGTTGTTGTTTGATTGTGAGATAAGTTGATATGTGATCAGAGTGTATCAAATTTAAAACAAAGCGTGAAAAATATTTTTAAAAGTATTAAATTAGTAAAGCAATATTATATATATATATATATATATATATTTTTTTTTTTTTTCAATTCAAATGAACCCCTGAAATTAATGTATGTGCAGCCGCCTCTGGTCAGAGCTGCTAATATTGAATTCTCATGCTCCTTTACCCTTTTCTTGAGAGGTTTAGATTTCTGTCATAAAGGATAATCTTCCGACTGTCATCAAGGTTGCATAGATGTATGTACAAATTGAAACGATATAATACCCACCACTGTGCCTAGTTGTTAGTAGCATTTTTTATTTTATTCTCTAGTTATATTTTGCAGGTATGGATATTATCAACGACTTATATGCGCTTGCGTATATATGGTCTGATTTTGACAGGGTATCAGAATACCCTTATCTCTGGTACATCCATTTTCAGGAATTGAGCACGTGTTCGCAGTGCAGTACAGTAGTTTAACAGAAACCCCTCATCTCAAAGTGTTTTGGAAACCCTACCACTAGTACATTGTCAATGAAAATTGACCATCAATATATAGGTGGGTATCATCATTACAGTAATTAATCTTCAATCATTATCTCTAGGCCTTTATCAGCTGTTAATGGACTTCAAGGTAAGGTTATTAGGTATCTTCCTTGAATTTTATCAAACATGGCGCCTTAGATTAGAGCTAATTTCTTTTGTATGAAACGAAGGCTTTGTTTGTTGTTATTGTTGTTGTTGGATCCTGATTTCTAAAGCTCTTGAAAAACGGCACTAAGAAATTTGAAAAAGTTTGGTTGTTGCAACTCCCACTAAAAAAATTAACATGTTTATATATTTAAAAATATAACAATTGATTTACTTTTATTTATTTATTTAATATGCTTAATAAATATGTCAAATTTGATCCATAAGCTTATTTTTTATGTATAATTTTAGACTACAAAAATTTAAAATTTAAACATTTGATTAATGATATAGTTATTGATGATCTTCTAAAAATTATAGCACAGCAGAAAGTTTTGCTGCATAGCAAAAAAGTCAGACCTGTGGCAGAAACTAGAGAAAAGTTTCTTCTACGGCAGAAACAAAGGATAAGCTCACTTTGCAGCATCGTCTCTTGGACTTTGGACTCGATGTTTGCGTACAAACTGACAGCAGTAGAATGGTACTTTGGAGCCTATTCTGCGGAACACCAGACTCAACTTTCTTTCTTAGAAAAAGCCTAGACTAAGCATTGTCTAATAACATCAAAACGCGTGTCTAGGGTACAAGAAATATAAAAAGAACCCGAGACAATATTTTACGTGAAAAAAAAAAAATTAATATCAAAAGTCGTGGTCAAATCTTATATCTAGATAGAAACATAGATTCGAGAGTATCTGGACCTACCACATACAAAAGCACGAGAGAGTGTGAAATATTATATGTATTTGGACTTTCCCTTTCAAAATGGACGGTGTAATATGATTTTAGAACTCGTAAAAATAGCCTAAGAATTCATAGAATCAAGTCAATCAACCACCCTATACCAAAAAAAAATTATGAAATACTCCAAAAGTATAATAAATATGTAGTATGTAGATATAACCCATACATTCACAAGTCACAAGTAACAACAGAGAACAAAACACCTTACCCTCTAGTTTTTTTTTTTCCTGATTAAATTCAAAATAGTTCTCTTCTCAATCTCACATTCCAAACCATTAGAAAACCCGAAATAGTTATTCATCAACCAATCACATCCCCTCCATAGAGTGGCAACCAATTACAAGCCCCAGGAACTAAAACCCCTAAATGGATCGGAACTTCCGAACTTGACTACCTAAAACCCATCAAATCTCCTATTGTACCTTCGAATCCTAAGAAAGCCACATGCTCAACTCCATCGGCCCATTTGTAAATAAATATAACCAACCCATTAATAAAAATTATACCCAATTCTTAAAGCCCAATCTAAGTTATTTTATAAAAAAAATCTAGAGCCCAATATTCCCAAATCCATCTCTCCTTCTAAAATGTTTAGCCTAAGCCTGATCCAAACATCCAAGCATAAGTCTAAATATCAGGTATGAGTCAGGTAACCCACTAACCTGTACATAATAAAAAAATAGGCCCAAAATATTACCTAAACCCGAACCCAAAACAAAGGCCCAAGCCTAAGATTCCAATAACCATAAGCTTTGTACAAATTGTAACAATTACCCCTAAAGTTTATGAACATTACCAAATTGACCTAAACTCTTCCAAAATTACATAAAGCCCCCCACATCCTTTTCATTTAAAGATTGATCCTAGATTGTATCAAATGGCAAAATACCTCGTAACTAAAAATATCATGTTCATAAAAAAAAAAAAAAAAAAAAAAAAAAAAAAAAAAAAAGACTAAAATATCTCTAAACCCACCGAAGTTAGAGTTACCTAATTATCAAAATTTCGAAATTACCCTAGAATTCTCAAAATTATCCAAAATTACAAGATTAACCTAAATTAAGTCATAATACCATTAGAACTACTAAGACTGCCAAATTAATCCTCAATTACATCAAACATAAATCCCCAAAACCATCAATGTTTTAATATTACTTTCCTAAACCTCCAAAAATATACCAAATTATCTCCCTTCTCCCCACCCCTGTTAAAAAAAAAAAAAAAAAAAAAAAACAGCTTGCAAGAATTACCAAATTGCTCCCAATACCTACAAGATTACCAAATTAACTTCAACTATGAAAAACTTTCTAGATTATCCCTTAAACGTGATGAAAATTAAAAAACTTTTCTTACACTCTACAAATTAGCAAAACACACTTGAACTCCTTTGAAATGACCAAAACACTGTAAAATTCTTAATCAAAGACAACTCTTATTGCATTCCTTGATGCTCTTTACCATTTTTAATTAATTAGGGCGCCATAGCCCATAGATGTTGGATGACTAAACCCAAGTGTGTGCATGGCACATTTTTGGGCAAGCTTCTTAATGACATTACACTTTGCATGAAGAAAGGGTAAATGACTTGAATATGGATACACCATGCAATATTTCTAGTTGGCGAAAATTCACTTTTTGTCCACAGATTCAGGGGGTATTTTTATTTTTAGTTCTTTTGTTTTCATACATTTCATTTTAGTTCTTGAGAGTTTTTACACAACATTTAATTTTGGTCTTTATCATTATTTCATTTACGGAATGCTTACATGGCACCCTTAAAGGTGATTGTGGCTAATTGAATAACTAAAAAAATTTAATAGTTAGAATCTTATTGAAAAAAAAAATCTACAAGAAAAGAAGAATCATTCCACAATTTTGAAAAAAAAAAAAAAAAAAAAAGAAGGAAAGAATAAAAATCAATTAAAAAAGAAAAAAACCCAACATCTAACTCATGTTTTTTTTTTTGGGACAACCAAACATAACATACACAGTTCCCCCTATAGTGCATAGTGTTGTGAGTAAAGACAAGCCCAAAAAGGTACAAACTCCACAAACAAAAAATGGACACCATGTTCTTGTGTGTCAAATCAAAATTCGAAAGTCCATGTTTATAAAAAAAAAACACACTTTCAGCAAAAAAAAAAAAAAAAACACACACACACACGTACTTGATTTTATTAAGCAGTGAGTGGTGGCAGTTTTTTGTTCTCTTTTTTATGTGCCAGATCAAAGTCTCAACCACACACACACAAGTGGAATATATTTTGCCCCCTTTTTTTATTTATTTATTGTTTTCTCATTTTGGGCTTGGTCTAATTTAGCGGATTGTTTGGTCATTTGGCTTTTAAGTTTATGGGTTTGGGTTTTTGGTTTGTGAGAAATTGTAGAAAAGGAAAATAAAAAAGTTGGGATTTTATTGATGTTGAAGTTTTATTTTGGGTCAATTAAGTTTTTATGTTTTTTTTTTGAGAAACCAGAAAAAAAAAAACATAAAAACTTATTTTTATGTTTATATATGGTTATTGTTTGATTTTATCATTAGATAAAATGAGGATTGAGTTTCTTTTTTTACTGATTCATTTAATTCATTTTTCCCCTTTAAAAATTAATTGAATAAAGATTTTTTTATGTGACTTTTTTACGGAAATAAATATTTTTGATTATTTTACAAACCATGTCATCTTTAAGTGTGCCTTGTAAGCATTCCATTGACCACATCATCAGATTTCATAAGTGATTTGATGGTATGAACTAAAATGAAGTGTCATTAAAAAACTCAAGGACTATAATAAAATTTATAAAAACTCAATGACTAAAATGAAAATACCCACTAAACATAGAGACCAAAAGTGAATTTTTCCCTTTTGAATATTGTATTAAAAAAAAAAAATGCTTGCCTATTGAAATATAAAGTGTCAATACATTCTTTTTGACGAAAATGACCAAATTAACCCACTAGAACACGTCATGTGTGTTAAGTCATCTTCATGGGATGGCCACTGTGTACGAAAATCGCATAACCAAGGACATACATGAACTTCTCTCAAAAGTTCATATTTTTTTCGAGACCACCAATGTCTCATGACACACCTACTGTGAAGATAAGGCAAAGTGATGTCGGATTTTCATTATCGAATCAAGTCATGAATTTCATATAAACTGACAAAACATGCATGATGTGTACCTAGACCATTACCAACCTTCGCCAAGTGATAGGTTGCATTGCTCCTACTCCAACAAAGGCAATGATATCCCGATTGTTAAAAAGGCAAGCAGTCGTACTAGGTTATATTCAGAGTCAGAATATTTTTTGACACAAACCTAACAATCCCACATGCTTTCTAAAACAATTGTCCAAACTCAAAAATGTGTTTTTCCAAGCTTCCAAATACACATCACAACAAATGTGTCACTCTAGATATCAAAAGGCAATGTCTCAATTTGTTTTTCATAAAGTTAAAATGAGGTATTGTTGCCAAATAGATAACGTGGGGTGCTTGACATCTTCTACACACATAGTCAAACTTCGAAATCATGTTTACACTACAAAAAAACGGGTCTATAGCCGTGTTTAAAAAACGTGGCTATAGATCCAAAAAACGCGGCTATAGCCTAGAGCCGCGTTTTTTATAGCCGCGTTTCCAAACACGGCGTAAACACCGCAGCAACAGACCTATGGCCGCGTTTTTCCAAAACGCGGCTATAGTTAGACCTATAGCCGCGTTTTTAAAAAACGCGGCTATAGGCCAGCTTCAAGCTGCGTTTATAACCGCGGCTAAAGGTTCGGACCTATAGCCGTGTTTTTAAAACGCGGCTATAGGTTTTTTTTAAAACAAAAAAATATATATATTTTTGGGTTTTTTTTTTTTTTTTCCAGAAAACAAAAAAACAAAAAAAATTTTGGGTGTTTTTTTTTTTTCCCAGAAAACAGAAATAAATAAATATATTTTTGGGTTTTTTTTTTTTTCCAGAAAATTCAAAATTTGAAATTCAAATAAAAAAAATTCAAAATTAAACGTAAATCCAAAAATTTCAAAATCAAACACAAACTCAAAAAATTCAAAATCAAACACAACATTCTCACAATACAAAAACACCCAGAAAATTCAAAATCAAACACAAACCCAGAAAATTCAAAATCAAACACAACATACTCACAATACAAACACACCCAAAAAATTCAAAATCATATACAACGTGCTCTAAAATATAAGAACACAAACTCATTTAAACATAATCACAATATCAGCAACACAGTAGCACAAATTTAAGCACATATGCAAAAAATTCAAAATCAAATATTGCTATAATATCCACTTCATTCAAAATTTTCAGTAGATCTATTGACAAATCATTGTGCTTGAGATACAAAAAAAAATGAAAGAAAGAAAAAAAAAAGTAGCAGCTCCAAAGAAACAAAGGAAAAAAAAAAAAAAAAAGTTACCCAGTGAAGAAGGAAGAAAGAAAAACGAAAAAAAAAAAAAAAAAAAAGAGTTATCCAGTGAAGAAGGAAAAAAAAAAAAAAAAACAAAGAAACAAAGAAGAGTTACGCAGATGAGGAAGAAGAAAAAAAAAAAAAAAAAAGAGTTACATAGATGAGGAAGGAAGAAAGAGGAAGGAAGAAAAAAAAAAAAAAAAGAAACAAAGAAGAGATGAGGAAGGAAGAAAAAAAAAAAAAAAAAAAAGGAAAGAAAGAAGAACCTTACGGAGGAGCAAAAGAAGAATGAAGAGAAAAAAAAAAAGGAGAAATATAGGTGGGGATGTAGGTGGGAAAGGGGGGGCACGTGGGAAGCTAAAGATTTTTTTTTTTTTTTTTTGATCACTATAGCCGCGTTTTCTGAAAACGCGGCTATAGGTCAGTGACATATTTATAAGGCTTGACCTATAGCCGCGTTTTTAAAAAACGCGATTATAGGTCATGTCGCTAAAGGGTGACTTATAGCCGCGTTTTCTAAAAACGCGGCTATAGGTTCTCCTTCAGAAAAATTATTCAGCTGGACCTATAGCTGCGTTATTGAAAAACGCGGCTATAGCTTACCTTTAGCTGCGTTTTAAAACGCGGCTAAAGGTCAGCTATAGCCGCGTTTTTTAGAAAACGCAGCTATAGGTCCCTGTAAAAAAAATTATTCAGTTGGACCTATAGCTGCGTTTGAAAAACGCGGCTATAGGTTAGCTATAGCTGCGTTTTTTGAAAAACGCAGCTATAGCTTGAGGATTTAGCCGCGTTTTTAACAAACGCAGCTCAAAGTCTAGCTAGGAGCCGCATTTTCCAAAAACGCAGCTCAAAGTCTAGCCTGGAGCCATGTTTTACAAAAACGCGGCTTAAAACCGCGTTTTTTGTAGTGTTATGCGCTAAGACATGATTTTCATAAACATAATTTTGACCCATATCTAGTCTAAGGAACCTTTAAAATTAAATGTCCCTTTGACTTAGGTTTGCTAATAAAATAGATTAGATGCAGATGACCAATTACAGCCTAAAACCCAAAGACTAGTAGTGACTTCATAAATCACATAATTCTTCATTTTCCACCAATTGAATTCATGTACTAGAGTGGATTATGTGAGAGGAACATGTGTCACTGTTAGGTGGCTAATCTCTCTTAATTGAATCAGGATTCTATTTAGATTGACCATTTTATCATCCTAAACATGATCCATGTGTCACTAATTCATGAATCCATGGGTAATACACGGATCACGTGTTGTGACACCATTTCAAGTGGTCGATCTTAGAGAGAGAGGATATTATTTAGGTTCTATTTTTGGCTTTGACATACATCATCGAGGTTTTATTCTTGTTCCTAGCTAAAACCTAACATGAATGGTGAAGAGTATAAAATGAGGGGTGACAGATCTGTTTAAGAAAACTTGACGGTACTGGATTAGTGGGCTATCGGGGATAAGGCAACAAATGGGGCATCGAATGGATGGACTCCTCCCCATGATAGAGTCCCTTGATATGGACAGATTCAAGTCACATGGATACAAGGTAAATGGATATCAAAAGCCACGTGGCACCTACATGGTTTTGAGTGGGCTCCAAGGAATTCTAAATGGAAATATCTTGCGCCCCACGACTAACCCTAGTCAGTGAAATCCCAACATGGGAAGAATCCCGTAATATACGCACATTTATGATGATCTTCCCGGTAAGGAAACACCTTCTTACGCAAGAAACGGATGTCAGTTCTACATCACTATAAAAACCCAAAAGCCCTCAAAAAGCAATGTACACATAATTCGCCCCAGTTCTAGCACTCTAGAGTTGTGAGAAGTTCTCTAACTTAACCTTCAGAGGGTTTTTGGCCAGTACCTCACCGGTACTCTCCTAAGGTTTTCTTGTTCTGTGTTGTGCAGGTGTTGTCTTGAGCACGTGAGGATTGTGCAACTTACTGACGATTTTCGGTATCATCAAATATAATGAGGGTTGAAGTGCAGAAAATTTTAAATTTTCATGGATGGAAAAAATTTTAAATTTCAAGGATGAAAATATAACATAGACTAGTGATGAAAAGATTATTTTAGCAAAAATAGTAAAAAATAATTTTTTTAAATTTAAAAAAAAAAAACTAGAAACATTTTCAAAAACAAATAATAAAAAAATAATTTTTATGAAAATTTTAATTTCAAAATGTAATTTTTTTTTTGGTTCTAAAATTTTGATTAAAAAAAAGTAAGTGAAAAAACATGAAAAAGGTAATATTTTATTTTTTTTTAAATTTAAGAAATCATGAATGCAAAAAATTTAAAAATAACAGGTTAAATTTCTTAAAAATTGAATTATATTTCAAGAAAAATGATAAAATTTCAAAATATTTGGAAGAAAATTGAATTTTAAAAAAATAATAATTTGCAAAATTTTAGAATTTAGAAAAAATGGAGTCTAAATTTGTAAAATTCAAAATTGAAATTTTAAGGAAAAAAAGGAAAAGAAAATTGAAAATAAATCAATTTGAATTTGGAAAAAAAGTTTGAATTGAAAATGGAATTTGAAAAAACATTTCCCTTGGTGAAATTTGCATTTATTTCATTTAAAAAGCATAGAGTTGATCATTATAATGTTCTAATTTCTCATATCAGAAAATTTAAGGACACAAGAATTTCAAAACATTTTCACAACATCCTTGTTTTAGTTGTTGTAGGTCTCGATATAATATAAGTTAATTTTACTTTGACCTATTGTTGGCGCAAAGGAGATCGAGTATGCCCTGGCCGAGTGGACCATGGCGGAAAAAAATGGAATCGTCAATCACTTACATACATGGGTCCACATACCCGATTATGGGTCCGGAGTTTGGGTACGGCTTAGGAAGGTGTTAGGCACCCAAAATCACCTAGCTTGTGGGTCGGCCTCCATTATGTGTTGCTAGGCCATATTTAATTAAAGTATTTATTAAGAAAGCCATAATCCTTAACCTAAACATACATCATGCACAAATAAAACACAATCAAACGTATTATATTAAAAAAGGAAAAGATAACAGTTAAATCATACACATAAGAAAAGATTATGCAATAAACCAAATATAGCAAAAAGACTCAAACGACCATAGTAATTAAACATAAATAATTAACCCAAAACAGATTCAAATAGAATCAAATTACATGTGAGAAATTATTAAAACAAATAAAAACAAGATTTTTCCCTAATTTGGATTCAGGGTGCGTATGCATAACAA
This sequence comes from Quercus ilex subsp. ballota, assembly GCA_032727855.1. Classification (NCBI taxonomy): domain Eukaryota; kingdom Viridiplantae; phylum Streptophyta; class Magnoliopsida; order Fagales; family Fagaceae; genus Quercus; species Quercus ilex. The sequence continues at coordinate 27,100,975 of CM064909.1, forward strand.
AGATAACACAAATTTGAAAAATTACATTTTTACAAATTTAATCAAACAAAAATATAACATGTGAAATCAAACAAGCATGTTAGAACCCTAAACACTAAACTAACATAAAGAAAATAAAACAAACATCAATATAAACAAATAAACATGGAACAAAACAAATATACTAAACTAACATAAACTAAATATGCATATTAAACTTTACATGAAACCAGAATAATAAAACAAGAACAACCTAAAACAGATTATAAACATCCTAAAATCAAATTAAAACATATCAAACATAATAAAATCAATAAGCAAATAAAATAACATAATTAGAGAAACTACATCAAGAACTCATATGAATCATATGAAGCAAGGTGGGAAATCATAGAAAAAAGACTCACATTGCTTTAGAATCACAGATTTGAGATTGATCTAACCGACCCTTCATTGCCTACAATACAAATACTAGATGGAGAAGACAACAATAATCAAAGAACGCAACAATAATTAGTAATCACAACTCAAGAACACAAGGTTTTGAAAAGGTTTTAGAAAACAATTTTGAGGATTTTTTTTTTTTCAAAATCACATTAATTTGCAAACAATTTTGTTAGTTAGCATCGTTTCTAAACTATTTAGAAAATTAACAACTTGAGTACTTGGGGGTCGAGTTCACTGTAGCAAATCGAGTATCACGGACTCAATTTCTATGAAAATTCTGTGGAAATCGAGTCTATGAGACTCGAGTTCCGCAACAAAATCCAGCATAAAACAAAGATCAACAAAGACAAACAGAAACCCAAAGCAAACAAGCAAAAAACAAAGATCAACAAAGACAATAGAAACCCACGAAACCAACGAAGACAAAAAAGCAAAAAGATCAAACAGAAACCCAAACCACGAAGACAAAAAACAGAGAAAGAGGAACCCAGCAACCCATGAAGACAAAAAAAAAAAAAAAAAAAGAGATTTTGGGTTTGTTGTTTTTGCTGAAGATCAGAGGGCAAGGGTTTGTTGAAGATCATGTCGAATCTGGGTTTGTTGTTTTTGCTGAAGATTAGAGGGCGAACTCGAGTGTTTCACTCTTGAGTATAAAACTCGAGTGTGAAACACTCGATTTCTGATAACGCCTTAAAATGTGTACTTGTTATATATTTATGTGCGCGTTATCTCCTTATTACTATGCTTAATTTGTATAATTAAGCCATGATTTGCATTAGTACCTATTATTTATCTTTACATAATTTCTTGAATAAGATGCTATTCATTGTGTGTAATTTTCTACTTTCAGGAAATCATGTGAGAAAGATGAGTTTACAGGAATTTGTGAGAGAATGAAGGCCAAAATAGAATTAAAGTGGAGTTAAAGGACCATGCTTAAATATCTAAGGAGGTGCAGCTGGAGTGCTTGGATCATCTACCATGATTGGAAGCTTCAAAAAAGGAAAGAAATCAAAGAGGCAGAATCTGAAAAGGAAAAATCTGATTTGAGCACTGATCAGTATTTTGGGCGTATCTCTCTCCTAAAAAATCCAATTGAAACAAGACTAGATGGGTTGGAACCATGACTTAAATATCTACAACTTTTCAGTTTTGAGTTTTTCAAAATTCTCAATTTTTGAAGGCTGAAATTAACTCACAAGTTACTGCTATAAACCTGGAAGGAAATTAAAATAGTAAAAGTTATATTTTTCTTTGGACACTTAGACATGAGGGTTTAAAAGTGAGGCTGGGAGAACGAATTTTGAGTAGAAAAAACCTTGCATTTTCCTTTCTCTAATGGCAGCCTAAACTATTTGCTAGGGCTAGGGGTTATGTTTCTTCTATACGGTATGAATATTCAATGTGATTCTTTCTAGGATTTTATCAACGACATATTTGATTGTTCAATTAGATTTCTTTTGATGTATTAGTTCTTCCATACTTTCAATAAGTTCAATCATGTTTTTCTTATTGTTTAGACGAATTTCTAATAGTTTCAAATAGAAATCAGGTTTTAAAGTGAATGAGTTTTTCTGAAAACTTTTCTAATCGCATTATTAATCGAGGTTATCATGCATTCTTGAATTATCTCAATTCAACCGCATAATAAGTTTTTAATTGTATAAAAACAATCAATTATGAAATATATAATTTCTTAGATCACAAAGAATTTCATATCGATATAAGGAAACACCCCGATGTCCTGGTATTTACATTATTGATTTAAATCAGTTTTTATTATTATTCTTGTTAACAATCACCAAGCAAAAGTATTTTTCTTTTTCACCCAAATTACTGTTTAATTATATTGTCTTTAAATCTATCATGCTCCTTGTGGTTTGATCTCGGTACTCCGAGAATTATATTGCTATGATCTCCTGCACTTGGGAGTGAGCAAGCAATTTTGGCACCGTTGCCGGGGAGTTGCTGCGTGTTCAGAGGCAATTTTTTGGAGCAAAGCACAACCGGTGGAAATTCTTCTATTGGTAACTTCGTTCCAATTTTTTTCCCCTTATTTTGTTTTTATTTTTCTATTTGTTTTTAATTTATTTTATTTGATTGGCATTCATTGTTGCATGAGCATTTGGGTTAGAAACAAGAGAAGCAGATTAGAAAATTTTGAAAGTTACTTTGGTAATCTTTTTGACACACCTTTGCCTTCACCTTCTTCATCAATCATGGGTGATGAAACACGTAATCATGAGGAGAATAGAAGAACTATGTATGAATTGTTGCATCCCACACAAAATTCTATTCCTTCATGCATCATGTTTCCACCTAATGCACCACATGTAGAACTGAAACAAAGTTTATTAGCAATACTTCTTGACTTTAGGGGACAAGAAAATGAAAATTCTTATGTCCATGTTAGAGCTTTTGAAGAGGTAATTTGTAGTTTCTATGCACAAAATGTTATTGAGACTGCTAAGTTACGTTTTTTTCCTTTTTCTCTTAAGGATAAGGCAAGAAGTTGGCTTTACACCTTGAAACCTAGGTCTATAGGTAGTTGGGGGGAGATCGTCAAAAAGTTTTTTAAGAAACATTTTCCTTCCCACAATGTCCAGCAAGTAAAAAGAAAGATAGCTAGTTTTGTCCAAGGAGAAAATGAGACCTTATACCAAGCTTGGGAAAGGTACAAAGATCTTTTCAATTTTTGCCCAACTCATGGGTATGAAGATTGGAGATTAGTTAGCTATTTTTATGAAGGACTTACACCTAGGGACCGACAGTTTGTTCAACTCTCATGCGGAAGGGATTTTTTACAAAAAGAACCCGAAGATGCAATGGATTATCTTGATGAGATAGCTGAAAACTCTAACACATGGACTGGACCTAGCCCTATGGACTCCACTGATAGGACTATAACTAACATTACCACTTCTAGTAGAAGTGTTTTCAAGTTGAGGGAAGATGATAACATGAGTGCAAAAATCAGCATGTTAACTAAAGAAATTGAGGCACTCAAAATGAAAGGAAGTAGAAATGTTAGTGCTACCTTTAGAGAGGACTCAATGGAGGTGTGTAAAATCTGTCATGAGATAAACCATGCTACAAATGAATGTGCATCACTTTCATCATTCTTAAATGTGCCAGAAGAACAAGTACATGCATTTAATTCATATTGGCCAAATAATTCTTCATATTCTAACAATTATAACCCAAATATGCGAAACCATCCGTATTTGAGTTATAAGAGTGACAATGTGTTGAATCCTTCAAGGAATTTTAATTCACCACATGCATCATCATCATCATCATCATCATCATCATCATCTAGAACTTCCTTGGAGGATGCACTTAGTACTTTCATTCAAAGGCAAAGTGAGCAAAATCAAAAGTTTGAATCCATGCTCACTAGGCTAGATGAGGAGGTAAGAGAGACCAAGAGTCATGTAACTAGGCTTACAAATTCATTGAGTGAGATAGAGAGATTGAAGCTTCCGTCCCAAACTCAACCCAATCCCATCAATCAAAATATAAAAATTGGCTCTAAGGATAAACATGAGGAAGTAAAAGCTGTGACCATTTTGAGGAGTGGTAAAGAAATTAATAAAAGTTCTCCTTTAGTAACTAAGGAATCTAAGGAGACCCTAGTTGAAAAAGAGAAGGATGAAACTGAGTCACTTGGGCTTGATGACATTGAACAATGCCCAATCCCTCCACCATTTCCACAAGCCTTAAAATTACCTAGGAAATTGGACACCACACTGAGATATTAGAGCATTTGCATCAAGTTAAGATAAATTTGCCATTATTGCATGTTATCAAGCAAGTGCCTGCATATGCCAAGGTAATTAAGGACTTATGCACCATCAAGAGAAAGCATTATGTGAAGAAGACCGCATTCCTAACAGAACAGGTAAGTGCAGTTATTCAACATAAGACCCCACCAAAGTATAAGGATCCAGGTTGTCCTACAATCTCTTGTACTATTGGAGATTACATCACGGAGCATGCATTGCTAGATCTTGGGGCAAGTGTTAATTTGATCCCTTTCAGTGTATATCAAAAACTTGGACTTGGTGAGTTGAAACCTACTTCAATAACTTTACAGTTGGCTAATCGCTCTGTAAGGGAACCGAGAGGGATTGTTGAGGATGTGTTGGTGAAAATTGAACAATTTTATTAGATTTTATTGTTCTAGATTACCAACCTGTTTTACATCCTAGTGTTCATACCCCTATTATTTTGGGTAGACCTTTTCTTGCCACAGCTAATGCTTTAATTAATTGCAGGAATGGAAGAATGCAACTCACTTTTGGTTCCATAACTTTGGAGCTAAACATATTTCATGTGGCTAAACAACCACATGAGGATGATGACTGTGCTTATGTAAACCTCATTGCGGCAGTGGTTCAAGAAGAGTTTAATAAGAATTATTTTTCTGATCCTCTTGAAACTCTTCTTAATAATTCTGTTGGTTCTTATGATTTAGAATATGATATTCATGTACCTAAAAAATTTTCTTTGTTGGATTCCTCACAGGTTTTGGAAGAACAACAGATGGTGGCAATTAATAAAGGATGGAAGCCTTGCTTTGAGGAGCTACTAGAGAATGAAAAAAAGTTTGTGCATTCAAGTGAAGAGGCATTACAGCTGGAGCTTAAGCTGCTGCCCGGTGGTCTTAAATATGCATATTTAGGCCCAGGTAAGTTTAAACCTAGGTGGGATGACCCTTTCATTGTAAGGGAAGTGTTTAACCATGGAGTTGTAGTAGTTAAGGACCCTAGAGATGGTAGGATTTTGAAAATAAATGGACAAAGGTTAAAACCATTTTTAGGAGGAGTTATACCTGAGAAGGAGACTATGTCACTGGAGATCCCTGCCTATTGGGATGTTACGTGGATTTTGAAAGAGCCTTATGAAGTTGTATCATATTTGTTTTAATTTTCTTTTCTTTTTGTTTTTTTTTCTCCTTTTTGCCTTTTGTTTTTAATTTTGTTTATGTTTTATGTTTTTTGTTTTGTGAGCTAACATTTGCAGGTGTGAAAGAAATTTCAAAAAAAAAAAAAAAAAAAGTTAATGCTTAAGGTAACTTCTTCCCTTTATACTTGAATTTATTTTGGCTTTGATACATTGAGGACAATGCAATATTTTAGTTGGGGGGAGAGGTCTACACATTTTGCTACACCGTACATGATTTATTTATTTATTTTCTTTCTTTTTTTCTTTTTGGTTGCAACTTTTCAATTAAAAAAAAAAAAAAGACCTTGAATTTGAATGCAGAAGAGTTATAAGCTTTATTTTTATATCATGTGATGGAATGGATAATGCTGAGTTGGTTATACTATTTGTTATATTAAGACTCTTTCATGAATAGCACAATTGAAAACTTTTGAGCACAATAGCCAGGTTAGCGGACGGTTGGATGTTGGATATGCATGGATCATGAACAAGCTAGATATAAGCTGAAACTCAACCCATAGGAGAGTTCTTGAGCCTTACTTTTCTTTGTGAAAGTATATCTTTGTTTGAACTCTTAAATTTCTCTCATATGCTTCAGTTTTTGTAAAAGATCTCTATATTTTTTTTGGTTGACTACTAGAAACATTATGGGGAGATATACCATGATTTTACTTATTTTTATCCTTAGGCATGCTGGTTTATGTGGAATTTTAGGAGATGAGAGCTTAAGGCCATCAATCTTTTGTAACTAGCTAAACAAATATTCAGCCTACCTTTACATTAACCATTGTCACCATCATTTGAGCCATGAGAAATATTTTCACAATACCACAGAACATTTTTGTTTATGGGTGTTCTCTTGGGGGTTCAAGTTTTGAGCAATTGTTGTGTTTAGATACCACCATTGTCTCTATTTTCTTTCAAAAAAAAAAAAAAAATCCAAAAGAAGAAGAAGAAGAAGGAAAAATAAAAGAAAGAGAAAAGAAATAAAAAGAAAGAAAAGACATACATATAAATCATTGGTGTCTTACACATCTTTCATGTATTTCAGAAAGGGTTATATGGTTGAGTAAAGGTTGTTTTGATTCAAGTTGGTTGTTACTGCTATGAGTTGGGTTTGGCTTGAATTTTCTGCATTTGATTCATATACCTCATATTTCAAAGAGAGCAATTTGCATTTACCTAGCCAAAAGATTATACTACCACTGAGCCTAAAGTCCTACTTGATCCTAAAGGTGCATGGCTAGTATGTGTTTGGAATAAAAACTAGGGATGAGAATGGTATTAACCTCATATTTCCAGGAATTCAACATCCTTTCCAAGAGATCTTTTCCCGTTGTTTTAGCAGCTGTTTTTGTATACACATGTGGTATTCTTAAAACTTCTTTTTTCCTTTTTGTTCACATGTGATTTGAAGAGAGAAACCATTACTTCTATGTGTGTTCTTTCAGAGTGTTGATGACTTAAGAGAGATTTTGGTGTAGAGGCTCTAATCTAGATTATTCTTGGTCTATGCATGTTTGGAAAAGCCGGTTTGATTGGATGGGCTATGCACACACACACTCCAAAAGTGAAGCTAGTGAAAGCTCTTTAATATGATGAATAGTATCCCAACTCAAAAATTGAAAGTTCATTTGTATGATATAATGATAAAGTAGACTAACATTTGCTGCAGGAATTTTCAGGAAACTTTTGACTTTTGTGGGTAGAGTCACTGCAAACCCTCACGAGAGTAAACTCGTCCACTAGGGTGACCTAGGGGTTCAAAGACTTACTACACATGGGAAGTGCAGTCGTGTAGCCTACGAAAGTGGCTTGTATTTTAGTTTTAATTTTTCACTTTTAGTAGACATGGGTGCTTTGTGGATTGCTAGGTACTAGCAAGATTTAAGTTGGGGGGTGTGATAACGCCTTAAAATGTGTACTTGTTATATATTTATGTGGACGTTATCTCCTTATTACTATGCTTAATTTGTATAATTAAGCCACGATTTGCATTAATCCCTATTATTTATCTTTACATAATTTCTTGAATAAGATGCTATTCATTGTGTGTAATTTTCGACTTTTAAGAAATCATGTGAGAAAGATGAGTTTACAGGAATTTGTGAGAGAATGGAGGCCAAAATAGAATTAAAGTGGAGTTAAAGGACCATGCTTAAATGTCTAAAGAGGTACAGCTGGAGTGCTTGGATCATCTACCATGATTGGAAGCTTCAAAAAAGGAAAGAAATCAAAGAGGTAGAATCTAAAAAGAAAAAATCTGATTTGAGCACTAATCAGTATTTTGGGCATATCTCTCTCCTCAAAAATCCAATTGACATAAGACTAGATCGGTTGGAACCGTGACTTAAATATCTACAACTTTCCAGTTTTGAGTTTTTCGAAATTCTCAATTTTTGAAGGCCGAAATTAACTCACAAGTTACTGCTGTAAACCTGGACGGAAATTAAAATAGTAAAAGTTATATTTTTTTTTGGACACTTAGACATGAGGGTTTAGAAGGGAGGTTGGGAGAACGAATTTTGGGCAGAGAAAACCTTGTATTTTCCTTGCTCTAATGGCAGCCTAAACTCTTTGCTAGGGCTAGGGGTTATGTTTCTTCTATACGGTATGAATATTCAATGTGATTCTTTCTAGGATTTTATCAACGACATATTTGATTGTTCAATTAGATTTCTTTTGATGTATTAGTTCTTCCGTGCTTTCAATAAGTTCAATCATGTTTTTCTTATTGTTTAGACAAATTTCTAATAGTTTCAAATAGAAATCAGGTTTTAAAGTGAATGAATTTTTCTGAAAACTTTTCTAACCGCATTATTAATCGGGGTTATCATGCGTTCTTGAATTGTCTCAGTTCAACCGAATCGTAAGTTTTTAATTGTATAAGAACAGTCAATTATGAAATATATAATTTCTTAGATCACAAAGAATTTCATATCGATATAGGGAAACACCCCGATGTCCTGGTATTTACATTATTGATTTAAATCAGTTTTTATTATTATTCTTGTTAACAATCACCAAGAAAAAGTATTTTTATTCTTCACCCAAATTACTATTTAATTATATTGTCTTTGAATCTATCATGCTCCTTGTGGTTCGATCTCGGTACTCCGAGAATTATATTGCTACGATCTCCTGCACTTGGGAGTGAGCAAGCAATTTCCAATTGAAACTCGACTCCTCCTGGCTCAATTCCAAAGAGCAAAATCGACTATAAGAGACTCGATTTGTTAGATTGCTAAATAGTTTCGAAACCTTGCTAACTAATGAAATTGTTTGAGGGATTTGGTTATTTAGAAGAAAAAAAAAATCCCGATTTTGAAAGCAAACTTTTTGCCTTAGAACTAACTAAAGAGATGTTTAAATTTTGTAAAAAACGTTCTAAGGTGCTGCCCTATGGTTTTGAAAAGAGAAAAAATGGATTTAGAAAATATGGAGGACAAAAAAATCACTTTCTCTAGTTAAGGTTTTGATTGGAGACATAAAATGAGTATTTATAAGTTAAAATTAGGGTTTTTGGAGCTTTTTAATGATTTTTTGATGTTCTCAAGGGCCGACCTACATCAAATCATGATGTTTTGGGCCCTTAAAATAAAGTTTTAAAACTCAGAAAATTGGACTGCCCAATTAATCCAATTTCAAATGGTCATAATTTACTCGATATAAGTCCAAATTAGGAAAAAATTGTATTCAAATTGAAGCCCGAGATGTCTACTTTCCAATGAAATAAACTTCACTCAAAAACTCTTTGTGGATCAAAAGTTATGGTCAAAAGAGTGAGCAAAGGTCATTTTTCAATATCGATTTTAAAATGATTTGAGCACTTTTGAGTTGTGATTATACCTATGATGAGTATAATAGTTAACACTTCAATTAATTGAGAAAATTTTACAAAATTTTCTTGTATATGTAGAATTGTTATATTAGTTAATATCAGATAATCGTGTGTTTCTTCCCCCATTTTCCATCTCTCCCTTTTCATATGAATCAAACATAGGGTAAAGATAAGAAGAAATCCATGAAATGCCAAAATTGAGAATATAGTTAATTTTAAAAAAAAATCATAATAATAACTAAGGGTCTGTTTGGTAATAGTATTTAAATATAGTTTTTTGTTTTGCAATCCATAAAATGGTGCATCACACACTTGAATTTATTGTTCGACTAATATTTTCAAAATACAGTTTTCAAAAACTTATATTCTATTTTTGTGATTTAGAGTAGGTTTTTGAAAACGGCTAAGAGGTGTTTTCAGGATATAGAAAATGTTTTTAATGACATAGTTGTAAATAAATTGAAAACAGTGAACCTCATATATTTGTCCAAACTCTTTTATCTCTTAAATTAAGGGACTTATCTTTATCACAAAAAGAATTCTCACACTTCAAATTTGAAACTTATCATTAAAAAAAAAATGATGAGCTCTATTCCCTTATCATTATTCACAAAAAATAAAATAAAATAAAATAAAAAATAATCTACAGATTTTACACGTTACTTTTTGTAAATATTTTTTTTGAAATCTCAAAAATAGAAATGGTATTCCAAACAATTATTTTTTATTTTTAGTATTTTGAAAATTATTCTTAAAAGTGGGAGCCAAACACGTAAAATATAAAAATTATTATCTGAAAACTAGTTTCTAGTTCAAATTTTTAAAAATTGTTTTTATACTGTTTTGAAAACAAAAACAATAATCCTCTTATCAATCACCCCTAAACTAAGATAAGATTCATATTTGGCTTGTTTTAAGTAAGACAATGATTCTAATACTAAAATGCATGAACATAGTTACAATCCATGAAAGATGATGATCATATGAAATTCTTGGAAACGCAATTTCAAACAATTACACAATGCATGGAAATGTAATTACAATTTTTTTAAAATGAGAATTTTCATGTAAGAACAATTTTAAACGCATATATATGATCATGAATTATTTATCTTAATTTATAAAAAAATTTACAACCTAAGCTTCAAAAGAATATTAGGCCCTGTTTGGATTTCCCTGAACTGAGTTAACAAATCCCAATTTTGTTAACTCATAACCCAAAATCGGTGGGGCCTACAGGTAGCATGCTTGTTTGGATGAATTTCCAAACCATTAACTCAGTGATGATATCTCATAATTTTGAGTGATGGGTGAACAATTTTGGAAACACGGTGTGGCTATTTTCAAGTTAAGAGTTTTGAGTTATCAGTGGTAGTTTTGTAAATTTCCAGAAAACACAAGTCCCACAGTAGTGTCTTGTCCCATCACTGCAGGCTTTTGTGAGCAACGGATATTTTTCCTCATTACTTTCCCAACTACCAAACCATACTCTTCTTCATCACTTTCCCTTTTCCCTTCTCCCAAACCCATAGCACAAGCACAACTCGGTCCAAAAGCGTTCTTGTAATCCATCCGAAAATCTTTTGTTCCAGTTCCGCCGATCAGCACAAGGCCCAGCTCCAATGAAGCTCCGTTCACCGATTCCATTTTCAGGTGAGACCCAAATGCTCCCCCTCCATCTGTTTACATGCTTGAAGCTACTGGGTTTGTGGGAAAGGCGTGAAGAGGAGAGAGGTATTATACGCGGGTAGTCTGTTGCCGTTGTAGTGCTTTTGCAGTGCAATCAATGCTATGTGGGACCCAATGAGTGACAGAAATGTGGGTTTTTGAATTTGAGATAGCTGTGAAAATCTTTAGCCAAACAAGTGTGAGAGTGAGTTATGGGTTTTATTGAGTTAGAGTTGTGAGATATTGGGATATGAGTTTGAGTGAGGAGATTTGAGTTATGAGTGTTGGGATATGAGTGAGTGACAAACCAAACAATGCCTTAGAATCCACCCTAACCCATCAACTGATGAAAAACCAATCAATGTCGTCAGGTTGGTGATTTGAACACACATAAGAGAAATATTTAAACCATATACTTTAGGTGTGGTTTCAAATTAAATTCTATGATTTCAAAATTTTCAAACTAAAATCTGAAATTTAAGACTATTACAAATTAAACCCTATAGTTTTGTTAATTTCAAACGAAACCCATCAACTTTTAAAATCTTACTATGAATTTAAAGTTTAAACCGTAATCAAACCCACCTCCAAATCAAACCAAAAAAAATTAAAGGTTTTAAATTGATATGATTTAATAGTCCGAGATTAGATTTAAACTAACGAAACTATAGAACTTAATTTGTAATACTCTTAAACTTTAGGGTTTAATTTGAAAATTTTGAAACTATAATGTTTAAATCATCTTTGAAAAATAGGATTTAAAATGTATTTATCAAACAATTTAGCGTTTATGGACTAGCATCAGTAATAATAAAAAAAACTAATAGTACACTTGGCTAAAAAAGAAAGGCCATTATAGGGGTGGCAATTCGTGTTCGCATGTCGGGTTTATGTCGTATCAAGTCATGAGTATTAGACTGTATGGGTCAACCCTAACCCGATATGTTTATTAAACAGGTTAAGATTCATCAACTCTAATACAACCCATTTATTGAACGGGTTAGCCGTGTCGACCCGTTTATCAGATTCTATCAAAACGAAAATAATAATAATAATTTTAGTATTAAACAAATTGATATGAATTATGAAAACCTAAACAAATAAATATTTTTATATAAAAATTAGAATTAATAAGTACTGCATTACAAATAATAATTCGAAACTAAAACATATCTCAATATCACACATAATCAATCATAATATGTGAAAGAAAATAAACCACAACAATTAAGAAGTTTATATACCTAAGGTTTGAAGGGTATATTGGTAAAATGTCATTTAATTAAACGGGTTAAACAGGTTCCATGTGATAGACACTAACCTAACTCATTTATTAAACGGGTCAGTCGTGTCAACTCGAATATAACACGAACTCATTAAGTCTCAACCCATAATCTACTAATTTTGTGTCGTGTCCTCGAGCCGTGTCCAATTTTGCTACCCCTAAGCCATACTAGTCACTAATAATAACCAATTTAGTACTTATGGACTACCATCTTAAATAAATAAAAAGTTAATAGTACAATTGATGTCACTATAATCGTTATTATTTTAATATAAGGAAAAAGTACCCAAAAAAAACCCAAAGATTTTATTATTAAGACACATGAAGCCTCATTTTTTTAAATGAGATGTTTTAAACCCTAGATTTTCATAGATGTACAGTTTATTTATGAGGGTGGAATTTGTTTGGAAAATTTTTTATGATACATTTATGAAAGTCTGGGGTTTAAAACATCTCATTTAAAAATATGAGGTTTAATGTGTTCTAACTCCTAATGATAAAACTATGATTTTTTTCTTTAAAAAAAAAATTATAACAAGGTCTTAGTTCTTTAGGAATGCTTATAAATATCATTATAGTAAATATAGGTGTAGTAGTTACCTAGACATTATTGTGAACCTTGTTAAGGGGTCACAATCAAAGGATTAATTAATTCCCTTCACGAAAATCCAATTGATTCTGATAGTTAATCTTTATATAAATATAGTAAATAAACGAGTTGGAGTCGCAATTCTTTTTTTGTTAGATTCCTTAAGAATGTGTGATGCGTATGCCAACCACTTCTTTATAAGGAGAAAAATCAAGAATAATTAAAGACTGAATTATAGAGAATCAAAACTTAGCTACCTAGCTGGGTATTGCTTAGCTAAGTGACAGATAAAACCTCTCAGTTTTCTTCCACATGGATGACATATGACATATGATATTGCTTCACATGTGCCCTCCATGTTAAGCAACCTTTTGTCCACATGTAACTTTTCAAAGTGGGCCAACAAGGCTAAGATCAAACAGCTACGGCATGCCTCGATCGATTGCTGGATGATAAAACCATTGGTTGTATAAAATGGCATTTATGGCTCTCTTCTTTTCTTTTCTTTTTGCATAAATAATAATAAATTTACCTTTTCTTATGTAAGAATAAATTACAATTTATTCCCTCTAAAATTTAATTTGTTTTTGTATTGCGTTATTGTATTTGTATTGTCTCATCAATTTTATTCCTCATACCTTTTTATGACAGAGCAATTGTGGTTTTTAATTAGAAAATGATTTTCACACCCTCTTTATTGTATATCATTTAGGTTTATACATATCACTTATTTTACTTTTTAAAAAAGAACATAGTGTGTTAAATTATAGACATGGTAGGTACAAAATATACACTAAACCGTGTGAGTGGGGGTGTGCATGGGTATTGTATTGGGTTGGGTTGGGTTGGATAATTTTTTCAACCCAGCTCAACTTTATCGAGTTAAGAAATTTCCAACCCCATCACATGTAAAGAAGCTAACCCAATTCAACCAACATGAGTCAGGTTGAGTTAGTGGGTTATGCATACATGTGTTTATGTTTTGCAAAATTAGGTTCTCATAAATTTTTTAAACATTTTTTTTCAATAAATCATTAAATTTCATATAATATGCTTAAATTATATTCCAATTTTTTTCTAAATTCATCAAAACTAATTCTCAAAATACCAAAATCAATCATACTAAAAATTAAAATAATTGTAATAAAATGAACTTATATACATGGTGGCTCGGGTTGGGTTAAATGGATTGAAAAGACTATTAACCCGAATTTAACCCGGCCCAAGGTTGAAATAAAATTCCAACCCAACCTAACCCATCAATCCACAATTAATTACTTGTTTACTCACTAAAATGACACCATATCAATTTTTTAAACAAGTTTTATTTTTTCAAAATGAAACCATTTTTATTTTAATCAAATTTTAAACATATTGAATACAAAAGAGAGTTTATTAGTTTTTTTTTTTTTTAAATAAGTAGATAATAAAAAAATGGAAGGTCGTTAGGTGGGATTTAAACCACAAACATGAGACATCATAAAGAATTTCATTTCCACATGAATATCATTTGAACCCCCAAAGAGAGTTTACTGTCGTTACCGAAAGAAAAGATAAAATTTCTAATTACTTAGCCACAAAATTGTAACACCCTTGAAATCTACCCAAACCGTCCTCACAACGACAACTTGCTATAGCTAAGAGACACCTTTTCTTTTCTTTTTTTCTTTTTTATTTTTCTTTTTTTTAGAAAAAGAATCGCTTATATATAAAAACAATTGGTAAACCAGCCACGTTACAAGCATCTGACATAAAACATACAATCATATACACCCAAAACAACCACACACAATTCTAACTTTTAATCACCAAAAAAAAAACACACACACACACACAAGGATGGTTAATAGTTTTGCAACAAATATATTATTCGCCAGACCATTAAATACATAGAGACAAAAAAAAACTTATATATGATTTTTTTTTTTAAAATTATCAATAAATAAAATATCAAATAAAAAAATTTACAGAAAATAATATACATAATTTAAATAGAACTTTTTAAAAGAGGATCAACCTAATTTAAAAACTAAATTAAAAAATATACATTTGAATGATGAAGTTGAAAAATGTGGGCTTTCAAAAGTTTATAACTTTATGTGACAGCTTTAGAAGAAGTTAACGAAAAGTCAAAAATTTTTCATTTCATATGATGAACTAAATAATAAAAGTTAGATTCTAGAAGTCATGGTTGAGCCAATTGGCTCCTTTAAGTACAAGTTTCTATAAATTACATAATTCCCTATGGTTTGTAGTAGTTAATTTTTTTTTTTTTTTTAATTCTACTAAATTTATGATTTTTTTTAATTCATCTCAATTCATGTTCTCAAGCATCTATTTATTAATTACAAATAACAAAAATTCACATAAGTTGATTATAAGACCTATCTAAATGCAAAAAATCTTATCATGTGAAACTTTAAGACCTTTGGAATAGGTGAGAATTGTGAAATTAAATAACAAATATTTATTTACTATTGTCACAAAAAATATTCACATTAAAATTATAATAATATAAATTTATGTCCAAATCAAATCATACCCATAGTTAAATACTATAAAATAAAAGTTAAGTCTTTAATACTGTAGTTGTGCCTGAATACCCTTTACTTCTTTTAGCAATTTTTTAATCATTTTTTTGTCCTTTTGTCATAAGGCAGACTGTAAGCATATTAAAATAATTAACATGGTTGCTCAAAATGATATCCTATTGCCAAAGTTCAAAATTTTTAAAAATACTATTCCAATTAAAATTATAATGCTTAGAGTTTTTAGAAAACTAGAAGAAGTTTCATTATTCATTTTTAAATTATTTAATAATTAATTCTAATTTTTATGTTTTAATAAATGTTGAATGATACACGTTGTGCTTGTACTATGTGACTTTGTGTAAGTATTATAATTTGTACAATAGTAGCATGCAACTTAATATAATTACATTGAATTTATTAACATTATTTATTTTAAGTAAAACTCTATTACCAAATTTAATATAAAATAAAATAGATAATTTTCCAATTAAAAGTTAATTATCAAAACTTATAGAATATTGAAAAGAGTTTTATTATTTATTTAAATTATTTTAGAATCTATTATCGCCTCTATTTTTTTAATAAAAAGCTTAGAGTAAGTTAAAGAAAATTTTTGTTTTTCTTTTTAGAACAAACTTATAGATGTTAATATATTTTGAGGCCTAAAGCAATAAATTTAAGTGGGGTTTATTAATATTTTTAAATATCAATAAAATATGATTTATTTAACTTTCAATATATTTTTTCCTTGTTTTTGTATATGTTTAGAACCGTTCTTGTTTTTGAGCTTGAAAAATTTTAAGGTTTTATTAGCACCTGTCATACAATTGACCATAGTTATTCGATCTAATCTTCTTGTGACATAATGCATCTTAATTAAAATTTTATCAATTTTGAAAATTTCGTATACAATTTTTAGGGTCTTTTGTCTGTATTGTGGAGGACCTTGAGATACTTTTTAATTTTTTGGAGGTTAGAGTGAAATCTTAGGCTTAGGCCTAGGGCTGGCCCTAGCTTGACCTTGTTGGCTCACTAATTCGGGGATTAGGATCCCGTGCAATACTTAGAGTATTGCACGGGGTGCAATTCATTCTATCATATCTCACAAAAATATTTTACTTTTTACATTTTTAAGTTTTACTTTTTACTCTACTTTAATTTTTTTTTAACTTTTTTAATCAATGGTTGAGATTGAAAGTTTCTTTTTGCAACTATCAATCTCAATCCTCCATAAGAATTGCATGGTATTGCACTTGATCTCAATCTCTAATCTCGCTAGTTAGACCCATCGATTAATCATTAGTTACCAGACATTTTTGGGCCACTTGACCATCAAGACCCCAAGCTTAGCTCCTTGGTCAGAGTAGCTAGGGAGCTAAGCGGGGCTACACCATGAGATGACCAAGCCTCCCGATCCACATTCTATTAAACCAAGAGAGATACATGTAGATATTGGTTTGACAACCTCATCTGCCTAAAATAGAGGGTGTGTACTAGGAGGTCTTCCTCTTTCCAGAGTCGGCTGCACATAACAGTCAGGTGCTCATAGACCACCCCAGCTTGCTAAAAAATTATATATATATATATATATATATATATATAATTATATTTAAATTAGCATATTTTATTTATCTAAAAAATAATAATAACCACCTTAACCTGATCGAAAACCTCAAAATTTTGGGTTAAATAAACATAAAAGTAATGATATGGACACGATAAAATGTTACAACAACTAATTTTACAACATTGCTAAATTAGCAGACCAACTCACATGGGCTTTTTTTAATCTCCAATTTAAAATGTTTTTTATGCTAATGCCGGAATCGTTGTAACAATTTATTGTATCTCTAGCGTTACTCACAAAGATAATAATAATAATATTGGACCCTCAAACATAATCCCTAATCCCTAAAATAAAAAATAAATAAAACTTCAAATAACAATAAAAATGAGCCTAAATAACCAAAAAAAAAAGGGGGGGCCCAAAAAGCAACAAGATTAGGCCAATCAACAACAAATAAACAAAATATTCAATAAAAACTCATTAAAAAAATAAAAACCCCAAATTATTTAAATTTGCAACTCGATAAACTCATTCCATAAAAATAATTAAATAATCATTAATTTAATTTTCCAAAAAAGGCACCAAGAGAGAGATTGTGGTTGTGAGTTTTCTTTGTGACGCTGGGAGCTCTGCTCCTCAGTAACTTGGCTTGTAATTGCAACATCATTCGTTACTCTCTCTCACTTTCTCCATTTGTCCCTTTTCTACTATCATTTCAAATTATTACTCGTCTTATTTCCCTCATCTCAGCATTCTCGATTTTCACTTAGTTTCTTATTAGACTCTTTTTGTTTTTTTAATTTACTTTGTAGACGGAAATTGTAAAATTTCATATATTTGCTATTTTTTATGATGTAGATATATTTAAATTCTATTTTTATTAGATTTTGTATAATTTAAAATTCTTAATGACTACCCTAAAAAACATCCAACATTAATTATAAGTAATGAATCACAATTTATATTTCAAAAAATACAACAACACTACACCAATGGAGAAGGTGTCATCAGGCAAAGTTTCCTAAGAAAATAAGATGTCAAAACTTTCTTATTAAGTTTTATTAATAATTGTCCTAAAGACATCTGTTAACGTGACCCTTTCTTTTAAGCTTATTCCTTAATTTCTTCACTGATTTGATTTTTGAAGTAGTGTCTCTCTATTGTCTCTAACCAACTCCACTAATTGGTTTCTGACCTAATGACTACGTCATTCTCGATCAGTCTGCAAATTTCTCTCCGGTGATCATAATAGGGTCCATTCTCTGTGCTTATTGGAATCCTTGCCACAGTTCTGTTCTCTATTTCACACACCTTCTCTTGACTTGTGTAAGTGAGTTGATCATAATAGTCTCAGACATTTATGTGGCAATCATCCAATTCATTATTCTGTGAGGTGATCCAGGCAACAAAGTCTACAAGGTCCTTTTCGTCACTATATATTTTTTTTTAATTACATAACATTTTTTTTTTGAGAGTCTTTAATTGCATAATTAATTTCAAGGAATGTATAAGCATGAGTTGTGAAATTCATCCCAAAAGAAATAGAGTTTGACTTATCTTCAATACTTTTTTAAAATGAATTTCATTTTATTTTAATGAGAGACTATCACATCACTCACTAACTAAATAAATTGTGGAGATTAAAACCTACTACTTATATTCCAAATAAAATGACATGCCCAGTTAAAGATGTATTGGAGGTAAGCCAAATCCAAAGAAATATTCTAACCCTCGAGGCCTCAAGAAAATTTGAACACCTGTATGTACTCATGAAATCCTCCCTGTAAGGAAATCATGTAGAACAAGTGAACAACCCCCATGAGAAATTTTTCTTTTTAGTTAGATAATTAATGGTAGCAAAGAAAGGTAACCGTTTATGTTACTTGATTTAGGGTGCGTGAATTGTTTTGTTTTTTGTTTTTTTTTTATTTGTCCCAACTCTCAACTCTTTTGCAAATAATATGATTTTTAATATTTTTCTGAAAATAAACTAATTTTTAACTTTTTCGTAATATATTTATTTAATATAAAAGTTACAAAAAAAAAATACTTTTTAGTAAATACTATACAAATAAATAAGATATTAGAAATAAACAATTCTCAAACCAACCCTTAAACATCCCTAAATGCAATTCCATAACGGTTGTATACGAATTTTGCCCTTAATTGCAACATTCTTTTTCATACTAATAAATTATTCTATCACCCTGCCACCCTGCCAGAAAAGAAACAAAAAAAAGAAAAGAAAATCAAACTAATAGTGATTTTGTGCACATATTTATCTGAATGGTTGGGTCCCACTTAGTTATATTATATGTTTCTGCCTTTATCAGTTTTCCAACTCCATTGTTTTTTTTTTAATTTTTTTTATTTTAGTACAATAGTTAAGCAAAGAGAATTTCAACTTTTGATGACACTTTATTGGAACTATCAATTAAGTTACAAGATTTTTACACTCAATTGTATAATTGTGTGAATGAAAATGCACTAATTCTTTATTCCAAAATAAAAAAATGGCACCAATGATTATAATTATCAACCTTTCTTAATTAAACTTGCACTCTATTACTTTCAAGTTTCATCCACCGGGATACTTGACTAAACATGGTGGGCCTCTGAGTTGAAGTTTAAAAATTTCTAACCGCATAAAGTATTGAATGATCATAAAGTCCACCACATTGATGCACGTTGTGGGGTCAACGCATGTTATTGGTGTATTAATTCAAATACGTATTTTACTTTTTAAAAATAAAACAACGAAAAAGACTTTCTCTCTTTCTTCAATTATGAGTAATATGCTTCTAGCATAAGAATAATTACGCATAATACGGGTTGTTTTTCAAATTTTCTTGCGTTCAAACTTCAAATGGCTAAATTTGCACTGAAATGATAAAGAAAGTCAGAAATAGTGAACTTTCACAACCAAAGCTCAACGACAAGTAACTTCAGGGTGGCATATATTATAATGGTTTAAAAAAAAAAATTACATATATTATATGAGTAATGCTATGTTCACAATATTTTTATTGATTGATAAAAAAATAATGTCAAATGATCGACCAAGATTAAAACTAATAATAATTTGACACTTAAAAATTGTCATGAAATTATTACGAAAATGATGTGCAATCATAGCCTGAAATAGCAAAACTAGGAAATTGGCATTCTACACGTGCCACGAAGGGTATTGGCCACAGGGCATGTTCTTGACAGATAGGGAATGTAATATATAATTATATATATATATCCTCCAAAGGACACACAAAGCTACCACGGCCTCAACTATGATCCTGATGAAATTTCAAATTATTAGCTAATGATGACGACTTATATGATCTTTCTTAGCCATCAAAAATTTCAATCCCATTTATTATGGTAGGTCGCAACCTAACAGAAACGGTCGCTACTTACTTCCTTTCATAAATGGCTTCGCCTAATAACATGACCTTTATCTACCTAGTTTAAGTCAATGATATGCACCAACTGAATTTGAAACAATTTTTTTGTTTTTTTACACGAAACATTATTTATACTATTTTTATTATGCATTAATCAAAGCAAAACAAAATAATAGTAATGAATTTTTTTTTTTTGATAAACTTTGTACTTTTAAATTTATTATAAATTTATAGAGATTCTTTTTGAGTAATGTTAAGTATGTTAGAAATTTGATTATACAAGTTCTATAACTAGATCTGCAACTAATCACAAAATAGCATCATATATTATTGAAATGATACTAATCATATTCATTCTTACTCTAGATGGTAATTTTTTGTTAGTTGAATTACTAGTAATTTTAGTAATTTTAATGTTTTCTTTTCTTTTTCCATTGATGACATGGCAATCAAAATTGGTCAAACCATGTAGCATGGTCGACAACACAGTAGGCTCCTTTTGCCCACGTGGCTTCACAAGCGCCAAAAATTTTCCTTACAAAGTTGAAAAATTACAGCCAATTTTATTGCTTTCATTTTCAGGGACCCAAAGGGTATAAGGGGCATAAAGAAAGATACCCAAGTGAGGAATAAAAATTTTTTTAAAAAAATGATATAAATCGGCAATTCCACATTGTTACTTACCTGATGTAATACTTTTACAATTAACTTTTATGATTAAGACCTCTCACGGGGTATTCAGATGTTTGGAGTGTAACGCGAACCCGAAAATCTTAGGTTTAATATATTATATTATCAATTTTTTATAAATTTTTGGTTGCATTTTATTGTTAGGAAATAAAATAATTTGACCAAATACTTGAGCACCATTTGAAAAAAAAAAAAAAAACAATCAAACAAAAAAATGTGCATGATTAAGGGTCAATCAATAGGATTCTGTCAGGGGTTTTCAGTAATTTCAAGTCCAAGTGTTGCCAATGACCACTGAAATCCAAAACGGCCCCTAAAAGCAGAGCTGACCTACAATGGGCCAACTTATCCCCATCGTCGCTATCTGCAGCTGTTACCACTGCTACTTACACATTTCCATTAATTCAATATTTTATGCATATATTTTTTCTTTATCTACTTTTTTAAAAAAATATATATATATATATATATCAATTTCAGCCTCTATTAATGTTCACCGATTTAATTATGTATATAAAGAACCCAAGTGACCATAATATGTTCTTTTTCTAACCAACAGAAAGAACAAATTTTACTGAAGATTCCATACCTATGACATTAGAGAAATAAACTTTTGATTTCTCTTTTTCTTTATTGAGATATACAAAGCTAGCAGATCCCACCCAAATAAACAAACAGAATCACTCTCTCTTTTTGATACTTTCTTTTCAGCTGTGATTGCCTGGTGGAGATAGAGAGAGCACCATGCTGAGGGATTCTGAGGAGGACACAGTGATGGTTGGAGCTGATCATGAAGGCGATAAGGACGGTGTTATCGGGTGGAACTC
Source organism: Quercus ilex subsp. ballota (assembly GCA_032727855.1). Lineage (NCBI taxonomy): Eukaryota > Viridiplantae > Streptophyta > Magnoliopsida > Fagales > Fagaceae > Quercus > Quercus ilex. Next base: position 27,122,744 of record CM064909.1, read on the forward strand.
AAGCGAAGAAGATAAGGGTAAGAGTGAAGAAGGTGGTGACAGAATTACAAGCGGTGGAAACCGGTGGCCTCGCCCAGAAACTTTAGCACTCTTGAAGATACGGTTGGACATGGACGGGGTGTTTCGTGACTCAAATCTTAAAGGTCCACTATGGGAAGAGGTTTCAAGGTGATTTGTAATTTCTTTTTAACAAGTTTTTGTTTTGTTGAAATTTTTGTTGCTGTATTAGATCATCAATTGAGATCCGGATTTGGGTTTCCACTGAAACTTTGTTTTCACCTTTTGGTTAAAACTTTTTGAGTCATTTCTCAGAATACACTTTTTTGGGATATTGGCAATTCTTCTTGTACTTTCATTTGGTAATGTTTCTCAAATATATATTAATTTCTGAAACGATGATCACCATTTTCAATGCTCTTAAGTGAAAATCTAGTTGATTTACTTTTTAAGAATAAGATTAGTATTATTTATAATTAATAACCATTTTTTGAAGAATTCTAGAAGAGGGATATATTTATAATGATACCTGACATTTTTTCCGACATTAGTTAATGTGTTTTCCTTGGGAAAACTTTGGTCTTGATGATGATTTGTTTGATAGTTTCTCTCATCTTTCTAGGTCGTTCTTCCTTGACTCTATCCATCAATTATAGTAGATTCTATTCTGAAAGTAAGCATCTTTGGGACAGAAAATTATAAAAATCATGTTTTTTTTCCAAAATTTCGGTGTCAGGAAACTAGCAGAGCTTGGTTATAACCGGAACGCCAAGAAATGCAAGGAGAAATTTGAGAATGTCTATAAGTACCACAAAAGAACCAAAGAAGGTCGAACCGGGAAGTCAGAGGGAAAGACCTATCGGTTTTTTGATCAATTACAAGCCCTTGAAAACAAACACCAACCATCTAGAGCAATGGCTTCAAGTGTTTCTAAGACTACTATTCCATCCACAGCAAACCCTACAATCATATCCCACAATGGTGTTTCTAAGAGTACTACTGTTCCATCAACAACAAACCCTACAATCATATCCCAGAGTGTTGTCCCTCCAATACCAAACCCTACAATTCCGCCATTACAAGCACCAAAACCTGTTGTTCCTAGAAATCCTTTGCAAAGTACCATTTCTGGGATTCTTTTCTCGGGTAATACTTCGACCTCTTCCTCGACAGCGTCTGATGAAGAATTGAAAGGCCGTTGTAAGAAGAGGAGGAAATGGAAGGACTTTTTCAAGAGTCTTGCGAAGGAGGTGATAGAGAAGCAAGAGGAGCTACAGCTGAAATTCTTGGAAGCCATAGAGAAACATGAAAATGAACGAATAGTTCGAGAAGACTCTTGGAGGATACAAGAAATGGCAAGACTCAATAGAGAGCATGAAATGTTAGTCCAAGAACGATCCACCGCAGCAGCGAAGGACGCAGCGGTAATTGCATTCTTGCAGAAGATATCAAATGGCAACAATACAAATCTGCAGTCACAGCCAGTGCCTCGGCTAACACCGCCACCACGCTTGCTCTCATCAGAGACCAATTCTGAGATTCAGAAAATGGATATAGTTCGCTTTGAGAATAATTCAACACCTTCACCGACACAAACAAGCTCTTCCAGATGGCCAAAAGCTGAAGTTGAAGCTCTGATAGGACTTCGAACAAGTGTTGATCGTAACTATCAAGAAAATGGGCCCAAAGGGCCTATGTGGGAGGACATTTCAGCTGGAATGCGTAGGCTTGGATACAATCGGAGTGCCAAGAGATGCAAGGAGAAATGGGAGAACATCAACAAGTACTTCAAGAAGGTGAAGGAAAGCAACAAGTCAAGGCCCGAGGACTCAAAGACGTGTCCATACTTCCAAAAGCTTGATGCACTATACAAAGAGAAGAAAAAAGTTGAAAGCTCAGCCAATTCTGGTCATGATATGAATAACTTAATGGAGCCATTGATGGTCCAGCCAGAGCAGCAGTGGCCTCCACAAGAAGACAATAACCAGCAGGAGACAGTGATGGAAGATATTGAAAATGTGGAACAAAATGAAGAAGACGATGAAAATGAAGCTGTAGATAGTGAGGAAGAAGATGATGATGGCGGCGGTTATGAGGTGGTAATAAACAAACCTACCTCGATGGATAATGGTGAATGAGACAAGATAGGGAAGCTTCTTATAATAGAGTTGCAAATAGTTTGCGTCATTGGGTGTAAAAAGAGTGTCCTAAATGGTACAAAGGCATGTGAAAGAGCAAAGTTTCTGAGTTCTATTTTCAATGATTAATCCCCCGGACCCCAAAAGAAAAGGGAAAATTGTTGTTTCATTCCTTCTTGATGTACACTAGTTTACACAGTGTTAATATTTTATAAAATTACATTTTTTTAGAAATGTCCACACTTTACACTAAGTGTGTACAGTTAGTGTGTATTAAATAGTGTATAATAATCAATGCTAAAAAAAAAAAAAAGGGGATTGAATGATAATTAGATAAATAAATAAACCCTTTATGATTTCTGTCCTATAAATTATAATACCTTCCCTTATTTGGATCTGATTGAGAGGACAAAGAAATTGAATTGACACCAATACACATGAGTTAGTGTAGAGGAATCCAAATCTTCTGTCTCATTTTGCCTGCTCCATACTGTACTCTACCAATAAAAATTTGCCACATATTTCACCTAATAAATTAAATTATAATTTTATGCCTTTATTATTTGTTACCTAAAATAAATAACAATAAATAAAATAAAATAACCACCAATGCCTCCCCACAACTAATCCTCCACCACCACCTTCACCAGCAGTAGGAGCAATAGATCGCCGACGTCGTCAGGAATTGCCGGCGACATCAACCCAACTAGTCACGGCCATCCACCTCTGCTGGGTCCACACCAACACCTCCTTGTTTTCAAATCCAAAACGGTTACCCTTAAAAATCAAAGCGATCTAGAAAAAACATTCTCTCATGTTGCTTTCTTTCTCGCCAATCTGGTCTCAAACAAACAAACAAAACAATGGCCTAAAAATTTTGTTCCAAGTTCAACTTTCATTGTCTACGAGTGGAACATCTACTATCCCATATGAACAATTTATGGACAATGGGTATAAGCCATGGTGATTTTTTTTATGGAGTTCTGGCAAGCAATTTCATGGATCACAAATAATAAAACTCATTCATGGATTTGAAAACAAGGAGGATGTGATGTGGACCCGGTTGAGGTGGATGGGTGTAACTGGTGGGGTTGATGTCACTGGCGATCTATTGTAGTGGCGCTGGAAAAAGTTGAGGTGGTGGACCGGTGGTGGACCGGCAATTCTTGACGACGTCAGCGATCTGTTGCTCCTACTGTTGGTGAAGGTGGTGGTGGAGGATCAGTTGTGGGGAGGCGTTGGTGGTTTGTTTATTTTATTTTAATTTATTTATTGTTATTTATTTTAGGTAACAAATAATAAAGGCATAAAATTATAATTTAATTTATTAGGTGAGACATGTGGCAAACTTTTATTGGTGGAGTATAAAGTGGAGCAGACAAAATAAGACAGAAGATTTGGACTTAGTGTAGAGTGGGATTTGATTAATTTGATAAATAATAATAACTATATATTTATTACAATTTGCCAACTTAATTTAATGGCAAATCTTGTAATTTTCTACTACTTTACAAGGAAAGCATTGAATCAATAAATTAGTGTGGTGCCTTGGTTCATTCGACTACACACATAATGCTAATAATTTTGGTAGCGATTTGATTTCTTATCATTAGAATCGAGGACTCTCGGTAAATATCGGAACAAAGTAAGGTGCCTACAGTAATTATCAGTCAATTTTCATTTAGTTGCTCCATTCTGCTAGTATAAAACTGTTTTCTGTACAGCTAATTGCAATTAATGAGAATAAGCAATCTCCAAGGCTTTGTCATAATGTTACCCTCTTAGTCCTCCAATTTTATTCTATGTTTACATTTTTAACATGAGACCCTTATCCCATCTACCTCCACCTCAAAGACCCCCCGAGCTTCTCAAATCTCTAGAATTTTTTGCTTCTCTTAAACTCATAGTGTTTTTCCTTTGCTCGTAAGCTCTATTTTCCCCCTTTTTTATGAGCATCCATTACTAACAGATACATCAGGAGATGTCGACTAAGCGATAGCGGTACAAAGATGGGAGGATTGAGGAGATATTTCTTCACACTTTGTCAAACACATTTTGGCAATCCTTGTTTTTTCTATATAATAATAATAATAATAATAATAATAATAATAATAATAATAAAGCGGGGTCTTATTTCTAAGTAGTGCTTTAATGCTGATCACTCTTCTGCCATTGCTTGTTGCCAAACTGTAATTTTCAATTTGGCCTTCTACCATACAGGCCAAGCGGCCAAGTTCGATGTTTTCAAAATCTTTTATGATCTATTTGGATTAAGGGGGAGTAGAGGAGAGTAAAGTAGAGTTGGCCCAAAATTAGCCTATTTTCATCCAACTGATCAACTCTACTCTACTCTCCTTCACTCCCCCTCCCTCCCTCCCTCCTCAATCCAAACATGCCCTTAAATATAAGAAAGACCAAAAGAAGCCTAATAGGAGCTGCTTCAACAAATTAGAATTTCCAGTGGACCTAGAGACTCCAAGGCTATACCCTATTGGTTCCTCCCAAGGGCCCTTTATTGTATCACGCATGAGCAACATCTTCTTCTCTTTGTGAGAACCTTCTCCTAAGGATTTTCCTTCATAGACTACTACTCCAACAAAAGTGATAGCCATTGCATTGTGTGGACTTGGGCTCCATAGAGGTGACCGAAGGTGAGAGGAAAGCTTTTTCTTCATCACAGTGACCTACCCTAATAAGCATCCTAAAACAAAGATAGAGTTTGGTTGAAATATTTATAAATATCGCATGGTCAGTGGAGGAGCCACACACAAGGGTGGGGGGCCAAGGCCCCCCAAAAATTTTAAAAAATTATTTTATAGTATGTATATTATTTACATTTTAAAAAATGTAGCATGTAAAAATTGAAGGCCCCCCAAAAATTTTGAGTCATTTCAATGGTGCTCTTAAAAAAAAGAGAAATTTATAATTTAAGAGGTTTAACAAATTAAACTATGTAAAAAAATGATAAATTTTTGTACATGTCTAATAGAAGAAATATATGACTTTTATGTACTCATTAAAATTTAGAAGATGATAAATTCTCTTAGAAAATTAATTTGTGTATGTGTGTGTGTAGATATTTGTCTTAACTAATATATTAGTATCATAACTTGGCTCCTCCAAACTAAAATTTTTGGCTCCACCCTTGCGCATGGTTGTGGACCTTGTGGTAGTAATGTCCCCGAACCTAGCAACTATTCCGTGCTTGAGTTTCAAGTTAGAGAATACCTTCTCTTCTGATTTTCCTGTCCAGTGACCTGATCAACAACAAATTCTTACATGGTCCAAGGAAATCAAAGGTACGCTTCCACCATTTCATCTATATCGAAACCTATACAAAGAGCTCCTTTCAGCACTTACTCCTAAGTTGGAGCAACAAGCGACGGACGCTAATTTACAAATCTTGTTTACTACTGTATAATATGGAAATAAACTTTTCTTTTGCAGCTAGATCTCCATTTAGTACAACATTTTTTTTAGCCTTATCATTTATAAGAAGAGGGGGGGGGGGGGACACTGAGTTTGTTTCTAGGATAATTGAACAAGAACCTTGCATTCTTCGGCAAATTTTTGTAGACATTCCCTTGAAATGTCATCCTAGCTAGTAAATCCCAATCCTCAATTGGATATTATTTTGTGGAACTCCTCTGTAAATATCAACTTCTCCACCTTTTATCACCAAATTCTGTGTTGAAAACCCACCAGTTGTTGCCTTAAGCATTGATGGCGTGAACTTGTACTTTCGACGCTCTTGAATTAATTTATTAGGGTGCCCATCTAATCTTATAATAGTTATTACTTATTACAACCTAGGGCGTGGGTTGTCACTTCAAATATTAATTAAATTGGTCACTTTTTAATTCCAAGTTTGCAAGGGACATAAAATTTTTAGAGACTTTCTTACATCTCAAAGTCTCAAACAGAAGGGGTGACGGTAAAAAATTGGTGAACTGTTCGAGAAACTTTTCCTTATAATCGACTACAATGAGTAGATTGTGGTTGAATACAAATCCTCGGTACCACTTTTTGTATTCTACTTTATATTTCACAGATCACAATTTATCATGCATTTATTTAATTTTCCTTATAAAATAGTCAAAATTTAAAATAGAAAAAAATAAACACATGACTAGTTGTAATTAATGAAATATAAAATAGTACAGAAAATTTGTATCTGTTGTTACGACTATACCCAAATTTAATTGAGTATAAAGTGGAAAAATGGAGGAGGTGGTAAGTTGTAACAATGGGTGGGCACTTTTTAATTGGGCCACAAGCAGTATGTTGCGGCAATATTCACTCAAATTAATTATGTCCTCATGGAAAAAAGAAAAGAAAAAAAACGGAGGAGGTTGCAACTTTAGGTGTGATCATTTTGTAGGAAAAGCTTTGACCACCTATAGTTAAAGTTTATATTAATTATAAAAATAAAAATAAAAAAGACAAGTTATTTTTTATAGGAAAAATTTAATGAATATTATAAGCTCATTGGTTTAGTAAATATTTTTAAAAATTTTTATAGTAAAATTTAAATAAAAAAAATTAATTGTTTTGAAGTCTTCTTATATTTTTCATAAAAATTGTATTAAAAATTTCTCAAAACAATTATCTTCGAGACACCCATTAACCGGTCATATCTTTAAAATAATAATATTATCAGTTTAGATACTTTTACACCATCCAACGAAATAAATGGATTCCATTTTATCTGAATTATATTAAAACTAACGGTCAAAACTATCAATTTCTATGATTGACTATCCCCCAAACTCTTGGTCCAATGATTAGGATCTTATGGGGGTAGATCTTGAGTTCAAATTTCCGAAAACGATGATACGAAGTCGGTTTAGTTTAAGGACTATTAAACTTTATTTGATTAAAAAAAAAATTACTAACGGTGAAGTAATTGAAATATCTGATTTTGCTTGAAAAGTGCCAAAGATGAATGATTCATTAGAAAATGACGAAACTTAGCTTGATCGAAAGATGTTCTAGCTAGAAGTTCCCAAACGGTAGAGTTTGAACACATTATTTCAGTTCAGTCGTAGCTAGAAGTTCCCACTAAACCAAAACATCTTTGCACATTGAGAAACTTTTATTTTTTTCCTGAATAGAATGAGTGATTTATGATCTACAAAATGAGAAGCAGGGTATGATCCTTTTCCTCTATATGTGAGTCATGCACTATCTAATGATGATGATACACGCTCGGAACAAGCTTAGCATTAATTATTGGAACCAAGACCAACCTTTGCTTTGAACTTTTGGAACATCTTTTCGTTTTTTCTTTTCCTTTTGCTACTTGGTTGTCGGCTAGGATTCTTAGAGCACTGCCCAAGGAGTGCAAGTTTTTTTTTTTTTTTTTTTTTTCCTTAAGAAACAAACACACATATACAAGAGAGAGGGAAAGATGTTCTAACACAAAGGCACACCACAACTCCACCCAAGGAGTACAAGTTAAAAATTAATAAATGTTCAATTATGAACTGTAATGCACTTTTAAAATAAAAAATAAAATATACATGTTAATGATTCATTGGCTTACATATACAAATTTATTCTGATAATTGTTCTTTTTTTAATATACGTGTACTATTTGACTTTAATTTTTGAAAAATAATAAAAATATTATTAATAAAACATTAAATATATCTTAACTAGTGCCTTTAAAACATTCGTTAACAAAATCCAATTTTTTATTAGTGAATATAGTTAGTGAATAGAGAAATCTCTTGGAGTGAAGCTAAATATATAAATTAAGAGACTTGGACCTAGGACCTCATAAATCACATGATGCCTAGATACCTCTAGACTAGCCCTTTAGGATTAGAGAACAACTTTAAGGCTGTGTTTAGTTCAGGTGAAAAGCATTTACTGAAAACATTTTGCAACCTTATGAATGTTTGGGTGGATTGAAAAACCTGGTCAAACTGAAATTAATTTCCCTTTGACGGTAAACTAGGATTGGCTAGAGTGTAAAATCAATTACACTTTCATTTTACAACATTTTATTTTCAGCCTTCACTCTCACACTCACGCTTTACAAACCCGAAGCAAAGAGAGATAGCAGAGAGGAGAGCTTGAACCAGCAGCCACCTCCATCACTAAAGGTCGTTCTCATCCTCATCGCCAGTTAGGTTGCTCGCGTTCTCCCTTCTTCTGTCTCTTTACCTCTCTTTCCCTTGAACCTATGAAGCCCCAAAGCTTGATCTATCTAGATCGAGCTAGCATGTACCAAAACCAAAGTTCTCTCTTACCGATTTGCTGAGCCATGTCACCGATCTATCCTTTCTCTCTCTCTATCTCTCTCTCTCTCTCTCTCTTGTGTGTGTGTGTGCGTGTGCGTGTGCGCGTCTTAAAAAAAGGTAATTTCCCCACATTAATTACTTAAGAAAGGGTGTTGTATGTGAGATTACCAATTTCAATTATGGTAATAATTTAGATCCCAAATTTTAAATTAAGCCTTAATCAATATTAGGCCAATCTATCAATTAACACCAAGTTAAAGTGATTAACCGATTGATATAAGCAAGGATGATACTAATTGCATGGATAACAATCAAAATGAGCAACTGCAAAAAATAATTGGCACAATAGTGAACAAGATAATACCAGATGTATTATCAAAGAGGAAATTAGATAATCAGGTGAAAAACCTCTATGTGGCACTACCAACAAAACTATCCACTAGAATGAATGGTTGCATTGCAAGATATACATAAAACCCTCCAAGCCTAGTGCTATCTATGTACATAAGCCTTCCAAACTCCTACTAAAAATCAACTTCACCAAGTCCTTTCTTCAATCTAGCTACCAATCTGCAAGTTGAGCCATCAACTACAATCACCCAAGTACCACAAGCAACCAAGTTTCCTTGGAATTATAGGAGTGCAAAATGATTCCCAAGGTTCCAAACAACAATCACAACACAAGTGGTGATGGGTGTGAAGGATCTAATCTCCTCTCATAGGATTTGGCTATGGTGAGAGGGAGACAGTAGAGAGAATTGGTAGGTGTTCGGCTCTCACAAAAGGGAAAGTTTCTCTCAACTCTCAGAGGGGAATTAGGGCTTTTAGGGTTCTCTCTAGTGTTTCAATATCTGAATTAGGTTTACAATTTTTTGGAAAATGGGACTTATTTAGGTAGGTTAAAGGGCCCGATACAACAAACAAAAAGTAATCGAATGTTTCAGGTTCAATTGAGTTCATAGGGACGAGAATGAGGCAAGTTTGAGGCAAACTCACCATCCAAAAACTTTTCAAACTTGAACTTCATACCATTCTCGCCTCATACACTTGAACCGCTTTAAACCACAAGCCCAATAAAAGAAAAGGCTCACAAAAACATACATAGAAATATGAATTTTGAAACCCAAAATACATTGAAACTTGTCATGATGGAATTAGCCAGCATCTAGAAGATTTAACTGGGTGGAGTATAAGTTATCACATTCTTTTTTGAAAGTTACCATCAATTTTGAGTAGAGTTTATAGTAAAACTATGTGTTATAACTTATAAGTTTGTTTCTTTTAAATTAAAAATAAATAAACAAAAAGCCTCATTCCATCTCTACTTGTCGTGAACTTATTTATTAAAAAGCTACTTTTTATCTGATCTTTAACTAAATAAACAAAGGCACAAAGATATCTCATTTTATTCATTTATCGTGACATGGGTGTTATCATTTGAATTTGAAAATTGAAACCCAAGAGGGGTCATAATCATGAACATTATATATATTCAATTAGATAGAGGTCTTATAGGTAGTCAAATGTGGCGTGAGTGGCGCTGTTTTGGACGCGGCTCGCCGCGGAACCCTTTCACTATTGGCTGCACAGCCACATGCTTTCGATTATTCCTTCCCTTTGATACCATTACTCATTTCAGCCTCTTTGATTGCAACATTTTCTTAAGTCAAGAATCTCAGGGGAAGTAAATTTGTTCTTATTCATTCATAATCATCTTATATAATTTGTCTCACAAATAAGAGATTTTTTTTTCTTTTTTTGCAATGGCAATATTCACAACATTTTGACCAAACCTGCTTGGATTATTTTTTTTGTTGCTGATCAGTACTATATTATAAAATTTAATTAAAAAATTAAAACAATGAGCTGGCCTTGATATAAATCTACCTGATATGCCGGCATCACAATTTTTTTTTTTTTTTAATTTTTTACTTTCTTGAAAGGACAACCTCTCCTCAACTTGCATTTATCTTCATTAATGTAAGATCTGCAAATTAATTCCTTTTATCCAATGGACTATCCTTCTCTAATAAGACATTCCCACTCTCTCTAATAGAGAATATCCACATGCCCTACTATTAAATCCAAACCCACCTTTATCAAATGGAAGCAGCACTTTTCATATGGTCCAACCTAACATTTATACAAATGACAATAGCACGATAAAACTTTCAAGTTTCTAGTGTAAGGAGAAACGTCATGTTTTGGGGCTTGCCAATGAATGATTATTGAGAAAATGGACAGAATACTTTTCCATGCATGCTATAGAGAATCAGAGCTGACAAAGAAGAAAGGAAAAAAAAAAAAAAAAAAAAAAAACAAGCAAGAAATCATGCATTGAGGGTACAAATATATTGTTTTGTTTTGAAGGCTAAGCAACCCATCAAGATTAACAAATAGATAGTGTTTTCAAGAACTTGAACATAAATTATTAGGTTTTTTTCAGTGCAATTTCTACTTCAAACTTCTTGTAGTTTGTTCAATCTCTAGAGCATGTGAATTAGTACCACGGCTTTCATTCAAGTCTGCCATTAAGACATATAGCAGCATACGTGGTCTCTTTAATGTCTTTGTCAGAGAATAAATGTGCAAAGTGATTTAAATACGGAAGGTAATTGGACTTAAAAAGGAGTTGAGATATTGAGAAACTAGTCTTGGGAATATGACAGTACTATGTTACGCTGTACATATTTTGCTTTCTGTCTGATTCATGATCAGTTTGGCCTTGATGTTTGTATTGGGTATCTTTTGCCATTTTAATTACTGGAATTTCACATTTCATTATTAGCAATCAAATTGGAATCACCATGCAGTTAATGCATGTCATTTCGGTAACAATTTTTTTACCTGGAATGATTTGCAGTGCTGTGGGGTAAATAATTAACTAGAACTCACCCACCAAAAAAAAAAAAAAACTAGAACTTTATTGCAACACGTTTTGCAAGAAGATGTTATTCAAAATAGACAAATCACCATTCGAATTAATTAGCTAAATAAATGTTATTGTTAAGCATTCTGAAAAGATCGCTACACGTATTGATAAAATAATTTTGTTTTCTCTTGTACACATATATGTTTTTTCACCATAGACGCAACTCTTTTTTTTTTTTTTTTTTTACTTCTTAAAAAATGATATCAAATCAAGAAAATGACTACTCAGGTTCACATAAAAAACTGGTAGTGGTGAAAAAGAAAAAGTGAAAAGAAAGAATAATGAGGTGGTTAATTAGAGGGAAGCATTTTATCGAATGCATGTAAAAATCTTTTTCCTTTTCCAGTTGACACTGAAGGGTGATAAGTTGAAGCAAGTTGGATCCTGTCCCACTAAAATTACAAGAGGAAGACGGACTTTTCTGCATGTATGTGTGATGGCAATAGGAGCTTTTATGTCTTACACTGTTACTGCGTAACAGTATTTATTCCTGTCAGATAGATGATAGATCAAAACCAATCAATTTGTGGGGCACATCTTTTATTGCACAAAATTGTTGGATTTTTCATTAAAATGGACAAAACTGTAGTGCACGCACAAGTCAAAGGAAATGCGCCATGGTGAGGAATAAAATGAATGGCTTTGCGTAATTGATCACAAAAGGGTCGGTTCAATAATACAGTTTGATGTTGAACATAATAAATTTAAATAGGATTTTTTAAAAATTAAAAATCTACTTTTTATGCAAAATTGACGCTCAAGATTATATTTGGGTTTTGTTAACATATTCGATCTTAACTAAGCCTTTATGAATTTTGATTTAGTAAAGCCTCTTTCGGCATAAATAATTATATCAATTATTATTGATAAAAGCAATACATACATAAAAGAATTTAGTCTTTTAATATTAATAATAACTGCAATATTATATGTTCGAACATCACTATGATTATTTTCATTGTGATCTTTTTATTGTATGATTTCATTATTTTCTAACTTTTTTATGAATTTCTTGTTTATTTGTGAGATTTCATTTCATCTAAATTTACTATTATATTTTTTATATTGCTACTAACAGATTTATAAAAGGATCATATATGATAGCAATAAACTTTTAAATTATTTATATTAATTTTCTGTTATATTTTTATATTGCTAATAACAAATTTAAAAGATCATATTTGATAGCAATAAATTTTCTATTCTTGTCTCTCATTTTCTGAAGTTTTTCACTTCTAGATTAATATTTTGTAGTAGAAATTTATAATTAAGAAATATCGATATATAAAATAATACCATATATCTGCAATGTAAAACTATAATATGAATAACAATAACCAACCCAAGATCGAAAAAATAAATATATCATGGTTTTAACAAAAATTTATGTTTTTTTTTTAAGAGTTTTATTTTACCTTGAATAAGGGAAATGCATGGTGAAAGAAAGTTGAAATCTAATTTCTAATTTTCATTTTGGTGTTGAGAGAGAGAGAGAGAGAGAGAGAGAGAGAGAGAGAGAGAGAGAGAGCACTAAAAAAACAATTTTTAGTGAGTCTTTTATCAATGGGTTTAGTGACTTAGGCCTAGATCCAATCAGCCAACCTTGGATCATAGGTTTCAAGGTTGGAATATTTACATTGACTGTCTTTTACTTATATAATGTAAAGATATGACAAGGCGGAAGCTAGTTGATCAAGGCTTCAAATAATGGCTTTGTGATAAAATGACATATGATTGTCATTATTAAGTAAAATTATTCCATGTTTTCAATGTACCATATCATCTCATATTAGAGTGAATTTTGCTTGTAGAGCCTACGTATAAAATTTATCCTTATACGTAGGAGGGAAGTGTGTAGAACATATAATTCCATTATTAACTTGAAGGAAAATGATTGGCCAAATTGTCCTAAGTGGAAATACAGGGTTGGAATCTTATACTAATGTCCAAAAATAAATTAAACTAAAATGAAAATGAGAAAAAAATAATAGAGGATTGGATGCAGCCGACATTATGCTCAATTGATTTAAAAGGAAAATATTAGCTACTTTATTCCTTAATGAAATTCCTAAAGTATAGCATTGTCTTTAGTAGAAAAATCTTATGCAATCATAGTTGTACCAAATGATCATCTGAACTTCTTCATTTCTTTTTCTTTTCAAAACAACTCATCACATAAATTAAATTGATCTCATAATTGAACATTAATACAATTTTTTTTAATAGATACGATAAGATTTGAAATCTATAATATCTATTTCATGATTGTTACTCTTTATTATCAAATTAAAACACAAATTGATTTTATTTTTTATTTTTATGATGTATGTAAGATTTGAACCAAATCTTTTTTTTTTTCTTTCTTTCTTTTTTTTAGAAGAAGATTGTAGATTCCATTAAAGAGAAACCAAATCGGTTAGGATTACAACATTAAAGTGTAGAGAAACATGCTCCATCGACAAAGAAAAATATGTAACATATCTAGTAGATCTCTTATTTTAATTACAAAAAATTTCACTAATTGAATTAATTGAAACCCACCGCTTATAAAAAAATAATAATTAACAAAACTTTGTCAAATATCTCACCACAAATATTTAGGTCTTGATTTTTGCACACATCTCAACTGTATTAAATTATATCCATTTAGAATTCAAGTGATAGTCTAATAACTTCTTTTATGGTGCTTTATACATGTGGGTGGATCAATTCTTACTCTTATCTCCACTCCTCCATTATTTACCTTAAAAAAAATTAAAAAAAAAGTAAATAAATACAATCCTTCGTCTTTCTTTTAATACTCATAATCACGTCAAATCATGAATTCATGATCATGGATTTAATGAAAACCAATGACTTATACTAGGAAAAGCTGTCTGTAACCTGAAAAATAAATGAAAGAAGGAAAAACTGCATGCAAGTTAGGTCCTTTATAAATTAAGAAAACTTAGAAGATTCCTTTTGGTGGACCCTGTTGTTGTAGGGTTCATGACTCCATGTGATATTGGCCTTTTGTGGTAAGGGCCCTGTTGGAAAGGGCAAGCATAATGTGCCCTCATTTTAAGCTGTTCTGCACTACATGAATCTGAACCCCATCATATATTGTTTTCTGAATTTCTCTGCAAAACCACCAGATGCCGTTAAATTGAAAAATAAAATATTAAAAATAAAGACTGAAAAGATGCTTCTCTCTCTCTCTCTCTCTCTCTCTCTCTTTAACTCACAGCTATTGTTTAGTGAAATTAATCTTGACACTAATAGTCAATATTCATCCAAATTATAGACCCAAAAAAAAGCACTGACAAGTAAATAACCATTTCTCACACTTACACCACCATGAATGATGAAACATAAACAAAAATACAACATTAAGTCTCTTTTATTTTATTCTGTGGAACCTGAACAACCCTCTTTCTCTCTCTCTCTCTCTCTCTCGCTCTTAACTTATTTATTTAACCCAAAAAAATAAATAATCTATAAAATAAAAACATATAATCCCACTGACTATATGCTACAACCCCTTCCCCCATGTGTTTTTGCCGTATATAAGTTTTTTTTTTTTTTTTTTCCTTGAAGTTCTTCCTCTCCAAATTCACCACCAGCACACGCCGGAATCCGACCCACTTCCCACCGGCTGTCCCATGCGATCTAACCCGACCGACCTGACCCGACCTGATCCACATTCATTAGAAAAAGGACTTTTTCTTAGTCTTGGTCATGATGTCTCACTCAAGCGAGCCTCAGCTAGCTAGCTGCACCCATTGAAGAAGGTTTACTAGCCACTATCTCATAATGACCACCACCCTCATCTTCCTCTTCATCATCTCCATCCTTATCATCATCATCATCATCATCATCATCCTCATCCTCCTCTTGATTTTGATCCATTGGCTCGCTTTCCACATCTTCCATGACGGCGTCGGATTGCCGAGGAGGCCATTGCTGCTCAGGCCGTACCATTAATGGCACCATATTACTGTTTTCGGGTTTCACTTGACTTGAAGGGCTAATTTCATACTTGTTCTTCTCTCTGTATAGAGCATCAAGTTGGTGAAAATATGGGCAAGTCTTTGCATCCTCAGGCCTTTTCTTATTGCTTTCCTTGACCTTCTTGAAGTACTTATTAATGTTCTCCCATTTTTCTTTGCATCTCTTTGAGCTTCGATTGTATCCAAGCTTTCTCATTGCGGTCGAAATCTCTTCCCATAGAGGTCCTTTAGGCCCATTTTCTTGATACTTAGCATCAAGACTGGTCCTTAGCTTGATCAAAGCTTGAACCTCCACTTTAGGCCATCTCGAAGAGCTTGCTGGCGTGAAGTTCTCCCCATTATCATTCTTGTGAATTTCCAAACTTGTCACAACTGCGTGTGGCGCCGCCGTAGATGGAGCTGGTGCCACTGGCTGCGGCAGTGGCAGTGGCAGTGACTGAGGCTGAGGCTGAGGCTGAGTCGCGGTTGGCTGTGGCGGTGGCAGATTGTTTTGAGGTTGTTGGCCCGGATTTTGCTGTTCGGATATCTTTTGTAAGAAAGCCATTACCGCTGCATCTTTAGCAGTTGCTATGGATCTTTCTTGGGCTAATATTTCCCGCTCTCTATTGATTCTTTTCATTTCCTGCGCTCTCCAAGCTTCTTCTCGAACCATTCGGTCGCGTTCTCTTTTCTCAATGGCATCGAAGAACCTCTTTTGTAACTCTTCTTGTTTTTCTATGACTTCCTTCATTAGTCTCCCGAAGAAGTCCTTCCATTTCCTCTTTTTCTTACGCCGGTCTTCCAATTGTTCGTCCGAGGAAGTCGAGGAAGAATCAGTGGAATTGGAAATAAGATCTGCTGAAATGTTTTGGAAGGACGGAATTGTGGGTTGTGAAGGGTTTGTTGTTGTTGTTGTTGTTGTTGTTGCTGCTGCTGCTGCTGCTGTTGGTTGTGGTAGTGGTGGTGGTGGGAAAACTGTGTTTGTAGGGTTTGTTGGTGGGAATGAAGGAATTGTTGTAGCATTGATCACTGGTTGTGTAACAATGTTAGCCTGACCTTGTAGTGTGGCTGATGTAACAGTGACTTGATGAGCAACACTTGGAAGGTTTGGTAATGGCATTGCCAATGTTGTTGTTGTTGTTGTTGGAGTTGGAGGCTTCGGAGGTGTAGGTGATTGAATTTGAGGATGATGTTCGAAAGCTTCTAATTGATCGAAAAATCGATACGTTTTTCCATCGGGTTTCCCTGTACGACCTTCTTTGGTTCTTTTGTGGTACTTGTACACGTTCTCGAATTTCTCCTTGCATTTCTTGGCGCTTCGATTATAACCAAGTTCTGCCAGCTTCCTGATTTAGAAAATAAATATCCATGAAAATTATTTTTAAAATAAATAATAAAAATAAATAAACTCAGTTTCTGTTTCTATCCCATCTTAATTTTAACAAGAAAACAAAGTAGCATTGCCACATAAAATAAAAACACATGAATAATACGAAAATTAGAGAAGAAGAGTTATGACATAATGAAAACAAGATGTTATAGAAGAGAAGGAAGAAACAAAACATATAGGAGGAGTTAAGAATTGGTATATAACTAAGCACTGTTGTCTCCGATGGAAATTATATAGCAGCTCAAGATGGGAGAATTATTCTTCCTAGTACTTTCCCAGAACTAAACTCATGAACAAGAGTGAACAAAGTGAGATAAGAAAACTAACTCATGTTTATAGACTGAATACAAATTCTGATATCCTCTTTGGAATATTGGAAAAGGGGAAAATGCTTGAAAAGAAGACAAACCCGAATTCCATATGCCTACAATCTTAATTCTACAACTAAGAATTTCGTTTGTTGATGCTAAATTCCCACAAAATGAACCAAGAAAAGAAACTAAGGAACTCGCTGAAAAAAATAATAATAATTACTTGGAAACAATAACCCTTAAATCCAGAAAGCAAGAAAAATGTGAACTGCCCGCAAGAGAATAATCCGTGAGGTACAAAACAAAAACTCCCCAAAAAAAATTACACTTTAAAAAAAAAATAAATAAATCCACAAATCTCCAGTCTGTTCTCATGAACACCAAGACTATTCATACGGCCGGAAGATAGAGAATAGTCTTAGTTAAAAACGGCGTGAAATTACTAAGAACATACTTAGTATTTCTAATAGAGACGTTCAGGATTCAAATCATACTGTAGAATTATAATTAAAGAAGCAAAGGGAAAAATTAAAAATTCACCTGGAAACATCTTCCCACAATGGACCCTTAACACTTGCATCCTTAAAAGCCACGTCCATGTCTGACCTTATCTTCAAGAGAGCCAAAGTTTCTTGACGAGGCCACCGGTTTCCGCCAAAAGAGCGGTCGCCGAGCTCGTCACCTCTACCTTTGTCATCTTCACCTGAAGTTGATCCACCAAGCCCACCAGCAGCAGCAGCAGCAGCAGCAGAAACAT
Organism: Quercus ilex subsp. ballota; assembly: GCA_032727855.1. Taxonomy (NCBI): domain Eukaryota; kingdom Viridiplantae; phylum Streptophyta; class Magnoliopsida; order Fagales; family Fagaceae; genus Quercus; species Quercus ilex. The sequence goes on from CM064909.1 coordinate 27,140,485, forward strand.
CATGAGCACTTGTTGTTGCTACAGATGCCACAGCATCTGCAGAGCTCCCTAACACACTGCTACTTGAATCCCCGGCCAGCATAATAGCATAGGTGATACAAGAGAGGACTCTCTCTCTCTCTCTCTCTCTCTCTCTGCCAATTAACAGTTTGTTCTAAGGGGAAAAAAGAATAAAATTAAAAATATCAACAAAACAAGGTGAAATCTTAGAGGGTTTTATGAAGATGAGTGTATGGTGAATTTATTAATTTATTATGGTGGGATCTGCTTGTCAATCTCAAGAAGTTGTTTCTTTTTTATTTCTCACCTTTTTTTTTAATTTTTTTAATAAATTAATTATTTCTTTTCTTTTAGCCGTGGAATCTTCAGTCTTTTTTATTTTTATCTTTATTTTGTCCTTTTTTTAATATTTATAATTTTTTGCTTTATTGGTGTTAGTTGATTAAAAAGGAATAGTGGGAGCCGAGGGATCACCACCTGGGCTCTCTCTCTCTCTCTCTCTCTCTCTCTCTCTGTGTAATTATAACAGTGGCACAGAAAGATACATACATACATAGATTAAAATAAATTACATTACAGAAAAAGATAAAATAAGTTACTCCAACTCCTACAGAAATTTTTGAACAGCTGCACGTATAGACGATAGTGATAATATATTGGTTTTTGTCTGTCCAGCTAAATTTAGTTAAAAGCCGGCCCATGTAGGTCAGCCCTATTTATTTTGTTTCTTTTTAATAAAAAAAATATGTTAAATTTATTACATTAGAAAAAACTTATTAAGTGATGTGGTAAAAACTTATTTTTATAATCGATGAAATGTCAGTTTGTAATCGTTATACAGTCTTTATTGTAAATTATATTATTTGTCCACAATTTCACTAAAAGACTCTCACTTGTTTAAAATTGATGAATCAGTAATTAGTTTCTGTTTGAATTTTTTTTCTTAACTTAACAATTTTAAACAAGTGAGGATTTTTTAGTAGAATAATAGACAAATAATCTACTGTAATGACTATACATTAATGCAATAAATTTTTTTTTTTTAATTAGTAACACGTCAGTTTGTAAACTTTACAAGTAAAGTAAAATTTGTAATATCTACACCAACTTTACGGCGAGGTGAGCTTTAGAATTCAATGGCGATTAGCCACACTGAGGGTAAATTACTGAATTAGCCCTAACATGAGAACCATTGACCTTTAATCATTGAAGCTAATTTGAGGTAATATTTTATTATATCATTCCGTTTCTGATCTGGGTTTGCTTAGTTTAGGATTTTTTTATTTTTATTTTATATTAGGTTGTCCTTGATACCCACAATTGCCCCTTGGTTAGAAGTTTTGTAAAAAGAAATTAAGTTCTAAATTTTCAACTTGTTGGGTGGGATTGTAGTAGTCTACAATGTGGCGTAAAGGGACCTACATTGATCGCGACCATAATAGTTTGACAAATTCTGTTTTTCATAATTGAGCAAAAGAAAAAATAAATAAAATTTCCAAATAAATTTGAGCCTCCAAAATGGGTATTTTATTTTTTTGAATAAAAAGAAAGAAAGAAGAAGAAGAAGGCGACATTGTGAGTGGGATCCACTGTTGAATGGAACTAGTTAGATGTAGGTCATGTTATTAGGCAAAGCCATTTATGAATAGAAGTAAATGATGTAAAATTCAGTTGGATTGCAACCTACCGTAATAAATGGTTTCAAAAAATTCAATGGCCTTGATCTCTTATATAATATAATCAGTGATGATTCAAACAAAAAATTATTGGGGTTTTTCCGGGACCATTAACCGTGGTAGCTTGTGATTAATTGGATGTTTCTCTAATTCTGTCAAAGATTGGGACTTGTTGTGGTAGCCATACAATTGCGGCAACACCGCTTTCTAACGTTATATTTCTCTTTCAAATTTTAAATTTGTAGTCACACTTTTAATTGAGAAAAATGACCACATATTGTGATAGGGTTGTTGAAAAGCCAATGACCACATATAGATATGATATTCATATAACCCATACTCCTATTTCTATCTCTATATGTAACCAAAAAATAAAAAATAAAAAAAACAAATTAGAAATTACCCTTTGATTTATAGATTTTTTTTTTTTTTTTTGAGGAAAATTGATTTATAGAATTCTATTTTTTTTTAAGTGGTGGACTTTTCTGATCAATAATAAATGAATTTTTTAAAAAGAGAAAGTCAGTCAAATCTAAGAGACCCCCACGGTTGTAGTTGGAGTTGGAAATAGAAATAGTTGAGAGGTTTACCAAAGATTGAAAAATAGATGAAATGAGATGGGAGAGCGTGGAAGAAATGAAAAGGATAGTGTGGTTTGGGATCGATTTTCAGTAAACTCTCTCAATTATTGAAAGTCCAAAAACAAGTGGATTGCCCAACACATACATAATGTAAAGAAATGTGGGACCTACTCAATCAATATGCTATTTAATGCACACATCATCAGAGATAAACTTTTTATGTACACAAGTATACCATCATTGGGTGCAAAAATCGAAGGACATCAGATCAGAGAGAGAGAGAGAGAGAGAGAGAGAGAAGTTTGAAGAATATATCATCCTGTATAGGGGTAGTTTAGACAACTGAAATACGTAACCCATTCGTAATAGAAAGGGTTTAATGTGTAGTCGTAAGTTAGGTGCCACCAAACGGAATTATGCACCGTGTATACTTGTATTTTGGATCAAGATTTTGAAAAGAGCATCTTTTTATATATATAACAAGAATAAAGATTTAGTCCCAAATTTTTTAAATCCTCCATAAATCTTTTTAACAAATTAAGTCGAGTCGACTATGTATATTCTTTATCATCTTTAATTGATTTATCTTTTTTTATTGCTTCTATTAACTTTTTTTTCATTCAACTTAAATCAAAACTTTCTTTCTCTGAATATAAACAGATTTTCTTTTTTTGAATTCTTTTTTTTTAATTCTACTTATACAAAATAGCATCTTTTACGTATAATATGAGTTTTTTCTTTTATTTATAATAATATTAACAAAAGATATTCTCACATTAAATTAGAAATTTCGTTTACGGCTATAGAAATTTTATGTTTAATTAGTTGAATAAAAGATAGAAGTGATAATGTACGTATAGAGTACTGTTTGGAGGTGCAAAATTAATTTAATGAGCTTATATATACACAATACTTTTATTACACGTGAATGTGGAGTTAGCATCTATTCGCCTATAATAGTAGAGGAAAAGGGAAGAAGAGTTGATAAACAAAGAAAGTGGGCGCTGTCATGATAACATTGTTTTCTCTTTCTCTTTTTTTTTTTATTATTTTAAATTGATTATATTTTTGGTTTATATATATATATATTTATATGTATATTGCTTTGCTTGTATAACAAAACAATAGGTTTATTTACTTGGGTTTGTTTTATGTCGGGTTGCTTCGTTGGCAGAAGAACATCTAAATAGCTGGATAGGATAGATGCCTTGTAGAACTTCTCTAGCTAGCTGGAAAAAGATGCTTTTCCCACTATGCCCACCACTTGGTATTTACAGCCTAACAGCAACTACTACCGTAAATCTCTCTCTCTCTTTCTCTCACACACACTTATTTGATGAGTGAAATGTATATCATCTGCAGCAGGCTGGCATTATATAATTGTACGAGGCACTCACATGGTACAACGGGATTGGTTGCTTTGAGAATTTTCATATAAAGATATGTGTGATCAAACTTAATTACTTGACTACACTTTGTGGGAACTCATTCATGTCTCTATAAAAGATTTTGATAGCCACCAATAAACTAATACAATTAGTTATGTTTTGAAAATAATGGAGTCGTGCAAGTATTTATGGTTGGAAAGAGAACCCTAAGTGTCAATTGCATTTAAATCAAACTAGTCGGTAATTAATAATTATGCAGTTGAAAAGTTTAACATTATACGATTTTTTATTTTTTGGTCTAAATATGAAATTTTTTATAATCATGATTGTATGTGTACATGTATTTATATATTCTAGCCATTATTTGGAATTTATTTTGATAGTATTTATATATAATATTATATATTCTACTATTTAAAGATTATTCTTAAAAAAAATACTATTTAAAGATAATAAAATGTACCAATATATTATAATAAAATTTAAATTCAGTTAGAAAATATATATTAATGAAATATAATTTAGAAAGTATCAAAAACTTATGTGTCATGAGGTTAACTAAAAGTTAAACAAATTCAGTTTGATATGTATTATGGGAAATGCTAATTAGTGCCCTAAAGGCACTGGTTAATAATCCATTTAAAGAAAGTTTTTATAGGAAATAAAAAAAAAATAAGTAATTAATATTTTGACAGTTTTTTTCATTTCTCATAAAAGTAGTATCAAAACTTTTTTAAAATGAATTATTAATGAGTGTTCTAAGGGCACTCGTTAGCATGACCCATGTATTATTATAGATTATAGATGATATTTCTTTCCTCATCAAAATAAGATCACACACTTTTTTTTTTTCAATGGGAGGGTCACACACTTAATCCAATGTATAATATATTTACTTATAAAAAGTGAAATATATTGTGCCTTATCTGAAAAAAAAAAAAATATATATATATATATATATGAGTCATGTTAACGAGTGTCGTAGGGCATTGGTTAACAATCCAATTAAAAAAAGTTTTTATAGGAAAAGAAAAAAAAGCAATTAATGTTTTGACAGTTTTTTTCATTTCCCATAAAAGTGATGTCCAAACTTTCTTAAAATAAATTCTTAACCAATGCCCTAACGGCACTCGTTAACATTTTCCTATATATATATATATATATGTTATTAGTTATTACACTAAAAGAAAGGGTTTTGGAAGAAGAAAAAACATTTGTTGACCCCTATCCATCCAACAACAAAAATCTTCTGTTAATAAAGGAATTTTGGTGATGGTCAATGTGAAATCATTAATATTAAATACAGCTCCGGGATTAAGCTTAAAATTTAACTACATGACTATACGTCACTTATTTATTCATTTCAATTTTTTATTTCTTTTTTTATGAATTAAATTTTAGTACCAAAGAGGGAGAGCGGTGATAGAGATTCGTTTTTATTTTTATTTTTTTGGGTGGGGGGTGTTCACCTTCCCCATATATGCCTAATAGAAAGTGAGTCATCTGTTTATAGCCCAATAAAAAATATAAAATATAAAATCATATCATTTCATCTCATCTTACCCCAGCAATTAACTTTTCACCAACACAACAATGTCGTATGTGTACGAGAAGGTATCTCATCTCATATTTGGAATATAGGTATCATCAATATATGCATCATTTTTCTCATAATTTGTGGATCCCGCATGACTGTAAAAGCCACACATAATAAGAGAGATGAAAAATAATTATTGTATGCATACATAATATAAAGTGGCATATGTTGTGTAAAGAAAAAAGAGGGGTGTAACATCAATATACACATCTTACAAAATGTGGATCCCACAAGGATGTATATATTATGCATAAGATAATGATTAAATATGTGCGTACACAATACAATGTAACATACCCTTGTGAAAAAAAAAATCACAAAATACTGGTATAGATCAAAATTTAAAAAAGACAAAGTTGAAACCATCAAATAGCAATCCCACTCGGTGTCAATCAATCTTTTTAGATTTTGTATATGAAGCATAAACCAATTACAATTACAATTTTTTTTAAATGAGAATTTTCATGTAAATGAAGCATAAACCAACAAGGGGTATCAGGCTTACCCGGCCTCTAGACATACTCTTCTCTTTCTTACTAAGCCCAAAAGTGGGGAAAAAAAAATTTTGGTATCAAACAAGCTAAGGTTCCAACATACTTAAAACTTCGAAATTTTGATTTAAAAAAAAAAAAAGATTTAGCTAATATTGTACATCAAAATTAAAAATTAATACTTGCATAACTGTCTATTACAAGAGAATTAATTAGGAAACTCAACCAACATATTTTTAACCTTTAATTGTTGCTTCTATTAAAATTCCCTTCATATGATGGTAATAAGTAATAACATTAAAACAAAAGGAAAAGAAAAGAAAACGGTGGGTTTGTCATTTTTGGTGGGACGGAAAAAGGCAAATACATATGGAAACATTAAATACGTAACAATTTTGTAGAGCTGGCTGACTCTTTATTTTACAGGCCGGCCCATATGAAAAAGGTTAAGATGAAGACAAAAGGTTTACTTCACATGGGTGGGCATGTGATGTGAATGTACACTAACATTTTTCTGTCTACCATGTGGATTAACCCCAATATTTATCTGTCACCAGCTAAGCTAGCTCCCCAAATAAGTTGATTCCCACCCCTTCCCTCCTCTTCTTTTTCCCCCTTATTTTGCCTCACTCTTTTCTTTTCTACCCTTTTATTTATCTCTCTTTTTAAAAAATAAAAAATAAACAATTGAAAGGGCCTCAAACCCATAAATCATAAAGAGTTTGCATGGAAAAATAATATTATTTTATTTACAATTATTAAAAATAATTTTGTATTTTTTTTTTTTGGAGAATGGTCTCTCTTTGAAAACACAGAAAATTGTGTTTTCAAAATATTCACTGAAAATTTTATTTCCAAAATATATTTTTAGTGTAAAATGTGTTTACAGTTACACTAAAGTTGTGCTAAAGTTGTGTTTTTAAAACATAATTTCAAAGCAAAATATAATAACTGAAATCGTGTTTTAAAAACAATATTTTAGTGCAAAATTTAAATTTTCATAAATTGTGTTTGGAAAAAGAGGCTATTCTCCTAAATAATTATTAGGACAACTTTATCTTTTAATAATTAATGATAAAACAATATTATTCTCCCAAAAGAACCCCGAGTTTGCATCCATATCACTCATTCCCATGAAGCCCACATAGGAGAATCTAAGCCAAAACCCCATGAAACAATTTTTCTTTTTCTTTTCTTTTTCCGCAAGGTAATCACACTTATATTGAATATGACCCATTAACAAAGGCTAAAATAACGTGACTATTACTTGTGTACTCTTACAGAACTATCATATTAGTCACTTTTCCTACTAGCTGTACTTATATATAAATATTTAGACTGCATAGTACATATATAAAAAGATATCCCACCTCTCCTTTCTCATATTTTAATACTTGGCATTATCAGTAGAACCTTCCGTAGTGGCTTGTTCAACATTTTTGTCATTATTTTTTTTCTTAGAATCCTTCATATACATATATAATAACCTTGCAGTAAATTATAACAATGAAGATTATAGCGAAAGTGAATTTCAAGCAATCATAACCATGTGCAAAGATTTTGTTTTTAATATAATGTTTATGATAAAAGCTCTCAAAGTTAGCCTACCATGGCAAAATGCCGCCGAGTTGTCTATCATTGGAACGTGAAAGCATGTGCACGCACAAGCCAATGTCACACAAAATAAAGGAACTAACCCATCCTTAAGGGCTATCTTTAATGTATATATAATACTGAAGAAGAAGAAGAAAATGGTGGGCTTCACTTAGTACCAACTTGATAAAGTATTTCATCTTTGAATAAATATTTTGCAATTTAAATCTTGCCTACATCGAAACCTAATTGGTGTCTTCACCTAATGAAGTGAACTTCATAAGTTAAAATTTTATCGTTTCTATAAAACAATATAAAAAATATATATTTTAACTTTTAATTGACCTCATAATATTTTATCACAAAAGTTTTTAAAACCTTATATTTTATCGACAGTATTCTAATTTAATATATAATTTTAAATAAATTTAATTTTTGTTTTATATTTAAATCCTTTAGTAGAATCTTAAAGTATCATATTTTCTTTAAACAGTAAAATATATAGTTTCATATAGAAACACAATCATAATAAATGTCTATTAGTAACTATAATTTCACTTTTTTTTTAAAAAAAACATACATGTCATGTTAAATTTTCCGTGCCTTGTACGAGTTACCGACAGACCAAAACAATTAGGGGAAGAATTACCAAAAACATAACACACGCACCCACCATAGTAGACAAATATTTAAAAATGTCACTGTAGATGGGCCCTCCATGTGGGCCAAAAGAGAGCACTAAAAAAAGCCCACATTGAGCAGGGTAGGGTGGGAGGCCCCCATGTGCCATAAACAACAACTTTTTTACAATGGGTAAGAAAGGGAGAGTACTAACAAAAAACCACGTTCCTCTCATGTCCACTTCACTGCTTTTTTCCTTTGTAACACACACACACACACACTCCTGTCCACTTCTCTGTGATGTGAGTGAGAGTGAGACGCTCTCTCTTAAATGGATAACAGGATAAGCCATTGCCATTGAACTTTTTTAAGTTAAGTGTTTTTGTAACACTTTCTATACTATCTTCCAAACGGTCAACCTATGGGCAAGACCGTAATCCTACTTTTTAATAATGCACAAACTATTAACACTTTCACCTAAAACCCTCCAACCATCACTGTTGTTTAAAAAAAAAATTGTATGATCAAGGGCAAAATTATTGTCAAATAATAATCTGCTATCCAACTACAACTTTTGCTAGAAATGGTACTTACCAGTATATAAAGCTTGAAATTTTTTTGTTCTTCACAAGTAAACTAAGGAAGGATTATTTTGACATGATTAAAGCGATGTCTGGACTGGCAGGGAAGCACCTAGCAACCATGCCTCCAGGCCTAGATAAACATAAAAGTGTAGAATCTAGAACAGAACTCCATGTAGTGAAGAACCAGAACCAGTCCCAATAAAATCCCTTCATATAAGCCCGATGATTGGCAACAACAATATATATCAGGAGTCAAGACACTAGATGATAGTGAATATATACATATTTGATCATTGAAACTAAGAAATGCAGATTATACACCACATTACAATCTGGAGTCCACCCTTTCGATCTCCATCAACAAAGGGTCAGGTAAAAACAATACACAAGAAAAATAGAAAAGGAAATTACAGTTATTGAGTAGCATCAGAGTGCCTGCATATGTGGTTATTCAAATATAACTTTTTGATAAGCCTGTTTCAAGGTTCACATAAAAACATCATTGTAGAGAACACAGTTAGTTGCTATGGTACTTTTAGTGTACAGTAGATGATAGAGTTAAATTAAAACCTATTAAATGATAAAGACATTAATAATAACATAATAATTGAGAAACAATAAACCAGCAATCTAAAAATAAAGTGACAAAAAAAAACTAATTAACAGTAAATTCAAGTTAGTGAGTGAACATATGGAACCTATAGGTTACATAATAATGCTTATCTCAACTATCCTCGCCCCAACCGCCCTTCCCCTGCCAACAGAAAATAAGACGTATACCAACACCCGCACATTCTGTTGTAATCCACAGTAGCTGGGCATATCATAATTGGAGCTAAACGGTGGTATTTGCCATTTAACAAGAATTCAATACACTTTTGAGAGTGGTAGCACGGTGAAAGATCTGTAATTGAGCTACACTTTACTACCAGGAATAACTGGGAACACGGAAATCATTGGATAGACACCATGATATCGGTTTCATTTCACAACTCTAATTTTGGGAGGACGGGTAGCAATGGATGTTAAGATCAGAGAGAGAGAGATATCTAGCGTTGCATTATGGAAATCGGGCTTTCAAAATTCCCTGATGATCAAAAATATTTCCTAGAAGAACTAGTAAAATGAGAAAAACAGTCCCTAATTTAGCAGGTCAGTTTATAGTTCAACAGGAAGTCCATCATGTACAGGAAATTTTTGGTTGTTAGTATGCATACCAGACATAACACTGCTAACCTTCACCCTGACCAGCTAGCATGCTCTAATCTGATACAGACACAATAACCCATTAATGTCAACTATGCGACAATGGTTATACGAAGTTCAGAATAAACTAGAACTGAAATATACATATTCCAGGTTATTGCTAAGGGATCCAAGATAATTCAACCAATTATAATCATGACAAATAGTTCCCAGAAACCATCCCATTAACAAAACTATACAACCCGACCAATTAGAACAGTATTAGCCTTATCCAAAATATTTAAATTCAGTTTCTTTCTTCTACAAATTCTAATTCACAAAAATATATCGCCATCCTATATTTCGGGTGACCAAAATTCTTAAATTCCATAGGCCAATCAGGATCCTATCCTACTCATAGGGCTCAACATTTCAATAGTCAGGCTATTTAGGGACATCTTATATCTTGATAGGTTAAAATGAAATGAAGACCAACCCTCTAATGTATTCATCCTATTCATATAATTTGGGTCATTTTTCCCATGGAAAAGACTAAGTTCATAGTTTCTCAATGTAACAATTCAGCTCAACTAAAATAACCCTTAATCCCAATTTTAATTGGGGTTGATTATGGATTCTCATCAACTAATCAAGGTCAATCACATTTATTCTTTTGTCCATTCTATCCTATTGAAAACCATACTCTTTGCACCCTTCCAAAGAAACACATTCTTCTTCACAACCCTCATGATCAACTGAAGAGATTTCTAGGAAGAATTGGCAATAATCAGTAATGCGAAGATTAAGCTGACAAAAAAATTACACTCCATTTTTGTACCAGAAGATAAGATTTAGGCAATCCATAACAAATAAATAGATAAATACTTCTCTCTCTCTCTCTCTCTCTCTCTCTCTCTCTCTCTCTCTCTCTCCACTCCCTATACATGAATTATCACTTTTTCTCATTGATGCCCTAAATTAATCAGCCTCCATTATAAATGATTAAACTATCTCAACTAACTCTTTCCCATTTTTCCTCAACTGCAGCCACCCTTGGTATCATTGTACCAAAGATCATAGAGGCAATTATAACAGCATGTTACAAAATTCTGACATTATCGCAAATAAGTTATTTACAGAGAGAAAACAAAGCACTTGGTGCATTCATACAAGAAAAAGAAATAATTGAATTTAATCTCCCACAACATCTGGAAACCTAATCACCAGAATGATGAAGAAAAAAGATGAACAAATAAATTGAAATCCTAAGAAAACCTTACAAAACACAATAGCAACAAAAACAAAAACATACCATGTTTATTTAAAAAAAATAAATCTTAAAAAGTTATGAATGGAAAAAAAAAATGATTTGATTATCAAATCCTGTCCAGATGCCCCCTTAACAACTGCCTGCACTTAACACAACATTTGAAATTCCAAAAACAGTAAGCATTTGATTCTCAATGACACTGCAGTAGAGTGTGACCACCATTTGAGAAATGCATATTATGGTACAATGTGATGAAAAGAGAAAAAGGCCGTTATATAATCCTAAGAATTACAATAGAACATGAATTTGTTTCCTTGCTTCATGATTGGGAGAATGAGTCTTCTCACACAGCACAATCTGCTCCCATGTGAAGGCATAAAATCAGATAATTAAGAAACAGCAAATGAGCTTTTTGTACAAGCATGGGGAGACTCATCCTCCCAATCATGAAGCAAGGAAAACTACTTATTTTTCGGGGTTTAGTTGAATTCTTGAAAAATGCTCCTGAAAATATTTTCTGATGTTTGGCTTGTACTGAAAACCACTAATTTTCTTACCAATCATAATAAAACAAAAAAGCCATCAATATTTAAAAAAAAAAAAAAACCGAATTAAAACTCAAATAACCATTACCATTAACAAAATCAAACACATATCATAAATTCCATATAATCTCTTAAGAGTATATCAAACACAAAATACAAACCAAATTTTGAAAAGAAAAAAAATCAAATATCTCAGCAACAAAAAGGAGGACACTGGAAAAGCAAAGATCAGTGGCTTGGTTGGTATATCAGTTGCCGAAGGTGTCATCTCAGTGGAGGGTCCAGTGAATCCAGTCAGAGACTCTATGGAGAGCTGAGTGGTCTGGGTTGTTTCGCAAGAGGTGGGAGGGTTGTGATCAACAGTAACAACAGGGATGGCTGGGTGAGTCAACGACAACTCGGGGTGAGGTTAAGCTTTATTGAAATACCAGTAGATCATTGGCCAGTTGAGTGCCTTTGGGGAAAGAGGTTGGCATCATCAGTCGGTGGGTTTGAGGGAAGGTGTTGGCTCATACCTGGTGTATGGAGGGGCCGAAGGTTTTGTCATAGCCAATGCACAAAACTTCCACTTTTGCGAGTCATGGGAGTGATCATGGTAGGTAGTCTTTATCTTTTTTTTTTTTGGTAGAGGCTGATTCTTAGACTCAAACCCCGCAACTTGTCGCTTTTGATGGAAGGCACTTACCATTACACCAAGGCCTTACCTCTGGCTAAAGGCTATATGAAGAGAGAAAAATGCTTATGTTTGTTTGGGGCATAAAACAATTTACACATCTCAAAACTGCATTTTCCTGGTCAACCAAAAACATTTTCAGTTTGAGCTGGATTTTACGCCATGACAAACACAGCCTAAACGCAGATTATTGGAAATATGACAAACACAACAGATTATCACAATCTTCCTCTGCATAGATGGATCTCCCTCCTCCAATAAATATATTGTGCCCAAAAAGGAAAGATCCGCTAAGATTAAAATTAATAGCAATCCATATGAGAAACAAAAACCTTTGTCCTACCAATAATCTGTTGAAAGAGTTGACAAAGAGGCTAAATTTACTCAATACCCAACTATGCTATCCACCTATTTCACCTATTTCTGAGGAACTCAACAACCACAGGTAAATACAACCAAACTTCAGAGACAACAGAGATATGGAGTGCTCATTGTAACATTAATCTTCACAACAGTACTAACCACACCATTCTTTACTGTATTCCTCACTGTAACCAATATAGATATAGAGTGCTCATTGTAACATTAAACTTCACAACAGTACTAACCACATCATTCTTTACTGTATTCCCTAGCCTAGCGTCCCTAAAGACATAAGTTTATAGCTCAAACATACCCTGAGGAGAAACTGTCAAACCTGAAACAAAATCTGTAAAGTTTGAAGCTTATTAGGAATCAATAAATATAATTTTAAACAAGTATAATATGATTTAACACTACTTATCAAAAAAAAAATTATAATATGATTTAATATTATACGAGGATAATAAAACACACATTTACTACACATGATTGGGTGTAATTGACCTGATTTTGAATTTCTGAAGTCTGCACTCAGTTGGAAGATCACATCAGCCTAGAAAGTCAATCCTGAAGCTACCCTATAGGCCAAACACAGCCTGCCTAATTCAGTTCCAGAGTTAGGTCATCCAGCTCAATGTTACTCTCTTATTCTATCTCATTCAACTGGCAAAACTAGTCATTTTAGTTTTCCCTGGAATAGTAAGTTTCCACATATGCATTCTAAAATTAAATTACCAACAATATAGTGACTTCACTGGATATCATTTTAAGCGGAGAAAAAGTTTCACCCTAGAATGCCTAATTTCTTGAGACATTGATAGTTGGGGGTGGGGGGATCCTGGATGTCTCCATTGGAATCACCAAGATGTGCCAATTGAGCTATGAGGCTCCTGCCTAATTTCTTGCCAAATGAATATGTCAGCTTAGCACAAATGTACAACCCTAGAATGGTTACACTGTGCCACGTGTCTTTTTTTGTGTTGGAGATTTTATTAATTCTATAAAATTAATTAATATTTTCACTGATCTCATTAAATATATCAACATGAAAATATGACCATGATATACAAAAGAACCAAAGTTTTTGTAATACATATTTCGCATTAAACCTTTGTTTATATTTTTCCTTCTAATTTTGATCACCTTCTCTTTTGTTTATTAGTTTGAGTGTTCCTATTAAGAGTTACAACAACTAAAGTCATTAATTCAAACATAACTAACTAGCTATTTATCTTGATCACATTTTTATAACATTAAAATTTAATCGGGATTTGTTTAAGTAAGATTATTCAATGCTTTAAACTTTGATATCTTTATATTTTAATACAAAATAGAAAATCAGCAATTCTTTACACTTACCATTGGTTTCAGCTTTTCCAGATGTGATCCAACGAATTCTTCCTCAAACTGTTTCTAATCATTTCCCAATTCTTTTGGAGGCAGGGGGTATTGCTAGGGGGAAAAGTCCTTTCCGGTTTGAGAATATGTGGTTGAAGATGGATGAGTTTGTTGATAGGGTTGATTCATGGTGGAGTCGCCATTCTTTTTTGGGCACACCTAGTTATGTGTTTGCTAAAAAATTGAAAACGTTGAAAGATGACATTATTCAGTGGAATCGTGAAGAGTTTGGCAATGTTGGGCACAGGAAGAAAGAATTATTGGGGGCTTTAAAGGCTTTAGATGCTAAGGAAGGGGTTCTTGGACTCACTGAGACGGAGAGAGATGAGAGAAATGAAGCGAGATCGCAAGTAGAGCATCTTCTTTCTCTAGAGGAGATCTCGTGGAGACAAAAATCGAGAATGTTGTGCATTAAGGAGGGAGATAATAATACTAAGTTCTTTCATAAGATGGCTAATTCTCATAGAAGGTTTAACCACCTAAGTTTCTTAGAAGTGGATGGGGTGATTTACGAGGACGGAGCAGAAGTTGCTGCTCAGGTTGTTCAATTCTATAAAACTCTATATCAAGAGTCTGAGGAGTGGAGACCTTTTGTGGAAGGACTGGAGTTTGATCAAATAGGGGAGTTAGAGAGGGGCTAGTTGGAGAGGAGGTTTGAGAAAGGTGAGATTCTATCAGTGGTCAGAGATATGGAAAGGGATAAAGCCCCAGGTCCAGATGGCTTTTCTATGGCCTTTTTCCATCATTGCTGGAGGGTAGTTGAAAGAGACGTTTTGGCAGTCTTTGAAGAGTTCCATCAGCATTGTAAGTTTGAGAAATCTCTTAATGCTACCTTTATAGCTTTGATTTCTAAGAAGAATGATGCCTCCAACATTCGTGATTTCAGACCTATTAGTTTGGTGGGGAGTTTATACAAAATCTTGGCCAAGGTTTTGGCAAATAGACTGAAAATGGTGTTAGATCAACTGATATCTAAATCTTAGAATAGTTTTGTGGGAGGTAGGCAGATCCTTGATTCAGTTCTCATTGCCAATGAGTGTGTTGATAGCAGAATGAAGAGTAAGATTCCGGGAGTGATTTGTAAGTTAGATATTGAGAAAGCCTATGACAATGTGAATTGGGAGGTACTTCTGAAGTTGTTGAAGAAAATGGGTTTTGGGGAGAAATGGTGTAGCTGGATTCGAACTTGTATCTCTACAATGCAATTTTCTGTGTTGGTTAATGGGACCCCAGCAGACTTCTTTGGTAGCTCTAGAGGTTTGAGATAAGGTGATCCGTTGTCTCCCTTATTATTTTTAGTTTTGATGGAGGTGTTTAGTAAAATGGTGAAGAGAATGGAGGGAGCAAGTTTACTTAGTGGTTTTAGGGCGGACAATAGGAGGGGTAGAGGGGAAAGTGTTTCACATTTGCTGTTTGCGGATGATACTATTTTGTTTTGTGATGCAGAGATGGAGCAAGTCCTACATGTTCGATTGCTGTTACTTTGTTTTCAGGCTGTGACTGGCTTAAAGGTTAACGTAGCTAAAAACAAAATGATTCCTATTGGGGAGGTAAATAATGTGCATGCTTTGGCAGAGATATTGGGTTGTAGGGTTGGGGCCTTGCCAATGACTTATCTTGGTATACTGTTGGGGGCATCCCATAAGTCCCCCTCTATTTGGAACCCTATTTTGGAAAAAATCGAACGGAAGCTAGCCGGGTGGAAGAAGTTGTATTTGTAGAAAAGAGGTAGGATGACATTGCTTAAGAGCACACTATCCAGCCTTCCCACATATTTTTTATTTCTATTCACCATCCCTACACACGTGGCAAACAAAATTGAGAAGCTCCAAAGGGATTTCCTGTGGGGAGACCCTAAGACTCATTTATTGGGATGGGATAAGGTGTGTATGCCTATTGCTAATGGTGGCTTGGGTATTAGGAAATTGACTACTTTCAATAAAGCCTTGCTACGAAAGTGGCTTTGGCGTTTTGGGATTGAGGGGAATAGGCTTTGGAGGAGGTTGATAGCTTTGAAATTTGGGGAAGAATTGAGAGGGGGGGGTGGACCTCTAAGTTGGGTAGGGGAGTTCATGGTTGTGGTTTGTGGAGAAGTATCCGGAAAGGCTGAAAAGTCTTAACAAAAATGTCCAGTATAAGGTTGGGGTGGGGGGTAGAGAAATTTTGGACAGATAGGTGGTGTGGAGATCTTTCTCTCCAATTGGCTTTTCCAGTCTTGTACAATTTTGCTGCAAACAGAGAAGCTTCTGTAGAATCATCTTTGATAAGTCAAGGAGTAGGGGATGGGAGAACTTGGGATGTTCGTTTTAATCTAGGTACTAATGATTGGGAGGCAACTGTTGTGGTTGATTTCTTTCAATTCTTGGCAACCAATTTACCTTCAGGGGCTGATGGTGATCGGTTGAGATGGAAGTTGACTAAAAACGGGGATTTTACTATCCGCTCATATCATCATAAGTTACATGGCTCTTCTTCTGTTGTTTTTCCATGAAAAGGTATTTGGAAGGTTAAGGCACCCTGGCATGTTTCTTTCTTTGTTTGGACAGCCGCATGGGATAGGATCCTCACGGGTGATAACTTGCGGCTTAGAGGCTTTGATTTTGTTAATTGGTGTATTATGTGTCGTTGCTGTGGTAAGATAGTAGATCATTTGTTGTTACATTGTGGAAAGGCTTATCGGTTGTGGTGCTTTGTCTTTAGGATTTTTGGGATTTCATGGGTTTCCTCATGTATGGTGTCAGATTTTCTATTTAGTTGGTGGAATTGGTTGGGGAAGCATTCATCTTACATTTGGAACTTAGTTCCGTTGTGTTTGATGTGGTGTATTTGGAAGGAACGCAATCGGCGGACATTTGAGGATTTGGATAGATCTGAGGACCAAATGCTTGCTATCTTTTGAGGTTCTCTGTTTGATTGGGTTAGGGTTTGGGGACTCACATCTAGTGACTCTCTTCCTCTTTTCCTTAGCTCTCTTTCTTTGTAATTATAATTTTCTATGTTTTTGCTTTTCCTTCTTCTTTATGTTTTTGTTGTGCTGGTGCTAATTTGCATCCAGCTGTTGTTGAATATATTTTTTCTTACCTATCAAAAAAAAAAACCATTGGTTTCAGCTAATCCAGATGAACACATGCTTATTCTTATCATATCAATGACATAAGCCTATATTAACTTATAGATATTATATAGAAATTTAATCTCAATTTTTATATTGGATTACCAAATGCGTGAAGTTCAGTATCTTTATGTTATAAATACTAAATAGAAATTCAACTTTTCTTTATGCTTAGCTATGAATATCAACTCATTTAGGTTATTACATGTGGCCAACCCTAACTAATCTATGGATCACCCTAACTAATCTACTGAGGATCCATACAATCCCAAAAATTTGGGACTGAGGATTGTTGTTGTTATCGTTTAGATTAATAAATGTTCTAATCATGTAATTGACCTAGGGCTATGCTAACATATACATTTTATAAATATACAACTGAAAATCATGCAGATAGTAGTTCTTGAACCCATATGAAGGATTCCATCAACTTCATATATTGTGTATAGATACTTTTATCCTAACTTAAAATTTTGAAGACATGTGAATTGATAAATACTCTTCAAGTAAATTTTTTATTGTTACTTTCTCCATGTCACAATCTAAAATTATATAGTTACTAATAAGAAAACTAAAGGTGGGAGTGGACAAGTATTATTAATTTCTAAATTTAAAAAAAATAATAATAAGAGTAATAAAAACTGTATAGGGTCCAACAAAAAATCATTTGTGAGGAGCAGCTCCCTCTAAAATACTGGAGGACTAGTATCTATCACAATGAGACACTCTTGACTGTCTTCCCCAGCTGGACAAGTTCAATTTCTGGATTAGCAACTGGAAAGAAGGCTACTTTCATATGCCAGAAGAATGGAGCTGATCTCCTTAAGAGCTTGAAAGCATTCACATCTATTGTTCATCCACTTCCGGAGAAGATCTCAAGATCCATTTGATCAAGCATTTAGGATTTCTTTTGGTCAATCCCTGAACTCGCTTATCAGATCTAAACAACCAGCTAGTCCAATGTACACTAAAGGATGAAGGTGGACTTCAAAAAGTCTGATGGATTTCCTTTTTAAGGGAAGAAAATAACCATTGTCCACACATTTAATGGTTGGGTATGTAAAGATTGGAATTAGAGGGGGTCATTTACTTGAATGGCAGTATATTTATCCTTATGAAAGGATAGAGGTGTCAACATTAAGCCCAAAGTGTAAAAGATCCGCATCATAAATCTCGTGGCATTTGGGTACTTGTGACTCCTTAATCTTAAGAATTCACACAGTCCCATTCCTATATACTCCCTATGTCCCAAATTGTTAGTCCTCTATTCCATTTTGAGATATCCCAAAATGAAGTCCTCTTTGAAAAGTCAATAAATAAATTTCTTAATACACCCTTTACTTTATTTAAAAGTTAACACCCCTCTTTCACTAAAGTTTAAATTATGGAGGTTAGTTGTCGAAGCTTGTACCTTTTTATGTAAAAGACAATGCAATAAATGGTGTTCCCTTAAAAAGTTGTATTTTCTAAACAGACCAAACAATATGGGATGGATGGAGTATCATATAGGACCTCAAAGGGGTAAAGTAGAAATAAGAACACTGATGTAGAATATGTGGCACAGACACACATGATACCAAGCTGTCATATGCCTGTATATGTGCAGCTTGAACATCCTATACTTCTTCTCTTTGGAAACTTACATTACTTGAAAAAGATTAATAAGAACACTGATGTAGTAGCTTCTAATGTTGAAAACACTTGAGAAGCATAGAAAAGCTTCATAGAAAAAAGCAGGTTTCAAATGCCTAGTAGAAGCTTGACTCTAATAAATGAAATGTCACAAGTCCTGCAAGAAACCAGCATCAATAGTGCAATGGCCAAAATGTTACGACAAAATTGGACAGATGTCCTTCAGAGAATGTTCCCTTGTTCTCTGAGCCAAAATTTCACAATGCTCACACTTACTACAACACTCCACAATGATGCCTCTTCAATGAGCAGTTCTAAGAAGTTGAAAATCTCCAAGGGTACCATTATTTTTATAGTTCCAAACCACCTAAAAGTTTTCCATAACAACCACCTTTGATAATAGAATTGCACAATCCTTTCAAGCATTACTGCACAATCCTTTGATTATCGTCTTGTTCTCTTTGGAAGAAATAAAATGCTAAGGCAAAGTAGATCAGATATGTGAAACGCTGGAAGAATTCAAAATCTGAAGATTTTACCCTGCAAATATGCCATTCTATAGGACAGGAGCAGGCAGGACGCACTCTTCCACATAACACATATCCTACAACTAGAGAACGTTAAATATCAATCCATCTTACACAATATCTGATGACCTCCAGGAGATCATACATCAGGGAAACCAAGCTGGCATAGATATTAAAAGTAGGAAAATCAACCTAAAAAGCATTTTAAGGTAACATGAAATAGTAACAGCTTAGAAACTCAGTACCAAGTTATCCTAGAACCCATTAATATGCTGCCTTATATATGCATTAGAAGCAACAATTTAGTTTTATAGTCTTCTTAAGTTACTAATAAAAGATGGAACTATTTTAGCACTAAAACAAAAATATCTTAGCTGAATTTCATAAAGAGAACCAATAACAGAAGATTTAATATTAAATATTCAAACTTACAAAGTAAAAACAGGAAATGCTAGCCACAAAATTCTTCAACCATAGGCAATACGATTTCACTTAAGGCAAATGAACTAGAATTAGCCATTGGTAATGTGAACCATCCTATGATTACACAGTTATGCTGAGAGTGTCATTGATTTCCAACAAGGCTCCCCCATCCAATTTGTGATAAAACACTTGAATCCAACTGCAGCTTGCCAGTAGCAAAGGAGACTTATAGCAAGCATGTAACAATAATGATAAACTAAGCTTGACAAGACCAGCCAACTAGTTAAAACCAGCACTCATTTCCTTTCGTTTCAATTCCAGTGCCATACGCTCATTCTCGAGTTTCATCCTCTCATTTTCCATCCTCAGTTTTTCCAACTCACGGTCTCTTTTCTTGCTAAACCTCTGCCACTTGAACCGCTGTTTCTCTAATTCCAACATCTCAACTTGAATTTGGAGCTTCTGTTCTTCCAAATGAAGAGAACGAGATTCAATCCACTGCTTTTGTAACCAAGCTGCTCTCATGTTCTCAGGCAAGGCTTGATTCATATCAGATTGGGCAATTTGTGCTTGAGAAAAAGGACTTCTGTTGTAGTCCTGGGAATTCAAGGGATTCCCAATATTAATATCTTCATGGGCCAGGCCTTGTCTCAATTTCTTTGCTGACCCTAACACTCCATATATCCCCCTGTTATCCCCATGTAAAGCATGATTCTCCTCGAAGTCATCATGATCATCAGTTTCCATATCTTGATCATCTTCATCAAGATCATCATGTTGGTGCTTCCTGGCATAATCAGTATCATGATCATCTCTACTTTTAAGAGCCAACTGTAATGAATGCTGTAATGCTTGATCATGAGGTAAATGCAATCTGTTACTATTATGGTAAGAACACATTTCTTCATAGAACAACTGCTTTGAGCTTAATATTTTCCGAACGTCATCCTTGTCTTTCTCTGTCAGGTAGGCTATCACATCCAAAAGTGCAGGGTTCTCAACAACCTGGCAAGAAGTGCCCCTCCCAAGCATATCATTAAGCCGCTTATAACGTTTGTTAAGGTCATTGAATTTATCCTCACACTGCTGTGGTGAAACATGATAACCCCTCTCAGCCATGACCTTCGAGATAGATTTCCACTTGCCCTTTTTTTGTAGAACCGCAAATTTCCTTCTCCCCCCACTACTACCACAATCGGAGGCAACATCTTCACCTATATAAGAAACAGCAGTAATCAGAAGCCTCACCATCTTATCAGTCCACTTCACACGCTGCCATGGTGACCCCTTCTTCCCTCTATTTGCTTCATTATGACCATCAACACCTTCTTCAGTAAGACTCTGTTCATCCTCATCACTCATTGAGTTTTTGCTCCTCTCCCCCTTATTGAAATCTACCATTGGAATGGTTTGATCACAGTTTTGTATGGTTCCCATTGTGAGCGGAAAGCCCTCATGAATCGAGGGATGTACAGCTGACCCTTGGCGAGGAAGAGATTGATGTTGGTGTATTGTATGTGGGTGTTGTGTTTGATGATGAACTCTCATTGATCCTTGCAAGTCAAACCGCCCATAGGAACCCCCACCACCTGGAATCATACCTCCTTGTGGTAAATTACCTTCCATTGCTTACTCCAAACAACAATTCAGATCAGACCCATAAATCCCATCACCCCTAAAACCCTAGGTTGCAGGTCCTTCCCAGTTCCCACTCAGTTGAAGCCATTCATATATACTAAATCCAACTCTATAAAATAAAAATTATGCATAACCCATTTCTTATTTTCAACCCCAATTCCTTGTACAGTCTACAACCTCCTCCTCCCCCTCCTGGGGCTATTCAAAATCTCAACTTTTAAGCAACTATACCCATATTTTCCCATAGAAATCAAAAACAAATGCAAACCCACTTCCAAAATTTCAATACCAATTACAAATACCACAATTTTTTCGATACAAAATCCACCAAGACCCAAAACAGTTTTTTCCACCAATACTAGAATCAAATAAAAGTACCCAACATATTCAACACAAACAAACTAATCAAATCCTCAAAGAGTCGATTCACAAATAAGCAAAAGAGCTACTTATCTGCGACAAATCTCGAATTAGATAGCTCACAACACCCCCCAGAAAGGCATAAGCGGACCTCCCAATGATTAAGCCGAGAATCCAGGGTCGATAATCACGAAAAACATCTCTACCATCTATAAATATACTGGCATAGACAGCAGAAGAAAGACAGTTTTTATTAGATGTAACCCTCAAATTATAGCTAAGTTTATTACCATATGTTACCAACTTAATACACTACCTATCCTATGTTACACTTTCTGTTTTTCTTTTGTTTGTTGAGGAACTACCTATGTTACACTTACACGCTTGTGTTTGTTTGGTCTCAGTCTCAGTCTCAGTCTCACAGTCTCCCGTTATATTTAACGAAAGAAGAAGCCATTATTATGTATTGTTTTAACAGGTTCAATGTATGGAAAGATTCGGTGGGTCCTTAATAACAACAATATTTGATTTTCCGATCACTTCCTAATTAATTTTTATATTAGAGTAATGCTAAAAATACATAAAATAACACAACTTATGCCACAACTTTTTTAATTTGACGTGACAAATTGTAAGCGGTAGAGGTGTGTTCCCACGTCATCGCACTTTTACCACTCTAGCATTATTATGTGTCCCCACTCTAGCACTTTTACCACATAGGTAAATTATTACACAAGTTCTATCATTTTATATGATTCTAGCATTACTATTTCTATTAAATTAGCGCCGAGTAAAACAAAATTAGGGTCAGAACAATAAATTATATATCTCTAGAATAATATCTTCTTCTTTTTTTAAGAAACATACTAAAGAATAATATCATATACTTATTACGACACATAATAGGAATAGCTTGTTGTTTAATAAAACTATACAAAAGGGACGTCTAGACCAAGTTCATGTATGTGCCTATGTGACAAAAAATTTTACTAAAAAAAAATACATGGGACACGAAAGGCATGGTCCACCAAATTATTATTGTTGTTATAAAAATAAAACTAAAAATTGAGATGGTTATTAAAATTACTTTATCTTGTTCATAAAAAAAAAAATACTTTAACTTGGGTTTGTGTAGTTTTGTTACATGTAATAGGGATTTGACGCTTTAGTCCGCATGTTGGACAATTTGAAGTAGTTTATGAAATGATAATATAATATAAGTACTACCTCCGTCCCATTTTTTTTGTCCTCTATTCCATTTTGGAATGTCCTAAAATATTGTCATGTTTCTAAAAATAAAAGTCATTAGTTTATTAATGTTCCTATTATACCCCTATTAATTTACTAATTCAATTTTTTGATAAATTTTTTTAAGGATAGTTTTGGAAACTTATACATTTTTAAAAGATAGACAAGACAATAAATGATGTTCCCTTAAAAAGTTTGACTTTTCAAACAGGACAAAAAAAATGGGACGGAGAGAGTGCTTGTTTATTTATTTTCAGGGAAATAGAATTAAATGCTGGTTCCCTTGATTTTATTAAATAGAAGGTTTCAAAACAAAAGGATTCAATTCCAAAAATTAAAGATTTTATATTGGTCGTGATGCACGAGCAAAGCACACGACTGTTAATTTAATTTTTGTCTTGTAGCATTTCTCCGTTACTCTTTTGAAATTACCACTAGTAATGGGACAAATTTAGAAACGCATGGTACAAGGTTAAGTAAAAGAATTGACAATGATAAGAAAATAAAGAAAATCGTGCAAAGGTTGAGGAGGCTAGCCTAATTACGTCGCAGGGACGAACTCAGGTGGGGCCTAAGGCGGCAGCCTTTGGGGTCCAATTTTTTTTTTTATATTGTTATTATATATTTTATTTTTGTAGTTTGACTCCCTTCCAAAACTTTAGACCTCTATTTTCTTCAATCAATCTAACTAGTTTAACTCAAATAGCAACTATTCAACCCAAAAACTTAATAAAAATAATAAAAACATTCACAATGATTAATGATGCCAAAATCGTCAGTCGTGGTGATCGTCTAAACAAGATGTCGCTCAAGGTCGTCAGATGACCTGCACAAGAACAAAAAGAGAATTTTCACCCAAGAGGTCACTGGTGTGGTGTCAGCCACTGAGCCTCCGATGGCAAAGTCAAATGACTAAGGAATCGTGGTAATGATAAGAGCTCTGATTTTGCTATATGTGGATAGAAATGAATTCGTACCTCGCTTTGGGATTTGATGTTATGTATATATACAGGGCCTTCCCTTCTAGCCATTGGTGGCATTTAATGGTGTCTTGAATGCCCTTTTGTAATGCCCCTGGATGATTTAATCGGATGGATTTAATCGGATGATTTAAACGGCACTCCATTTATATGGGCTTAATGGTGCTTTCCCTTGTCTAGCGTAGACTTATCTTGACGAAGGAATTCATTGGGTTCATCAGCTGCCCCCTTATTCCATGATCATCAAGACGCGTAATGACGATCCTAGGAATATGAAGGGTTACTCTTTTCCTATTACGACTTTTGAGATTCCTTCTCCTTTTGCATTTATTGCGACATGACGGTGGTGCACATGTCGTGGCCACGTGTCGCGCTCTAATTGGTTGGGAGTGGCACTTTTTCCAAGAAAAACTCTTTAGCTTCCCGTGGTTTCCGTTTTCCAATGGAGCTTTTTAAACTTCTTCTTCTTCCTCTTTACTTTACTCTTCTTTTTTTTGCTCTACGTTTTTCTTCCTTTGAGCTTGATTTCCCTACTCCTCACGTACGACTTTTCATTTTTCCTTTTTTAGAAAAGTTATTTTCCCTCATAATGGTACTTCTTGTGCTTTTGCCCACGGTGAGGTATGTTTTTATGAAGCCGTTTTTCTATGTGGTCTTAGGTTTCATGTTCATCCCTTCATAATGGTACTTCTTCATTATTTGAATATTGCTCTTAGGCAACTTATACCAAACTCGTGGAGGATCGTCATTAGTTGTATGGAAATATGGACGATTGTTACCAATGGAGATATAATCAGGTTGGATGTGTTTGTTCACCTGTATCGTCTAAAAGAATCAAAGGAGTTCGGGTACTATGAGCTCATGTCTTGGGACAGAAGGTCTCAGCTTATCGTCGATCTCCCTTCGTCCTTTCGCTATTGGAAGTCTAGGTATTTCCTCGTGTCTGGTGACGGTTGGGAGACTCTTTCTAACAATTTTTAGGGGGAGGTCCCTAGGCTACTGCATAGATGGGAGACCTCTCAACTTGGTGCGTTATCTTTTGTGGAAAAAAAATCTTTCGTTAATCCTTTTGGTTGCTCCTACATGACTTTTAATTTTCCTTCCTTTGTTTTGCAGTTAAGAAGCGCCCAAAGCTATAGGGTAAATTCAAAGGACGTGTCTGAGCGGCTATTGAATACGTGAGTACCATCGAGGATTTTGACGAGCTTGTTGACCTTTAAACTTTGGCTCGTCGCTGCTTAGGTCCTGAGCCTTCTCATTTTGTTCTCCATGCCATACGAAGGGAGGAAAAAAGTAAGTTCGTCAGAACTGAATCTATTTGCATTCTTATCTTTACTTTCTTTCTACTGAAATGATAAAGAGTTCTTTTTGTAGAGATGACGACTAAATTCAATCAGGAGATGTATGCTCACATTAAGGCGAAGAAGAATGAGCCGCTTTCCAACATCGGCCAGAGGAGGGTTCGAGTCGTCCAGAAGGAGACCGTTGAAAAGACTACGTCCACTCCTACTCCCAAAGAAACCCGGGCGGCTTCTCCTACTGTCTCTCTTGAGGAGATCACTCGTTGTCTAAAAAAGCGCCGGACCTGAGACAAAAGGAAGGAGAAAGTTGGGGCCAGCATCTGGGATGACGCTGGGACGACTTTGACGAAAGCTCATAGCATTGTCACGGCCGAAGAGCTGAAAGAGATCTCAGGGGTACCTTCTCATGAGATAGTGAACCACCACATCCACATTCTCGTCCAGGTAATTCTTCACCGTCCATTTTCCTTCTCTCTCTCTCTCTCTCTCTCTCTATATATATATATATATATATTAACTTCGTTCTTATATGGATGATTACCAGGTACTGGAAGAGACGATTCATATTACCTCGGAGTACTTGGTCCACGAGGAGAAAGCCATGGTGGCTGGTTCTAAGGTGGAGACACTGGAGGCCAAGGGTTCCCACTTGAAGAAGGATCTTATAATGACAATGGACGACAGCAATGTGTCCAAAGAGAAGATTAAGACTCTGTCTGAGGAGCTCAAAGCGGAGAAGCTACTAATGGTGCAGAAGGATGAACAGCTTTAGGCAGCCAACCAGAAGATCAAGTTTGTGGCTGCTAAGGCCATCCAAGCGTTCCAACTTACCGACGAGTATAATACTTTTCTGTTAAGCTAGTATTACAAAGGTTTCGAACTACTGAAGAGGTATCTAGTGAAGCACGACCTGGAAGCAGACTTGGAGAACCTGGACTTTGAGTCTATTGACAAAGAGATGGAGATCGATGAAGCTGCTCAGGCTGTCGCCACAACTAACGAGAATCTAGCTTAGCCAGAGGGGGAAGTTTTGAGGCCTGATGGAAGTGAAGCTCCTGTTGCCTAGTTTTTACATTTTTTTTTTTTTTTTGGGTGGTGCCCTACATGTTTTTGGGCCTTTGAAAGTTTTGAACAATTTTATTTCTTAATGCTTAAGTTCATTGCAAGTTTCTGTGCATGTCTAATATTTCCTAGCGTTGAATGATTTACCTTATTTTTTATCGTCATTCAACGTTGTTCTTTACCTAACTCGCATTGTTGTTCTTGTCAAATAGAACTTAATACTTTACTTTGTCCTTGACGAGGGAATCTTATTACTTGGCTTCGTCATGTGATTTACATCCCTTAGATTAGGGAATTTCATCACTTGGCCTCGTCATGTGATTTATATCCTTTAAATTAGAGAATTTTATCACTTGATCTCATTATGTGATTTACATCCATTTAAGGAATTTTATCACTTTGGCCTTGTTATGTGATTTACATCCATTTAAGGAATTTTATCACTTTTGCTTCGTCATGTGATTTACATCCACTCAAGGAATTTTATCACTTTTGCTTCGTACGTTTATTAATCTGTTTTCAAATTATAAAATCCTGTCAATCATTTACAAATGAATTTTGGCTCCTATTGATAATACCTTTTTAGGTGTTCAACATTCCATGGGCGGGGTAGCTTCTTTCCGTCTAGATCTACCAGATGATAACTTCCTCGTCTTGAGTAGTGGACGATTCTGTATAGGCCTTCCCATGTTGGCCCCAGTTTGCCTTGCATTGGATCTTTCGTCATAGGTGTCACCTTCTGTCAGACAAAGTCTCCAATACTAAATCTCTTGAGTCTTACCCTCTGGTTGTAATATCTGGTCATTTTCTGCTGGTATTTGGCTATTCTCTTGGAAGCTTCATTTCTAACTTCGTCCAAGCAGTCCGGGTTCAACTTCAATTGGTTGTCGTTACTATCTTCACTGAAAAACTCTCTTCTTAAGCTAGTGACTCTTATCTCAACGGGGATTACTGCTTTCGTGCCATATGTGAGGTTGAAAGGTGTCTCTCCCGTTGGGGTTCTGGCTATGGTTTGATAGGCCCATAAGACACTTGGTAATTCATCGGGCCATGCACCCTTTGCCCCTTCTAATCAGACTTTGATGATCTTCAACAATTTTTTATTCGTCACTTCCGTTTGCCCATTGGCCTGAGGATACCCTGGGGAGGAGAATTTGTTCTTGATGCTGAGGTTCGAGCAGAAAGAGCAGAAACCTTGGTTGTCAAACTGACAACCATTGTCGGAGATGATCGTCCTAGGCATCCCGAACCTGCACACGATGTTCTTCCACATGAAGTTCTGGATCTTTGTTTCTGTGATTGTTGCCAATACCTCTCCTTCTACGCATTTCATGAAGTAATCAATTGCTATGAGCAGGAATTTCACCTGTTTCTTACCCTGTGGCAAATGACCCATAATGTCAATCCTCCACTAGGCAAATGGTCGTGGTGAAGTTATGGCCATCATCTTTTCTCCTGGCAATCGCTGAACATTTCTGTACCTCTGGCATCCGTCACACTTCTTAACAAATTCTTTTGCCTCTTTCTGCATGGTAGGCCAAAAATAGCCTGCCCTCATGATTTTCCTTACTAGAGACCTTACGCCCATATGATCTCTGCAGATTCCTTCATGGACTTCTTCTAGGAAATACTTGGCCTTGTCCTTTTTAACGCACCTCAGGTAGGGTTATGAAAATCCCCTTTTGTAAAGTACATCGTTCAGCATCATGAATCTGGTAACTCATTTTTTTAACTTTCCTTACTTCATCGGAATTGGAGGCTAATTGTCCGTCCCTGAGGTAAAACAGGATTGGACTCGTACAGCTGTTGTGATCTATATCGAGAAGGTCTAAAATCCTTCAATGCTGGGGGACTTTTGTGTTTCCAATTTCAAATCCATGAATCTTGTCTTGTCTTCTGATGATGCATATTTGGCCACTTCGTCAACCTCTGAGTTCTGGTCTCGTGGGACTTGAACAAAGCTTACCCGATCAAACTCTCCAATCAATTGGCTTATTAGCTTCAAGTACTTCTGCAACCTCATTTCTTTTGCTTTGAATTCCCCATTGATTTCTCTTATCACGAACTTTGAATCGCTTTTCAATAGTGCACTCTTGGCCCCTAGGGCCTTTACGACCCTTAGCCCAGTCAATATCGCCTCGTATTCAGCCTCGTTGTTGGTCGCAAGGAATTGAAGCTGGACTCCGTACTTCAGGGTGTCTCCCTCAGGAGTAAGGATGATAATGCCAACCCCTCCCATCTTCTGTACTGATGACCCATTTGTATGTATCAACCGAATGGTTGGCTCTTCTTGGTTTTCCTCGTTTTCAGGTATAGTGAATTCTGCGATGAAGTCAGCTAACACTTGGACTTTTATGGCTGTTCAGGGCTTATACTCTATGTCAAATTGGCTGAGCTTGATAGCTTATTGTACCATTCGTCTTGCGACCTCGGGTTTGTTCATTACCTTTTTAATGGGCTGGTCCATTATTACTATGATTGGATTTGCCTGAAAATATAGACGAAGCTTTCGGGAAGCTACGATCAAGGCGAATGTGATCTTTTCCATGCGTGGGTACCTGGCCTCGATTCCTTGGAAAGCCTAGTTGATGTAGTACATCGGGCGCTATACCCTTTGCTCTTCCTGAATTAACTCCACGCTCACTGCGGTTATGGATATCGCCAGGTATAAGAATAGTTCCTCGCCTTCCTTAGACGGACTTAGGAGTAGGGGGTTGCTCAAATAGCACTTCAATTCTTAGAACGCTGCTTCATACTCGTTCATCCATGTGAAAGCCTGTTTCATAGTTTTGAAGAAAGGAAGACACTAATCTGTAGCTTTAGAGACGAACCTGTTAAGGGCAACGATTCTTCTTGTGAGTTTCTGTACTTTCTTGACGGCCTTTGGTGATGACATCTCGAGGATATCTTTTACTTTTTCTAGGTTGGCTTTCATCCCTCTTTATGACACCATAAAGCCAAGGAATTTTCCCAAGGAGACCGTGAAGGCGCATTTGGCTGGGTTTAACTTCATATTGTATTGTCTTAGTGTTTCAAAGGTCTCGTTAGGGTTGTCTAGATGGCTCTCTTCTTCCTTGCTCTTGACGAGCATATCGTCGACATAAACCTCCATGTTTCTCCTAATTTGTTTATTGAACATTTGATTTACCAGCCTCTGATATATGGCTCCTGCATTTTTCAATCTAAAAGGCATAACTCTATAGCAATAAAGTCCTTGGCTAGTAATGAAAGCTGTTTTCTCCTAATCTTCCTCTAACATCTGGATCTGGTTGTAGACCGAGAAGGCATCTATGAATGCGAGGAGTTTATGTTCTGCTATTGAATCAACAAGTTGGTCGATCCTTAGTAGTGGGAAACTATCTTTAGGGTAGGCACTGTTCAGGTCCGTGAAATCCACACATTCTCCATTTCCCATTTGCCTTCTTCACCATGACGACATTAGCTAACCACTCTAGATAGTAGACTTCTCGAATGAAATTGGCAGTGAGCAACTTATCCGCTTTGTCCATTATTGCTCTGTTCCGTTTAGGGGCAAAAACCCTCATTCTTTGTTGGACTGGTTTTCTCTTAGGGTTCACATTTAGGTGATGCTGGATGATGTC
This sequence comes from Quercus ilex subsp. ballota, assembly GCA_032727855.1. Taxonomy (NCBI): domain Eukaryota; kingdom Viridiplantae; phylum Streptophyta; class Magnoliopsida; order Fagales; family Fagaceae; genus Quercus; species Quercus ilex. Next base: position 27,170,335 of record CM064909.1, read on the forward strand.
CGCCGGTATAATAAGCATATCCTCATGGCTCCACGCAAAAATGTCCAGGTTTTCTTTCAAAAACCCTATAATTTTTCCTTCGTTGAGATATCTAAGTTCATCCCTACCTTGGTTGTCTTCGTCGATTCTCCTTCCACCAACTCGATTGTCTCAAGAGCCTCCATGACTTCTGGCATCTTTTCCTCAATCATCCACGTATGGTTTTCCTTCAAAGCCAACACTGCCTAGTAGCACTCCCGAGCCAATACTTGGTCCCCCCTTATCTCTCAAACTCCATGCTCCGTTAGGAACTTCATTCTCAGGCAATAAGTGAATGTAGTTGCTTTCCATCGATTAAGAGTGGGTCTCCCTATGATGACATTGTAGGATGAGGGGGAATCAACTACCAGGAAATTGAGTTGCTTAGTTATCTAGGGATGATACAAGCTAGTCGTGACAGTCAGTGTTACTATCCCCCTCAGGTACACCTTGTCTCCACTGAAGCTGACGAGGGGAAACTCGAATGGACGAAGTTTCTTCAGGTCCACCTTCAGCTGCTGGAAAGCGAAAAGGTAGATGATGTCTGTTGAGCTTCCATTATCCACCAGGACTCGCCTGGTAATAAAACCTTTTATCATGAGCATGATGACCAAGAGTCATCATGTGGTTATTTCACTCCTCGGGCATCTTCTTTCGAAAAAACCATATCCAGGTTTTCCCTTCTTCGATGTTTTGACGGATGCATCGCATGGACGCTGTTTACTTGCCTTTGCTGAGATTTTTTGAGGGACTTGAATGACCCCCTTGCGGTGGGGCCTCCGTTGATCATCCTTATTTCTCCTATGGCATCCCTTGGACGATCTTGTAAACGATCCTTGCCTCTGGGCCTCTCGTTTGATTTCGTCCATGTGTCATGCTTAGGTTGTTTTGGCACATCCTTCTTCACAAATTTTTGTAGCTTCCATTTTCGGATCAGTTCTTCTATCTACTCTTTTAAATCCATGCAATCCTTTGTGTAATGACCATGGTCTTTGTGGAAATAGCAATAGTTCTTCTTAACACGAACAATAAGCGAGGAGTGTAGTGGCTTTGGCCATTTAAAGGAATGCTCGTCTTTAATCTACATCAATATTTTGTCAACAGACATTACTAAGGGAGTGAATTTTACTGTTCTTGGGAATTTGTCGTCTCTCCTCTTGATGGTATCACGGCTAGACAAAGGGGAGCTTCTTTCCCTCTTTCTTCCTTTTTGCTTATCTCGAGTGCCCCTTCTTTCCTTTTGTGCATCCCCTTGTCCAATCGCGGACAAAGCGTCTTCAGTGTTCATGTACTTCTGGGCCTTTAACAACATCTCTGCCATTGACCCGGAAGGGCTTTTGGCAAGAGCGACCACAAAATCTTTGGACTTCAACCCAGCTTTTAACGTGGTCAGTTGCACTTTGTCTTCTGCCTCGTCCACCTCCAATACTTTCCTGTTAAATCTCTACACATACGATCTCAACGATTCCCCTTCTTCTTGCCTGTAAGTAGGTGATCCATTGGCCTCTTCTATTGTTAACCGCTGACAAAGTGACGTACAAAGCAGTTGTTGAGTTGCTCGAAGTCGTTAATGGACAATTGAGCGAGCTTGCTGAATCATACTCTTGTAGATCCTTAAGGGTAGTTGGGAAGGATCTGCACAAGATCTCATCGGGAGTTTGTTGTAAACTTAAAGTCATTTTGAAGGTGGTTATGTGATCCAAAAGATCGCTCAAACCATCGAATGACTCGAGCTGGGGGAGACGAAATTTCGGCTATAAGGGGCATTCCAGGACTTTGGAGGTAAAAGGAGAATTAGTCCTTTTTACCATTCCATCTAGGTTCTTATCCGTCTTCTCCTTCATCGTATTCTTGAGCTTATCCATCTCCTTTCGCATGCTTTTTAGGAGATCATTACTGCCCCGTCAGACGGGTCCGCCCTTCTCAACCTGTCCTTTTTGTTGTTGTTCCCCTCGTCCTCATTCCTGTTAGTGTTGCAATTCTCCTTCTGTTGTAGCTGCCACCTCATCTCTTGATTTTGTCTGGTGAGCTCTTCTACATTAGTTGTGAGTGCTTGAATCTGCAAACCTAGTTCTGCCGAATCTTGAGATGCATTAGACTCCATCTAGGCATCACAAATGGTAGAGCTATGTTTTCAAACTAAGATTTGAAGTATAAAAGCTTCCCCACAGACGGCGCCAAACTGACGATGCCAAAATCGTCAACTGTGGTGATCGTCCAAACAGGATGTCACTTAAGGTTGTGAGATGACCTGCACAAGAACAAAAAGAGAATTTCCACCCAAGAGGTCACCAATGTGGTGCCGGCCACTGAGCCTCCGATGGCAAAGTCAAATGACTGAGGAATAGTGGTAATGATAAGAGCTCTGATTTTGCTATATGTGGATAGAAATGAATTCGTACCTCTCTTTGGGATTTGATGTTGTGTATATATACAGGGCCTTCCCTTCTAGCCGTTGGTGGCATTTAATGGTGTATTGAATGCCCTTCTGTAACGCCCCTGGATGATTTAATCGGGTGGATTTGATATCTTCTCCAACGGCCCTATTCCCTGCATTCAGTGGTGAGTAATGGCACTCCATTCAATATGGGCTTAATGGTGCTTTCCCTCGTCTAGCGTAGACTTATCTTGACAAACGAATTTATTGGGTTCGTCAATGATGATTGTATTTTAGCACCAAAAAAAAAAAAAACTATTTTACGGCCAAATAACCAAAAAATCATGTCTTATAAGAGAAGCTAAAGCTAAATTTGTTGCAATTATAGTAAACTTGTATAAATACTAGTTGACTGCAGTAAGTTGTTAAAAATAAAATACAATATTTTATTAAAATTATATCTCTTCCTGTAATTAAAAAACTCGAATTCTCTCTCTTCCTTTATTATTTTAATGAGTTGTTTATATTATTTTAAATGAAGTGATAAAAAAAAATAAAATAAAAACATTTGACATTTGGTGTATTATAAAGTGAGGTGGTAAAATAGATAAAATAGTTTTTTGAGGTGCTAAAAGCTAAAATTTTTAGCACTATCACTATAAATGCTCTAACTTCAACAACAACAACAACCAAAAAAAAAAAAAAATCCTAGCCAGTCTAGTATTTAAAAAAAAAATTATTTTGTTTTAATTTTTGTCTTTGTTGGTAGATGATTGCACCTTAATGTATTTAGAAATAATGATTTTGTATATTTATAATTTTTTAATACTATATGGATGCCTATTTGGAGTTTTTTTTTTCTTTATACTCTAGCCTCTGCTAGCTTAAAATCTTGAGTCCGTCAGTGTCATGTTGCACCAAGTCACCAACGGTGATGATTATATTTAGAGGTCTACATAGATTAGATTAGGTCGTGTCAAGAGGATTTTTTAATCAAACCTACCATAGTCGGGTTGAAAAAAAAAAAAAAAAACAACAACAACAACAACACATCACAAGGGTCCAATCTAACCCACGTGGATTGGGTTGGACCATAGGTTGGACAATATATTTTTATTTTTTTCAAAAAACTAAGCATTAAAACAGCAAATTTATAAGATTATCAACACAAACAACAACATATTTATAATCTTATTTATATTGGTTTGATGTACTAACAAATTTGAGCATAGCATCAAACCAATACAAACTATTTGATTATTGCATCAAACCAACATAAATAATCTGAGATTCAAATGAAATGTGAAAATAGTTTAGGAGTTTTTTTTTTAATTTAAGGAAAGGGGCTAAATAGTAAGCAACAAAATCATATAACATATATATTAAATATAGGTGGGTTAGGTGGATTTATGAATATACTAACTTGCACCTAACCTAACTCGCTGTAAAAAGAATTTTGGGAACCCACTAACCCATAAAAACCAATCCAACCCACCGAGTTGGGTCAGATTCAGTCAGTTTTCACAGATCGATGGGTTGGCCACACTTATGGTACAACCTATGACGGTTGTACCATAGTTCTAGTTGTATATTTTTACCATAAACTAAAGTAGACTATAATAAAATGAAATCAACGATTGAAAACCTAGGTTTTGCTAGGGCAAATCAAGTGGTCTCTTTTTTGGTTGAAAAATTGATATTGACATAAAAGTCACAACCCAAAACCAATATTTCATTAATCATTTGGTTCTCATGTTCCCAAAATAACCCTAGGATAATCATAGAAGTATATGGACATCCAAAAATTGAAATTAGAAGAACCTTGTAAGATGAACTAAGGAAAATAGCAAGATCCTTTTCAATTGTAGGGTAAGTGACCTAAGACAATTCATCACATCCAAGCCCTTGTACTCTCCCACCAACTAGTCACTTAAACTAGGCACACACACACTCTCTCTCTCTCTCTCCCCAACCGATTGCTTCCTCTACCAATCCCCACTATTTGTTCCTTGTCTCCAACAGTCCCACCCATCCACCACTTGTCTCTGTCAATCCACCCATCCAACCCATTCCCTCTCTATCGGCACCACCCTTCCAAAACTCTCTCATTCTGCCATTTTCACCCTTTGCCTTTTGTGGTTTAGTAAAGGCTTAGAACATTTAGTTAAGCTTGACTTTATTAATTTAAGGTTTAAGCATTGATTTTACTAAGTGATGAATTAAGAACTTGGAATTTATTTAGGGGAAGCAAGGGAAGATAGGTGAAGGCTTACACATTACTTGCAACTCTTGATACTCAACTGCTAACCGATATAAGGGATTATGCCATGAAAATTTAATAGTCCATGTTTTTAGTATACTCCTTTTAGTTGGTTCATGTTAATATCAGGTAAAAACTTAGTATTAGCATACTGGTCCATCCTAGATCGAGGTATGACACATAGACATGAGCAATCAAAATAAAAAATGAAAGTTAAAATTCCAATAATCCATGTGGTTACTCATTCATAAGGTATAAAAAAAGAATATAAAATAATGATAAAAGCTTATATGCATGATATTTTCTTCAAAACAAGCAAAGTTCTACCAAAATATATATAGTGTTTTTAAGATACCAAAATCCTAAAAGCGAATGTTTGGGAAACAAAGAAAGAAAAAGAATAACCTAGAATTTGCCCTAAATGTATGCATTAGCTCTAAGTGACTACCTCATCTCTCAAGTTAAGCAATAAAGTTTGTTGGAGGGAAAGAACTCATTCTAGTTCAACAAAAACCCAACAGTATTGCAATTCTTTGAATTTGACGATTATTTGTAATAAAAACCAAATTTTTACAATTTGAATGCAAAAACCAAACGAATATTTTTTTCTTCTTCTAGAAACCCTATTGAGGAAGAATACCCATAAAACTAGAAAATATATCAAATCTAGAAACCAGTCATATAAATGAAATTATTTTCTAACTAAGAGCAAACATGCAAAGTGAGAGAACATTTAGGATTTGAGCAATGATAATGTGCAGAAGAGAAAGAAGAATACATGGGGGAGAATTTCGGCATACATAATCCAAACACAAAAAAAAAAAAAAAAAAAAAAAAAAAGACAGTGAGAGTTGTGCAAATTGGCGAAGTGGCAAGGGAGGGTTAGGTGGAGGGTGGAACAAGATGGTTAGATGGGGTTTGGAACTTTGCTACAAGAGAGAGAGAGAGAGAGAGAGATGTTTAGGTTAAGGGAGAGAGATCCACCATGACCACCATTGGGGACAAACCTAGGAATTCAAGTTAGGGCAGGTCAAAGTATAAGGGGGGAAAAAAAAAAATTCACATAAGCATCTATATATTATTAACAAACTATAAACCAAGATTTTTTTTTTTTTTAGAAATAATTGTAACATGTTGCTAACCCCACAGCTCAAACTATTTCCCCCCTAGACCCCCAAAAACTTTGTACATGGGGAGATGCCAATTTAGCTACAAGGCCTTTGGCATCAACCAAGATAAATTAAAAGACATAAAATACTATTGTTTTTTAATACATTACAATGCAATCATCTATGGTAAGATCAATAAAGACAAAAGACATAAAATACTATTATTTCTTAATACATTACAATGCAATGAAATCATATATGAGAATATGAAACTCTTTTTTTTTTTTTTTAAGTTTAGTTTGTAACTATCAGGCTAATAGGTTTTTTAATTTTTTAAAGTTTTGTTTTTAGTTAAGTTTTTGGGCTGGGCAGTTGCCAATTGGACTAAGCTGATTGGAGGAGAGGGACCTAAGGTTTTGAAAGCGAATATTTAGGATTTGAGCAATGATAATGTGCAGAAGAGAAAGAAGAATACATGGGGGAGAATTTCAGCATACATAATCCAACCTCGAAAATGAAAAAATAAAAAATAAACAATGAGAGTTGTGCAAACTAGCGGAGTGGCAGGGGAGGGTTAGGTGGAGGGTGGAACAAGATGGCCAGATGGGGTTTGGGACTTTGCTACGCGCGCGCGCGCGAGAGAGAGAGAGAGAGACAGAGAGAGGGATATTTTTAGGTTAAGGGAGAGAGATCCATCGCAATCACCATTGGGGACGAACTCAAGAGTTCAAGTTAGGGCAGGCCGAAGTATAATTAAAAAAAAAAACTTCAAATAAGCATCTATATATTATTAACAAACTATCAACCAAGATAAATTAAGGCTCCATTTGGGAGTTCATAAAGGAATGTAATGGAATGAAATAAAATGATCATAAGGAAATGGAATGGAATGGAATGAAATGTATTTAAGTAAGGAAAAAGAATAGAAAAGAATATAACGGAATGGAATTAAGAAACCCTGATTGAATGTTTTAAAATAAAGGAATGGAAAGGAATAAAAATGAATGGAATGTAAGTAATATTGTTTGGGAGCAGCATGGAGGGAATGGAATGGAATCATTTTATGAAAATATTACTATTAGACCCCTATTTTAAAATAAAGGGTTGAATATATAGGAGTATTTTGGGAGTTTTAGTAAAAAAAAATCATTAAATCTAATTCTATTCTCTCTCATTCCTCCCAATTTCGGGGGGAACGAAAATTTGAGGTTTTAAGGGAATAGAGAGGAATGAGTTTTCTCTCCTATCTATTACATTCCCTCCCACTTAAACTCCCAAATAAGGGAATGAGTTTTTCATTCCCTCCATTAAAACTCCCAAACAAGAGAAGGAAAGAATATTCTAAAATTATTCTTTTCATTCATTTCCATTCCATTCCATTCCCTCCTCCCAAACGAGCCCTAAAAGACATAAAATACTATTGTTTTTTAATATATTACAATGCAATTATCTATGAAAAGATCAACAAAGACAAGATACAAAATACTATTGTTTATTAATACATTACAATGCAATGCAATCATATATGAGAACATGAAACTCTTTTTTTTTTTTTTTTAGTTTAGTTTGTAACTATCAGGCTATTAGGTTTTTTAATTTTTTTAAAGTTTTGTTTTAGTTAAGTTTTTGGGTTAGGTAGTTGCCAGTTGGGCTAGGCTAATTGGAGGGGAGGGACCTAAGGTTTTGAAAGAGGGGGGCCCAGTAACAAAATTGTAAAAATATATTTACTAAAAAAAAAATCCTTAGGGTCAAGGGGGCCCAAGCCCTTGGGCCCCCCCCTTAGGTCTGTCCTTACCACCAAAAATCTCCCAAAATCCAACATAATCACCATAAATCCACAAAATCTTTCAAATCATCTAAAAACTTTAAGTAGATGTAAAAATTTTACCTTTGATTTTGAGCATTTCATTGGTGGTGGTATCGACATGGTAGCTATTTACTCAACTGTGGTGACTAGGTAATTGGGAAAAGGGCTAGCTAAAGTGGATCTAGGTTGAAAAGAGAATTAGAGTGAGAGTGAATGAAAAAGTGAAAGGTTTTTTATATATAGATAGTGCAACAGTCGAAATACAAGACCCACTATTGATAGACCAGCATACTAATGTTGAAAAACCAATATCACCTCCAACCACTACCCTAAGTATTTTCAGCATCATTCTTTGGTGGTTTGAGTGGTGCAAACTCCAGTTGGATCGATTATACTGACCCCTAATCAGGGCTAGCTCAACAACTTTGGGAGCCTTAGGCGAAAATTTTAAGTGGGGTTTTTTTATATTTAAATATTAATTAAATAATATTTATTTAATTTTTTTATTTAAAATCTATCTTTCTTACTTTTTGAGATGCAAAATTACTAATTAAGTTTTTGTATTTAAGTTCCTCTAACAGATAAATATTTTCTAGTAAACATTTATAATGAGAAAATATTTATAGATAAATAAAACACAATTTATAATTAAAAATGATAATTATTTAAAAATAAAATTTAAAGTATAGAATAATATAACCTGGTTATTGCAATTTTTCCAAAGCCGTGACCACTTTAAAGTCTAAACCTACACAAATAAATATTAATTTATTACATGGTTCAATAAATTAGTTTCACTATAATACAAATGAGTTGATATGTATACATCAAATTATTAATTGGTGTGATAATTTATAATAATTGATAAATTAAGAGTTTGCATTTTTTTTAAAAGATGTGAGAAATTATTAATTAGTGTGTGGTGGGCCAGCTATGGTTTGTGAGCAGACTGTGCAGTGTTGTGTGCACTGTGCAGTCTTGTTCGCACAGCCGACAGCCTGTGTGCAGCGTGCACTGTCACTGTGTAGTGATGTGGGCTATGCAGCTTGTACAAGACGTGTTGTCTTATTAATCAAGCAGTGAAGTAGATTAGAAAAAGTATAATTTAAAATATTTAAATTGAATAAAAAGCAAACTCATCAATCTTAATTTTCGGAAAGATAGAAAGGGAGAGAAGGTTACCTCTGCTATGCCCATAGCCCATTTCGCCCCTCTTCAATATTGAATTTGCTGTGAATTGAAGGGAATAAACAAAGAATGATTTCAAGCTAGACTGAGCTTATAGAAAAAGATCAAGAATCAAGATGAAGAAAAGAAAGATTAGAATATAGATGGAGAGGCAGAGAGATAGAGAGATAAGATATTTTTTCTTTTGTTTTAGAAATTTATAATCTTTATTTTAGCACATTTCAAGACAATTATGTTGTATTATTAATGAATTTTTCTGGTATTAATTTTGATTTTAGCATATTTCAATAATGAGTTAATGAATTTGTCTCCTAAATTTTAATTTTGTTTGCTGAAATTTGACTATTTTTGTTTTTTCCTTTTTAATATTCTGCATTTTATGATACAATGGGATCTTTTTAATTCATTTTATTGACCAATAGAAGTACTTAATTTTTTTTTTTTGTAATTAAAATATATAGAGAAATATAATATATATATATATATATATATACATAATTTTTATTTTTTATTTTTACAAGTGGGACCTTCTTTTCTTTGGGGCCTTAGGCAATTGCATCAACTATTCAGTCGGCCCTGCCCCTAATATAAATTAAGTATATTATTTTTTAAGTTATAAAAAGGGGGTGCCTTTTGTTTTTTCATTTTTTTAATAATATAGATTTATGTTTAGCAAAGTCATTTTGAAAGTAAATTAAATGGATAAAGTTTGGTTATAAACTTGGTTGTAGTCAATGACTAAAAAGACTTTATTCAATATATTTTTATTAGATGTGAATCTTGGCAAAACCACCAATGAATTACATTTCTTCTTATATCAACTTTTGCAAAATTTACGGAAGATCAAAGATCAATAGCTATGTCATCAATCAAATGTTTAAATTTCAAGTTTTTATAATTTAAAAAATTATGTATAAAAAATAAGTTTATAGATCTAATAGGAAATATTTTCACCATCTCATAATTTGTCTAACATACTTGCATCGTCAGGCCCTCCCAGGACATTCAAAAGCAATTGAGTCATTAGGTAGAGTCAAGTCCCCCATGCGTTAGACAACCTCTAAGGTGAACTAACCAACGCCTACCTCCATATGCCCTAGGGTGACGGACGAGTGCCCTGTGACTGACGATGGATTGCACTTAGCCTCAGAGACCATCTTGCATATTCTCCATTCAAGTATCTCCATATGGAAAGAACTTGCACACCATGCCCAAAGATCATTCTGCATAGTTGTATCCTCCAAATATGGGAAGTTAAGCATGAATATCTCAGAGCATTAACTCCATAACTCCCCTGTAAGGAAAGAGACTACACTCACGGGATCTTGGTCAGCTCTACATCACTATATAAGCCAAGCTCTCTCTCCTCCAAAGTACGTAATCTTTAGCTCTCATAGTCTTGGAGTTATTGATAATTATTCTATTATTGATTTAACCTTTGGAGGGTTTTTAGCCGGCACCCCACCTAAGAGACTACACTTACGGGATCTTGGTCAGCTCTACATCACTATATAAGCCAAGCCTTCTCTCCTCCAAAGTACGTAATCTTTAGCTCTCATAGTCTTGGAGTTATTGATAATTGTTCTATTACTGATTTAACTTTTGGAGGGTCTTTAGCTGGCACCCCACCTGAGAGATTACACTCACGGGATCTTGGTCAGCTCTACATCACTATATAAGCCAAGCCCTCTCTCCTCCAAAGTACGTAATCTTTAGCTCTCATACTCTTGGAGTTATTGATAATTATTCTACTATTGATTTAACCTTTAGAGGGTCTTTAGCCGGCACCCCACTGGTGCTCTCTATAGGTCCTTCACCTTTCATTCTTTAGGTACCCTTGTCATTGCATGTCTGGACGATCGATTCACTGATGATTTTGTGTATCATCAAGATCGAATAGTAAATAGTATCCGATTAGCACGAAATTTGACATGAGTATCAAGGAAATAAAAAAACATACAATCGGATGGTTAGATTTTCAAAATATATAATTTTATGAATTATTTTCAAAATATGTAGCCATATGAATTTTTTTAGTGAGAGTTGTAGTTACATGCTACAACCAAATCAAATTAATTGTCTGTTTGGCAAAGATTATTTTTGTCAACTTATTTTACTATTCAGTTTATTTTTGCTACTATTCATGAGTCCTATTGCACTTTTTGGTACTGTTCATGGCTCACCTTGTACTATTTTAGCTAACTTTTACCTTTATCTACTGTACTTTTAGTAAAAAATTTTCAGTTTCAGCAAAATAAACGGATTCTAAACAGACCCTAAGAGTTCATTTGGGAATATCCTATTTAGCTGAAACTGAAAACTTTTTACTGAAAGTACTGTAAATAATGCTAAAAAGTAGCTGATATAGTACAATGAGATCATAAATAATACCAAAAAATATAATAAGAATTATAAATAGTAGTAAAAAATAAACTGAATTTTTAAGTTAACGTCTAACACAACCTGAATAGCTTGTTAGTCTCTTTTAAAACCTCAATTAACTCACTTAACTCACACCCATTATTCTTTCCAAACGCTTTCATCAAATTAAAAAAAAAAAAAAAAAAAAAAAAAAAAAATTCTTTCCAAACTCTAGTAGTAATAAAAAGCAAGAGAAAACGGAGCTACGATCAAGACAGTGAGAGCTGGGGTTGAGAAAGAAAGAAAGAGAAAAATAGAATGGCGAGTGAGGAAGAAAGCGCAGTGAAGGAGCCTTTGGATCTCATCAGACTCAGCCTGGATGAGCGCATCTACGTCAAGCTCCGTTCCGACCGTGAACTCCGCGGCAAACTCCATGTACTTCTCTCTCTCTCTCTCACTGCTTTTCTTCTTCTTTGGTCTTGGTCTTGGTCTTGGTCTTGGTCTTGGTCTTATGCTTGTGCTGTGTTTGTATTATACGCCTCCTAGGGTTTTGTTTGCTTACTTTACGGACTTGGGGGTTATTTAAATTTCCACAACAACAGTATTTGTGTAGCACTACCAGGCTCTTCTTCATGAATTTATTATAAAATAAAGAACCAATTTGAGCCTTTTGTGTATCCACTTTGTGAGGGCAATGTTGAGTTCCTGGGCATGAGCATTAACCCCTTTTCCCGTTGTGGTTGAATGCCCCCTACCTTACCCGGAAACTGGCTCTGGCGAGTCCAAAGGGCTCTTCTTTAGAAAGATTTTTATTTTATTTTATTTTTTATGTGGAACCTCACCATGGTAAGGCCCTTCGGACCCGCCCATGGGGAGTAAACCACGGATACACGACCCCACCCACCAGAACCCTGTATCATGTAGCCAATGGAACTCCTAGTGGGGATCAAACTCAAGATGTCAGGGTCTATAGCTCATCTCAAGCCTTCAAAAGGACAGATAGGACCTTGTGTTTTGTCATTAATTTTAGCCATGTGATTTTGGTTGGTTTTGTGGTTAAAAATTCTGTCTTTGCATTGCAGGCTTATGATCAGCACTTGAATATGATTCTTGGTGATGTTGAAGAAATTGTTACCACTGTAGAAATTGATGATGAAACTTATGAAGAGATAGTTCGGGTATGTTCTTTATCTCATATTGTTTCTTTTGTGTTCTTTTTTTTTTTTTTTTTTTGAAATGTAATCTTATCTCTATTGTTACACCTTTGATCTTGAGAGATGCCGTTTCATATAATTAGAAAAAGGCAAGTCATGTAGAAATCTCATATAATTAGAACTTGATTGTAGGAACTTCCACAGCAAAGTGTTCTATAGGTTTTAGCACAGATGGAATTTACACCTTAATAGGAGCTGAGGGATGTAATTTACTCCTATTTTGGGGATTACCCTTTAATAGGGGCGTGTTTATCAGTTCTTTTTATACTTATCAAAAAGTCTGTCTCTGTCAGATCTTTTTATGAAATGTTATTGTTTAAATTCTAATATATAACAATAGCCATCTGGAACGATTTAGTAACTTTTAAACTTTTGTAAGCTGATGGATATGGAATAGTGTTATTGTGCGGTGATAAAAGAATGCAATTTTTTTTTGCCACGGTAAAGTGAGGGATGTTTCCCTGGGCAGGCTTTGAACCTAAGCTCACTACCAAGGGTCCCAAAAATAAAATGCCACTGAGCCAAGAGGCTCGTGGTTGTAAAAATTAAAGAATGCATATTGATATACTAAAGGGAACTTGAATAGAAGTAGGAATAAAAATCAGTGGGGATATTAGTTGCAATAATGATTTAATCCTAATCTTCTTCTTTTTAAGTCGTAACAGTGAGATATAACCAAATTAAAAATTATCCAGTCATTTTTCTTTAATTAATTAGTAAGTTAAACACGCACCCAATGGATCGTGAACCCATAACCTCATCCTCCATCCCATTATTATGGGAAGAGAGTGCTAGTTGAATTATAGCACACTGGTCCCTTAGCCAATCATCTAGTACACTGAATTGGCCTGCTGTAGCTAATGAAGGATTTTATTTTTACTATTTGTGATATAGGTAAGAGAATGAAGGATTTTTAATTCTTTGAAGTCATCTATTATGAAATTGTTTATATGAGAAATAACTAATAAGAAAAATAGAATGACAGAAAATTGAGGAGTGAGAGAGGAGAGGAAAAGTGGGAGGTGATGATAAGGATTGAGAAGGGGGGGGGGGGTGGTGTAGGCGATTTGAATGTAGTCAAAAAAGTTGGGGAGGGAATAAGTGGTGGACCCAATCAGAGATGAGCAGGTTGCAATGGAGGGATTGGATCAAAATGGGGGAGAGGTAGAGGGAGGTGGTGGGTGGCATTGACAATGGAGAATGGCTCTTGCCATTGTGGTGGGACATGATCAGCGAGAAAGAGAGTGAGGAAGAACAAGAAAAGAATATTAGGACACCACTGGTGGGTGGCATTGACGATGGACATTGGCTCTAGCCATTGGGGTGGGACATGATCAGTGAGAAAGAGAGTCAAGAAGAAAAGAATTAGGACACTGCCAACTAATGCTTTGGAGCTGTTGGGATTGGTTCTGTACCATCATTCGTCCATCACACAGTACACACTCAGAGGTCATGGAATTATGCTTCTCCCACCGCCTTTAAAACCAAAAAAAAAAAAAAAAAAAAAAATCAAGTTATTACCTAGCTCACGATATAGCTATTCCCTTCCTTTTGAGGTGGAATACTTGTTCCTTAGATATGAGGAAAAGCTATTCCTTGTAATCAAAACTACAACCAAGCCACCATTTTTGGGAGAAATTATACTTTACCATCTTAAACTATGCCTTGAATTACACTTTGCAACCTAAACTTTTCAAATGCACATTTTGCACCCATAAACTATGACCCTTGTTACACTTTGCACCCTAACGTTAAGTTTGTTGTTATGTTGGACGGAAAGCTCAATCACCTAACTCCCACGTGACTCATGCTGCATCAAGTCAAAAGACCCAAATGCCCCTCTTCCAACCCCAGCTGCAAACCCCCCTCTCCAAACTCTTCCACCATTTTTGACCACACACCTCATCGCATAGCCCATGAGATCCACAATAAAAAACCCACACACCATCGCACAGCTACCAATTTTCGAGCATGAGATCCAATGCCAAAAATCAAATCACAAACACAAATTCACAGGAATTGGATACAAAATCACAAACACAAATTCGGACTGACCCATAAATCCACAAACACAAATCCCCAATTTCTGATCAACGCATTCAAATCACAAACACAAATCTCAACCGATCTATCATCAAGATCTGCCATGAAAGTGAGAGAGAGAGATTGAGAGACGAGATGAATCATACCAGCTGGCTCTGATCATGGATGCCACTTTTAGCTCTTGGAGTTGACCATACCAGTTTTGAATCACAACCAAAAAACACCAAATAGTGAGTGAGAGGGAAAGACTGAAACCAAGGATTTGTGAAACGTATTTTGAGTTTTGACTTGGAAGAGAGGCATTTCGGTCTTTTGACTTGGCGCTATTTAAGCAAGAGTCACGTGATTGAGCTTTCCGTCCAACATAGCATCATACTTAAACATCGGGATGCAAAGTGTAACAAAGATCATAGTTTATGGTGCAAAACGTGTATTCGAAAAGTTTAGGTGTAAAGTGTAATCTGGAGTATAATTTAGGGTGGTAAAATGTAATTTCTTTGCATTTTTGAGGAGGAATAGTTTTCTGTAAATATGAGGAAAAGCTATTCCTTGTAATCAAAACCACCACCAAATGTCGGAATGATTAAATTTGTATATTACCTTTTCCGTTATAGGACCTATATAGCATATTAAACTTACTCCTCAATTTATGTAGACTCACTAAGTTTGGTTGAAAATAATATAATCTGTTTGTCCTACAACTGATGAAAGTTTGCAAATAGTAAGTATTTAAGGTCTATTTGGGATCCTCTTATTTTGTTGAAACTGAAAATTTTTTGTTGAAAGTACTGTAGATAAAGGTAAAAGTTAGCTGAAATAGTACAGTGAGACCAATAAATAGTACCAAAAATTGCAATAGACTCATGAATAGTAACAAAAATAAGTTGAATAATAAAATTCTGGCTTTTAAATTTGGAGCCAAACACACACTTAATGAAACAAAATAAACATAACAATATTCTGGAAATGTTATTGGGTGAATCATGCGTGTTTGGAATTAACTCCAAACCCCAACCCACCCCCCCCCCCCCCCCCCAAACTCATGTCCACTACTTAATCTTGGACATTTTACGTGATTATTATTTTTATTTTGTTTCATTAAAGTTCATGTCATTTTATTATCTTGTATGTTTGTTTTTTAACTGATTACATTTTAAACTTTTTTCTTTCATTACAGACTACAAGGCGCACAATGCCATTCCTTTTTGTTAGAGGAGATGGTGTGATATTGGTTTCCCCGCCACTAAGGACAGCTTGAATTTCGAGTAGAAGAGTAGGATACCTACTATGACATATTTTATGTTACTGTATTCTTAACCTTATCAAAGCTTATTTTCCATTGCAGTGTTGAATATGTTTGAATTATATATTATTCAGGGTTTATCTTTACTGATTTAGAAAACACTTGATTACCTTCTGTACTGCACTCTCTGTTGTTGGTCCCCTTTTCATTTTTGCATAATAGTAAAGCACATTTTTTTGGTAATCTTTCAAAATCCTGGGATTTGCAAGGTTGAATCATTATGCACAACACCAGGATCATGATAATGCTTTAGGATGGTTGAAAGAGATATTTCAACACCTTCGCTCCTGGGAGGTAGCATCTTGTGTGCAACCAAGCTCTAAAAATTGTGGGGTCCATCGGTGTGTGGTCTCCATCATCTGTGAGACATTGATTGATTGCATGCAACCGATGCAATTGTATGTTCCACAAATTTGTGAGAAGAGGATGCATATGTCGAATGAGTAAGAAGATAATTAGTGCCTTGCCCCTGCAAGGGCTTTGAAGTCTGTAGCGAACTATTTTACCATCCTAATAAGAGCATTAACATTGGGGAATGTTAATGTCAAATCTAAGGGAAATTTAGAATTTTAGGCCCCAAAACCATTTGCATTGGGGAATGCTAAACAGCAGTATTGCAAATTTTTTTGTAATATTGCTATAGTGCAATTCTATGTTTAGAATTGCATTGTAGCAAGTATTGTAAAAAAATAATAATATTTTATTTGAAAAAAAGCTGAAAATGAGAGTGAGGAGAGAGATGGGAGAGAAGATATAATTTTGAGATATATTATTTTATTATGTAGATATATTATTTTAATGAGTAAAAAAGGAAAATAGAAGTTTGAGATGTGGAGGTATTGTAAAATGGTATGGTATAATAATAAAGTGGCTTTTTAGAATTGTAAAATAGAGTAGCATTGGAATTTTTCAATGCTAAATGTGGGGCCAAGAAATCCTACGGCCCAGCCCACTTCGTTCCTGGGCCGGAGGCCTGAGCCGAGGAGGTGCCCAAAATCCGAGGAGGAAAGGAAGAAGCCCAGGCACACAGCTGTCTAGACCGAGGACGACCCCATCATCGGACATCCGAGAATCTAAGGCAACCAGCAAGCCCTTCCAAGGAAGCCTTCATGACTATTCAAAGGGCCGAGGAGGGAATACCATGCGCCTGCAATACAAATCTGATGGAGGGACGAGCTCATGACAAACAATCACCTCCACATTAAATGCCCCTGACTACCGCCCTGGTCGCATTAATGAGGAAAGGACTCCACACCAGTGCTACCTTGGTTGCCACGACTCCTAAAGAGAGTGAGAAGGCGGCTGATGGGACAAGCACCTGAGTAATGTCCTGATCGCTCAATAAGTGTAGGGCTAGGATCGGTTGGGTAAAGGGTATATAATGTAAGGGAATCCCTCCTGAGAAGGGGGGACGGGAGGGGGAAAAACAGAAAAGGGGAAGAAAAGCCTCCTCGGCCATGGTCCGAGAAGCATCCCCTAGTTGTAAATCGCTCTAAGTATTTCTTCAATAAAGGAGAAGGGAGTTCACGCCTCGTGAACGCCGGCCAGCGCCTAGACCTTCGATCCACTCTCTACAAATTCATTGTTTTGGGTTCGTTGGGCCTTTGACCCATATCCTTTGGGCTTGGGCAACAAAAGCAGACCCTACAATTGGCGCCGTCTGTGGGAAGGATTAGTGCGCCGGCCGGCGCAACAGGCGACTGTTCTAAACGACCGTTCTACAGAAGATCGGTGGTGAAGCAAAAAGAAAAGAAAAGAAAAAAAAGAACTATCAAACAAACACTGCAGAAAGATAAAAGCTAAAGACAGAAGATTCAACAGCAAAAAAAAAAAAAAAAAAAAGCTTGATATTATTTCATAAAAGGGAAAGTTACAAATTACAATCAGAGGCTCAGGCAGGCGTGTTTTAAAACTGTTCCTACCAGCTAGTCCTACAATCAGAGGCCCAGGCGGACCCGTCCTAAAACTAGCTAGAGGGAAGTGTCAACCCGTACCCTTACTGGCATCAAGAGAATGGGAGAGCTTGACAGTAAGCGGGCAGAAGGGGGCTGGGGCTAGCTTGTTTCAAGGCCACCAACAACTCCTTTCTCGAAGCGACGGAGCTTGAACAAAGCGAGGAGCAGATACAGGGGCTCCGGGACGCCCTCCCCCGTGATGTTTCCTTGATTCTCTCCAACCCCCACAAGCGTTGGCCGTTGGTGACGACAACACTCGAGCGCCGTCCATGATGTGAGTTCGTAAGTCTCCTCTGTCGGGGGTGCGCTCCGGGGAGAGACGTTAGGTACTTCAACGACATCCCTCCGGGCCACCGTGCATGGCGCCATCGGGGTTACGCCTAGACACTGCCGCATCGGAAGCCCAGTGGGGGCTGCGGCCATAATGGCTCTTGGCACGAATGTCCTCACACCCGCCCAAAGCCGCCCCATATCTACTAACTCCGGTCACAATTCCGACGGGGTTATTAAAGGGGCTTGGGGAGCTGAAAGGGTGTGTTCTTTCTGTTTGTGTTGGGAGGTTCATGGAGTATGGAGAAGCCATCCCCCTAGAAAGCCTTATATAGGGGATGAGGGTTGGTGAGAATTAATACACGCAGAATTCGAAGAGAGAGTTGCCAGCAGGGCTAATAATGAAGCTATCAAATTCCAAGGGGGCCGTAGACCGTTGGACTTGTGTTAATTCACGAGGCCATTAATGAAGGCGCGTCTCGCGCACCGAAGCGTTAAGCGCTGAACACGAAGGGCCAAGGGACGTTTCGCAAATAAAAAGGATAGAGGAATCGTCTCTAGTAAAACGGTCCGAGGACAAACCCCTACTTACAGAGAAATGAAAGTGTTAGACAGAACCAAGGCTCTACATGGTCCTTGGACTCAGGCCTATGGGGAAACTAACCACTTCAGAAGGACAAGTGTTAGACAGAACCAAGGCTCTGCATGGTCCTCGGACTCAGGCCTATGGGGAAACTAACCACTTCAGAAGGACAAGTGTTAGACAGAACCAAGGCTCTGCATGGTCCTCGGACTCAGGCCTATGGGGAAACTAACTACTTCAGAAGACCAAGTGTTAGACAGAACCAAGGCTCTACATGGTCCTCGGACTCAGGCCTATGGGGAAACTAACCTCTTCAAAGACCAAGTGTTAGACAGAACCAAGGCTCTGCATGGTCCTCGGACTCAAGCCTATGGGGAAACTAACTACTTCAAAGACCAAGTGTTAGACAGAACCAAGGCTCTACATGGTCCTCGGACTCAGACCTATGGGGAAACTAACTACTTCAAAGACCAAGTGTTAGACAGAACCAAGGCTCTACATGGTCATCGGACTCAGGCCTATGGGGAAACTAACCACTTCAGAAGACCAAGTGTTAGATAGAACCAAGGCTCTGCATGGTCCTCGGACTCAGGCCTTTGGGGAAACTAACCACTTCAGAAGGACAAGTGTTAGACAGAACCAAGGCTCTGCATGGTCCTCGGACTCAGGCCTATGGGGTAACTAACCACTTCAGAAGGACAAGTGTTAGACAGAACCAAGGTTCTGCATGGTCCTCGGACTCAGGCCTATGGGGAAACTAACCATTTCAGAAGGACAAGTGTTAGACAGAACCAAGGCTTTGCATGGTCCTCGGACTCAGGCTTATGGGGAAACTAACCACTTCAAAGGACAAGTGTTAGACAGAACCAAGGCTCTGCATGGTCCTCGGACTCAGGCCTATGGGGAAACTAACCACTTCAAAGACCAAGTGTTAGACAGAACCAAGGCTCTGCATGGTCCTCGGACTCAGACCTATGGGGAAACTAACTACTTCAAAGACCAAGTGTTAGACAGAACCAAGGCTCTGCATGGTCCTCGGACTCAGGCCTATGGGGAAACTAACCACTTCAGAAGACCAAGTGTTAGACAGGACCAAGGCTCTGCATGGTCCTCGGACTCAGGCCTATGGTGAAACTAACTACTTCAGAAGACCAAGTGTTAGACAGAACCAAGGCTCTGCATGGTCCTCGGACTCAGGCCTATGGGGAAACTAACCACTTCAAAGACCAAGTGTTAGACAGAACCAAGGCTTTGCATGGTCCTCGGATTCAGGCCTATGGGGAAACTAACTACTTCAAAGACCAAGTGTTAGACAGAACCAAGGCTCTGCATGGTCCTCGGAGTCAGACCTATGTGGAAACTAACTACTTCAAAGACCAAGTGTTAGACAGAACCAAGGCTCTGCATGGTCCTCGGACTCAGGCCTATGGGGAAACTAACCACTTCAGAAGACCAAGTGTTAGACAGAAGCAAGGCTCTGCATGTTCCTCGGACTTAGGCCTATGGGGAAACTAACCACTTCAGAAGACCAAGTGTTAGACAAAACCAAGGCTCTGCATGGTCCTCGGACTCAGGCCTATGGGGAAATTAACTACTTCAGAAGACCAAGTGTTAGACAGATTCAAGGCTCTGCATGGTCCTCGGACTCAGGCCTATGGGGAAACTAACTACTTCAAATACCAAGTGTTAGACAGAACCAAGGCTCTGCATGGTCCTCGGACTCGGGCCTATGGGGAAACTAACCACTTTAAAGACCAAGTGTTAGACAGAACCAAGGCTCTGCATGGTCCTCGGACTCAGGCCTATGGGGAAACTAACTACTTCAAAGACCAAGTGTTAGACAGAACCAAGGCTCTGCATGGTCCTCGGACTCAGGCCTATAGGGAAACTAACCACTTTAGAAGACCAAGTGTTAGACAGAACCAAGACTCTGCATGGTCCTCGGATTCAGGCCTATGGGGAAGCTAACCACTTCAAAGACCAAGTGTTAGACAGAACCAAGGCTCTGCATGGTCCTCGGACTCAGGCCTATGGGGAAACTGACCACTTCAGAAGACCAAGTGTTAGACAGAACCAAGGCTCTGCATGGTCCTCGGACTCAGGCCTATGGGGAAACTAACCACTTCAGAAGGCCAAGTGTTAGACAGAACCAAGGCTCTGCATGGTCCTCGGACTCAGGCCTATGGGGAAACTAACCACTTCCAAGACCAAGTGTTAGACAGAACCAAGACTCTGCATGGTCCTCGGACTCAGGCCTATGGGGAAACTAACCACTTCAAAGACCAAGTGTTAGACAGAACCAAGGCTCTGCATGGTCCTCGGACTCAGGCCTATGGGGAAACTAACCACTTCAAAGACCAAGTGTTAGACAGAACCAAGGCTCTGCATGGTCCTCGGACTCAGGCCTATGGGAAAACTAACCACTTCAGAAGACCAAGTGTTAGACAGAACCAAGGCTCTGCATGGTCCTCGGACTCAGGCCTATGGGGAAACTAACCACTTCCAAGACCAAGTGTTAGACAGAACCAAGGCTCTGCATGGTCCTCGGACTCAGGCCTATGAGGAAACTAACCACTTCAGAAGACCAAGTGTTAGACAGAACCAAGGCTCTCCATGGTCCTCAGACTCAGGCCTATGGGGAAACTAACTACTTCAAAGACCAAGTGTTAGACAGAACCAATGCTTTGCATGGTCCTCGGACTCGGGCCTATGGGGAAACTAACCACTTCAAAGACCAAGTGTTAGACAGAACCAAGGCTCTGCATGATCCTCGGACTCGGGCCTATGGGGAAACTAACTACTTCAAAGACCAAGTGTTAGACAGAACCAAGGCTCTGCATGGTCCTCGGACTCAGGCCTATGGGGAAACTAACCACTTCAGAATACCAAGTGTTAGACAGAACCAAGGCTCTGCATGGTCCTCGGACTCAGGCCTATGGGGAAACTAACCACTTCAAAGACCAAGTGTTAGACAGAACCAAGGCTCTGCATGGTCCTCGGACTCAGGCCTATGGGGAAACTAACCACTTCAGAAGACCAAGTGTTAGACAGAACCAAGGCTCTGTATGGTCCTCGGACTCAGGCCTATGGGGAAACTAACCACTTCAGAAGGCTAAGTGTTAGACAGAACCAAGGCTCTGCATGGTCCTCGGACTCAGGCCTATGGGGAAACTAACCACTTCCAAGACCAAGTGTTAGACAGAACCAAGGCTCTGCATGGTCCTCGGACTCAGGCCTATGGGGAAACTAACTACTTCAAAGACCAAGTGTTAGACAGAATCAAGGCTCTGCATGGTCCTCGGACTCAGGCCTATGGGGAAACTAACCACTTCAAAGACCAAGTGTTAGACAGAACCAAGGCTCTGCATGGTCCTCGGACTCAGGCCTATATGGAAACTAACCACTTCGGAGGATTCTAAGTGTTATACAGAACCAAAGCACTGCATGGTCCTCAGACTCAGGCCTATGGGGAAACTAACTACTTCAGAAGATCCTAAGTGTTAGACAGAACCAAGGTACTGCATGGTCCACGGACTCAGGCCTGTGGGGAAACTAACCACTTTAGAGGACTCTTAGTGTTAGACAGAACCAAGGCACTGCATGGTCCTCAGACTCAGGCTTATGGGGAAACTAACTACTTCAGATGATCCTAAGTGTTAGACAGAACCTGGGCACTGCATGGTCCCAGGACTCACGCCTACGGGGAAGCTAACTACTCCAGAAGACTCTAAGTGTTGGAACGCTGGGAAAGCAAGAGTCCTGCCTAGTCCAGGAGACGCGAAATACCAGCCTATGCGTACGTACCTTCATGTTATTACAATCGCTGCCATGACTGGCCGAAGTATAATTGGTGATAAAATCATGCAAGCACAGAAAAAGAGGAGACAACAAGGAAAAGAGAAAACGAATAACACGCAGATGCACAAACAGCCAGAACAATTGGAAGAAGAAATAGAAATCACGTTGCATTAAATCCATAAGGGTTACATGATGAACGTCGCATTACAATTAAAAAAAATAATAATAATAATAAATAAATAAATAAAATATAACATGCAAAAGACGAGCGAGACAACGGCGTCGAGGGGCCTGCCCTGCCCACTTATTTTCCTCCCTCTACAGGGAGCTGGACCATAGCAGCTTCAGGGCTTTCTGAACTTTGGCCAGATGGGACAGCCTGCGTAGGCGCGGCAAGAACGGCTGCCTCCTCAGCAGCCGGAACCTCAGCTTCAGAGGTTGACTTCATAACCTCCTGAGGCGCCTTCTCAACGGGGCCCTCACCTGACTCAGCTACCTCGGGGGGGTCACTTCCTTGGACAAGCTCGCTCGTAGGTTCAACGATTGGGGTGTCCTCACCCGTGGCAGCACCGGCTTCCGCCGCAGCCTCCCCGGCCTCAGCGCCACCTGGATTTGCCTCGCGGATGGCAGGAGGGTAGTACACGCTTTCCTCCTTCCACAAGTCGGATGAGGCCTCAACCCCAGCCTGCCTGAGGGCCTCCCTCCAAACCTCAGCAGAGTAGCGCCTGCACAGCCCCGGGACTTGAGCCCTAAAGGCCGCTTCTGTCTCGGCCACCCCCACAGCATAAGCCTCCTCCTCGGCTTCCTGCTTAGAGGCAGGGCGTCCTCCCTGCCATGGTCAGCCTCAAACTTGGCCCTCACGGCCTCGTCCCTGGCCCACTCGGCCTCCCTCTTGGCTTCCTCGGCGGCAACCACCTTCTTGGGCAGATCAGTAAGGAGCTCCTTTGCAATCTTCAGCTGTTGCTCCGCCTCACCCAGGGACTTTGATTGATCTTCGGCCTGCTTCTGGAAGCCGGCGAGGCCTGACAGGGCATTATCCCGGGCACTGGTCATCGCCCTCAGCTCCTCCCGGGCCTTGGCAAGATCAGCCTCGAAGTTTTTAAGGGTCCGAGTGGCATCCCAGCGTTTCTCACACTTCACATCCATGGCTTTCCCCTGATCACGGGCCACGTCCTCTAACCTATAAGTGGCCTGAATGGCCTGCCAAACAAAACGAGTACACGGTTAGCCGAGCTCAGAAGAGGGAAAGAAACAGCTGAAACTAGAGAGAATCATAAGTATTGGGGGACTTACCATTCCCAAATACCGCTTGAGGCAGAGGAAGACCTCCCTACTCCTCATAGTTCCCAACTCCTCCATGTCAGCTGGTAGTAGCAGGCACCTCTCGAGCGCGTCGGCCACGTACGCGCCTTCGCCCTCTTTGAAATCCCTGAGGGAGGAGTCTTCCCTTAGAGGCTCCCCATGGAGCATTGGGGCAGGAAGCCAGGCCTCAGCCTCGGGCTGGGCCTCCACCTGCTTATCCTGGCCTCAGGAGCCTATCTTCAACTGTTTGGACGGCCGCCGAGTACTGTTAGGATTGATGCCCTTAAATCCTATTGTAAGATGCTATGTATAATATTAAGTGTGACATTGTGTTTGACATTATGTATGACTTAATATTATGTTTAATAAATTTGTTTTATTATTATCTGAAATAATGGTAACATGAATATTCAAACATTATCATATAGTCCATGAGATGCATAGTATGTGATTTATGTGAAGAGTCACAGAAGATATAAATCACAAGTTCTTTGTAAACTCAGAATTATAGTTCGTAGTCGGTGATGAAATTGGGCAATTCATCTGCGAAGACTATAACATATCAACTACGATGATTTGTCTTGATCATGGAAGTGGAGACTTCTAGTTGATGTGTTAATATGTTTTAAGAGTTAAGACATATTGGTCTGGACCGCTGTGAGATTTATTATTCTCCTAAAGACTGTCAAATGAATAATAAATCTCACGACTTGTATTTGCATGAACTCTTAATCCTGAGAGAATAATGAACCTGATCATGAGGTGTAGGTTGCTTTGATATATCAGGAGTGAGATCTACAGTTATGGTCAAAACCTCAGTATGTTGGGCAGCTACATTTAGTGTTGATGGAACATGTATTCTCAAGATGGAATTCATAGTCTCTTAACGGAGATATAAAATATTCCCTTGAGATAAGTTTAATAGGTTTGTTATTCAGAGAGTTAGGCCTAACCACTTTAGTAAGACTAAAGTATATATTTATGGAATTGGATTTCATAAATATATAATGAATAACATTAAAGGATTAAACCGGGTACTCAAGGATTAAGATGTAGTAATTTACAAAGTGACAGTCTACATTAATGACTTTGTATTACTACGAATATTTTATGAAGGGGTTGCATGTATAATAAAGTCTTGGGATATAATTTATAGATAAGACCTAGAGTGCAACTATTTTTATATAGTGGTATTAAAAATAGTTAATGGTAATTTTGGACTTGTCAAGAGTTGACAGAAAAGCCCAAGGCCCATTAGAGCTAGTGTCTTATTGGTCTCTTTTGGTCCCACTACAAGCCACACACTTAAGCCCAATTGGTAAGGCCCAAAAGGCCGGCCCAATTAGATAAATTGGTTAGATACAAAGGGAAAAACGTACAGAAATATATAGGTGAGAAAAACATCATGAAAATGGTGTGCATGTGATTTTTTGTCACTCACAAGTCATCCATTTGTTACCAATCGAGAGACCACACATCTTGGGCGTTAGTGGAATTGGAGTGAAGATTAAAAGTAGTCCCAAGTGCTTCAATCTTTGTTTTGAAATTCACCGCTTCAAGGTACGATCTCTTGTTCTCTAATTCTGAAATTTACTTTGTGCATGTTATCAATATCGAATGAAGTTGATCCGTTTTAAAACTTATTTTCCGCTGCATTTTTCTTTATTTCCATCAAGTACCGCCCTCCTCCTTCCGGGGGGACGCGGACTTTTCCTCAGCCGGTCTTTTGCCCTTATCCTTTTTCTGCTTGGGATCAGAGGGCTCGTGCCTAGAAGGCAGACTCGCCTGAGGCGGGGAAGGAGGAAGTCTTGACTGTGTGGGAGCTGACCCGCCCTGGGCAGGGTGAACCTGGGGAGGAGGAGGAGGAAGCTTTGGCTCAGACTTCCCCGGTTGGCCTTCAATCAGGTCCAGCAAGCTAGATTGAGGCCTCTTCTTGTAACCCATTTCGTGCCGGGGAGAGGACTTAGACGCTGGGAGGTCTGCTTCAGTCAGACGGGGGTCACCCAAGTCTGCTCGAGGGTCCTCGGACTGGTGAACTTGTTCAAAAATCACAAACTCGTCCTCGGCAGGCCCAAAATCGGCAACTTCTACTTCCTTCTCTAGCCCTACTTCGGCGAGCTCTGAGAGTCTAAGGGAGGAGGAGGAGGGACCCGCGGGTGTTACGCCTTCTGATGTGGAGGGCACCTCGGGGAACCGGAACCCGTCCTCGGTCACGGTTATCTTCCGAAGCCGAGGATCCTTTGCTCTAATCACGTACTTCGGCGCCGCAAATGATTTTTAAGCCGGGTCGTACCCCAAGATCTGGTGAGCAGCCCTAACTTGATTATCGGTTTCGTTCACGAAAACCTCCGCCCTCAGCGCCTTCTGCAAGTCTTCCCGGTTGATCAGACTGAAGTGGCACGTGAAGGCGTGCGGATCTGCAAAAGAAGACACATTCACATTAATAACCAAGCGGTGCAAAGGAAACGGACGAATTAAAGAGTAGAACCGATTAAGGTCCATTCTCCCACTGCCCCACCTGGGGTCCCCTCCGTCGTTGGGCAGTGAAGACCATCGTGCCACTCTCCAGACACGATGAGGAAGTCCTTGTTCAGCCCCTTACTGGACTCAGGAAGGCACTGAATGAGCCGGACCCTGTCATCCCTGGTCTTCAGGTAGTACGACTTGCCCTTCAGGCACTGGAGGTTATAACACCAGTTTACGTCGTGGTGGGTCAACCTCAACCCCATCTTCTCGTTCAGGGCATCCACACAGCCCAGAATCCTGAAGACGTTGGTGGCACACTGAGTGGGGGCTAGCTGAAAGTACGATAGGTAGCCCCTCATCACCGGCCCCATAGGTATTCTCATGCCACCTTCAACGAAGGCAACGATGGGAATCACCACCTCACCCTCCTGCCTCCGAAAGCGCCACTCGCCCTCCTCACAATACCTCAAGCCCACGTTGCTGGATATCTTATAATCGGCGATGAATTTCTCCATCGCCTCCTCGGTGTAAACGTGTTTCTTAAATCTACCCATCCCAAATAATGCCTAAGTAAGCTAAGAAAGGGCAAAAGAAAGAGAAGGAAGAGCAGAGAGATGAAAAGCTCAGAGAGAGATAGAGTGACTTACAGAAATGAGTAGAGGCTCCTCGGACAAGCTTTTAATGCTGGAGATGTAGACTCTTGGACGTGAGTAAACAGAGGGACCGACCCTTTGAGTGGGTATTTATACCCCAAATCAAGAAGCCGCGCGGGTTTTCCCGCCCATAAATGTTAGGCGAATCTCCACCGTTGGATTATCATCCTCCCGTTGAACGTGGGGAGCACAGAGCCGTTTTGATTTAATGAAAGGCACATCGCGCACTTCAAGGCGCCAGTAACGCTTCTGGGGCAATTGAAAAGACTCCAGCACTAACAGAGGACCAAACTCGGTGGGACGCGTCGCAGGCCCGAGGACATCAAAATCCTCATCTCCGCCCGAGGGTGCAGATAGCAAGATTTTGAGGGGCTATTGTGGGGCCAAGAAATCCTACAGCCCAGCCCACTTCGTTCCTGGGCCGGAGGCCCGAGCCGAGGAGGTGCCCAAAATCAGAGGAGGAAAGGAAGAAGCCCAGGCACACAGTTGTCTAGACCGAGGACGACCCCATCATCGGACATCCGAGAACCTAAGGCAACCAGCAAGCCCTTCCAAGGAAGCCTTCATGACTATTCAAAGGGCCGAGGAGGAATACCATGCGCCTGCAATACAAATCTGATGGAGGGACGAGCTCATGACAAACAGTCACCTCCATATTAAATGCCCCTGACTACTGCCCTAGCCGCATTAATGAGGAAAGGACTCCACACCAGTGCTACCTTGGTTGCCACGACTCCCAAAGAGAGTGAGAAGGTGGCTGATGGAACAAGCACCTGAGTAATGTCCTGATCGCTCAACAAGTGTAGGGCTAGGATCGGTTGGGTAAAGGGTATATAATGTAAGGGAATCCCTCCTGAGAAGGGGGGACGGGAGGGGGAAAAACAGAAAAGGGGAAGAAAAGCCTCCTCGGCCATGGTCCGAGGAGCATCCCCCAGTTGTAAATCGCTCTAAGTATTTCTTCAATAAAGGAGAAGAGAGTTCACGCCTCGTGAACGCCGGCCAGCGCCTAGACCTTCGATCCACTCTCTACAAATTCATTGTTTTGGGTTCGTTGGGCCTTTGACCCATATCCTTTGGGCTTGGGCAACAAAAGCAGACCCTACACTAAGAGCATTCACATCAGTCCATAGAAATTTTTTCCATTTTACAAGTCTAAAACTTACTTTTTCTATTTTACAAACCTATTTTTACAAAACACCTACATCAGTTTATCTATTATATATATTTATTCAAATAAAATATTCATTTCTTTAACCCAATACTACAGTGATACAGTGCTACAGTGCCAGGCAAAGTCATGCTACAGTATCGGGGAGAGAGAGAAAAAAACTATTAAAAATTCATATACACATGCTACAGTACCCGTGTAAATTTACACGGGTACTGTAGCATGTGGATAATTTTAGAAGATTTTGCAAGATTTTAAACAGACTGATGTGGGCTGTTTTTGAACAAAAATGTATAAATTTAAGCATTTTTTCTATTATACATACTTACACACAGATTGATGTGAATGCTCTAATGCTCTAACAGGCAATTCATAATAGGTACCCAACTCCAATAATGCTGCACCACTCTTAATAGAGAAACTCTGTACTACTGTCTCACTGGAGGGTGCAGAAGCAAAAACTGAAGTGACTTAAAAGATGCAACGTTTATTTTGATTTTAACGCAACTTGAAAATTTGTAACCCCCCAATTCATTGTGGTTCTGATGACCCATCTGTCTCTTAGGCTTAAATGCTAATTATTGAATGATGGTTACTGCCAAACCCATGGGTGCCAAACCTTGTGATTTGTGAGGTTTTTAGAGCAAGGCCGCAGAGGAGGGTTGGATTACATAAATTGAGTTGGGGACCTGATTGATAATGATGTCGGAGAATGGAATAGAGGCAAATTTTGTTTCAATCTTTACCTCAGAATCAACAAACAGGATTTTGTCCGTCCATATATATATATATATATGAGATTAAATTCTATAAAGATAGGGTGTAAAATCTATATTTTACTCTATCTAATTAGTGATTGTCACATCAGTATTTTACTTAAAATTCAATACATCTTACCACACCTAATAATATCTCAATAAATTTCCAATTTGGTTGGATTTATATATGGGTATTAGAATTGATTGAGTGTGATTGTATTTATTCTTAAATATGTGATAAGATTATGTGGCATGTTAGGATTGGAAGAGTAAAACATAAATTTTATACCATGTCCTTATAGAATTTTACCTCTCTCTCTCTCTCTCTCTCTCTCTCTCTCTATGTATATATATATATAAAATCCAAACTCCCTGTCAAAGGCGATTTGGGCTCCCCAATTTGGAGCTGGTTTAATGTCAAATCCACCTGTGTCAGCGATCAGGCTGAACGTTTCTCCAACTCTGGGCCCTTGGACTCATGAATGTGAAACTATTGGGAAGTCAAAGATGCACAACAGCTTGTAATTGATGCTATGGACGGTAGTGTTGGGTATCCCTTCCATATGTAGTTCTGAACAGCATATTTCCCATTGACAACACCCTTTGCCCACTCTGCAAGTGAGAGAAGGGAGCCCATTGAACATTTATTTATTCTCTCTCAGGTGTTTTGGTCTCTTGGTGGATGGATATATGTCAATACCAAAATTTGTTGGGTTTGTGACCAAAGTGCTGGGACATTTACACTACCTCCAACGTCTACTTTTAGTAACTTAAGCTGTTTGAGTTTTGCCTGCAAATCCATCACACAATTTCCAGGAAGAAAACCAAAATCTCCCTCGAGATCAACAGCCAATATCAAAAAGCTTGTTAGACACTTTTTTTTTTTTTTTTTTTTTTTTTTTTTATATGAGATAAAATTCTATTCTAGCCTAAAAGAGCTCGTTAGACACTTGAAGCTTAATAGTATATACTATATACTAGTAGTTGAAGTGAAAAATAACCCTCCTTTTGGTCCCTTTGGGAATAAAGGAGGGCATTGAGCTTACTTTTGCAAGCTAAAATATCATAAATTTTTCATCTTTTAGACCCCATACACTAGCAATGGATGCTCTTCTTAGTTTACAGCCCATCTAAAAGAGTTCATAAAATAATATAGGGGTTTTATACCTCTGGATCCATATTAAAATTGTCTACACTTTAACCTACAATAAAGGATACTTTTGAAAATATTATTTTATTTTAATTTCTTTATTAATAATCATGCTCTTTGAACTCAAAGAGACATAAATTAGGATGTAGAGTATTAGATTTTAGGTATTCAAATCAATTATTGGATTTTTTTTGTCAATTTTAAATACATTGGACAAAACATCCTTTATTTCAGTGTAGATAAATAATGACCACTGAACACCTTTAGTGCGATGGTCACTCCACAAGTATAAATGTTTGTGGGATGTGAGGAGCAATTAGATTTTAGGTATTCAAATCAATTATTGGATTTTTTTTGTCAATTTTAAATACATTGGACAAAACATCCTTTATTTCAGTGTAGATAAATAATGACCACTGCACACTTTTGGTATAATAGTCACTCCACAAGTATAAATGTTTGTGGGATGTGGGGGGCAAAGGCCGGAGTTTAAGTCTTCAGGAATGAGCTTCACACACATACACTTAAATTATGCTATAATAGAATTCTATCTTGTATATAAAAAAAAAATGTGTAGATAAATAATGCTTCTCGCACATATTAGAACAGCCTCCATACCGATTTTGCCTTCTTAGGGGTCCATTCTATAGTTGGACTAACAAGCATCATGTCATTGGGTAGGATTCAAACCCCATATTTAAACCTCAAAGAAGGGGGCAAATGCTACTATGCCACATGGTCATTGTTATCCTCGGACTTTGTGCATTTGGAGGTGCTAAGTATATAAACTTGACCTTATTTATCCATCAATAGAATGTATCATCTCATTACAAAGAAACCTCAAAAAGAGTTTATCTTATGGATGGATGATTAAATTGGCCTAGACCCTGAATTTGCATTGAAGACCCCAAATATTTTGGAGTAACTGCATAAATTGCTAAGGCTATGTGGGTAGTAATAATAAAATAAAACTTATGAATTTATTTCTTATCTTCAGCAGCATAAAGAGCTTTGACTTCCTCAACATCCTCGTAGCTGCCAAGAAATATTGGAGATCGCTCATGTATGTCGTTTGGAACCAAGTCAAGCGCCTGCAAAGATAACAAGTTTCAATCAGCTTCTAGTGAAAGAGGTATATGCACGTCATTGGATTTAGCCCCAACGGTTCCTTGAAAGTTAAGAGAAGGATTTTATAAAAGGTGGATTATTTTAAGGGGTGTAATATAAGGACTTAGTCAGTCTGGTACAACGGATCAACCCAACTTCTTACTAATTAGGATATACATGCAGTCTGTCTAGACTAGATACTGATTGGTTTGAGCACTAATAAAAAATAATTTAAATAAAAAAAAAAAAAACCTTGGTTTGAAAATTAAGTACTAGTTTTATAAGGACTTGGCTCAAATTTTGAATTCAAAGACATCAAATTATGTACTAGTTTTCTGTTTGAAAATGAAATAAAAAATTAAATATATACTGTGCAATTCATGATTGGTCCAACTTTCTGCCTTTTCAAACTCACAATTACTGGTCTTTCAAATTTAGTTGACTTACATACCGCCCAAGCATAACATAGGCAGTATACATTCTTTAAACATTTTTCAGAGTTAGGTAATCCATAATAATTAGTAATTTGTTGACAAGTCAATACCCGTTGCTTGCCGGTAATCTATAATAAGTATTAATTTGTTGATGAGTCAGGTCAGGTTCAATAAATTAAAGAAAGTTTATCAAGTCAATACCCGTTGCTTGCCGGTGAAAGCCTGGCCTCCTGCTTGTTCCATCAAGAATGACATTGGAAAGACTTCATAGAGAACACTGTTCACATAAATAAAATTAATCCTCACCACAGATTCGTGAATTGAAGCTATAGGATCTAACACAAAGGTCCAATGACTTTATAATGAAAACCACTACTCTAACCATATCTCACATACCGCAGTTTCCCATTTGGGCTCTTCTTGTCAGCTGGATACAAAAAGATACCCCCATAGAGTAATGTGCGATGGACATCAGCTACCATGCTGTCATCATCATAATATATTATCAGAAACTACAAAATACTTTATGAAAGAGATGAAAGTGACACCAGGATGTAACCAAACAAATTCCTTTTTGGTCCATCTATATCTATATTGCATCAGTTGCAGACAAGTTAAGAAACAAGTATATGCAGATGATCATTATTTCAGACTGAATTCAGAGTCATAAGAGTGGTCATAAATGGGTAATTAATAAAGCCTAAAAGCCGTCAAGAAATCCTGTATAAAGTTGCTCCTGGATTTTTAATTTGAGAAAATGCATGAGCATTAACAACTATTGTGGTGTTCTCTAATCAACCAATTGCCAAAAAAAAAAAGGTATGTCCCGCATTATTCTTTGAAATTTTTGAAAATTTGTCTTGATTTCAAGGGGGGGAAGAAAAAGATATTGGGGTTGGTGTGAGCATTGTATGAACCCAACCTGAACCTGCTGTGATGGTATTCAATTCAAGACCAAGTTACTCTACCTTTTATTGCAAGGTGATTTACTAAAGAAACTTCAGACTGTGCACCAGAAGAGGGTGGATTAGTTGTTTGTCACACATTAAATGGCTAAAAATTGATAGCCCTATCTTCACAGGGCTATACATTTTGATATTTATGACGGGAATGTGATCAAATAAAATATAACTGTGAGAAGAGTAAAAAAATGGGGAAAATTATCTTAAATGGATGTTTCCAACTTTAAAAGTTAATGATGAACTCTAAGAAGTACATGTATCTGCAATAGCTAAGCATGGCAAGAAAAGCCACCTCTTAATTTTATTTTATTTCTTTTCTTTTTTTGGTCAGCAGAAACAATAGTTCAATGTCTGTAAGCAAAAATATTACTAATTATCCTATATAACCACTGCCTATAGAATATACTCCATTATCAATTAATGATTAGAAACTGCTAGATGGCAATACCTACCATTAAATTAATTGCTGCAAGCCAAAAACCTAATATCAGAAAACATTCAACACCTGGAAATATTTAGTTGCTAGGCTTATAACCATGATACCTTCCAATGTATCTTAGAGACTTTGGTGAAGAACCATCTTTTGGAAACTTGCACCTTTCCACATACCTAAGTCCCCCAAAAAAACAAAACCCAAAGAAAATAAGAGAAAAAGAGGAGAGGTCACAAAATCACTAAAGAACCAAGTCAAGAAACAAGACATATTATTGAATTCAACATACTTAGCTGTAGGACCATCCCAGTTCTTAGCATTTCCTTCGTTTACTGAATAAATCTTTCCTTTCTTTGGAATCTGTGTAGAAAGGTATATGACATACAAGTTCTAGATACTCCAAAATAAACCAGAGATGCTATATACAGAGCCAATATGTGTCCCTCGTAACATATATGTGAATTAAAATATTGAGCCCTCTTCCATTTAAGAAAGAACACATGCATGATCATCCTGAAGCCAGTTCTGTCAGAATACTAAGTACAGACATTTAGGATCAGCATATTGTAAATAATAAAGAGACAATTAGTAGAAACTAATAAAGCAAATTTACTCTTGATACGGGAACATACAGATTCCAAGGTAGCATTTATACAGAACAGAATGCTATGTGATATATCTGATAATTCCAATAACATATATATACCTTGATGTCTGGGTGAGTTAGAATGAACTCTCCAAGAGATGGATCAAGGGTGAAGCCATTAACACCAGCTCCAGTGCTTAACACAAACTGAGAAATAAATTATGTTCCCAAGTTAATAGAATGACATAACAAAGTTAAAGTCTAGATGCAAATAGAGAAAGTCACATTATTTGATACGTCCATCATTAAAAAAGATTCAATTAAAGGTTTTTAGTTCATTCTAAGACACACTCATCACATCAATACAGTAATGAAAGAGCCAATTGTCCAAAAGAAAACTGGGAGAGGCAAATAGAATAGACATTAAAATAATAATAATAATAATAAATAATAATAAATAAAAGGAAAAAAAAAAGGCTTACAGGAAAATCAATAAGGAATTAAACCATAAGCATAATCCCACATGATCCTCAATCATCGTAAAATTACATCAATGGCAATTCAAAAGTAAAATTTGAGGGTAAAAGTTAGAAAAGTAAAGGTTCAACAGATTTGTACCGTGCAAGAGCTCCCATACATGCAATAGCCTGCTGCCAACATATTCTTCCCAGGTTGCAAAACCTCATCTAGAGTTGGTTCAATACTATCTTTCACCATATAAATCCCAAAGATCTAGATGAAAGAGAAGGCATTCAATAAGTTACTGCAATTTCAAGTTATTGATTGTGGATCAATAATCACTTCAAGTAAAAATCAGCAGATGAATTCATTATAATAACCATTAAACATATCTCGGGATGAGGGGTCATACAGTTCCAATTGAAACTCCGCAATCAATGTTGGAGGATCCATCCAGTGGATCAAAAACGACAGCATACCTGTATTATTAAAAAGTATTTTAAGATAAATTTACATAAAGTCTTATATCCGAATCCCAAATAATTTAAAGAAATATAAACTCCTGAACAGGTGTATAACAGAGAGCAACAGAAAACACCTTCCGCGCTTAGATGGCTCCACAAATGTTGCCTGTTCATCCTCTTCTGATACAAGGATGCACTGGAAGAAGAACCAAACTCTCAGAAATCATTATCAGTTCAGTTAAAAAGCATCAACAATCTTCCAGTGACTTACTGTTCGGCCACTACTTATCAGAGCCTTGACAAAAACGTCATTTGAAAGCACATCTAGTTTCTTTTGCTCTTCGCCCTAGAGTTATTAAGGAACAAAAACCTCATATAAATATGATAATAAGGAACATATAACAATGACAAAACCAGGCATATGAAAATCAAAAATTGAAAATGAAAATGTTCATAGAAGAATGACAAGATGGTTTTCAAATAAATATATCCGTTTGTTTTGATGAAAGTCATTGTTCAAAGATAGTTTTCCGTGTGTTCCAGTGTTTGGTAGCATTAGAAAAAATGAATCAAAAGGAAAAATATCTTTAGTCAACTAAAAAAGTATGGCTTATTTTTAGAAATTGTTTTGTACTAAATTTTTTTGGAAAACAAGTCCATCTCACAACAAGTTAAATAAGGGAAGAGGAGATTGTTTTTCAACTCATTAAATTCTTTTATAGAAAATACTTTTTGGAAAAGTATTCATTTTCTAGAAAATCACCCAAAACAGAGAGTATATATTACTTGCCTGAACATTGGTCTCTCCAGCAAGTCCAATGAGTTTGGCAAGACCTGCCTGCACAAAAACAACGTTTACTGTCAATAATCACAAGCAGAACCGATGTAAACTTCAATAACCCCTTCTCTCTTTCTTATTGTCGCAAATTTTGGTCCAAGATAGAAGATGAATAGGTTGAGAATTTTATAAAAATAAATGTAAAAATGAACAAATATAAAAGGAAATCATTATCTAGTATAGTAACACCAAGGGTTGGTATAGTGGAGGTGGTATTATGTGTAATCATTATATGCAACATCCCTCTTCTATGAGGAGGGAGTGAGTCAGGTTTGCAACCTGTTACACAAAATAAAAAAACTTGTTTTTGGCTCGTGAAATCCACGATTTTCTAGATTCAAAACTGATATGATTCTAGTGTTCTACATCAATTAAGAATAAGTTTAACCATGTGTTTACTCTACCCTTGAAAAGGGTGAGTTCTACGTATGAGACTATAACAATTTGGTATCAGAGCTGACGGGCCCATCCACCTGAGTAATCGAGGTAGCTCTTTGTGGTCAAATCTTGAAGGGGACTAGCCAGAGGGTAGATTAACATAATTGATAGGTGTTCAAGGTGAATTCTACCCTGGGTTTTATCCAAAACTTATAATCATAGGGCCGGGAAAGAGAGAGACCTTGTTGACAGCAGTGCAGACGAACTTGCAGCCGAGAACAATGTTACTAAGCAAGATGGTGAAATCGCCGCGTGACTCTGGGTACTTCGACTGCTCATTCAGCACGAACCTTGTTATTGTCATCAAGTCCGTCCTGTTTGCCTCCGCCGCGTGATCCATTTTCCCCCAACCTTTTTTTCCTTTCTCTCTCTCTCTCTCTCTAAACACCTTGGTGCTCGGTTCGAGGTCAAACTCAGAGAATATATATATATATATATATTTTTTTTTTTAAGTGTGGGCAAAGAAAGGAATCTGAGTGAATGGGGCAGATGAAATGAGATGAGATGATGGGGCTATCTCATACTCTGCTGTCAACGGAAGTTTCGGAGGACACGTGGCGGGCCTGGAGTGAAGGTAGTGAGCGAGTGGTCGTCACTGCGGTGTGCGGATAACGTCTTTCGTCGTTTTCTTTTCCTGATCCTCTCTTTTTGTCCTTCCTTTTCCATCATGTAAATGTAGATCTGGATACGCCCCTTGTGACCTGTCGCTCACTTAGAACAGGACAACTTCGTGCACTTCGAGGAAATTTATTTCACACCAGATGCGTTCTTTTTCGTACGAGGTCGCTCTGAATTTTTAGAATTTTCTTATCCAAACACATCGAAATTCACATATAATTATCCTTATGGTCAAAATTCGAATTTGAATCCATGATTCTACCATTTTACAATTTCGCTTGCTCAAAATGATTTAGACCATCAAGGATCTTTGATAAAATTATTACGATCATTCGGGAGCGGTAGAATCATATGATTTTGACGATCTCAAACGATCTTGATTTCTTTGTAATCTTTTTAACTTGATAGAAGGTTTAGTTGGACTCAAATGAAAAATAACATCTTAATAAATCCAATTTTTCTATTCTAAGATAGAAAGATTGAGTATCAGTTGGACCCAAATAAAAAATAACATCTCAATTGAGGATTACGTTTTGAGGTTTTTGACCTGTTTAAATCATTCTTACAAATAAATACAGTGATGTATGTTAATTATATTAAATGGATACAAAGTTTTTGTTTTTTTTATGAATGAAGGTTGTTAGGGTACATTTTTTTATATACACCTAATGTTATCTAAATAACACCTATTTATTTTTCAAACGTCACAAACAAATTATTAGGCATACCTAAACATTTTTTACTATTACTATGCTAGCCCGTAACCGTTTTTTCTTTCTATCACAAAAATGGGCTACAAATGTAAAACACTATAAGACCCAATATTTTTTATAAAGCCTAAATTATTTACCGAGCAAGTTAAAATCTCATTCTTCCTAAAGCCCAAAATTTTATATGTTTAGCAATATTTGGAAAAAGCTCATTATTCAAATTCATGGCAATACTATCTTATCAATGGGATTCAACCCCATAATCAAAGCTCATAGCAAATTATTTATCAAAAAGCCTAATTCCATTAGCAACATCAAAAACTCAATTTTCATTGGCAACATCAAAAATCCAATTTTCGCTGGCAACATCAAAAAGCCCAATTTTCATTGGCAACATCAAAAGCCTAGTTCTCACTGGCAATATCAAAAACCCAATTTACATTGGCACTATTTTATCAAAAGCCCAAGAATATTAACGCTTGGCAAAAAATATCGTGTTTATTTCATTTAAAAGATGAACAATGTTTCTTAAACATTACTATGACAAAAACCATAGCAATCATTTTATAAAAGTTCAACATAAAGTTATCTTGAAAATTATGATATTCATCTCATATTATAAACCTATGAACATGTGGTCATCATTTACATCACATCTTCAGAGCTCATGGTAATTATTCAATCACACAAACTCACCATTTAAATTATGATGTGATTATTAGAAATCATGAACATTACTTATAATGTGGAATTCATTACTTTCAAAAATAGTAAATGTTATTTACAAAGGCATTTTGAAACTTATCCTATTATTTCAAATATTACAACTCATTGCCCAAAGACCCATTACAAGTGTCTATGAAAACCCAAAATATTTACTAATAATAAAAGTCCATGAGGGATGAAAACCCATGGCAACATGTGTTGTTAATGTCCATTTTGTAGGATGAACACAACCCAGCCCTAAGGGACCAGCCACATGGGTAAGCCCAATCCAAAGAACCCCAACAAGAGAGTATTGAAAATGGATAACCAACCTTTATTCATCCTTGACCAAGGTACAGCTAGAGGCCTCTACAAGAGAACCAAGTCTTTGGGGATGAACTAGGGGCTGTCCCATTAGCTTTCTGTCACCCTTTACCTGACGTGAATAGTGCCCAAAGGTTGTGATATCAGCTGAAGTCTAATGGGTGATGGAACTCCATCATTTTCCTCAAGACTATATCTCCAGCAGAAGGGCGACTGAAACTAAGTTATCCAAATCTCAACAGATTGATGCTATAAATGTCAAAAACGTTCAAGACATGGTTCATGTGCCAAGCCCATGAATCCTAAAGGGGAAAAATTGGGAACATATGGTTTGGAGGGCATAAAGGGATCTCCAGCAGAACTCCCTGAAGTGGACTTAAACTTTGACACCTGGCCTGGGGTGTTGAATCCTACTTCTTGGGGTCCAAATCTTAGTTGCAGTACTAAGATTTGTTCTTGATACTTGCCTTAATTCTATTGGTTAAAATCAGCTCTAGAAATCTTGATATTTAATGCAAAACACCCCAAAAACCCACCATGTGTCATATTACCCAAAGAAGCAAGGCAGCCCCAAAAGCAAATCTCCTACTTCTGGCCAAGTCCTAGGATGATTAAGCCTGATTCCCTGCCCCTGATCAATCTTACGTTTTTTGAATTCTTGTTAATTAATGCTTCTCTAAACTCCACTATAAAAACATAAGCACCCCAGCCCACAAACACACAGCTACTCCCTCTGAAACTTCTAATTTGTTTGCCATTTTACTTGTGGTTTAACTCTCCTTAAGCTCACAACTCATTCCTCTTAGCCCACACTCACCTAGCCTCAGACATTCCTTTCCTCTTTTGCATATCCACAGCTCATAAATGCTCCATAATCAGTACCAAACAGTCCACTACTCACTAAAACCTTAACCTCAGCATAAGTTCCATCCCACTCACTCAAAATAGCCCACATTACCCCATTTATGCATTATGTACATATATTCCCCAAAATCTTAGTATAATACTTGCTACACTGAGCTGGGATCTCTCTCTCTATTCACCCCATGCCAATTAAACCCTTTCTTCTTCCCATGGAACTTTTGATTTTTACTTTTTGTTTTACTATTGAAGGATATAATGTATTTGTAATAATGGAATTCTTCCCTCATATTGATGTAATGATGGCTGAAAGTATAATGAATTCCCCTGACCGAGACGCACAAGGACCCTCAGGAGTGAACACTTTCCTAAATTTATTTAATCATTGACTGCTAGACTCTAAGTGTAATTTCACCCCTACCGCTGGATAATTTATTTTTCTGGACTATGTAATTTCACCCCTACTACTGGAAAATTTATTTTCTTGCACTATCAGAGCAGGCACACTAACGCATTAATTAAGTATTGTGAAGTATTTTTATTGAGCTTTTGTTGCTGTTTTGTCAAGTGCAGTCTTTATTTCTTACTTGGATAGGCTTATCACCACACCGAAAAGCCTTTGGGCACCATCTCAAGAGCCCATAGTTGAGTTTCGGCTTAGCTTCCTAATAATTTATTCAGAGGTATCAATTTCCCCCTCAACAAAGGTATAATTTATATGATTATTTAACACACCAATGAGTTTTTTTTTTTTTTTCCTCACATAATGTAAGATCTTACAATCAATGATTTGATCCTATGATCAATGATCCTATCTACCTCCTATAATCCTACATAGGATCTCGATTTTGACAACCTTGATCTAAACAATAATAAATTAAAAATTCTAAGACCACATAAAATGACACAATTTGTGTTACAACTGTCTCTATAGCATACTGTGAATGATGGAGAAAAAATAATGGGTCAATGTGAAAGTGACAAGTCATTAGTCACAGTCTGACACGTAAGATAGTTGTGGCAAAAGTTGTGACAATTTATGGGGTATTAGTACTACATAATACTAGTTCAACATGTTGTTAGATTTATAGGTTCGGTTAATGTGTGTCCTTAAAGCATTTGTTAATAGGCCAATTTAGAAAAATTTTGATACCACTTTTATAAAAAATAAAAAATAAAAAATCCATTACTTTTTTTCCTATAAAAAATTTCTTAAAATATTCCATAAATCATTGTGGATATATTCAACTTTTTTTTTCTTTAGCATTAACGTTTTTGAAAAATGGTTCATTTTTCAGAGAGTATTTTGTGGAAAAATATCTTATTTTCCTAGTAATAACCTTAAAAATGAGCTTGAAAATGTTTTTTGGTATTTGGTATGTACAAATTTTTATAATATTTATTGTATAATTTAAAACATGTATAACATGTATATTGTGTAATCCCACCTAATGTAATCTATATACATACATACATATATATATATATATATATATATATATCAACAATACTTCTCATAATTTAAAATTACCATAAGCTCCATTTTAAATAGTTCAAAATGCCACATAGGCTAAATAGTTTAACTGGAAAAATAATCTAGTACAAATAGTTTGATAAATATGAAAACGCCAAATTGTTATATAATTGTGATCTGTGAGGAGAAAAAAATAAAAACCTTATCAGAGAACAGTGTTATAGAGGGGAAGAGAAACAAGGAGAAAAAAGAGAGAAGAGAAACAAATAGAGAGAGAAATCTATAGGAAGAGAAGAGACCAAAGGGGTGACATAAAGGCTGTGAGAAGAGAGAAAAATAAAAGGGAAAAGAAGTGCAAGTGCTTACTATGAAAAAGACTAAATGCCTGAAAGAAAATATTATTTCTTGGGCTAGAATAATGTTTATAAGAGTTATGCGTCGCGTAAGAGAGAGATTGTTTTCCATTTTTTTTTTTTTTTTTTTGTGTGGAAAACAACCTATAGAAATTAAGCCTTATTTTTATTAGGGTTTTCTGTTGACTAAAGATAGTTTTTCGTTGACCAAAATTTTTTTATGCTACCAAACACTTGAAAATGTGAAAAACTATTTTTATAGAAGATTTTCCAGCAAAACAAATAGATTTATTTTAATTAATGAGCCACATGCCAAAAACACATTAAATTTACAAGGTATAATATATAGATATATATGGAGACATTATCTAGGGTAACTTAATTATTGTAATTAATAATGAATATTCTACGTGACAAAACACATTAATTTTATGTATAATACACACATACATATATGAGTCAATTGGCACGAGCACAACATGTAAGTTTTATGCTACATATAAAAAATTAAAAATAAATTTAATTTAAATTACATGAAACTTTTGGTAATATATATATATATATATATATAGGTATAGAATTTTAGTTCAAGTAGAGTTTACTTTTTTTGAAAAATAGGTAATAGAGTTAAAATTAAACTAAACTATCATTACATTTTTTGTTTTTGTTTTTGATAGTTGCAATGAAGAAAGAGGATTTAAATTATAGATATTTCCATTGAAAGCAATAGATGATAACAACTAGTCAAGCTAGCTACAAGACTCTTAGCACCATAACAATTAATTAATATATTACTTGATATTTTGGTAATAGAGTTTAACCCACAATATGAGAATGTAGCCACTTGTCAAAAAGAGGTAATAGACAATTAAAGTACCTATAACTTTTAAGACTCTATTTTTATTGTATAGGCATAAAATATCATTTTATTTTATTTTATTTATTATTATTTTAGTATAAGACCTCCAAAGAATGAGACTAGTTTTTATTTGTCAAAAGATACACCACTTTCCTTATTGAGTGAACTAGTTTAGACTTCAACCATATATGACTGAATTCAACTTCGAATGAATGTGGTTTTGTTTGCACTTTTAAATTTTTAATACTTCCTCGACATCGGTTCTTGTTATCATATATCTAGATTACAATCATTACATATCCTGGTCATATCCAAGCAAAAGTTCATCCCTCGATAAAACAATGGACCATGCTGAAAAAGTTGCTCTTCCCTTCTTATTCCTTCTTGTGTGCTTTTGGTTTACTCTGTGTTAGATCAATGGGAATAAAGTGATCCACATATATTCTTCATATGGATGTAGCCCACATGCCCAAAGTTTTTACTAGTCATCACAATTGGTACTTATCCACCATTGATTCTCTCAAATTAGCAACCCCTGCCTAATTAGATAACCATCAATCCCCACCATCTTGGACACCTACGATGGTTTTAGTGTTGTTTTAGCTCCAAATGAATTAGAGGCTATAAAAAAGTTCCCAGGGTTCATCTCAGCTTACAATGACAAGATTGTCACAATTGAAACCACCGATACCGATACTCCAAAATTCCTCTCAATTCATGCATTTGTTGGCCTATGGAATACCTCAAATTTTGGCCAAGATATTATCATTGGTGTCATAGATAGAGGAGTGTGGCTGTCAATGTTGCTAAACCTGTTTTTTAGTGAGTTGAGAAGTAGGACATTGAGGGTCTGTTTGAGATTCGCTTATTTTGCTGAAACTGAAAACTTTTTGCTGAAAGTATTGTAGATAAATGTAAGAGTTAGTTGAAATAGTATAGTGGGACCCATGAATAGTGCCAAAAAGTGTAGTTAAATCTATAAATAGTAGCAAAATAAGTTGGCAAAATTAATCATGCCAAATGAATACTGAGTAATTTAAGACTTATTAGGAGCAATTGAGACATTAATATAAATTTCATGATGCCTTTCACGTACCTTAAACATTCGTAGCATATTAACATTATTGTTTGCATCCATGTTGTCCATTGAACTTGGTAGATTGCACTTGATGATGATATTTACGCCTATGTTTGCATGCAAGTCTACAAGTGTAGTCTCTTATACATCTTGATGCGTCCATAAGCAAATATCGATCCCTATCATCATTGTGAATGATCGATGATATTTAACCTTGATGAATAACAAAATCAAACAAAGTTGATGTCGCTACCATTTGATATCTAAAAAAAAAAAAAAAAACCCTTAACTTATATACAAAGCGGCTTTAGACACAATTTGATTTAAAAAAAAAAAAAAAAAAAAAAAACTCTACCAGACTTCCTATTTAAATTGGGTTTATTGGCTTCAATATAACAAAAAAAGGAAAAATATATAAAACTTATGAAATCTTCTTAAATTATAGGCATAAATGCACTTTTGGTCCCAATATTTTGGGCCAATTTGTATTTTGGTCCTAAAATTGATTTCGTTTCTATTGTCATCCCTATTTTTAAAAAATTGTTTCTATTTTAGTCTCTGCCGTCATCCAAGTAACGGAACCCTATTACGTGGTAGACGGAGTGCCCTGGTTGCTGACATGGCACTGACATGACATTAAAATATTATTAAAAAAAATTATTTGGCATTTTAATTATTTTTTTAAATTTATAATAAAAAAAATTTCAATTAAAATTGAAAAATTTCAAAAACAAAAACAAAAAAAAAAAACAAAAAACTTTACAATTTTAAAGATTGAGAAAAAAATTTTAGAGCAATTATTTCAATTTTTCTTGAACTTTTTTAAAAAACAAAAACTAAATTAACACTATTCACGCTCTATGTTGGCGTTTTTGTGTTTGTATCTATTTCATTTTCTTCTTTCTTTTAAGATAAACCAAAAAAGTGAAATCAAAACAAAAATAAGTTAATAAATATCCCAAACGACATCAGCCAGAGATGTGTATTTATAATTTTATAGTGCTAAAAAACCCAAATTATAGTTTGTGTGGCATTTGTCTCTCTTAGTCTCTGTCTCTCTCGATCTGAGACGACTTGCACTCAGATTGGGTTGGTTGAAAAATATCCCAAACCATGGCTGAGAAAAAGAAGAGGGAAGAAGATCGGCCTAAGAAAAAAGAAGAAGAAGAGGTAGAGGAGATCAGTGACATGGGCATGGCATGCAATCTCTGACTTTTGCTTGTTTATGTTGTTTGTGTTTGTACCGTTCTTTTGCTTCTTTCTTTGTTCAATCTCTGACTTTTTTTCTCTCTCTAAACCCGAATCCCTCTTCCTCTCTCTTGTTTGATCAACAATGGTGGTAGTGGGTTTGGTGACTTTGTGGGAGTGAGTTTGTTGACTGATCGGTGGGTTTAACTGTGAGAACGTGAAGTTTGATTTTTCTAGTTTCAAGTTGTTGATGATTTTTCTGGGTTCATAGGTTTGATTATTTACTAAGAAAATCAACAAAAGAAAAGAAAATATTGATTATTTTAATTTTCTGGGCAAGTTTTCATCTTCTTTTCTGAAGAACATGAAGAACAGTTATGGGTTCACTGCACTATTCTGGGTTTGCTCTTGATTTTGGGTTTTATTTCTTGTCTTTTTTGGATTTGATGGAGATTAGATTTGGTTGTTGGATTTGGATTTGGGTTTGCCAGTGGTTGTTGGGTTTATTTCTTGAATTTGGGAAGAACATGTTGTTATGTTCTTACGGAAAATAATAATAATAATAATAATAAAATATGAAAGTAAAAAATTAAAAAGCTAATGTGGCATTGAAAAATGCCAAATAATTTTTTAAAATAATATTTTAATTTCATGTCAGCGCCATGTTAGCAATCCGTCTGCCACGTAATAGGGTTCGTTACTTGGAAAATGGCATGGACTAAAATAGAAACGATTTTTTTAAAATAGGGACGACAATAGGAATGAAATCAATTTTAGGACCAAAAAGCGAATTAGCCCAAAATGTTAGAACCAAAAGTGCATTTACACCTAAATATTATCTTAGAAACAGGAAAAATTCCAAGATTATATACCAAAAGAGTTAAAATAACCAAGTAAAAGAGTTCGTTAGTGAATTGAAAATCTAAAAAAAACCATAAAACATTAGAATCATTAAAGAAGATTAGAGTCCATTTGATACATGTGTTTAAACACATGTTTTCATTTTTTAAACAACATTACACGTATTTTCATACATTTTTT
Source organism: Quercus ilex subsp. ballota (assembly GCA_032727855.1). Classification (NCBI taxonomy): domain Eukaryota; kingdom Viridiplantae; phylum Streptophyta; class Magnoliopsida; order Fagales; family Fagaceae; genus Quercus; species Quercus ilex. Next base: position 27,215,050 of record CM064909.1, read on the forward strand.
CATCCACACGTAATTCTAAAAAATACAAACAACATTATTAGAACGACATTACCAAATAGCTATAGAAATTAAAACTCCTTTTCAAGCAATACTTTTCAATAAAAATATTATAATAATTGATTTTGATAGAGACAAATTTAACTCATAAATCTCTTATTCAAAGCCGCTAAAGTTTATGCAAAATGTTTTGTATTAATTTTTTTTTTTTTGGTACTTTATTAAAAGAAAAAAAAAACATTGCTCCAATAATTATGACCACAACAACGCTTGACAAATGACTACGTTTCTATTCTCAAAACTCAAAAAAGCAAAGCCCAAACAGGAAACAATTCCAATCGTACGGACACCAAAGACACCCACCATATCTAAGCCCACTTCCCAACAACGTCAGACTTTCACTAGCATAGATTCTCTCTCTCTCTCTCTCTCTCTCTGTGACTATCAATCGGAAACTCTTCTTTACTCTCCGTAAAAGGAAAGTATCGCCGCTCATTCAAGTACACGCACTAAATCCAAAACTGTTAATTCCCCAAAATACCCTTACCTTTTTCCCTATCCATCTGATCTCACTTTTTTACTCAGAGGGGGCACAGCAGTCATTCCAACACCAATCATCTTGTTTCTTTTTAATTACCAATCAGATATTCACCAATCCCCCACAAAAAAGCATCGGGGGTGTCCCCAATACGACCCCGTTTTACAATAAAACCCCAAATCTCATTTAATTTTCTTTCTTTAATTCTTCTTCTTTTTCAAATCCAATACAATTAGTACTCTCTCTATATATATATATAATTCTCACAATTCGTTCGGGTCTGTATTGATCTGCGATTCAATTATGGAATTATAAGTATGCAATAATTTTGAATTTATCGGATATCGGAGCCCTAATTTGTACGACTCGTTGATTTCGCATTGAGGATTCTTTGGATTCGGATCTTAGGGTTTCAATGGCGGATCAGGACGAGGAGGACCTGAGGATCGCTCTGAGGATGAGTATGCAGCACTCTCCACCTGAGCCCAAGCGGAGCAAGCCAAGGGACACACCTGCCGGAGCTCCGGCTGTCTCGCCTGACGAGTCGCCCCGGCGTTTACAGCGGGAGCTCATGGCCGCTGCTGCCGAGAAGCGAATGCTGGCGGCGAGGACGGGCTCTGCTTCAGGCTTGGCCGGCTCGGGTTTGGGTTCGGTGTCAAAGGTTGAGAAGAAAGAGAAGGAATTGGGAGTGGAGAGTGTGAATTTGGGGAAGGAGCTGTCGCAGGAGGAAGCGAAGCAGTTGTTTTCGATGGTGTTTGGGACTGAGGTCTCCAAAGACATTCTTGCACAGTGGACTAATCAGGGAATAAGGTAGTGTTTTGATGATTTGATTTTAATTCTGTTGCTTAGTTGTGTTAGGAAATTGTGGGTTTTATTGAATGAGTTATTGAGTTTGAGAAATTCGCAATTTTTGTAGGTATATGGCAAGATGGAATGTAATCTAAGTATACTATATGGATATTGGATAGGTAATAGATTGTGGGTTATTATGCACTAGTCTCAGAATATGGTTGTTTTAGGGGATATTGTATTAATGCATAGCTCTCTGTATGTTTTCATGGCTAAATTTGGGTTAGTGTTAATATTTGGTTTATGCAGTCTCATTACTTTGAGTGCAGTTGATTTTGGCGATAACCTATCTCATAAAGTGCAACTATGTTATTTGACATACTTGACAAATTTTAGAATTGGACAAAATTCACTTCTTTGTGTGCTGTTCGGAGTAGCTAATATTAGAACTTACTACTCTGAATGCGTGTTGCTCTTAACATGTAATACTTTGTACCTTTTACCAACTTGGTTAAATTTTGGATTATGATCATTAGGAAAGTTTTCTTCCTCTTTTTGGTATTGTGAAAAATCCTTACTTCCAATATTTCCTTTTGTTCAAGTGATAGCCTAGTGGTAATGACATCTTTTGTAGTGTTTCATGTTTGTGGTTTGAATCCCACCTTCTTCTCCACTATATCTACCTATCAAAAAAAAAAAAAAAAAGAAAAAAAGAAAAAAAGATAGGAAGTTTTGGTGCTTTGGGCATGAAGTTACACACTTGCAGCATCGGGTTATAGCTTCTAAGTACAGGAAGGAAGGGGGTGGATGGAGTACAAAAGCAAGTAGAGGGCCGCATAGGTGTAGACTTGGTGGAGTATCAGAGTAGGTTGGGATAGTTTCTTCCAGTATGTGTCCTTTGAGGCAGGTGACTGGTTTTGGCATGACCAATGGAGTGGACATCTCTATTGAAGGATTTGTATCCTAACCTGTTTGTGTCTTTTGCTGATAGAGATGCCTCAGCCTTTGCTTGTTTGCATTGCCAAATGGACGGGTGGTTAGGACTTGGAACGTGTGTTTTCACAAAGAATTTCATGATTGGGAGTTAGAGTCGGTGAATTCCTTTCTAGAGTTTATTTATTCACAGGTGCCCAAGGGGATGGGGTGTAATAGGATGATGGCGATTGAATGGGAGTGGTATGTTTAATGTTCACTCCTATTATAAGGATTATTCATGGAACCAATGCTAATTTATTCCCTTGGAAGAGTATATGGTGTGTCAAGGCCCCAAAGAGGGTTTCCTTTTTTGTTCGGACAAGAACTTGGAGTAAGATTCTTACCTTTGACAATCTTATCAAGAAGGGTTTTTCTTTAGTTGGCTAGTGCTGTATGTGTCAGTGCAGTGGGGAAACGGTGAGTCGGTGACTATGATTTTGCTCATGTTATTTGGAGTGTAGTTTTTAAGATGTTTGGGGGGCTCAGTGGGTGGTGGTGTCGACAGTAGCAGACCTATTATTAGGATGGTAGAAATTGGTTTGGGAAGTACTTTTCAGATGTTTGGAATCCTTTATGTTTGATGTGGATAGTGTGGAAGGAACATAATAACTGTATATTGGAGGATGATGAGAGACCTCTTGATCAATTGAAATCCTTGTTGATTTGTACCTTGTTTGATTGGTTTTGTGCATGTGGTCTTACACATTGTAATTCTGTTTTTGGGTTTCAAGATTCACTTTGATTCTCTGTATAATTCTTTGTAATTCTGTAAGATACTTTATGTTCATCATTGTGAACATGAAGTAATCTTCTCTTTTAATAAATATTGTTACTTATAAAAAAAAAAAAAAGTTCAAACTATGTGTATGTTATATGCAGAACACCAAGGCACTACTTCCCACTCATATGGTGATACTATGATGGAAGATTGTACAGTTGTGCTTGGAGCAGAAGGATGTTTGAAAAAATTAAATTAAATCTTATGAAGAAATAATATGTTATAGAGAGTCTGAATTGTCATTAGAAATATCCATAGAAGTTCAATCTAAAAGAAAATTGTGAGACCTTTGCTTTGGTAGTCTAGTGTGCGGTTGCCTTTCAGTTCATTTGGTCAGATATGGAATTACATTGACAAGGTTACAAGTACTTGTTAAATATTTAATGTATTATAGTAAATAATCTTTTAGTGACAAAAAAATACAATTAAAAAACTGAGCCTCTTAGCTCAAGTGGTATCTCTGGCCCTCTTCTTAGAGGTGGGTTTGAGTTCAAATCCCCAGGGATACATATCGCTCTACTTAACATAGCGAAAAAGAAAATACCATTAAAAATGAATGTTTGAAACATATTATCATTACATTTAAAAAGCTTGGAATGTTTTACTTGCTTGCTTAGAAACTTGGTTCGTTGAAACTATGGCTGTACCAATATGTGATTGGCATCATACCTGATACATTGTAAAGGAAAAAAGAAAAAGAGAGCAGAAGGATTACATGACATTCGTTGTAAGGTTATTATGTTTCACAAGCTAGAGAGCAACAACTTATGTTTTAGCCTTTTTTTGTGATGCCAGATACAAAACTCAACCCCCCCAATACCTTTCCTTTTCAAGTCCACCATTCATTATTAATATCTTTGTACTGTTCTGAAGTTAACATTTTAATTATATATATGTTTAATTGCTTAATCTTATTATATTGTTCAGTTTTTATTTCAGCTTAGGCTCAGTATTTAAGTAAGCTAATGATGAAATGATATTTCTGTCTGTGTGTGCTTAAATCTGCTGCTTATGTATGTATCTGTCCAAATTATTTTAATAGACCTTTTTTTTTCTTACCTTAAATGCACATTCCTTCATCTTTAATATCTCTGAACATTTTTTTTTGTATGTTTTCTATTCCTTTTATTAATTAAACAATAAATCTTTATGGTAGTGTCATTTCTTGCTCTTATTAGCTAATATCACAAAAAACTTTCATATAGGTTTAGTTCTGATCCAGAAACATCTATGGGCCTAGTGCAGCATGAAGGTGGGCCCTGTGGCGTCTTAGCAGCCATACAAGTAATGCCCTGATTACTTAACATTAATATGTATTTTTGTCTCATGCTGTGCGTGACCTAGAATTTTGTGATGTGTTGTGTGTTATTTCACATATGCTCATAATTAGTATTGTTTTGTTGTTTCCAACAGGCTAAATTTATGATTCAATACCCACTACTTTGGCTAACATCGAGTCGCCAAATTAGATGAACTGTTGTAAAATTCTATTTTTTTTTTCAAGTCAACTTAAAATTGTTGTAGATGTACAGTGTTTTAAGGTTTATTTAACTAATTGATTGTTAGAACTTATAACTTTATGGGAGATTTGAGAGCATGAGGTGCAATTGCAGAAGACTTAGAATCCATTTAGGTTGGAAGTTGGAATATTTTAAATTTTAATGGCAGTATTTTTCCTCTTGATGATTTAAATGATAGTTTACCTTATTGAAAATACACAAATATCAAATTTATAGAGATCCTTTCTAACAAGTGTAAGAGCTTACAGGTTTTCTAATATTCTTCTATTCTTTACTTGTTTTGTGGTTAGCAAATGACATGACTTTTCTTTGAATACTTTCAGCTTTAAAATCCATCCTTTTGTTTTGTTGTTTTCCAAGATCTTTGTAGCTCAACTAGCACCTCCAGGTGTTTGTCCACCGGAGACATTCAGGGTTCAAATTCTCCCACTCCCAACTATTGAATTATTAAAAAAACCATCTTTTTGTTGTTTAAACTAAAGACTTTAGGTTCTCCTTTCCTCCATCTTGTTTTTAGATGAGGGAAGGTTGTACCTCCAAAGGTAGAGTCTGGTTGGAAAATTTCAATTAGCGCTCTAGTTGGAATTATTAAAAATAAATAATGTATGGATTTATATAAGGGATATAATTGTTCATTTCCATTTTGTTTTTGGCCTCAAGGGCAAACATACAAATCAACCAATCAAGAAAATTGAAAGTTGCATGAGAAGTCTAGAAATAAAAAGCTTGAAGGCTTATTATTTTTGTATTCTATGTCCAAGAATGAGAAACTAATATCAGCTTTATTTATTTTACTTTGGTTCTCATTATTAATTTACTCTATTATGAGTGACATTAAGGAAAAGAAAAGAAAGAGGAAAAAAAAAAACTTAATTCTTTGTTAAACAAGACACAATTTGGAATCAAAGGAGTGTAACTTTATTCTTGTGATTTCAATAATGTGATTTCTTGTCTTATTAGGGTCAATTAATTTATTAGCTTTTGGATTAGGGGGCAATGATTGCCATCTGTTCATATCTTTCACAATGGTAATTCTCTTTGGGTGTAACTCTGACCTGATATAGAAATTGGTTATGGATTAATGAATCCTGACCCAGCAGAATGAAGCTGTCTCTAGGATTTTTCCCTATCCCGCACATGTAACCATTTTGACATTGTTTGTTTTGATTAGAATGTTTAAAAATAAAAAGAGGGGTTATGCTAATAGCCCAATGGTATTGGCACCCTTTGTGGTGCCCGGAGTTTGGGGTTTGGACCCCCCACCTTCTGCCCTTTTTAACTAGCAAAAAAAAAAAAAAAAAAAAAAGGAGAAGAAGAAATGAGCCTGTCCTTTGGAGGAAACAAATAATTATGATCTGTTTGTACATTATAAAATAAGCAGTAATATTCACCATTAAATTCGCAGTTTCTTAATAGAATCTGCCGTGTTCATTGGTACATTCATACATGATCTCAACAATAATAATTTTTAATTGAAACACACACACACACACATATGGGTGATTATTAAGTGTTAAGCTGGTTGTAGATTCTAAATGAGTAATATGCTTGGTCTTGACCTTATGAGGCCTGGCAGCATGTTGAACATGGTGGCATGATGCTGGTTTAACCTGTTCTCATGTCTAGAGTTTAATAGTGTCAGCCTGGACTATAAAAGCGTTTTTGATATGTGACGGGCCATTGAAATGTGAAGATATAAACATGATAAATGCATCAAAAATCATGTTTAGCATATCATACGTTAGTTAAAAAAAAAATCGCTAACTTTTACAGTATTAAAATGGATATAATTTTCAAGTGTGTTACATTTATGAAATGTCTAACAGTTATGCAGCTTGATCTTAAATTTTTAGGGCCTTGATATCAGTCCTAGAGATCCTGCCAACATTTTGTTCCATCCTTTTCAAAGAATTTGTTAGGTGAATTCTAGTGATTAGAAGTTCGTTATATGGGACATGTTTTAATAACAACCTGTTAGTTCAATCTGAATTAGGTAATGGAGTGATTAGAAGGCATTCTGAAATTTTCATTTAGCTAATTGGCCTTTTATAGTAATTTTGATTAACGAGTTATATGAATATCAAAGTACTTTCACTGGGAAGTTCTCTAGGTTTTCCCCCCATTGAAACTAATAAGTTATATTTTGGTCTTACCCTTTCAGGGTAGTTTTAGTCTGTATTTTATTTTCTTGTGTGGGTATGTCAGAGTTTCACCATTGTGAGCATGATGTCCTTTTTCATGCAATAAATCTTTGATTACCTATCAAAAAAAAAAAAAAAAAATGCATGAATTCCTTTACACTGGAAAACTTTTTTGGTCTTGGCTTTTCTTTCTGTTTTATGTACATGTTGCATGTGAAGGGTGAATCTTGTGATGTTGTTATGTAATTTGACAGGTAATTATTTATCATGGATCTTCCTCCAATGCAATAAATCTGGTGATACAATGAGTATTATCAACTATGTCACTAACAGAGTTTGTTCCCTTATGTTTTTGTGTTAGTGATTTAAATTTCTTTAAGCAGAGTTGTCTTCTTGATTATGTTTATTTTTAATTAAGTTCTTGGTTCCGTTACTTCTAGAAACATGTTTTTGTACTTATATGGGTTGCAATACTTTCTGTTGGGTTTTGCAGGCATTTGTTCTCAAATATATTCTTTTCTCTCCGGATGAATTGTCTAAAAGTCAATTTGTTGCATCGAATAATTTTGCTTCTCTAACTGAAGATGCAAAAGCAAGGTGATTAATTATTGCATTGCAAAGTGTATACATCATGTCTTAATCAAAGTACAGATATTGCTTTAAACTATAACTTTGACTCTTGGAAAGGTAGTGTTTGGCCCTTGCTGAATTGGCACTCTGCACACACTATGTCCAACAGAAAATCCAGCTTTGGAAGTCTGCTAACAGTGTATCTTTTGGACATCTCAAACAGCTTCTTGTATCTAGCACATGTCCTATTTCAGGGTGCCATAGTTCAGGTCTTGAGCTACAGATTTGAAGTTTAATTGCTTCATCTTCATGCAGGGAAAAACCTAGACTGTTAAAAGTGTTATAATCCATAAATTCATTGTCTTCGGTGTCTCTGGCACTGTGTTTGATTGCATGCTGATTGTCATTGTGCTTGCTTTTTGAGCTCTCTTCTATCCCTTTCTGTATTTTCTCTTTTATTTCTCTATTACCTAACATGGTATTAGAGCAGGAAATTGTAATTCTTTCCTTGCCTCTATTTCATTCCATTTTAGCCTTCTTTTTTCTTTTTTCTTTTTTTTCCTTCTTTTCCTTCCCTGATTCAACTACTTTGTTGATTTCTTTTTGGAGTATTGGGTTGAACTATCTGTTGTCTTGATGATGTTGGAAGGTGAATGACGACATTGGGAAAATGTTGTCTTCATCACCGTTGTTGCTGTTGATGTTTTTGGGTGTATGACTGATTTGTTGATCTGTTGGACTCATTGGTTTGGTTGGCCTTGGTTGGTGCAATTTCTGGTGGATTTCCAAAGCTTTTTGGTTGTTCCAATCATTTTTTACAATTCCGACATTGTTACAGTGGTTTATGGTAATTCCCAAGGAAAAGGGTTGCATGTTTGATTATTTCTCAGCCATCGTTGAGCTATGATGGTGCTGACGTTGTAGTCGTCAAAAGATTCTGAGCATTGCCAGTGAAGTAGTTGGACAGAGTTGGCAGCGAAGACCCTTGTTTGGTTCATGTTGCTGGCTATTCCCTATCCTGGACTAGTAGATAATCTAGTGTTTGGATGTTTGGCTCTCGGTGGTCAGCTGTCCCTTATCATGGATAAGGATAGCTGAATCTGGGTTAAGGTAGTCTGTATTGGTGTTTGGCTGAGGCGACAATCTAGCGTTTGGTAGTGTAGGATTGTTTCGACCTGTTCTACCATTTTTCGGCTGGTACAGACCATGTTTCAACTGAATCAGTAGTGTTTTGGTCAGTTCAGAGTGTTTTTCAGTTGGCTCAGCTCACGTTTCAGCCGGTTTAGAGGTATTTCGGTTGGTTCAGCAAGATTTCGGTTGATATAGCTTGAACGTCAACTGGTAAAAGTCATATTTAGGTTGATTTTTTGTATTTCTTCATCGTTTTCACATTATTCAGCCCATTCTGAGGTATTTAGAGATCATTTCTTCATGAGATCATTTCTTCATCTTTTATCCATTTTTGTTGCTTGAATTTCTTAATTTCCTACTTGGTTGATTAGCATAATGAATACTAGACTTGAACTTTTTTCCTTATAACTACATTAAACACTCCGATGATATCTATTAAGTTCAATGTTAAGAACTTTAATTAATTGGTCTCGATTAGTAGAACTATTTTTGGGAGGGAAGGATTATTATTATTATTATTTTAATCACCTCTTGTATGACAAGCAATCACTCTTTGCATTTGCGAGTATACAATCAGCTCAGGGGGTTCATCTATCTGCACTTACTCTATTTCCTCCGCAAGTCTTTGGTATTAGGAGGATAACCTGATAATGTCTAACGCTTTATGGTATAGAACTAGGATAGAATCGAACATTGGGGTTACAACATATTTATTCTGCGTCTAAGAATGTTGCTTGTATGACATTTGAAAGCAATATTTTAAACCTCGACCAGGGTTATCAGAGTTTATACTGTTCTCAAGTCATGGGAGTCCTCAAGGAGAGGAACATGTATCAACCCCTCACGATTGACTTCTGACATATGAAGAAATAATGTCAGGATATTGAAGTGGTTCATTTTCTTAGTGGTTTGAAGGTTAGAGTATGAGCCTGTTCCGCTGTTTGTGCACAGATTTTATGTAGTTTCGATCTTCCATCTATTCTTGAGATTTATTCTTGAATCATTGATTCTAGTGAGCACTTTGCACCGATTGCCGCTTGCAGTGGTTATGGTGGACCACAAGGTCGTAATAGTTGAGGTGGTTGGAGTACATGTGGCTGCAACTCCAGGGGAGGTAGACACATTGGCAATTAAGAACTGAAGTACACGTTGTGGGGAATAATGATGACAATAATTAGCAATTGGGAACTGAAGTACGTATTGTGGGTGTAATAATGACATAGGCAATTACTGTTGGGACCTCCATGGAAAACTCTTTGGGTCTGCCAATCTGGCTTTCTCACAGGATGAGTCCACTCTAGCATCAAGACCATCCACTATCTCCATATTAAAAGAAGAGTATGCCCAGTGTTTCTTGCTCATCAACAGTGAGTAACCTCTTCCTCCATAATCACTTTACCTGGTCAGGTATTGCATCCACTTGTCTTTCTGATTATCACACTGTTACATCACCTCAGAGTGTTACCTTAGCCAATAGTTCCTCAGCCAAAGTTAAAGGCTCTAGAACCACTCACTTAGTCTTGACCTTGTGTTGTTATCTGATTTACACATCTATGGTTTTCCCTTTAATTTGTAGTCCATTATAGACTAACCAAAGACCTTAAGTGCTGTGTTAGTTTACCCTTCTATTGTATCTTTCAGGATTCCAGACAACTTAAATGATTGGTATGGGGCATGAAGTCTGTGGTTTCTACTATTTAGGCTTTGTACCCACTTCTCCTCCATGAGCCCTTCAGCCTTCCCTATCTTCTTTGCATTGGTATTATCATCTTGGTCATACGTCCCTGTTCACATTGAAGCGTCAGGTTATGAGTCTTAGCCACATTTCATCTCTATCTAGTGAAGATGTCAATTTAGTAAACACCATTCTGAATCTATCTTATCTAATTTAGTTGGTGAGGTTTCTGACTCATTGAGTTAGTACATTCAAATATATGGGGTCCTTTCCATATTGCATCAAATTTGTTTCACTATTTTGTTACTTGGTTGAAGACTACTCCTGAACATGGGTTTTTTTTTTTAATGAAAAATCGTTGATTTAATGTTAAAATTTCAACTCTTTTCCAAAGAAATCAAAACCCAATTTGGCCAGAAAATCTGAATATTGTGGTCTGACAATGAATGTCTTAAAGACATCCTTTGCTATCTGCCAAAGGCATCATACACTAGACCTTTCTCTGAGCCTTTAACCCCATAGGCTCTAGCATCAAAGACTCCAGTTCTTTTACAAGTCTATGTCAACAGTTCATGATTTCCAGCTCAATCTGCTGATCCACTGTGTGCTCCTACCTCAAACTCACTTTCTATTGCTATCCGAAAAGGTACAAGCTCGTTTTACTAAGCCTTCCATTAGTAAATTTGTTTTGTACCCGTCATTGTCTTCTTTTTCCTGTTATATTTTCGTACTTTCAGGTGTTTTAGTTTTGAAAACTATTCATGATGCATTATTGGACCTACGTTGGCGACATGACATGGAATTGAAAATGGCTACTTTACATTAAATGGGACTTGGTACCTACTCAGCAAAAAAAAAAAAAAAAAAAGGACTTGGTATCTTGTTCCTCTCACTGGAAATGTACTGTTGGATGTAAATGGGTGCACAGTTTCATCCAAATGGGTCTGTTGAATGTCTCAAAATCTCTATTACTTTCCAAGGATTATACCTAGACCTATGTATGGTATTGATTATGATGAGACATTCTCTGTTGTGGCCAAGATCTATCTGTATGCGTATTGATACCCCTTGCCACCAACCTTCATTGGCCTGTGCATTTATTGATGTAATATGCTTTGAGTAGTACCATTGTATTGTACCCTTCTAGAAGAATGTATCACACTCTTCCCAAGGAGTTTAGAATTTCCTAAATGATGAGGTGTCCCTTCCGTCTCTCATTTTCAAAAACATTCTTTATTCCTAATAACAAACTCTTATATATGTGGAATATAGTGACCGAGGATTCCATCAGAAAATATAGCACTTCATTTTCCTATCTTCTCTCCCTTTCCATATTTTCTCTTTTATTTCTCTATTACGTGACAAATTTTTTTTTGAAGTATGTTTCCAATCCTCTCTTTGCTTTGGTGCAGTAGGAATATGCCCAATAACTGATAGGATGGAAGTATCTTCCTTTACGCCTTGAAGATAATCAACATTCAAGGGCTTAATCTCGCTCCTAGAATCATCACTCATTTTCTACCCACATTTGTGTTTCCTTAGCATTAACATTGGCATATAAGTTCCTCTTTAGACATTGTCATGCTATATGCCCTTTTTTATCTGCACTTAAAAAAATGATTGTTTCTGTCTTTTCTTTGTTCATCAGCCCGGAGCTTTAATTTTTTAACTCAGCAGTAGAATTGGTCATATAACTTGCCTGGATGGTCAAAACTTTCTTTGAGGTATCTCTCAATCCTGAGCAGAAAACCTTCTAGTTGGGAGAGGGGGGGGGGGGGGGTGGGGGATTGCCTCAATCTTTAAAGCTAATTGAAATGTCTCATCAGTAGTAATTATTCAGTGTGCAACCATTCAACCTTCAAATTTAAATTAAATCAAGCTAAAGTTTGCCGTGGGTCTTCATTCCCTTGCACTGAATTTTCAGCTCTTTAAATTTATACTTATTACTCAATTACTGACATGTTACCTTGCCAAAGATTGGTTTATAGTTCAAAGAGCTCCTCTTTATAGAAACAAGGCAGTTGCTTCCGTTTTAGCTTTTGCCTCATCTCATCTCATGTAACAACAGGTAATTAAGCAAAAAGTTGACGATCATATGCCACACATGTCCACCTAATTTGAGTTTGTCCAACAAGTTTCATAAGAGGTAATCTCATACTCCTTTCATCCAAAATGTGATTCCACTCAAAATACTTATCCAATGAAGCAAGTCAATTTGAAACACCTGGGGAATCACATCATAATATTCGTGTCACTCTATAGAACCAACAAAAGTAGCACTCTGTCTTTGGGCAACTTCCTTGGGGAAAATTCTAATAGTAGAAAAACTTGAGAAAGTGTAATATTATTCTCGTGAGTTGGTGTTGTATAGGGGTGGCAATTCATGTCGTGTTTGTATCGTGTTTAGGCATTCGAATACATAGCTAAAAGAGTTTTTTTCTTTGTTTAGGGTAAACAGGTTAGGGACTTTAGAGTTTCAATGAAGAATTTATCAATGTAGCCATTAAAATTCTTTAATTAGTCTTATTATATTTAGAATTGAAATTTGTGTTAGATAAAAAAGACATTCATTTATATAAATTGGGTTATTTTGAGTTGATTGCGGGTTAAGCAAGTCAACAAGAAATTAACCAATTTATTAATCGTGTTAAAGCGTGTCGACCTGCTTTTGATACAAACTCATTTATAATAAATACTAACTCGTAAAAAATGTGTTGTGTTCACGGGTCATGTCAAATATTGCCACCCGTAGTGTTGTATGTGTAAGGGTGATGGAGAAACAATCGATCATTTGTTTTTGCATTGCCTTATTGCCAAGGGCTTATGGGATATGGCCTTTGCTCTTTTTGGGGTTCAGTGAGTGATGCTTAGGAGGGTTGTTGATTTACTAGCGAGTTGTCAAGGCTGTTTTGGGTGGCATTGCAGTAGGGAGATTTGGAAGGCCATTCCTCATTGTTTGATGTGGTGCATTTGGAGGGAGAGAAATGCAAAAAATTTGGATGGGTGTGAGAGGTCAACTTTAGATTGGAAGACACATTTTCTGAGGACTTTGTTCCAGTGGTTATCGGCCTCAGGGAAGTTTTCTTTCTCAAATTTGATGGAATTTAATGATTATTGTTCTTATAAATCATAAATGTATAACTTGTGTTTGCATCTAGTATTCACCTGTGTACTTGAGCAAATATTTGGAAGAACATTTGGTGTGTTAAGGTGCCTAAATGGGTGTGCTTTTTATGGACAGTAGCTAGGGGTGGGATACTCACTGTTGATAATCTTGTTTTGAGAGGCTAGGCCTTGGTTAATAGGTGTTGCCTGTGTCGTTGTGATGGGGAATTTGTGGACCATCTTTTACTCCACTGTAAGTTTGCGCATGCTTTATGGAGTGAAATTTATGCAGTGTTTGGGATACCAAAGACGGTTAATTCTCTACTTTTGTTATGGAGAAATTGGTTTAGGAAGCACATGTCCACTACATGGAATATGGTTCCGCCCTGTTTAATGTTGTTAGTTTGGCAGGAACGAAACACCCATACCTTTGAAGATACTGAGAGGCCTTTAGATCTGTTAAAATCTCTTCTTTTTGGTACTTTGTTATAGTGGCCTTGTATTTGGGAATTTACGCATTGTATTTCTATTGTTGATTTCCTACAATCTATTAGCTTTAATTCTAGAACTATGTGTTTTTGTTTCATGTTCAGAGTGTTCATAATCGTGAACACGATATTCATTTTTATCAATAAAAGTTTTATTTCCTATAAAAAAAAAAAAAAAATTGCTCCACCAGCTCCGCTGCCATGTCTAGAAGAGTAGGTTGTGCTCTTTCAAGTGTGTGTACCTCGAAAATTAACCTCAAGAGGCAGGGTAGGATCTTTTTGTCGGTTATTTAGCATTCCCTTCTAAACATCTCACATTATCCTTGGAGCTACTGCTTGAAGAATTAGGGTTGTTGACTGAAGTTTTGTTCTTGTGAAGAATTCCGGCCTTTCGTTCTATAAATTTGGCTTCCAAAGCATCAACTTTGTCAGCAATGATATAAATATAATCTTGCCTTTGCTGATCCATCACTCTTCCTTTAAGAGGCTGAAAACTCCTAGTTGTCGTAATACTGATTAGATTTTAATGTAGGATCTTTAGAAATCAGCACTAAATTAGAATTTTTGTTAAGATCTTGAAGGATTCTTGAATCCTGTCTCATATTGAAGGATAGGACGCCTCATGAAGTGGAGGTTACTAGTTTAGATCTCCCCTTCCCCTTCCCTTTTGGGCCAAAAAAAGGGGAGGGTTTTTTCCCCCTGATATTTAAGAGTCCAGGAAGGGATGGGCAATAAAAAGATTGGAATTATTAAAAATGAAGATTTTTGGAAAACACAAGGCTAATTTGACATTCAATGCTTCTTTACGGATGTTAGAAGTATATACTTTAACTGTTGTTTTATGTTGGAGACTTTCGGAGTTCGGTGATTAGGAGTTTTAATATCTACTGCATTATGAAAAAAATGACATGTGAAAGAACTTTTTCACTAGTTAACATTATAGAGGGGAATTATTAAAAATGAAGATTTTTGGAAAACACAAGGCTAATTTGACATTCAATGCTTATTTACGGATGTTAGAAGTATATACTTTAACTGTTGTTTTATGTTGGAAACTTTCACGTTTGGCTGCAAAGTAATTTCTTTTAGTAAGTATTGAGCAAAACAATTTTTTTTAGTAAGTATTGACCGGAAAGCAATGTTTCATCTTGGAGATTTTGATTTTTTTTTAATGATTGATTAGTTGATTTATGTTTTAATCATATGGCTGTTGAAATTTATGTTTATTTATTTATTTTTTTAACAGAGCCCTGGTTAGAAGTATGGGTGAGATATTGTTTTTATGTGGAGATAATAAAAGGGCCGCAGTTGCAACTTTGAGTGTCATTAGGCAAAAGGTTGAGGGTTCTGAAGATGGTTTGAAGGAAGAGGTAACCCAAATTTGTCAGACCTTGTCATTGATTTCTCTTTGCACTCTTTTTGCATTTCTTATCTTCTGAGTGGTAAATTGTTCTGTCACAGATCATTGGAAAAGCACTTGAAGGTTTGTCAATTGAATCAGGTTATGATTTGCAGACAATTCTGAGAGTGGACACATATACTTCGCAAGCTAGTGCATTACAGCGGCTTGAAGAAATGATTCCTATTTTCCAAAGTCGTATGGGGGCAATGCTGTTTCTTATTTCTGCTTTACTTTCTCGAGGACTGGTATGCTTGTCTGCCTGGAGTTCTCTTTTAAAAATATAAATCTACTGGTTGTTTCAGTCAGAGTCTAACCTCATTTTGTGATTGTGTGATGTGTGTACCAAGAACTGGAGCAGAACCTAAAATAATTTTCAATGAAATTCAAACAATATATGTCTGTCCATGTGCACACTTGCATGCTTGCTTGAAAAGTGCGAGGAAAAATTTCATGCTATGTGAGATCGGACTAAACTAACAGCATGGAAGGCTCATAATACAATTTCTCATTTCAGCTTCTTAACATTATAATTTTTTATGGGAAAAGTTAACAAATGCCATTGGTTTAGGAAATATTTTTAGAAATTTTTTATGGGAAAAGAAAAAAGTAACTGATTTTTTGAGAGTTTTTCATATTACCCATAAAAGTTGTATCAAAACTTTCTTAAAATGGTCCACTAACCAATGTCTTAAGGAAACTCGTTAACTAGACCCATATTTTATTTATTGAATATCATCCTTTCATATAAGCTTGTATAGAAAACAAAAAATTCCCATAAAATGTGAATAATATAAAGCCATATAATTAAAAGCTATATAAATTTTATATAAAAATACTGAATGTGAGCTGGGCGTTTGAATGGTATATATAATGTACTCTAGCTTTATGTGCATTTTATGATTTTTTAATTTATTTTTATATGTTACCCATGCCATGCACAAGGGATTTTTAATCTGGTCTCACCTTCCACCCCTTGGGGTGGGGGAATATATTATATATTAATTATCAGAGTTTTTACTTTCTTTGAAACCCTTAACCTCTTGAATAATTTTGAATTGAATTTTCTTTTGGGATTAATAGATTTTTCAACCCCACCTTTAGGTCTAGTTTTGCTCCTGAGTGTACTGCCAGAAAACTGATTGATCTGGGCATGACTATGCATAAATTATTCTTTGATTTAATGATAATTAAGACTTCAGTTGCTGAAAATTTGGGTAGATGATGTTATTGGTTCAGAAGGAAGAGGCAGGTGAAGTGTCCTCCATTTACATAAGCATGAAGTTGAAATCATAAAAATTCTGTATCAAACTTGGGTTCAAGTGATAGACCTGTGGTACTGGCACCCTCTATGGTGCTTGATGTCTCTGGTTCAAACTGCACCTCCTCCTCCCCCACTATTTTACCAATCAAATGAGAAGGAAACAAAAAAAAAAAAAAAAAAAAAAAAAAATCTGTCTCAAACTTGTTCATTGTGAATTGGATTCCTGATCCATTATTTTTTTTGATAGGTAATAACATCTTTATTGATAATAAAAGCACAATGAATTTACGATAGTAAACTCACTGCACTGAAAAGAATACAAACCAATCAAAAGGAAAGAGTAACAGAATTAAGGAAGTCAAACAAAGAATGACAATGCGTAAACCCCCAAATCCAGGACCACTCAAACAAAGTCCTGAGTAGCAAAGACTTCACATAGTCTACAAGTCTCTCAGTTTCCTCAAAAGTACGGGCATTGCGCTCCTTCCAAATTAACCACATAATACACGCTGGAACCATATTCCACACTTTGGAAGTGTGACTCCCCAACCAATTCCACCATGCAGAAAGAAGAGAAACAACACTCTTCGGCATTACCCATTGAACCCCAAACAAACGAAGGACTTCACTCCACAAAGTATAAGCATACTTACAATGGAGCAATAAATGATCCACAGTTTCCTCATCACATCGACAAAGACAGCACCAATTCACAAGAGGTAACTTCTTCTTAACTAGGTTATCTATGGTGAGAAGCCCACCCCTAGCAGCTGTCCATAAGAAGAAAGCCACCCTTTTAGGTACCTTAACACACCAAATGCTCTTCCAAGGAAAAGACACCAACGGGGCTGCTAGCAATGAATTATAGAAAGAGCGCACATCAAAAACACCACTACGATTCAATTGCCATATCATGGTATCATCACCCCCCCTAGGTAACTTGGAGGAAATATACGCAAAGAACTCATAAAAGATCCCTGTCTCCCAATCTTGAAATGCACGACGGAAACGTAAGTTCCAGCTTCTACCACCTCCATCCGGAGCATAATCAACCATTTCAGAAATCATAGCTTCCTTGTTCACAGCAATAGCAAACAGTGCCAGATATGAGTCTTTCAAAGCAGTAGGGCTACTCCAAGGGTCATACCAGAATCTGATGCGAAAACCCTCACCTACTGCATACAACACATGACCAAAGAAACTCTCAGCCCCCTTCCTAATGTTCTTCCACATACCACATCCATGAGTCCCTCTAACAACTCTAGTACACCATCCCCCACTGGACTCCCCATATTTGGAAGCTATAACCTGCCTCCATAAATGTGTGACCTCAGTCCCAAATCTCCAGAGCCACTTCCCAAGCAAAGCTTGGTTAAACAACCCAATTTTCCGGATCCCCAAACCACCAGACTCTATTGGCCACACAACTTTCTCCCAAGCAACAAGTGAGAATTTAAAGACCTCATTAGATCTCCCCCAAAGGAAATTCCTCTGAATCTTCTCTAATCTGTCCGCCACATGTTGTGGAATAGTGAATAAAGATAAATAATAAGTAGGGAGACTTGATAAAGTACTTTTCAATAAAGTAAGTCTACCTCCTTTTGAGAAATATAACTGCTTCCAACCTGCAAGCTTTTTTTTCATCCTTTCAATGATAGGGTTCCAAATTGAGGAATCCTTATAATGTGCCCCCAAAGGCATCCCCAAATAAGACATGGGTAAACAGCCTACCTTACAACATAAAATACGAGATAAGGCATCCAAGTTCCCAACCTCCCCAACCGGCACAATCTCACTCTTACTAACATTTACTTTCAGTCCTGTGATAGCTTCAAAGAAAATTAGAACCATACGAATATGTAATAATTGTTCCTTGGAAGCATCACAAAATAGAATAGTATCATCAGCGAACAAAAGATAAGAGATATGCAAACCTCCACGTGTATTGGGATTTGCCTGGAAACCACTGATAAAGCCTCCATCCTCTGTCCTTTTCAACAACCTACTCAATACCTCCATTACTAATAAGAATAAGAGTGGAGATAAGGGATCCCCTTGGCGAAGACCACGAGAGCTGCCAAAGAAACCAACTGGAGATCGATTAATAAGGACTGAAAAACGAGCAGTAGAAATACACATCTTCATCCATCTCCCCCACTTCTCCCCAAAACCCATCCTCTCCATAAGGTAAAATAAGGCACTCCAACTCACATGATCATAAGCTTTCTCAATATCCAATTTAATAATCACACCCGGAATGCCACTCTTCAATCTACTATCCAAGCATTCATTTGCAATAAGAACAGAGTCAAGTATCTGTCTTCCCCCAACAAAAGAATTTTGGGAGTTGGAAATAAGTTTATCCAACACACAACGAAGTCTATGTGCCAAAACCTTTGAAAGTAGCTTATACAGACTGCCCACCAGGCTGATTGGGCGAAAATCTCTAATATTGACTGCACTAAGCTTCTTGGGAATCAAACACAGAAAGGTGGCATTGAGTGATTTTTCAAAGATACATTCTTTATGGAAGTCTGCAAAAAAAGCCAAAATTTCATTCTCAAGAACACACCAACATTTTTGAAAGAAAGCCATGGTAAAGCCATCTGGACCGGGAGCCTTATCACCCTTAGCCTCCCATAGGGCTGCAATGATCTCCTCCTTCTCAAACTCCCTTTCTAAAGCAATCCGATCGGTTTCATCCATATTTGCAAACTCTAAACCATCAATAGTGGGCCTCCAAGATTCGGTCTCCTGATACAAGGCCTTATAAAAACCCACCACTTGATCCTGAATAGCAGACTCATCCTCATACAAAATACCCTCAACCTCCACACCTCTCATAGTATTTGTACGTCTATGAGAATTAGCAAGCCTATGAAAAAATTTAGTATTATTATCCCCTTCTTTTACATACAAAGCCTTTGATTTCTGCCTCCAAGAAATCTCCTCCAAGGAAGCTAAATACTCAATATTAGCCTTTATCTCAGCCCTTCTTGCACTATCTGCATGTGACAAAGTTTGCAGCCCTTCTCTCAAATCTAGGTCCAAAAGTTCAGACAGCAAGGATTTTTTCTTAAAAGCCACATCCCCAAAAACATGTTTATTCCAATGCTTCAAGTCTCCCTTAAGAGCCTTTAATTTGCATGCTAGAACATAACTAGGAGACCCCACAAAATGGTATCCATTCCACCAACCTTTCACAAGATCCACAAAACCCTCCACCTTAAGCCACATATTCTCAAATTTGAAAGAAGTCTTTCCCCTCGACTTTCCACCCGCCTCCACAAGAAGAGGACAGTGGTCCGAAATTACTCTAGGAAGAGGCCTTTGAATCACATCCAAAAAATAATCCTCCCAATCAGCAGATACCAGCACTCTATCAATTCTAGACATAGAAGGGTTCTCTGAGTCACGGAACCATGTATACTCACCCCCCACCAATGGTATATCAACCAATAAATTCCTCTCAACAAAGTCCGAGAATTTGAACATGGCTGGACTGAAAGAAGAACAACCAAGACGCTTTGCTGGATATCTGATGATATTAAAATCACCAAAAAGACACCAAGCAGCACTCCACCTCCCTCTCACACTATCAAGTTCAGTCCACAAAGCATCCCTAAGACCATCAGCATTCGGACCATAAACCCCTGTACATATCCAAGCAAAACCGTCTACCACGCCCTGTAACAAAACAGAAACAGAAAAGCATCCAACCATACAATCTATTTTTTTATACACCCTTGTATCCCAAGCTAGAATAACCAACAGAAAAGATTCCTGATCCATTATTAACCAACACGATCCATTATAAGTATCAAGTGCACTTTCCTGTCAAAGAGCCTTGTAGCTCAGTAACATAGCATGCTCACCTTTATTAGGAGAACATAGAACCAGAGTTTGAATCTCCCCTTTCCCATCGTTGTAACTATTGATTTTTTTTTTTTTGAAAAAGGAGGTGCACTTACCTGTTTACAGTTTTAATTAATTTTCTCTCACGCACATTCATATTATTTATATGTGGGTAGTTACACTGATATTACAGTATTACAATTTTATCCCTATCACATACATTTACATAGCACTCCCTCTCAAAGCTGGTACACATGCACGCACACATATATAATCCTAGTTCTTTACATGACCAAATGAGTCTATAGTTATAAAAAGAATTAATTCATTTTCGGGGAATAACCAAATGAACCCTATACAATGTGTAAATCAAGGAGCTGAGGTCACAAGTGACAATGCAATGGAATAGCAAATGATCAACATATGCAGTCTTTACATTTAACACCAGTGATAATATAACACTTAATTCTTACATTTACAAAAGACACTTAAATGCTTTGGCACCATTTTAAACAATTAAAACTTCATGAAGTTTCCATGTGTATTGATATATGCGGAGTTATATATATTAGGGTAAAACTTAGGTGCAGTACATTAAGTTTCCCAATTTAATTCAAACATATGGTTAGAATTATGTGATTAAATGATTAATTTTACCATTTTCTAATATACAATTAGTAATTTAATATGGTATCAGAGTAAGAGATCTTGAGTTCGATCCCTATCTCCTCCACTTTACCTCTCATTTTAAAATCTCACGTGTTGGGCCTTATTTATTAAAAGGGAGTTTGAACCCATACGTGAGAGGGGTGTTAGAATTATGTGGTTAAATGATTAAATTTACTATTTTTTAATAGCTTAAACTTTTGTGACAGTTGGTAATTTAATAGTTGTATTGAATTTAATTATCTTGAGAAAAGATAATATTGTGTTTCATTAGTCAATGCAACCATGTGTTTGAATTTACTTGGAGAACCTAAGGTACTGCACCTAACGAATTGTACCTAAGTTTTGTTATATATATTTATATTGATGAGAGAGAGATATGTTTTGGGAGCAATGGAGTTTATACAATCCAAAACCAATAGTAACACTTAAGAAACAGAGATCAACATTTGTTTGAAAATTATGGGTGTATATTTGTTTTCACTTTTAATGCTGAGATGTTTACTTAATAAAAATGTATGCATGCTGTTTTCTGTCTTCCAGAATGGATCTTTAGACAATTTCAAACATTTTGTATTAGAATACTTATTTTAGTGTTTTTGCTACTGTAATTTTGTATTCACTTTCTGTAGCTTCATGTTTATCACTTTCTAAGTTTCATTAATCTGACAGGATTTTATGGTCAATTGTTTGGGATGGTCATGTTACCAATATACCAAAATTCTTTTTTCTTGTAGGACTCTGTTCAAGATGACAGGGATGATCCCAGCCTACCTCTAGTCACTGCTCCATTTGGGCATGCCTCTCAGGTATAAACCTGTGTTTATGCTTCAGCAAGTGATCTACTGGATGCTTTCCCTTATTTTTAATTACTTATAAAAGAAAATTTGCACTATGATTGGACATTATTATTAAGCCCTTATCCTTGTGTTATGGAACAGGAAATTGTAAACCTACTGCTCTGCGGGCAGGCTGTCCCTAATGTGTTTGATGAGAGAATCGATTTGGGTGGTGGCATGTTTCTAAAAGGCATATCCAGAAATGTGGAAGTTGGTTTCCTCACTCTGCTAGAATCTCTCAATTTCTGTAAGGTTGGCCTGTATCTGAAATGCCCACGATGGCCAATATGGGTTGTTGGGAGTGAGTCCCATTATACAGTTCTATTTGCTCTTGATATCACCGTTCAAGATGAGAATGAGCTGGAAGAAAGGGAATCACAAATCCGTAAAGCTTTTGATGCCCAGGATCAGAGTGGAGGTGGTGGCTTCATTAGTGTGGAAGGGTTCCATCAAGTTCTCAAGGAAACAAGTATCAAACTTCCTCCAGAGAAGCTTGATCACCTTTGCAGCACTGGTTTTATTGTATGGAGTGAGTTCTGGCAGGTTATTTTGGATTTGGACAAGAGCATGGGAGGTCTGAAGGATTCATCTGGATTGATGGGTAAGAAGGTTTTTGATCTTTACCATTTTAATGGGATTGCAAAATCAGATTTGAATGGCGGTCAAGTAACATCTGGAGGTGAGACTCCTGTGCAAAGACCAAGGCTTACTAAATTGAGGGTTTCAGTACCCCCAAGGTGGACGCCAGAGGAATTCATGGCTGATGTAGCCCTGTCCTCTAGTTCAGGTGGAAATGATTCTAGTGGGAAAGATGCTGAAGTGGCTAAACCGGAGCCTTCTCAGCATGCACCTTTGGTGGACTGCATAAAAACACGCTGGCCCCGTGCCATTTGCAATTGGGTGGGAGATCCCCCTAGTATTGTCTGAATGGTTTACTAATTCTGTCCGGGTCCCTGGTTGTGGTAATTTAGAGAGCGCAAATTTAAAGCAAGCACAGATAAAGTGGAGAGGAGATTTTCTTGTTTGGTTTGGTTGCATTTCAGAGTACATGAACGGAATCTGTTGACTGTTTTTGTAGTCTGAAATATGTGCATAGCATTGTACTCTATGTCGCTGTATCTTTACCATTCGATTTTTGATATGTCAGCTACTGAACGGAAAGGAGGACAAATGTGATATTTGTTGTCAATCAAGGAGTAAAAATCATTCATAATTTATCTTTATTGTTGATTAGATCATTAGAGGAGCGTTTTAGTTCTTGAGAGGTCATTGCTAAAATAAACGAGAAATTTGTTTTTGTTGAAATGAATTGGTTATTGGCCTTCTCTTTTTGAGGCTTCCTAGACCCACAATCATACCTAATCTGATGTTTTGAGTAGGAAAGATTTTTAGGTTTTCACCCCTCTCTCTTCTGCTGAATATCTTCTGTTTGTTTTGGTATGGTTGATTTAGCTTTTGTTTTGTTTCTAAATCATGCTGCAAGTAAATTGCAGTTCAGAGCTATTTGTTTTTCTTACTCCATCACCTTTGTAGCTGGTCCTCATCAACATTCATTAAGCTGAGGCTATAAAAATGTGTTACGAATTTGAAATATTTGTGTTCGTTTGGAAGCAACTTATCTAATTTTTTTTGCTAAAGTATGGTAGATAAAAAGTAAAAGTAAAATAAAATAAATAGGTGACTCACATGAGACCCACAAATAATAAGAAAAATAAACAACAAGTTAACTTATAAGTAAATTTCAAACAGCACAAAGTGAACCACCTAATCAGTTCAAATTCACATCAATATTAATCAATAGGAATAATTATTATTTTAGTATTATTATGTTTTTTAATGGTTTCTAATTTTTTAAATATTTAATTTTAGTTCTTAACGTATTGTTTGTTTGTTAAAAATACAAAGGAAAATTATAGAATATTCTGAGTGTACCATAAATGCATATTCCATTCTCTCACTTGAATTTTGGTCCAATCATGAACTTAATTAGTAAGACTTACTATTCTGTGAAAAGAGAAAGTATGCATTTTTTTGTACTTATGGAGTATTCTATAATTACATGTTAAAAAAGAACTTGTAATTAATAGTATGTTTCATTTTATGTTCCACCAATCACAACTTGTAATGTGTTTAATTTTTTCAATTTTAAAATTTAGTTATTTTATAAGGAAAGTTAAACAAATATATGGCAAGTTGTGATTAGTGGAACATAAAGTAGAGCAAAAAAAATGGTACAGAGAATTTGTATTTGTTTTTGATTGGGGTGAATGAAAATCGTAGGAAGGAAAAGTGGGGAGAAAAAAAAGCTTTTTGGCTCAATAGAGAAAATTGGTGGTCCCGAGTATTTTCCACCAAACCAGTATCAATTTTAATAAAATCATTTAATTAGATAATTATATATATATATATATATATATATAAACAAAATGGATGTGTAAAAAAAAAAAAAAAAGTAGGTATGATGTCTTTAACTTTTATAAGATGTCATATTTATTAATTTAATTGATAATAAATAATATTTTTCTTATCTAATATGCAATAGCTGCAAAAAATAGTTCCGAATTGAAGTCATAATTTGTACATAATTTTCCACACAAATATTGTTTTGAACAGTCCATGTTGCCCCCCACATCAACAAACTAGAGTATCCACCATAACTGGACCTTTGCAATTCTTCCTTGGTTGTCATCCAGCTTTAGTGGTTGGGTTCCTCCATCCCGGTCCTTGTTGCCACCACTTGCAACTGCCTCCTTCGATGATGATTTTCCTCTAAATAAACTCCGATGTATTAATAATTAGTGGATAACAGGGGCGGCTCCAAGACCAACCCAGGGGGTTCAAATGAACCCCCTGACTTGGTCCTAAATAAAAATCTGAACACCCTAACCTTATATTTTTTTGTTAAACCCAATTGAAATAAGTTTGAACATGATCCTTAGTTTTTCTCTATGTTTGATTTGTATTTATGTTTTCTTAGTTTTTCTCTACATCTGATCAAGTATTTTGATAAATACTCTACACATTTTCAAGTCCGAGAAATCTTTTATTATTTACTTCAATTTCAAGAGAGTGACCACGTGCATATTTAAAAAATCATACACTTCACAAGCAAAATTTTATTACTGGAGTATTATTTTTTTTAGTTTCACACTTACTCCCAGGCCCCAGCCCTACTCCTAAGTGTGTTACTATTCTTATTTATTTAATATTTTTTATTCAATTGATACAACTTATAAATATAAATTATATAATAAGTTATTATTAATTTGATAAAATTGTATAATTAGCTATTTAATTCTATTCGTTTACGAATCCAATGATTGTTGTCTTAACGATCTTTCGAATGTTAATATTTTTTAAGATTATTGTACAATATGGTTGTGTTGTATATAACATGAAACTTATATATACAGAAAAAAAAAATGATTTTTTACTCATGCCTCCCCTGCCAATAAATTCATGGCTTCGCCATTATTGACCCCTCTAAATAAAAATCCTGGAGCCGCCACTGGTGGATAATGAACCATCATAGACTTGGTAGCAAAATATTCGTTTGGAAATAGTTTATTTAACTTTTTGTTGAAAACTTTTTGTTGAAAATGTGCTAATGAGAAAATGTGAGAAAAAATGATGTTTTAAAAAATTGTATATAAAAATTAAAAGCTAATGCCAAACAAACACTCAGAAAGCTTCTTTCATCACAATACCAGAGGTCCAGAACCTCATCATCCAACAACAAAAGCCGAATAGCATTGATATACGGAAGTAGTAGAGACTGACAACAGATCAGTAACAGCCACTACCACCGAAATGAACACCCATCTCTGCTTTGCATTGTCACATATCTTATGAAATTGAGAGGAGTCCTTCCTAGGCAATGCACCTACAACCCAAATAAATGTGGTAAACTACTCAATCATCTTTGCCAAAATTATTTCAGTCTTCAATCTCCTTTTGTCCAATGCTGCTTAAAGTTCCTAGGGCATTAAAATTCAGCCACAAAGCACATAACCAAACCAACCACCCTCCCCTCCAAAAAGGAATTACGGGAATGTTAGATGATCAGAGAGATTACAAAGAGCAAAATGGGAATGTTCAAAACTTAAAAACTTAAAATATTCAATGATAGAGCAGCAAAATACTAATTTTTTTTTATAGTTATTTTCTAGGTAATATAACTTTATTTTCTAACATTAAACAATATCGTAAGAATTTATAGAAGACTTACTATGTCTCAAATAAGAGTGCTACAAAATGATAAAAACTGTTAGAGATATCAGTCCAATACTCAAGGCTTAAATCCAATCCTACTTGGTGTACAAGCCAAGTCTTATACTTGTACTACAAGTTAATTAACCATAGTTAGTGTATCATTAATTTAGGATTTAGTCTCTTCTGAATACTCATGTTGGGTTCATTGTAAAACATGAATTGTACTTTACTCATCCCTAAGGTTTCCTTTGTAGACCTAGGTCGTTAGACCGAACCACATAACTCACGTATGTTATTGTGTTACTCTATTTTATGCTTCTGCATATACAATATTTTCTATATCTCCTCTAATTTATTTAAAATAAACAAATCAAAGCCATATGTTCTTGGCCTCTATCAATCTCATTCCGTCTTCCACTCAATCTGTTAAAAAAAACCAAATAGATTTTCATAGCTTATCACAAATCTTCCTTATCACAGATTCTTGTCGATCTTCCCATGTCTGCCATCGTCAAACGATGCTAGAACAATAGCACCATTAGGACCTCCACTGTGTCTCTGCCTCGTCTCATCGTCGTTGCCTCCCGTCACAAATCCAAACCTCTCACATAGCCATGTCTCTCCAATTAAGATCTATGTTTTTCTAGCCTTTTTTTGACGAAATAGAACACATAAGTGACTTCTACGACCTCCTGCGAGCAAAACCTCCAAATCTAGCATCAATATGATTACGCATGCGCTGTCATGCGCCATTAGCTTTACTCACGTGTTGCTCATTGATCTCCCCACACCCCAGTAGTTTGACTTGACATGTCTCATCTATGGCTTCGTTATCCTCCATCGACAAGCCCACAAAATTTCGCTCGCCAATTGCGGCCTCACGTGCCTCACGCGCCTCTAAGCTTTTTGCTTACGTGCTTCCACACATTGTCTGCCTCCATTTGTGGTCCAACCAAGCTGACATCATCATTACGTTGTCTAGTGCCACGTGTCATCTTGCTGTCTTGCCACATCAGCCCTAAGTGATGTCATCTCATTATGTCACATCAGCTAGCACCTCTTTTGCCACGTCACAAACAACGACACATCATGAATTGGCCGACTCCTGCTCGAATTGAAGTTGTTGTTCCTTTTGAGCATTGACTTTTACAGCCTGTTGACTTTGAGCCCCTTTGACCATTGACTAGATTGTTGACTTTGATTAAAAGTTAAAATTTTCAACCGGCCCTTTTTTTGCTCGGTTTTATTTTTCTTCTTTTGTGTAGATTCTGATTCTGGGGCCCCTTTCCCCATTTTTGGGCTCCTAAGTTGCTCATTTGGCCCATTTCTCATACTTTTTGGGTCTCATTACTCTCGTATATGCGACAACTCGTGAACTGTGTTGGATCACAACGTCCTCTTTGTTGATTTCCTTCAAGCCATCAGTGTAGCCTTTCTCCGGCCATAGTCACCTTCCTTCGTCATTGATACAACCAATCTCAAGCCTCTACATCCCTCTTCTGACATTCTTTCAACATTGTTTCATCCATATGCAAGGTTCTTCCTCCATAGTGCCCTATCCATATCCAAGCAGTATGGTCTCTTCCAAGGTCAGTATCTAGGCTTCTTGAAGTCATTCTTCTAGGCATCTTCTCAAACTTGTTCCCAACTCAAGGCTCTATCAAGCTTCCTCCTTGAGTTTGAGAAGGTGATAGAGATATTAGCTCAATACTCAAGGCTTAAAGCCAATCCTACGTGATATACAAGCCAAGTCTAATACTTGTACTATAAGTTAATTAACCATAGTTAGTGTATTGCTAGTTTAAGATTGAGTTTCTTATAAATACCAATGTTGAGTTATTGTAATACAAGAATTGTACTTCACTCATGTATCAAATATATAGTCCTTAAGTTTTCCTTCATGGATATAGATTGTTGACTGATTCACGTAACCCTTGTGCGTTATTATTCTATTTTAAGCTTTTGCTTCTACAATATTTTCTATATCTTCAATTTATTTAACATAAATTTTTTTGTTTGTTGTGTACCATCATCTTCTTTTTGGCTTTTGAAGTAAAAGTTATACGTATTTTAAAATTAGTGCACTTCAAAAGCCAGTTGCTTTAACTTTTTGAAACCTTAAAGAGAATAGCACTTCATTTAGACAGTAAGTTGATCTAGGTATCGTAACTAAGAACTGTTTACTAATAATTCGACATCTGAAGGACATATTTTTAATAGATCCAAGTTTGGTTCCCTTAGCATTCGATGTATATTATAGCGTAAATACCATTAAGGCAACATATCATTGTTCAGAAGACACAGCCACAATAATCTCCAATTAATTCGGGTTTGTGGTGTACCTTTGTGTTAAAACTCATTTTCCTCTCTTTTGTGTGTGTATTTGTTTCTCAAAAAAAAAAAAAACCTGCACTATAACTGTGGGGGTAAAAGCCTAAACGCGTATATTGGGCCTTAGGCCCTATTTAAAGATATGAGTATGTCCGAGGAGGAGTAAAGGATTGGGAAAGGCCTCAGAATGGAGAATCACGTAAGGAAAGGATGATGGAGTATAGTTCGAGGAGTATATCCTCCTCGGACTTGAAGAATATTGGTCAAGCAAATACCTGGGCAGTTTGGGTGAACTTCCAGGAAATTTCAACGATAAGGATGAACTTCATGCACGTATAAAGATGATAGGAATAGAGAAATATCTAAAGAAAAAGCTGCTACCACCGCATTTAATGCACTGCAGCAACTTTTCTGGCCGCATTTATGTGGAGAGGACCCCTGAACAGTGCAATCTCAGCTGCCACCACTCATGGAGAACTAAAGAAGATACCTGATGTGACATGTACTTAAGTGAATGCTTAAATGAAGAACAAGTGTACGATGAAGATAGTTTAAAAGAAAACTATATAAATGTAAGAGACCTCTCAGAAGGCGGGGGGAGAGAAAAAAAAAAAAAAAGGAAGGAAAGGAAGAAGAAGGAAGATTTACTGTAGCTCTAAGAGTGACATTAGCCATTCAAACTATAATTTGTCTCCTCGGACCTAAATTTATTCAAGTTCCTTGCGTTTTAGTACTTGTTCCTTTATTAAAATCTTGATTAACTGTTGTTGAGTTCACAAACAGCCTAGTTCTTTCACACACTCTCTACAAATTCATTGTATTGGGCTTAGTGGGCTCACATCCCATCTCTTTTAGGCTTGGGCTACAAATCTTGACCCTACAATTGGCGCCGTCTGTGGGGAGAGCTTGAGCCAGAGTGAAAGCAACAGTTAACAATGGCTGAACCAGTCCAACAACCAGCAGAGTTTAGGGCATCCTAACATGGTGATCCTTTCCTCAACCTCGAACGAAGAGGTGATCGTGAAGGAAGTGTACATACAATACATGATGAGAGGAGCCAGTCACAAGATGATAGTCGTATCTCCCATGCAGAGGGCAACAGGGCCATGCAGCTGGAGATTGACCGGTTGAAAAGGGAGCTACGCCATACAAAAAGGAAGCGAGCTTCCTCTGACAGTGACGTTTCTTCTGGTGATGAAAGAGACATCAGTTACAAACGGAGGTCTCGAACTCCACCCAGTGAATCTTTCTCTTACGAAGAAGAGCTCCATGACGAGCGGCAGTTTAAGAGCCCCCCACTTAGGGGTGTAGGAAATGATGCTATGAGTAAAGCCCTGGACCAAATATCTAAGTCGCCTTTCACGCGTAGAATTGAAGGGGTGAGACTTCCCCGGCGTTTTCATCAGCCAACATTCACCATTTACAATGGGCGAACAGATCCTGTTGAGCATGTGAGCCATTTTAACCAAAGAATGACTGTTTATTCCAAAAACGAGGCCTTGATGTGCAAAGTCTTTCCATCCAGCCTCGGACCTGTTGCGATGAGATGGTTTGATGGCCTAAGGGCGGAATCCATAAATTCCTTTCATGAACTCACCCAAGCATTTGGTTCCCGGTTTGTGACATGCAGGAGAGTTCCTACATCGGTAGCCTCCCTGCTGTCCTTGAGCATGCAAGAAAGGGAGAATCTTAAAACATACTCCGACAGATATTGGGAATTGTTTAATGAAATTGAAGGTGATTTCGATGATGTGGCTATCAACACCTTCAAGCTTGGCCTTCCGTCCGAGCACGGTTTAAGAAAATCCTTGACTGGCAAACCCGTTACCAACGTGCGTCAGCTCATGGACCGTATTGACAAGTATAAAAGAGTTGAGGAGGATCAACAACAAGGGAAAGGAAAAGACAAGGTTATCCCCTAGGAGAGGAGGGATTTCAGGTTGGACAGATACAACAACAGCAAGCCGCGTAGGGATTTTGCTGGGCAGTCAGGATCAGCAAATCTCCAAGCAGTCAACGCTGTGTTTAAAGAGCCAGTGCATCAAGTTTTGGAAAAAATTAAGAATGAACCGTACTTCAAGTGGCCGAACAAGATGGTGGGAAACCCCGAAAGGCGTAATCATAACCTTTATTGCCAGTATCATCAGGACCATGGGCATACCACAGAGGATTGCAGAAGTCTGTGGGATCATTTGAACCAACTTGTCCGTGAAAGTAAATTGAAGCAACTCTTACACCACTCCAGTGACCGAGGAAGTCAGGCAAGCTCGGAGCCCCAAAGAGATGATTTTTCAAAACCCCCTTTGGGAACTATCAATGTCATCTTCGCCGCACCAGGGAGAATAGGATCCTGGCTATCTAGAATAATGTTTGTGACCTATTTACCCACAGGAGATGGTGATCAGGATCTGAAAAAGGCTAAAAGGAAGATTCCCCTGGTACTAGGCTTCTCGGATGAGGATAAAATCGGAACTATCCAACCACACGACGACGCTTTAGTAGTTACCCTCAGAATTGAAGGGTATGATGTGAAAAGGGTGATGGTGGACTAAGGAAATGATGCTGAGGTAATGTATCCTGATCTTTATAAGGGGTTGAACTTAAAACCTGAGGACTTAACACCCTACAATTCTCCTCTTGTGGGTTTTGATGGAAAGGTAGTTATTCCGAGGGGTCAAATACGGCTACCCATGCAAGCTGGTACGGAGACAGTAGAAGTAGATTTCATTGTCGTGAACGCATATTCACCCTATACAGCGATTGTGGCTAGATCATGGCTTCATGCGCTAGGGGCTGTTCCCTCTTCTCTGCACCAGAAGATTAAATATCCATCTGAAGGCAGGGTTCAGGAAATTTTGGGAGATCAATCTGTGGCCAGAAAATGCTTAGTGGCTGCCATACAACATAAGTCCAAAACTGAGTCCTCGAATCATCCAGGAGAGGAATTATAGCAATTAAAACACCCAGCGGCACTTACCGATAAAACAGTCGAGGAGGCCAAATGTGAAGATTTGGTAAAAGTCACTATTGGGGGCGACCTAGAGAAGTTTTTTCAAGTTGGCTCACAGTTGCCACCTCAAGAAAATGCAGAATTAGTAGAATTTCTCAGAGGGAACGTAGATGTATTTGCTTGGAATGCCTATGAAGCCCCAGGGGTGGATCCAAATTTTATCTGTCACCATCTGAATGTCAACCCCCTGGTTGTTCCTAAGAAACAGCCTCCTCGGTGCCCATCTAAGGAGCAAGCTGACGCAGTACTAGAGGAAGTAACGAAGCTTAAACAGGCTGGAGCTGTTAAGGAGGTGTTTTATCCTGAGTGGCTAGCTAATACTGTAGTGGTGAAGAAGAATAATGGGAAGTAGAGAGTGTGCGTGGATTTCACAGACCTCAATAAGGCGTGTCCGAAAGATCCATTTTTCATGCCTAAAATTGATCAGCTAGTGGATGCAACGGTAGGACACCCTCGAATGAGCTTCTTAGATGCCTTTCAGGGCTATCACCAAATACCCCTGGCCCTGGATGATCAAGAAAAGACTGCTTTTGTTACCCCCATTGGGAACTACCACTACAAAGTGATGCCATTTGGCTTGAAGAACGCAGGATCTACATACCAAAGAATGATGACGAGGATGTTTGAGCCGCAGTTGGGAAAGAATATTGAGATTTACATAGACGACATGGTGGTGAAAAGCAAGGTTGTTTAAGGGCACGTGAAGGACCTTGAAAACATTTTTGAAGTTCTTAGAAAGTATAAATTGCGTCTAAACGCGTCCAAGTGCTCGTTTGGCGTGGGGTCAGGAAAATTCTTGGGCTACATGGTAACTCACAGGGGAATTGAGGTAAACCCCGACCAGATAAAGGCCATTAACAATTTGCAGCCACCTCGGAATCCCAAGGAAGTCCAGAAGTTGACTGGCATGGCCGCTGCTTTGAACCGTTTTATCTCTTGATCAGCAGATAGATGCAGACATTTCTTCCTGTTGATCAACAAGTGGAAGGGGTTTGAGTGGACTGAAGAATGCACCATAGCTTTTCAGCAACTTAAGGAATATCTAGCGCGGCCCCCTATCATGTCTAGTCCTGAAATAGACGAGGTCCTATATGCTTATATTACTATGGCCCCCTATGCTGTTAGTTTGGTGTTGGTAAGAGTTGATGGCGGTATACAGAGGCCCGTTTATTACATGAGTAAGTCATTGCATGAAGCTGAAATTTGTTATTTGCCATTGGAAAAAGCCATCCTGGCAATAGTGCTTGGTACACGGAAGCTGCCTCATTATTTTCAAGCACATACAGTCGTTGTTCTCACTCAGCTCCCACTCAAAGCCATACTTCGAAGTGCTGACTACACAGGAAGGATTGCTAAATGGGGCACAATCTTAGGGGCTTTTGACATCAAATACATGCCTCGCACTTTAGTCAAGGGCCAGATCCTTGCGGATTTGGTGGCCGAGTTCACTAAGCCTCACTTAGAAGAAGTAACGCCAACACAGGACATGGATGAAAAATCGGTTGGTATGATTTCTCAACAAGGCCCCTTACCTTAGGAAGTATACGTGGATGGCGCAGCGAACCAGAAAGGTTCCGGAGTGGGGTTAGTGCTGATATCCCCTGAAAAAATCACCATTGAAAAGTCATTGAGGCTGGACTTTTCGGCTATAAATAATGAGGCCGAATATGAAGCTCTACTAACAGGAATGACCATGGTTCAAAAGATAGGCAGAAGGACAGTGGAGATGTTCTCAAACTCAAGGTTAGTCGTTGGTCAAGTGAAGGGAGAATTTGAAGTTAAGGATGAAAGAATGCAGGAGTACTTAAGCCAAGTTAGACACCTTCAATCAGAGTTTGAATCTTTCACTTTGCTGCACATTCCCAAAAGTGGAAACACACATGTGGATTCTCTAGCCACTCAGGCAACTTCCTCGGCGCAAGGTTTGCCTCGGGTTATCCTTGTGGAAGATTTGTACAAGCCCTCGGATGTGAGATATGGGACAATCTGGGTTCATCAGGTTAGGGCAGGACCTAGTTGGATGGACCCTATAGTTTTATTCCTGAAGGAGGATACTCTGCCTGAAGAGAAGACAGAAGCCGACAAGATACGAAGAAAAGCCACTAGGTTCTGGATGTCTGAGAACTAGAAATTATATAAGCGTTCATTTTCAAGGCCATATTTGCTATGTATACACCCTGAGGAGACTAAATCAATCCTTGAAAAATTACACGAAGGAATTTGTGGAAGTCACACGGGGGGTAGGTCCTTGGCACATAAAGCCTTTACCCAGGGCTATTAGTGGCCAAACATGCAAAGGGAAGCCCAAGAATACGTGAAAAAGTGCGATTAGTGCCAACGTTTTGCACCAAACATACATCAGCCTGGAGGAGTCCTTAATCCGTTATCTAGCCCATGGCCATTCGCTCAGTGGGGGCTTAGACATTGTGGGTCCGTTCCCTAAGGCGGTAGGAAACATGAGGTATCTACTAGTCGGCACAGATTATTTCACCAAATGAGTTGAAGCCGAACCTCTTGCTAACATCAGAGATGTGGATGCAAAGAAGTTTGTTTGAAAAAATATTGTCACACGGTTTGGGATTCCTCATACACTCATCTTGGACAATGGCCTTCAGTTTGACAGCAAATCATTTAGAAACTATTGTTGTGAATTGGGGATCACAAATAGGTACTCTACTCCTGCTTACCCCCAGGGAAACGGACAGGCGGAAGCTGTTAACAAAGCCATAGTAAATGGACTAAAGAAAAGGCTGGATGATGCAAAAGGCAAATGGGTAGAAGAACTACCACATGTCCTTTGGACATACAGGACTACGCCTCGCAGGTCTACTGGGGAGACCCCCTTTTCAATGACTTATGGGGCTGAAGCTGTCATCCCTCTAGAGGTTGGTTTCCCAACGTTAAGAACCAGTTCATACAGTCCGAGTAGCAACAACGAGCATTTAGAGAGGAATTTGGACTTGATTGAAGAAAGGAGGAAAAATGCAATGGTCCAATTGACATACTACCAACAAAAACTCAGACAGGGTTATGACGCCAACGTAAAAGTAAGGCCTTTGTCACCTGGTGATCTGGTGTTAAGGAAGGTTGTAGGCACTGTAAAGAACCCAGCTTGGGGGAAGTTAGGGCCCAACTGGGAAGGGCATATTTGTTGGAGGACTTAGATGGTCATGTAATACCACGTCCCTGGAATGTAAACAACCTTAAAAGGTATTATTATTAATTGAGTTTTTTCCTTGTTCAATATGTTTATGTATTACATAAAAGTTTCGGGGAAAGTGTTTAAACTTATATCCAATCATGCCTGAAGTCTTCGGACCAGATGATATGGGTTAGTTAACACTCCTCTACGATTCCTAAGTGTTTAAACTTAAATCCAATCATGCCTTAAGTCCTTGGACCAGATGATATGGGTTGGTTAACACTCCTTTCCAATTCTTATAAGTGTTTAAACTTAAATCCAATCATGCCTGAAGTCCTCGGACCAGATAATATGGGTTGGTTAACACTCTTTTCCAATTCTTATAGGTGTTTAAACTTAAATCCAATCATGTCTGAAGTACTCGGACCAGATGATATGGGTTAGTTAACACTCCATGGCAAGTCTTATAATTGCTCAAACTTAAAAATAGTCATTCCTGAAGTCTTCGGAACAGAGGATATAAATTGGTTTACACTAATTATTTTCACACGTTGAAATAGATCTTAAATCATACTGGACTTCTCGGACCATGTACTGTGCATAATCCAGTTCAAGGTAAGTGTCTAACCATTAACTTTAGTACTTGAGACTTTCTTATTTGTTATTATTCTATAAAAACGGCAGCAATTCTTATATGATCCAATGTTTTCCCATACTTATTTAAGTTATTTGCATCATTAGCAAAGTATTGTTGTTGAGCTTACTCAGATTAAGATAAATGCAGGTTAACATTACTTATAATGACAACAAATTTTATAAGGTAAGTAACGAAAATGTAGAGAATAAAAAAAAAAAAAAAACAACAACACACTTTCATTGATCAAAAAGATAGTATTTCTTAGTTCCTTACATAGTAAAAAAAAAAAAAAAAAAAAAAAAAACCTAGCTTCTAAGCCTTCTTTATGACAATGGGATCAATAGTCTGGCTGGACTGAGTGGCAGCAGCATCTTGGGCTTGGCCCTTGGGTTCAGGAAGAGTTATCTTCTTACCCAAGTCCTTAACCTTGTCCTTAGGATCCTTAACTTGCTTGCCTTGATCACCAGCTTTACCAAACTCTTGGGGAGCCTCAAGAAGGACAAGAGGGACTTGGCCGACCAGGGGCTGCTCCGCGGTTTCTGGGAATTGCGTGGGGGGAGAGGGTTCAGGACCGGGGAGTTCGCGAATATCAGGATCATAGTAGACTCTCCCAGGCCTCCTCAAGTCAGAGTCTGTAGGGATTCCAGCAGCATCGAGAGCTTTACCCTAAGTTATGTCGCAGTAATCCCTGCAGACTGTAGAAAATTCCCCTGTGAGTCTGACTTGAGTATCTTCCACGCCAAGTTTGTATGCAGCCTGCTTCTCAGCCTTGGCTGCCTTTCTGGCTAATTGGGTAGCGTTCCTGGCCTTCTGAAGCTCAGCTCGAAGATCCTTGACCATTTGTCTCTCTATCTCCAGATTAATCTCAGTCATGCGCAATTGCTTGCGTTGATCTTCAGCCTGCCTTTCAGCATTCTTAAGGCCTGCATCAAGGTTATTTCTGGCCTTAGTCACCTCCTTTAGCTGCTCAGATAGCTTACCGTAATCTTCCTTAAGATTACCCATTTTCTTCTCAACTTCAAACCGAGAATGGGCCTATGCTTGGGCTTCATTGCGGGCTTCTTTATTCCACTCCTCGGCCACATAAACTTGTTGGGTAATCTGCATAACAGAATGGGAAAACTTCAATATAAAATAAAGAAAAATGACAAATAAAAATAACCAACACTCCAAGTGGAGAAAATGATGACATCACTTACCATGGCCAGGTCCCTCTTAAGGGATAGGAAGAGTTCATGCTGGTTAAAGTGCCTGTAAGCATCTATGTCAGCTGGCAGGAGAAGTGGTTGCTCCAGGGCCTCAGCGATGAGACCTGCCTTCCCCTCTTGGTAGTTTCTAACCGAGGTGTCCCAGGGGAAGGGAACACTGTCCAGCTCTAACTTTGGGGACCAGGTTCGCCGTCCTCGGTGCACATCAGCATTGAGAGCTTCCTCTCGGCTCTCAACGGACAAAGCCCTTTTACGCCGTTGGTCCTTAGCTACTTTCTGCTATTTATTGCCTTTGGCAGACTTCAATTCTCCATCTTCATGACCCGTATGAGGCCTTTTCTTCTTTAGTTCAGGCACAGGCTTCAGGCCGAGGTCAGAAAGGAGCTGAGGAGGGGGTGGTGGAAGATTAATAGGAGGCTGGGACTTGGCAGCTTCTGTTGGCACAACTGTTTTATTCCTGGCCTTCATAAAATCTTTTAGGCTCAAAGCCATCTCCTCTTCCTCTTCGGATGAGTTATCTGGAATAGAAGTTACTAAAACAGGAGCTTGGACGCTGGAATGCTTATCAGCTTCTTCCTCGGTGTCCGAAAAGGAGATTAACTGAACTTCCCTCGGTTCCTCTTCTTCAAAACGAAAATTTTCAATATGTTCCTCTAGTGAAGAGGTCAAGGACGCGATTCCTTCCTCTGCTGCAGCTGCCTCAAGGGGAACTTGTTAAACTGGAGGAATGACTAGTGGTACACCCTGCAGAGCTGGATGTGGTACAGGGGGAAGATCGATCGAGGACAAAAAATTTGGCCGACCTACGTCTATTCGGTTTAAGCAATGGTCACCCTGCCTTATCGTGTTGCCTACTGGTTGAAACGTGTCCGAAAGTGGCTTGAAATCAAGAATGAGATGGGCGGCCCGAAGTTGCCTGTCTTCACTTACAAAAATCTCTGATCTTAATAGGTAGTTGAGCGCAGCGACGTTAGTCAAGCTAAGCCGAGGAGACACGTGCCTTTTATCTGTTAACAAGACAAACATAATCAGAAACTAAAGGTGAAATACTAGTATGAAAAGAAAAAAATGCAACGCTAATAATGAAGATTCTAAATCTATTTCTAAGGAACCTAGGTCTAGGATATCCCACATGGCTCTCCTGGTTGGGTTGGGCAATGAAGACCGTCATGCCACGCTCCCGAGACGATCAGATAATCGTCTTTCATCCCTTTGTTAGACTTGGGAAGACAGGAAATGAGCCTAACGATGTCGGATCGGGATTTTAGATAGTATCCCGCCCCCGTTTGTCTATGACACTCGTACATCTGGACTACGTCGAGCCAGGTGAGTCCCAGGCCTAAATGTCGGTTCAACGCATCAACTGATCCTAAGATCCTAAAGACGTTAGGTGCACACTGATCGGGACTAAGCCTATGATTACGAAGGTAATCTCTGGTAATGGGACCCATAGGGATGGTCATTCCCCCTTCTATAAAGGCTATGACAGGGATTATGACTTCCCCCACCCCTCGGTCTGTTAGTAGTCTTTCCGAAGGAAAATACCGTAGGTTTACGTCCTGTGGTATGTGATACATTTCTTTAAATATCTCTATCTGGGAGGGACTATCCACTAAATACCTAAATCTACCCATTTCGAATAAGTAGAAAGAGGGAAACACTAAGAACGATAACTGGGAAATGAGAATTTAAAGGCCGAGGAGGCTGGCCAAGGAGAGAATGAGGGTTTGAGGAAATTGAAACTTACGCAAACTGGGTTGGGGAATGATCTTTAGATCCTTAAAAGGATTCTTGTGGATTTGTAAGAAAGTGCAACAGATGATTTAAAGAACTTTGTGAGTTCAAGTGCTTGAGTTCGCTGGAGAGTGAGAAATTGTGAAGTAAAGGAGAAATGATCTCCTTTGAGGCTTTATATAGGGGCTAGAAAATGGGTGGGAATTATCCCGCCTAAATCCTGAGGAAAAATGCCGTTCGTTGGATCAATTGGTCACCGTTGGATGCCAAAGACATAACGCCGCCTGGAACAATTAATAACGCCTCGTAAATACCGAAACGTCAGAAGCAATGATGAAGCGCCTAAATCTATGCTCCCACACGCGTAAACTTAGGTACTTTTACGTCTTTAGTCTTTATTTCTACTACAGTTCAAAATCCCATTTTTTCTCCTCGGACGTGAGGGAAGAATTAAAATTTTGAGGGGCTATTGTGGGGGTAAAAGCCCAAACATGTATATTGGGCCTTAGGCCCTATTTAAAGATATGAGTATGTCCGAGTAGGAGTAAAGGATTGAGAAAGGCCCCAGAATGGAGAATCACGTAAGGAAAGGATGATGGAGTATAGTCTGAGGAGTGTATCATCCTCGGACTTGAAGAATATTGGTTAAGCAAATACCTGGGCAGTTTGGGTGAATTTCCAGGAAGTTCCAACGATAAGGATGAACTTCATGCACGTATAAAGATGATAGGAATAGAGAAATATCTAAAGAAAAAGCTACTACCACCGCATTTAATGCACTGCAGCAACTTTTCTGGCCGCATTTATGTGGAGAAGACCCCTGAACAGTGCAATCTCAGCTGCCACCACTCATGGAGAACTAAAGAAGATACCTGATGTGACATGTACTCAAGTGAATGCTTAGATGAAGAACAAGTGTATGATGAAGATAGTTTAAAAGAAAACTATATAAATGTAAGAGACCTCTCAGAAGGAGGGGGGAGGAAAAAAAAAAAAAAAGAAGA
This sequence comes from Quercus ilex subsp. ballota, assembly GCA_032727855.1. Classification (NCBI taxonomy): domain Eukaryota; kingdom Viridiplantae; phylum Streptophyta; class Magnoliopsida; order Fagales; family Fagaceae; genus Quercus; species Quercus ilex. Next base: position 27,254,058 of record CM064909.1, read on the forward strand.
AGGAAAGGAAGAAGAAGGAAGATTTACTGTAACTCTAAGAGTGACATTAGCCATTCAAACTATAATTTGTCTCCTCGGACCTAAATTTATTCAAGTTCCCAGCGTTTTAGTACTTGTTCCTTTATTAAAATCTTGATTAACTGTTGTTGAGTTCACAAATAGCCTAGTTCTTTCACCCACTCTTTACAAATTAATTGTATTGGGCTTAGTAGGCTCACATCCCATCTCTTTTGGGCTTGGGTTACAAATCTTGACCCTACAATAACAACTCTGAAAAATTATACAATATCAAAAAAATATATCTAAGGGTTCATTTGGATACAACTTATTTTGCTGAAAACTGAAAATAATAAAAAGTTACTGTTCACATGCCTAAATACACTGTTCATGGGACATGAACAGTGCAAGAGGCGATCAGCTGGGAAAAAAAAAAAAAAAAAGGCAAAACGTGGCCGCAAATGCACTACCCAAACACTCACAAAGTGTTGGCTTTTTTTCTTTGTTTGAAAATTTGATAATTAGGGTAAGAGATTTTGAATTTTGGATATCTCCATTAGAAATACTGAAAAATGTCATTTAAGTTATAATGTTCTCAACAGTCAACACTTAGTTATTTTTTTAAGGTTCTTGACACTTGGTTATTTTTTTAAGGATAACTTTTTGAGCCTCATTTTTTAGGTACAACTTATTTATATTTATCTTATTTGTTAAGCCAAATAGAATCCCAAACAACATCAAGATCTTTCTTTCTTTCTTCTTTTTATTTATTTATTATTATTTTATGTCAAATAAGGGGAGTTTATTTCATAGTGAAGATTTTGTTTTGTTTT